>JAVJGI010000035.1:8370410-8438564 GCA_035590275.1 Ibycter americanus | reverse complement strand
GGAAGGAGGGAAATAATATTTCCCTAAAAAAAAAAAAAAGCCAGACAAGACAGTCCTTCAGTGCACGATTGTAGAGTGGTAGGTATTGACTAGTTTGACATTACATTAACCAGTGTGTACCAGCAGCACTGATTTTAGCAGAACCATTTAGAAACGCCCCCACACGCCATCCAGCCACATCCGTAGACTCCAGAACTTTAAGCTATTACCAGAGACTACACTCGCCTGCTGTCAGGAGCAGACTTTTTATTTTCGTTTCAAAACTCAGAGCACCGCAATGAAAGGCAAATTTAGAGGACCAGATGCTTTGGTGCAAATGCAGAGCTACTTGTTCTGTCCACATTGGAGAAAGTTTTGTGGACATTTCCAGCACAGATGGATTGAAGCTAAGGCAGTTTATTTTGTGAATAAGTGGGGGAAATAACGACTATAGCAAGTCCCTGACAGCACTGCCATGAGTTCAGTACAAGGCTTTCTGGATGACTCACAATTACAGGTTATCAGTGTCTTGCACTATGCTTCTGCTCAGTTCCAAAATTATTGGGAAGAGTTAGACAACAGATGTTAAGATCCCCAAACCCCTGTCATTGGAGCTAGAGGGATGATCGCAATCTTTGATTACAATGCAGTTTTACTCTGACAGATCCCAGCATGCAGAAAAGAGGGTTCTTCCATACTTTAAAAAGGCAAAAGCTTTTTTGAAAACATTGGCCAGTTACTCTGTCCTGAAGCACAGGACAAACAAATCCCACAGAGTTACAGTTGTATTTGTAAACAAAGACTCACAGAGAGAAAAACACCAAGAGTCACTAAAATCAAAGAGATCCATTCCAATTCAGACATCATGTAAAAAATGGTGCCTTCGCAAGTTCAATGCCTGATGGCACTCTGGCAGCAGCGTAGATTTAGTGAAAATTCCAGTAGAGTCGCAACACAATTAGGAACCAAACAACATCGCTATATTTATGAGTTCTAGCATCTAAGTCCTGACCCCATACTAGGCTTCTCTTACAAACTCCATGCTACATGACAGCAGGCTGGTAAACCTCAGATTAAGAGCAATCTAGATCCAAAATTGGGATTTAATGATCAAAGTGGGTCTAAACAAATTCATACTCTATGTAAATTACTATCCTATCATATTCTGCAATTATTTCATTTTTAGCTTCTATTTTTAAGAGGAATACTGAAGTATTGCATGGGACTGCTGCCTGCAGACATTCCTCTTATTTGCAAGTTTCATGAATTCATGTATATTATCAGCAAAAGGTATAATTTGCAGGCATAAAGTCAATACAATAGATAAATAAAATCTTTTCAACAGAAAAGAATGTGAATGACAATTACAATGCTTAAGGCAAACTATGGTTGATGTTTTTGACTACCTAATAACATGTTTATTCTCTTCTCACCAGCTAGCATCTTCATAGCTTTCTTTTTTGAGAGCCAACCTTAGATGTTTTGAATAAAGAAGGATTTTATTTCAAGCACCAGGAGCCAAGAAAGCCAATCTTGCTATAAACCGGGTGAAAAAAATAAAACAGTGTTTTGTGTAATCCATCAAAAGTTAAGCATGCTAGGACTGGAATGTTAAACTATTTTCAATACTGATCTGTCAATCTCTATGAGGTCTTTATTTTTTCTTAAGTTGTGTCTCTCTAACAAGAAGAATAGTATATTTACCAATCTCTATTTACTTAGTGCAAAGTAGCAAGGTAATCTATAGACACTATATCATGCTGAGATTGTAGCATCTGATGAGCACTGTTAAGCTGAACTATAGTCCCTTAAGATATAAATCATGCTGTTCTGTCTTCTTCATTCAAAGAAAGATTGAAATACCGGGTTTCCCCACTAACAAATACTTTATCTGGCCTTTATATTACCTCTGGTTATGCCAAACCACCCGATTTTATCATGTATTCATTCTCTCTTATGTTACATAGCCAAATATAAAGCAGAGAATAGAAATACTAAGTTCAATTGCTACCTATCTTACAACAGAAACTTAATTTGCATTTATAGTAAATTCAGCTGTGCTAATTTGATAACAGAAACCAAAAAAGTTAATTATGTCTCAGAAATTTCAAAGCTTGCTCAAAATAAGTGCTTTTTAGTGAACAGAACTTGAGTATCTTCTTTATGTCTAAGTACAATAAGACACGGGAGGTTTGGAAGTGTATGTACTGCATGGAATGGCATACCTTTGACACAAACTGCATTCAGAGTTAAAAAGCAGGGTGGAAAAAAAATTTCAGAATAGGGATTGTTGAAGAACACAATCCATGTGAAGTTTATCAACGTACAGTTTCAAAAATGAACTTCTCACTCTGGCAGACCCTACAGTAAATCCAAAATGAGGAATCTACAGTTTCTGGGGAGATGGAGGACAATAGTCTCAGTGCAGGATCAGAAACAGAGGGGCAGAGCAGAGGCAAGTCACACGCCAGCAGATACCCAGTAGACAAGAGGAGTCAGTCATTGAAAAAAAAAAAAAAATCAACAATGAAAAAAACCTGGAAGGCCATATCTCCCTACAGATTAGGTTTTGAGAAATACCAACAACTACTTGCCAAATAACAGCTGATAAAAGCAGGGGCAGTGCAAAATGGAATATGAGGCTCAAAGGGTCCAGAGAAACTCAGACTGGCATTCACACAGTTGGAGGGGAAATGAGGGGAGCAGCAAGCTACGTTCCGCCAACCTACCCCATACCACCATGTTATTTCTTTAATTTGTTCTACCTGTCTGCTCAGATTATAAAATGTGAATCTCAAGCTGCAATTACACTGCTGACCAAGCCATTGGATAAATTACTTTTGACGGAATTAGGAAATTTGTGCTGTAATTGGGTGTTCCTCAGTGATCGACACAGGGCTTTGCCTCATCACCCCACTGAGCCAGGAAGGAGATTTCAGGCCTTGTGAGTTTTCTCTTCTTGGCATGGAAGGTTTCTGCAGCTCCTTGAAGCAGAATTCCTTCTTCACGCCGTTAACTAAGCTGCTTAAAACACTTCCTAGAAAATAGAGCTAGTACTGCCTACAAGTACTGGGGATCTTTGCCGAAGGCTTCGAAGGCGGGGTGTGTGTGTGTGTGTGTAATAATTTTAAGAGTAAAGCTTGGTCCAGGTTAAGACTGCATACCTGCAGAGGCCGCAGAAGGTAATGTGTTCCCCAGCCTGGGGTACCCAGGAGCCACAAGTGGAAGAGAGAGCAAGACCCAGCCAGTGTAGATTATTCATGTCCTGCCACTGCTTTTCCTACTAAGTAACTGAGTCTATCCGTGAAATTCACATCACTATGTATTATCCCAGCCATGTACTACACAAAATTCAGAGAAACATGCTTCCCCAGATAGCATCTGAACTCACGCAGGCCAGAGCAGAGTTTGGACCAAGTTTTCCCCATAGAGGAACAACAAAAATATCGGAAGACTCAACCAAAAACTTAAGTGTTATATAAAGCGTGCAGACCTATATGACCCGTCAGCATGAACACAGCAGATACACTTTTTCTTTCCAATTAGCCCGGTATTGGAGGGAGGGGTGAGGGGGAAAAACCCACCATAGCTTCAAGTGCACAGAGGCTGCAAGTGGACTCTTGAGCTTTTCAGGTGATTTGTAGCTCATCTCCTGAAGGAACAGAAACTAATGAGAAAAACAAAGTCCCTCTAATCTGTCTTTGCTTGCAAATTCTTTCCTATAATCCCCATCTTTGTTCCCTCCTGGTAGGCTGCTCACCCAATTTACATTTCACAGTCTTCCCAAACATTCCTTTCTTGCTGCTACTGACACAACATATAATCACCCTACCTGAACCTACTAGTTATAAACAAACAAAAGGATTGTCAGATTTTTTGCGTGCCTTTGAAAAAAACTAAGTGATTAAATATTGAGAACGTTCAAATATTTAACAATACACTCAGCACACAGAAAGAAACCTGGAAATTTACTTTTCCAACAGGGAGTGTCACCCATTTGAAGTGAATAGGATGGTGAAGAGCTACAGGTGGATTTTAGTATCTTAAGTTATATTTACGGAGTAAAGAGGAAGCAGTAGGAAGTTACAAAAAAAAAAAAAAAA
Organism: Ibycter americanus; assembly: GCA_035590275.1. Lineage (NCBI taxonomy): Eukaryota > Metazoa > Chordata > Aves > Falconiformes > Falconidae > Ibycter > Ibycter americanus. The sequence goes on along the minus strand of JAVJGI010000035.1, from coordinate 8,434,482 downwards.
CCAAAAAAACCCTCACAGTAATTACCATGCAATTATTAAAAAGTAAACGGAATAACCAGATCTGCCCTGCCCAGACACAGCAAGCTTGGTTTAAAAAGGGAGGAGACCCAAAGGCAAACATAAACCTCAACTACTTATATTCTTGCATCGGTTCTGAAATTCCAGGTTTGTTACAGGGGGAAAAAAATCATCTAAGAGAGTATAACAAATTTGGATATGCGTGGAAAACAAAAGGAAGTGATATGTTTTGATATTGAAGCATTATAGCTGCCATCACTTGAGCTAAATATTGCTATTAATTTCCATCACCTTGTCTCACAAATTAAAGCACTTAAATCGCAATAGCGCATAAGAGAGCTATAAATCAGTTAAAGAACAGACTTCTTTTCATACATATAAATACAGGAAGCAAAATTAACCCATTTAGTCAAATCCCAACCAAACAGGGGCAAAGAATACAGTCTTCACTATGTGCAGCTCCTTACTGGGACAGGTCACTGAGCAAATCTATCCCCCAAGCCCCTCAGGGCCTGTCTGCAAACACACAGACCAGAAAAGATTTCCTCAAAACACTGACACTCCAAACAGCTTGCGTCTTTTTGTCTCGCCTGTGTTTCAGCATCAGTCTTTAGAAATGGGAGAGAAGCCGGGGCGGGGGGGTGAGGGGTAAGAAAAAAATAATAATCTCATTTCCCTGCATAGTAATGGTATTGCAGAGCTGCATTTGAAATTCTTCCCGAGATACCTTTAAGATTGAGGGGGCTGGAAGAGGTCACCGGGATAGACAGTGTATAACCATTTCAATCACAAAGCTGAGAGAAAGTGGTGGATGAATTTCCAAACCCGAGCCTTGCCGGAAAAGAAATTTTCCTCTCTCTATGACTGCATTAATTGCTTAAATTCACAATTTAAGACTTATAGCCTCCTCTTGGGAGGCAGGTACTGGCTAGGGCCAGAAGGAAGAGTTTTCCAGACATGTGGCCCAGCAAACTTTATGGACATGGTATAAGTTACTTCACTTTTTGTGACCTACAATTCAACTACACTGACAGCGCCTTTTTCAGCATCTAAGCATCTCTGTACAAGAGCTATCAACAATAAAAAGTTGTTAATGTTAAAAACCAATTAAAAGAAACACTTTATAAAAGATATAATTATCTTCTAGAGATGACTTGTTAACAGAAATTGTTAATTTTAAGAAGGTAGAAAACCAGACTTTCAAGGAATGCTCTGTTACTTTATTTTTTTTTATTTTTGGTTTGGGGTTTTTTTTTTAGGGAAATGTTGGGCATACACTACAGCTTTGCTTTTTTCTGTTGGGGAGCAGGGGGAAATGCTCACTAAAGAATAAATATTAGGTCTGTTTGCCAGGATGAATATTTGGATTCAGTAAGAGCACTAAGGGCTGCTGCGGTTGTGCCATAGCCCCATGTTAAACCTATTAAATCTGTTTAACAACTGGCATTAGCAGAAGCATTTGATTAACAGGCTAATGAATATACTGGTACTCTGGTTTTAATCATCAAAAAGTAATTCTCACTCCAAATCCCAAACTTGGAGATACATCTATGTTTGAATATTAGTGCTGGTGATCACAGCAATATCAAAGTCAGACAGCACCATAAGCTTACAGGAAAAAAACAGAATAATGATGAGATTTGTGTCAGTGTTTCTCACAATGGTTTCAATTAAAAGTATGCAACAGTGATACCATCAAACTAAAAATTGGTTCTGCATGACTGAAACGAAGGCCTACTGCACTGACTGTATTTATATTCAGTTATTGAGCAGTGACCCTTGACTTTCCGAGGAGGCAGGCAGCCAAAAAGTTGCATTAAAACATAGTTTGAAATCCAGCCAGTTTCCAGAATTCTCCTGAAAGGGGATGAACTCTGTGTTGTGCAGATTTAGATTAATTTGATGACAGTCTTTTCAACCATATTCAGTAACTGTGGCCCTTTTTTTCTACAGGAAGATCATTTTCTGAGTTGCCAGCTCCAGTAATGTACTGCCTTGCACACACTGAGTAGAGAAAACAAAAAAAAAATTAATCTGAAATCACTCCATCCCACCCACCCCACTTCTTGACAACATTTTGCCCCCTTCTCCCTCCCCAGACTTATAGGATTTTCTGGCAGGCTCTCAGTTTACTTTTCATTGAGCAGGTTACTCTTGGGTTTAAAAGTGCCACATGTACAGAATCTATTTTTTATCGCTACAAAGCTGTGATTCAGGAATTAATATCCAGGTTCCCTGAACAGCCAGAGTCCAAAGATTTAATGCAGAAAGCATGCACTCTATTTGTTACTGTCATCCTGACAATTCGTACCTGAACTAGGGTTTGAACTGTGACATAATTAATGTGAATTATGTCCTAGGCTTATAATTTAGCTGTAACAATATAAATGAAATTAGTACCCACCATTAAAAATCCCTTTCACTTAGGAAACATATGCAGGTTACATATCCTGTCAAAGCATATCACACGTTTAACTACTGTTAAGTTTACAAAGCCTAAAAAGTAATTTGCTTGCTTTTTCCAAAGCCTCCCACAGCTCTGAAATGTTACACCTTGAAATGTTTTAGATTTTCGTTACTGCCAGCAATACAGTATTCCTGGTAGCAGCAAATGTATTTAATAATACGTTAAGATTACAAACACCGAGAACCTACATTTGTTTAAAAAAAAGGCTACAAAGCATTGCAAACCAACAAAAATATGCTGATTCTATTGCTATTAAAGGCAAGATGAGCTTAAATAGCATATGAATATGACAAAAGAGCTTAATTCAGATTTAATTCTCACACTGAACATGGGGATAGGATGTTTGTGCTTCGTTAGAAATTGTCAGCTGAAGGTAGTGGGAGTATTGGAAAAAAACCCACATTTCTAATGTCATAAGACTTTAATATTTATTTTTTAACTTCTTATTTATCTTGAAAAAGATCAGTCAAGTATGTACATTTGGAACACTATCATTAAAATAGTCTAGAAAATAAAAAGCCAGTAAACATACAAATAAATACTTAGATATAACTTTAAAACATACTTCAAGTGACTACATTTATAAATATGCTTAGAACATTAACAAAAATAAAGTATTTAGTCCAGAAGCATGCAACCCTATCTCATCCAAAAATATATAATGATGATATCAGAACAAAAAATAAGGATATATACACATATATGTGCGTGCTTGGGCACTTGCCTCAACACGTGTGTTCATTCTTCAATCATACATAAAACCCCCATATTTATTATGAAGATACACAAAACTTTTCTTCCCAAAAGCCTTGTTGCATGTGACTGAGCAAACATAATGCAAGAAGTTCACACTGAATGTTTCCCATTAAAACTCTGCAGAAACAGTAATAAAACATCAGGCTGCCAAAATTTCTGAGCAGTGACTTCAGCTGCCCCAGGCACTGGAAAGATTTAACCATCACAGGTAAAGGCTGCACTGGGCTTTGCAGGGAAGCGACAGTGTTACACCTCTCTGGAGGCAGCCGAGTCGCACCTAAGTTCCCCCTTTGATGCAAGCCTGAATTTGGGGCGATAAGCCTGCAGTTTCAACAGGATAAATAACCCAAAAACTTTGTGATGGAGAGCGCTCGGTGTGGCTCAGAGCTACCAGTCAAACTGGGACCAGGCAGTACCCAGGAATGCTACATCCAGAAAAAAGAAAAAAAAAACCAAAACAAAAACCAAACAGGATACTTCTTTTTCCCCGTGATTTTCACATGAACATGGGCAGCTGCTGTGTTTTGCATGGGACTTTTGGCGCAGTCTGAACATGCCAGGGACCCTGCCTAGCACAGGCTACTAAAGATACAGAAATGATAGATTTGTGCCTCTGCAACAGGCTTAGCTGTAGGACAGATTCTGAGTTACTGAGCACAGCTACACCAGGGCTGCCTCCAGACAACATATAGTCAAGTATGCATCACCTACCCGGGGGGTTGGGGGGGAAGTATGCTTACAGAAACTAGCTCGCATTGATTATTTTAATCAATTATTTTAATGTTTGTGAAATCCTGGTATTTTGAGCTTCTTCAAACTATGTCTAAAGTTGCAAGAATACTCAGGGCTTTACAGCCAAGATTTGAGGGCGCTCTCTCGAATGTGCAAACTATCGAAACTTGAATTATCACCACACTGGCTGTTTATTACTTTGAGTCACTCCGATACTGTACTTGGCTTGGCATCAAAAGAGAGCATGACTATGGCTGCTTTCTTCTCATTTAACTCACATAGTTGAAGATTCAACTGAGTGGCAGCCTGCTTGATCTTGCGATATAGAAAGGTTTAGAAATACCTTCCTTTCTCTCTTCTGCATCAGAGAAAATTCTTGCAGAAATAAGGTCAACAAAGCTTTTGCCAACAGCCCCTAAAGTTCACTGGGACTGTTTGCTTTGCAACATAGAACAGTTTTGATAGCACTGGTGGTAGGCACAGGGCACTTGGGCAAAGCAAGTCCAGCTATGAGGCCCCCAAGGAGAAGGGTTAAGTCTGCTCGAGCATCTGTCGGCAGAAGCAACTCTCAGCCAGTCAGCTTTAAAATGGAAACAGCCACTTAAGCGATGCTACTGGCAGTGTTATAGAAGTTTTGCATATACTTCAGAATAGATCCGTTTATCCTATTGCTGCTGATCCAGCTTTTTTTTCTCCAATGTACGTCAGCAAAAATAAATCTTTTCCTGTAAATGTGTTACATAGGCAATATTAGAACAATTACAACTGCATTTGTGATAACGAATACAAATCTTACAAAATCTTCTTGTAACTGTATATTATCTTATTCAAAGAAACACACAGGTATCTCAACAGCAGGCAGAGCTATTTCTGTTAACCTTGCACCTTACTGTTGTCTGGTTTTTATCCTCTTTCCCATCTGCTTTTTGTTTCTTTGAAATAAAGCAGACATCTCCCACAAAGTTTAAATCTTCTTAGCCAAAATACAGAAGCCAATCAGATCTAGATCTGCCTCCCTCCCTCTCCACCCCAATCCCCTGATGCTAATAGCTGCAGATGAAGCCCATACATATAAAATGCCATACGCTAGTCCAAATTGCTTGTGGTTTCTCGATCACAATCGAGTAAGTTTGTGTGTATTTGTCGTCTCCGACATGAAGCCACCTATGCCTCCTTCCCCTGGGCACACTTTATTTGAACAATTTATTCTAATATTTGTCTGTGGAAGGGGGATGGAAGACTGCAGAACTCTTTGGAGACTTCCAGTGCAAGCTTTGAAAATGTTATTTTTGATCTTCTGTTATTCTATCTTGTTACACTTGTTACAACTTATTCAAAAAGGTCGGACTGTAATTAACTAGGAGGCAAAGCAGTCTGCTTTTAAATAATACAGCTGCTCTCTAAAGAAAGCAGGATTTTGCCAAATTTGGCTCGACTGGACATCGAGACCACAATAAAGTTTTCCTATGATGAGTGGACATTGTGACTCCTCTTTATCACAGGACAAATCTTGTACGCAAAGATCTTTGTTCAAAATCACCCCGCTGTTGAGGGTTATGTCTTTCCTTGCACATAGTTTCTAAATCGTTTTGTGAAGTCTGTAAGTAGTTTCAGACATGATTAACACACCTAGAGAAGACACATACTAAACGAATAAAAAAGGGTAAATCTAAGTATTTGAGTTCTAAATTGCCTGTGCAAAATCAAAATCCATGTAATACTTCAAAGACAAATTAAGGAACCAAAAATATTGTAACTGCTACACATTTTACCACGCGTGTCAGCTAAAACTGCTCTCCGATTTGCCCCGAGTATCATGTAAATTACCATGTAACATCCTTTTGACCACTGATATATTGTAATTTCATCAAGCAACCATACAAATCGAATAGCCTCCAGACTTTCTCAGTATTAATGAAAAAGCATTTGTTTCCAGGCATGTAGAGTATTAACTTATTAGTATTAACAGCGCAACACAGAAGTGACAGTTGATTCTAAGAAAAGCTTACATCTCTAAAAGCCCTCAATTTTCTTTAAAGCTTTAAAGAAAGCCCCTGTGCTCTGTGGCAACATTGATAAGGAAAATGTTTTGCCTGTGGAGCTAAGCCCTCCATGGGCAGCAATTAGCAGCGACTGACAGACCTGAAACGCTGAGGAGCCCAAGACATGCTTTTCATTTTTCTTTCCAACCTGTCTCGGGGTTGAATTTTAACTTCTCCCCCCGCCATCACATCACTTTTTGGGAGGATAAGGGGGAAAAGGGAGAGTCTCTTGTGCAAATTACTAGATTCCAGGCAATGGCAAGACAACAACTGGATCTGATTGAAGCACTAGCCACTTAAATGAAGGTTTCAGGTACAGGTGACACACACAGTGGTTCACCATCAGAAAAAGGGTCTCTCTGTATCACTATAATGTAGAAAGTCAGAGAGCTAACAAATACGCTGCAAGCAGAAACTATCCTTCCTGCTACAGGTTCAGGGAGTTCAGATTGCAAATGTTTTCTCAATCCAAAAAGCATCACATAAACCAAAAACAGTCTTAGTAACCATCCCCTACAAACACCCTACAGAACAATACACGCAAATCTAAGTATTTATGTGGACTCCAGCAATAATGTATCATTAGCATAAAGCATGTTATACACTGGGAGCAAGAGGGTATGAACTCAAGTCTTTCTTTTTGTTCATGTTCTCTGGCTCCATTTCCTTGATGGAAATGAGTGTTGCATGCGCAGATTTGAACCCATTTGTGGCGCAGCCTGATAAGCCACATCCAGCAATCCCAGCTGGTGAGCTCACTTGGGCAGCGAGTGCAACACTCGCCCGCCCGCCCTCCTCCGCTGCTCTCTCCCGTGATCCTCTGCATCTTTATTCACAGCGCACCCTGCAACTGAAAGACCTTTTACTGCCTGCCCCAGCTGGCCTCTCTCTTTTGAATCCCCAACAAAACATCTCCCCCCGCCCCCCAAGAAGATAGTCATGGCTAATCCTCCACTTGCAGAACTGCATTATCTCTTCAGTGAAACAGCAAAACTTCTTCCAGCCCGAACCATGATGCAATTGTTTCGTTTCCTGTTCGCTCAAAGCTGTTTTTTCACAGGTCCAGAGCACATGATCTAATTGGAAATTTTAATGAAAATACCACATTTCATTGGAGCTGAATCATTTCATAGAGACACTCTTCCTTCTTCAAACTAGCTTTCAGGGGTAGACCTAAAGTATTTAAATCACCACATCAGTAGCTAAGAAGATGGGAGGGCTGGACTCAATGCTATACAGTCTAATTTTGCAACTTGTGATGAGAAAACTTGCCCTGCTTGACACAGATCAGGGACTTTAATTTTTATTTCCCAGCTCAGTAACGTAACTGCCCATCTTTAGGGCTCATACATGTCCTGCACATAAAGAGACTTTTGTAGTTCACTGGAGGATGAAAGCCAATTGTGAAAGTGGGAGAGGTGCTGTAAAATGTTCTCCCCTCTCATAGGGTTTCGTGGAGCACCCGGAGTGCAGGTGTACTGCTTTACAGACGGAAGGGTCACATTACCACCTTGTGTGACCTCCCACATGACACAGGTCACGGCATTTCTCCCTGCCAAGCCCCTGTGTGCAGCCCAACTACCTGTGATTGCATTACAGCATAAGACCCGATTTAAATGCTTGCAGTGACGGACAGTTTCACCACATCTACCAGCAAGTTGCTTCCAAGGACTAATTACCCTCACTTAAAATTGTCTTGCATTTCTTGTTTGATCTTTGCTGACTTCAACTCACAGCCACTGGATCTTGTGCTTGTGCCTGCTAGCTTAAAGAGTCCTTTGGTCCAGACATCCCTCAGTGGGTACTTACAGACCATGATTAAATAGCCACTTAACCTTCTCTTCAGTAAGGTGAGTCCTGTGAGAGCAGATGGTGCTGAGCACCTCTAAAAATTAGTACTGCAGCTATTTATGCCTGTAAATTACCGGCCTATTGTTTCGTAAGGCCAGTTATGGAGAGCTGCTGGCACCATCGACAGAAATTACACATGCTCAGCATGGTCTGGCATTTGCTTTTCATACGCCAGTTCATAAAGGCAAAGGACACAGTCCCCTGCGTTAGCTGGCCCTGACCTAATACAGCAAGAACCAGCCCCTGCCACAGGAGATGCACATTAATAGGGCTAAGCGCTTCAGGACTGAGACAGCTTTTACCTCCGTGGTCTCTGCAGTGTTGGTACCAAATACATACCAAACCCCAACTCTGTTGCCAGTTTTTTTTTTGCATTCTGTGGAAAAAGAAATCTCGTACTGCTAAAGGGAGGAACTAAAGCTGCTCTGTGCATTGAGGAGGAAACCAGGTCCTGGTGTAGCCTGGGCAGGAGCACTCGAGTGACTGGCTGACTGCAGGACAGCACCAGCACCAGCCCTTCCCTCTACTCACCAGAAACATCTCTGCAGCAGCAGCAGCACAGGGAAGGTGTCGCTATCAAAAATTGCTCTGCAGCTTTCAAATTTTTCAGACATTTTTTGGTTCTCTTCTGCCCAAGCTGCTGTTCTTCAGAGAACAGCCCTTCATCACAGGGGCATTCCCATTGCCCCTTATCTTCTCAGAAGCCATCACAGTACCACAGCTAGCACATCATTTTTGGTACGATACATAGCAAGACAATTACTTGTACCTTCTGTCCAGGCAATTTAGCAGCAAGACTCAACTGCTGTAATTCCTCCACAAATAGGTTGGGGATGTTGGTGTTAAACAGGTTTTGGAAGAAAAAAAAAAAAAGGTTCTCCAAGTTCCTGTGCTCCAGGTGCTGGCCCATACGCATCTGGCAGCTGCAAGGTACTCCCAATTAAGACCTCAAAAGCTCCAAAAGAGGAATAAGTAGGTGGCTCAGAGAAAAACATTTTCTATAAAGATGGCCTTCTTACTAGGTAAAGGAAATGACATGAATTCCTGGACACAGAGGGACAGGACCTGGGAAGATCTTTGGGGTGTCAGAACCTACAGCTTTGCACCAGATGGGATATGCAACTTCCCAGTCATGGCAAACTCCAGCCTAGAAAAATTTTAATCAATAAGTAAAACCAAAACCATCACTTAGTCAATCATCTCTGTTATTTTTACGTCCTTGTGGGAAATAAGCCCAACACTTGCAGTTTTCTGACAAGTGCCTTAACAAACACTCAGGAAGTTGGAAGAAGAGGACACCAACGTTGCCTACTTTAACCCGAGAACTTCCCTTGTGCCTCTGCCATTTACACCACAGATGAGCGAAGGCACAGAAAGCACATGAAATATCAGAACAGAGCCTATATCGTCCTCAGAATTGATAAATACTGCCAATGAACTGAGTTCAGTTCTAATCTGAATGAAACTATCTTTTTGCATCCAGTGAAAGGAGAAAGAGGGTTGCAGCTTTTTAACCCACCCACCAACAGCCCCAGAATATGCATACAGGCATGCAATACACGAAAGGAACAAATGAGACCAGAAAACAGAAAAATGTGAATGAGGAGGCAGCAGGCTATAAGCCTGTAAAATACTCTCCAGATTTCCTGCCAGTAAACATCAATTGAATACGGAGCTACTGAAGTATAATTACCTCCTTGTCAATCCTGACATTAACATTTTCCTAACTCTTCAATGACAATCACTTCTTTCAACACTCCTTAATAACAATTCATTTACTTATTCTTTCACGGATGTGTGGGATTGTCAATATCTTCACATCCTTAAAGCAAAACTGGAAAGCTGTGGATCAGAAACAGCTACTGAAACTGAAGTGGGTTTCTGAACAGCCAGGATTTCTCAGATGATGCTTTCCACTTCTTTCAAATCCCAAACACAAGAGAAAAAAAAAAAAATTAAGTTACTCTATTCATCCTTTTCTCTTAGATTAGTAAAAACGGGGGAAAATTTGTACTCAAAAGGCAAAGATTATTATGGATAAACAAGTCTGTAAGATGTCTCCCCTGAATTTCCTTCCAAGCAGCTTAGGAAATACTTTTCACATATATATGCACATAAAGAATACAAGACAATCCAGTTATTGTTCTGGTCTTTAGTACTGACAGGTTGTATGTCTTGGGCAAGTCACTTCGCACACATCTGCTTATTTTTCCAATAAGTTGAACACTATAATGACATTCCCTTTCTTCAAAATACCAGCAAGAGTAAGGAAAGAAAAAACCCAATGTATAGTGTTTTACATAGCATCCAGTCCTACTGGGCAGGTCACAGCAGCAATAGGATATACCAGTTGTTGATGCTTTCTACAGTCCTGAGCCACAACAGACATGATTAAAGCAAACTACTTTGGAAAAGAAAGATTAACATCACATTCTTAGGTACAGCACAGTCCTGAGACCTGCCTTCACCCCACCCCTCCTCTTTTTTTTTTTTGATTAAAATCAAGTTTAGTCCTTCTGACAAGGTATCATCAAAATACAAACCCAACAAATAGACTGCATGGAACAGAGTTGGCTTTTCTTTCTCTAAATGCAGAGTTATCCTTAAAGACTGTAGAAGCTCCTGCACCCACACTACACAAAAGGGTATTTGATCACAGAAAATGGTTGTTCACTAAGGAGCTGCTTCAGTTGGATGTGAAGGCAATGGAAGAGGCATACCAAGTAATCAAATGAAACAAAAGTGAAGCAAAATATAGAGGAAGCTGTATTAAAGGCTTTTTTGAGATCACCAAAAACTTGTAAAGGAAGTCTGTCTGCAGACAGATAGAAATGGAATATGAAGGTATGAATTTCACCTAAAAAAAATTATCATGCAACACAAACAATATTTGCAAGTCTGGACTTCAGTCCATGATTTAGTCATATGTGGCCCCACGTTCTAGCAGCAGAATAAGGGCCTAGGATGAATCATTACCTCATTATAATTACCCTGCTCTCAATTCTATCAAGTCTCAGGTGGCATATTTAGAACCATAATGGACAACTGCCAACATAGCTAGAGAAATACTAAACCACCTAGCCAGCTCCCAGCTCTTCTCGCAATGCATCATATCTCTGCCAGTGGTTTATCAGGAAGAAAATAAAATAATAATAATAAAAAAAAACAACCCACACCTCAATCTTTGCTGCTAAACAGGTCCCTGCAGGGTCATGTAAGAGAATCCCCACATTAAAAGGTTAAGGAGTTTCCACAGGATGGCAGGGACAAATCACTGGGAGTAAGCCTGCCCTCATAACCCAGAAAAAAAAAAAAAAAAAAAAAAAAATCTTTAAAATCCCTTTAAGAAAGTGACTTCTGTTCTTGATGCACATCTCCAGTGCACAGACACAGCAGTGTCTTGCCTCCAATTCATCTGGCTACTTAACTTGTTTGCCAAAGATGGGCCCGATTATCAGGAGCACTAAGCAAACACCAGTGCCCAGCATCTTCAAAATCACAACTAATACTATATTGCTGGGGAAAAAGCTTTCAATAAATTCACAGTTTCTCTGCATCGTTCATTTATAGCACCTGAAATAATAATACCAATTAATAAAATGCTTATGAGGGCAGCCAAGCAATGTTCATCAACAGCATACAACTTCAGCTTTAGTCTTGCAATGAACTCCAGCAGGGAAGAACTCTCTTTTCCATGTAGAAGTCAGAGGGAGAAACCTAAACAGTTAAATATTACCCACAAGAAATCAGAAGTGTTAGGCTTTTTCTGTTAAAGATCTGCAGCCAGTTCTCTCACTTTGGACTCGTGTTCTCGTTGAAGTCAACAGCAAAACTCCCATTGACTTCAGCAAGAACAAGGTCATGATCCTTCTGTGCTGCTGACTTGGTGATAGCACAGTCATACGTCCTGAATTTAAAGAAAGAAAGAAATCAATAAAAACAGCCTACAGCTGACTGATTGCATCTCCCCAGCTACCTACTGACTCACACTGGGGACTTTAGTTTTTACTTTCTAGACAAAAGGTTCATATAAGAGTATGTGATACATTAGGCTTTATCTGGACTCTCAAGGGGTTGTAGCCAAAACACCACTGAAATAAATGTGACTTGCCAGTGTCTGGGTGCCGCGCCAATGAGGCTGTTCCTTGTATATTATATGCAACCTGCTGTGAACACACAGACAAATATAATGCTCTCTTTTATGGAGCAGCTAATGTCAACAGTGGTGCCTGCACCACATGATTTTATACATCAGGGAAATCCAGCCCAAACACTTCCTACATCGCACAGAAAAGGCATAAAAAGTCAGACCAGTTGACTAGAACGATTTTGGTATCTGCTTCCATTCATGCAAAACTAAGCACAAAGATTGCCCTCAATATGTCCAAATACAAAACTACCTTGTCTTTAAAAAGAAAAATAAAAAAGAAATAAAGGCCATCTGTATGAACATTCACAGAAAAAAAAGCAGGTCCTCTCTTATAAAAAAAACAAAACCATACATTACATTCACACATTTATAAACATACATGTATGTGTGTATATATATATGGGGATCTTAATCTTCTGCCTTACAGAGAACTGATTTTCGTTTACAGGAATTTCTGTTGCTTTCAAACACTTCTTAAAACCCCTCACTACATTTAGTGTTTCTTTTGCTTGGCATCAGAAGTAAACGTTATAAAGTGAATAAAACCAACAGCGTAAGAATGGTGCTAACTGCAATCTAGAGATACAAATGAATCTTTTCTATTACCAACATCAAGTATCCCTTGCCTAAAAAAAAAAAAAACCAAGCAAAAAAACAACAAAGTGCTTAACAAATGGGTGCTTAAATGTGCTTTTACTAAACCTTAGCATAAACTGTGAAGTGTGTGTTCAGTAAACTTTACACTGGGATTTTAATTAACATCACCATCCTTATAAACTGCATTGTTTCTACTTCTCTCCCCGCCACCCCCATATTTGTCAGCTTTCTCTCTCTCCAGCTTTAAGTGAAGAGGCAGATTTGTCTGAAGCTGCAGCCAAAGTCAAAAATCAAAGCCAGTTCCATTTCCTGGGATGGCTGTGAGCAGAGTTTACAGCAAGGAAATACACCCACGCGCATTATGGATGACCTTGGGAGCATCAGTTCATTGACTACGCTTCTGGCAGCTAAGAGCTGGATCATCAAAAATCCTCCTGAACGTGGAGACACACGCAGCGTTGGCAGAGACACAGAGATCCAATACACTCAGCAAAGCAGGGTTCAGGGAAGGAGGGGGAAAAAAGCTCACACATACAGTCAAAAGCAGCCAATTGTCTCTCATTCAGCTTTGCAAACTGGCAAAAGCGATACAACATTTACCTGCGGCATTTTTCCTTTCCGAGAAAACTTTCACTATAAATACTGAAGGTATAAATACAGTTATATAACCCATGACAGCTGGCAGAGGGCAGTTTCACAGAAACATATTGGCTTATCTGGAGACCTTTTGGCAAAAGTAGTGGGTTTTTTCTAACCGTAACAATGACATTCTTCTAGCATTAAAAATATGAAAATACTATATAAGTGTTTACAAAACATTACCCCCTAGATAATTCACGGCAGACTAATAGAGAAGAGAAACTTATGTAACTTGGAAAATAGTGACCACAAAAGCTAGCCACATTAAAGGCAACATTCAGAATTGTAAATAAGCAGCCACAGAGGCAATTTGAGAAAAATCTGTCAGGTTGGGATGCACTAAGAATACAATCCTTTAACTTATCAGAAACAACACATTTGATCCTTTTGGAAAGCTCTTAATTAAATGTTAATCATCCAAGTATCAGACTCTTTGCGTTTTTGTCAAAAGTTGTAATATTGCCCAAAATTTTAAAAATTCCGTATTAGCAATACCCATCAAGAGACTTGAACTTTCAATCAAACACTGTCTACAGAGGAGTGATGAGGCGAATTACACAATGGTAATTTAACGATCAATTCTTGTAATTTCAGGATGACAGTACTATCTGGAAAAACGTAAAAGGAAAATGGATTAAAGTGCTAAAATAAAGACGCTTTGTTCATCTGAATAAAACATTTGTAACACTGGTCTGAGAGGTTACTTTCATTTGCAGCCAGTTTGATTTGCCACTCATCTTCCTCTGGGAATCATTCTGTTTCAAGTGCATTAAGAGATGATTTATTTGCATAAGCCAACAGAGGGTTATTCTTTCCTCAGAAAAACAGAGAATGACATTGCTGTACAAATGAAAGAAAATGTTAACAACTCCTGAAAGTTCTCATAGGTGATTAAAGGAATCATGCCACATATCACAAAATGATTCGTGCCAATGTGACACATATTACATTTTAAGCATATTTGAGCTTTTGCACTGTTTCCCCAGCTACTAATAAACATCTGGTTTTGAAGACACGTTAGAAATATTTGATCTTCAGAAGCACATTTCAGACTAAAAGCAGAAATTGCTATCCCTCATTCAAATATTTTCTAAATACAAGTAGGAAATAAGCAGCATCCCTACACATTTATTTTGCCATCCATCTTGAAAGAGGAGAAAGTGAAGCTGAAGACTCTCTTGGGTATTATTACATGGTTCCCTCCTTCTGGGCACAGAGTTGCATCACAGCAAGGTACAAAGACAGTTGTCACAAACATACTGTTGCCATGCCTCCTGTCTGTGGATGTCACTATTGCACTTTGTAATTAAAAACATTAAGGGTGACATTCTGTCTCCTGTGGTGGATACTTCCACAGCAGCCTCCAGAGCCGCCTGGCTTACCTTAGCGGATCTGGGTGCTCTCAGCCAGTGCGTGCTGCAGCAGCAGTGCTAGCCCCTAATGGAACCATCCGGAATTCACTCCACACCAAACTGACGTTCAAAGTCAATTTATAACAAAAGTGTCAGCCCAGAGTCTTCCGCCCCTCTTCCTCTTGCCTCCCTGTAACACTGCTTCTTACAAATGTTTTCACGATCTTTAATTCCATATATTTCATCCTTTCAGCTTGCAATAATGTTGCAAACTGCACAGCTGGAGCACAATTTGACCATTAGCTTTATCATGATGCCATCCATCCCCCTATTCTCATCCCACACCCCTCCAGAAAACCTCACCTTACCAAAGAAACCACCACCAGCCTCAGAGAAAGGCAGCTTTTCAAGTACATCCAGAAGGACCACATAGGAAGCTAGCTCCAAAACCAAAGGTCTTGACAAAGAAACACATCGGAGCCCTCATACACTCAAAAAAACTCCCAAAGCAAAACCCAAACACCCTCCAGCTGACATGCTTCTGCTGAATACCATAAATAATAAATGTAATAATTTTCTGAGGGAAAGAGAAGGATTACAAGAAAGTTTCAGCACTACTTGTTTATTAAATGCTGAGACCAGCTCCTTGAATTTCACAGGGAAGCCTATGAATGGCAGAATACAACACTGCAAGACAGTACTATTGAGAGTAATCTTCAAGAGATAACCCAATCTCTCATTCTAGAGGTGCTGGCAATTGTTTTTCATTTTTCCACACCACCTAGACTACCATTTCTCTCCCGGCAAGCCCAAGGAACTGGGCTCCTCATTTCAAATAAGGATTTTTTCATACAGTAAATCTCAAAGTAATACTTCCCCACTTTTAGGTCCCTGACTAAAGAAGTATCATTGTTGTGTCTCTTTGGGCTTCATAAGGAAAAAGACTGTCACTCACTCACTAGTTTCTCCAGGGCTGTTTTCCACAGTGGAGAAAAAAAACCAAACCACCTTATATTTTATATTGTTTCCCCCCCTCACCAGGCCACATTACAATCAAACCACCTGGGAGACAGTAGGCCACAAGTATGAGCTTAGTCTAAAAATTCTTAAAAGCTCTATTTCTTCGCAACTAAGAAAAAAAAAAAAAACAAACAAACAAACAAAAGAAAGGAAAGCACAGGGACAAGATTATTAAAAGTCACGGTTGCCACCGCCTAACTCACCCAGGGCACAAGCCAAAACAATTATGGAGAGACATATGTTGACTGCAATAAAACAATTACTTACACTGTGCCTATTTTAAATATTAAGTGCTAGCAGCATGTTACTTTGAAATTTAAAAGCCCCCAAATTTTAGTTTCAGAATGTGTGAATAAAGCACCGCATATGGAGGAAAGTCAAACCCAAACATTTCTTTGTTTGCATATTGAATACCCATAATATTATGTAATCAAAAAATTACGGTTTAGTATGAGTTTAATACTGCAACCGATAAGTAAAATCTGGCACTGAGGATGACCATTTATATGCTAAGGTCTGATTGTGCACTAAAATATGTAGATGCATAACAGCTTATCTTTTAAAGATAATACACTGCACACATAAATGCAAGTGCTGGATCTAATTTAACAAGATTTGTGGTTATGAACACATGGACACCAAAAATCCAGAATGAGTAAGTTACAGTCCAGTGCAGTTCCAGTTGGCTAAGATACAAACATTTCTTCCCCAAACTGTGGTTGCTAGTAAAATCAATATAGAAAATTTGATCATACCTACAACAAACGCTAGTTTTATATTTTACTTTCCTAAAGTAAGGCAAGGAACTCTCTCAGCAACCTACCGGCTCAACAGCATCCTTTCAGCTTTCCTCCCTCAGCTATAGGGACAATTTTCCTATCAAAGAACAACTGGTGGACCAAGTCTGGACATCAAGTCTGTGACTGAATTTGGTCTCACTTTTGTTCTTTAACATAGCACATATGTATGTAAAACAGAGAGGTGGAAAACTACCACAATCGGAACTCATGTAAGAGAAAAATGCATTATTGTAGCAGTAAAAGCACATTCAGGCAGTAATGAAAGCAGCACCAATTACTCATGTATGCATTTAACAGGCATAACATACACTAACTTGCCTTAGTGCAATGAAAATTAATTAATTTGCTCATTGGAGTCCATGTTGAGGCAAAATTCAAAGCATTACCAAAGACATACTGCCCAGCAAAACTGAAGTCACATAAGTCTTCTATTAAAAAAACCTTTTTAAGAAAAGCCATAACTTACCAGTTTTAACAGTTAAGGTTTCTTACTCTGTTGTGGTATCACTACAGCTGGAAATTGCAGCACGTTGAACATTAAATCACAGCAACACAAGCCAACTTGCAGTGGCGGATCTTTGGTATGAGTTCTGGCTATTTCAATACATATTTAAGCGAAAACACACCGCCTTATTTTAGAGGCATTATGGTACTATAGCAAGACATCCATACTGGTAAAACCACCGATAATTCAAGGATTTGGTACCTATAAAACAATTTAATTTGTGTTTCACAGTTACGGAAGAGACCCTTGTGGAATATTGCCTAACCCAAAATTAACAAACAAAAGTTAAATATTTATAAACAAGACACATCGCACGCACAGGAAATCCTTATAGAAGATATACTCCAATATGATTGACTATTCATATATAGAGTATGACATACGATGGAAATGAATAAAAAGTAAACAACATACTCCATTACTCCCAACATCTGCAAAGCCTATTTTAAACTTCCTAAATTACACAGATGTAACAGCATGGAGCTCTTAAGCCTCGAGTGCATATTGATGAGATCGCATTTCTGTTTCTGTGATCCTGAAGTGAACAATTAAAGAACATACATTTCTGTACCGCAGCTGAACAAATCCAGAAGGTTAGTATTTTTATTTGCAAGGCTGTCTGACATGTACATCAGAGACAAATTAGCAGCTTGCCAGCAATTCACAAGGAGTATCTCATTTTATTTTTTAATAAAACGAAGCAGACTGTGGCTAACTTAGGTGTATAACAGAGGCATTATAACAAATGCTGGATTTTTTCTTCTTTATAATACACATCATCTCACATTAGTGTGAGGGTAAGAGAAATCTACTTAAACAACAAGGAATAGCAGAAACTAAAGAGATTGCACTAACTTTAATGTTTACTTATTCAGCTCTGAGAAAAAAACCAAGTTTTACCATCATCTCAGTTTATCTCCCAAGTTTCTCTCTCACCAGAGCCTGTTCTGTACTATCCTGTCCACTGTCCTCCAGGACCAAATCTCACATTCCTGCCCAAAACTGCAACATGGCAGAGGTGCACAGGAATGGGTGGTCTCTGTAAACTCTGATACTATCATAGTTGCACAGGTCAAAAAGTAAACCCTGCAGGTGTTTACCAAAAATCACCAATCAAGCAAGAGCTTGATACTGACCCCTAAATGCATCTTCTGATTGAGATCAATAAAATCTGAGGACTCTAGAAAAATGTCTTGCTATCACAAGAATATACTGCAGAGAAATAACTTATTACTTTTTTTATAAAAAAACACAACATTTGGTCCTAACAATGCTCAAATAAGAGCAAAGCATGGCTTTCACCATGAGTACACTCCCTCCTCCTCTTTTGCAATTCCCACACTGTGTGAAGTCTAAACAGAAATGAGCTACTGAAAGAGCAGGTGACATGAAAGTTAATTGATAGAAAAAAGAAAAACACTGCCAGCTTATGTGTCCTTCATTATAAAGTCCAGAGTCAAGCACTGCACGTGCTATCCCGCTAGGAATAGAAGCAATGATAAGCAGTATCTGGAAGGAGGAGGGAAAATCCTTAGTGGAAACAAGTTTTTGGAAAGCTGAGGGTTCAAGACCATCCACTAAGATCACTGAAGTCTTATGTGCCTGGAAGCCTCGATGACCCTTACAGAAAAGGCAAAAACTTCCTATCTGTCAGTAGGTTGAGACTCTGGGGTTTTCTACCGTCTCCAGACAGCAACAGAGTGGCTGATACACTGGCATCAACAGCCACAGAGCCCACTTAAGCGGCTACATGAACGCTATTACTAATGAGCAATATTATGCATTACAGTTAAAGATCAGTGCAACAGCTTTTTAAAGAGTTTTATAATTGAGATCCAATGACAACTTTGATTGGCAACACAACTGAATCATGTTTTTTTAATCTACGTAATCCCTTTTCCATCATAATCGTTGATTCAGCTCAGCATTGTTCCAAAGATAGATCATACCAACGTTACCTGATAAAGATGGCACTTTTGCTTATCAAGTACTTACCTCTGTAAGCCTTTTCACTTTACAAGGAAACAACAAAAAAACCACAATGATAATCCTCTTTTTCAGTAAGAATCACACTGAAACTAAATGTTGAAGTATGGTAAGAAAATTAAATAATTTTTAATATTAAAAAAACGGACTTGAAATAAAGCTATAATTAAAAATCACTGACATCATTCGTTATAAAGGATATTTTAGCCCTACAGATGACTTAGTGCCCACAGAATGCTACAAGGCTCTACAATCAAAGTCAGTCCAGGGCAGTAAAAAAAAAAAAAAAAAAAAAAAATCAAACACCCTTTCAAACCAGTGAAAGTGGGTTTCTCTTTTTGTGCAAAGAGTCTTTGTTCTGTGCTTCTGTGCACTGTCTCCAAAATGTAATGCTACCATGATGTCACTGTTAGCATCGCAGCTCTAAAAGCCGGACAGAAACACTGTTTTCAATTTCATTGTGGATTACTATTTGGAAAACATTTAGGAAAATATGAGCCCAACAGGAGGCTCAAAATCTAGCAGATTCTGTCATCTGCTTTTTCAAACAACCTCAAAAATCTTTAGCTCAAAGCTACTTGCTTTACACTTTTCGTTCTTTTTTTGGAAAGATTTCTCATTTTCCATACCCCATTTCTAGCGATAGATTTTTCCATTCAGTAAACAAGGAAGCTGCTGCTTATTTAGAAAGTAACCTTCAAGGCTAACAAGAAAACCTTACAACTATGAAACACACAAAAGCAACACAAACCAAGTACAAGAGTAAGCCAAAGAATTATTTTTTTCCCCCCCCCGTAAGAGACATCACAGTACTGTCAATATCCAGTTGTGACAAGGCTTAACAGAAGTCACAACATAGGTTGACAAACCATTCTGAAGGCCTGTGGTATTAAAGGAATGGTATTATTCCTCCTCCAGATCCCTCAGGTACATGGGGAGGACTACCAATGAGGCAGCCCTCTGGGAAGAGGTTCACCCACATCATTATCATCAGGTTCATGTTTTACACCTGAGTGGTTTTGAGCAGAGCTGCTTAACCAGAGGACAGGTCACCACATTGCAAAGAGGTGATGCTCAGGAGCCAAGAGCCAATACGAAAACGCAGCATCTGTGAAGTATTCTCAGGTGAAAAACATGATCGTGAGATGTAACAGTTTGGGGGTTTTTTTGTTCTCATAACTATTTCATGAAAGCTTTTCAAAGTATTATCTGGGTGACTTCACACTAAGTACATTTTTCTAACACATGTGTGAAGGCAGCATGATCTTTCTGCTTCACAAACCCACCGTGTGTACACGTTCCTGAATAACAACATACTCTGACGTGTGAGAATAGGTTTGGTCATGCTTCCAAGGCCTGTAATGAGCTGATGGACAGCAAGTTCACTGGTAACAGGGAAATGAAAATGCAAGAAGAATGATTCAATACACAAAACTAATAGCATCAGAAAATATTGTTAGGTCTATAACATTACTGCTAAAGGAAACTACCAAATCAAAAGATACAAGTGGACTTGCTAATTTAAAAGGAATGAAAATTCTTGGCTGGAGTGCAGGGAGATGTTTTATTTGTCATCTTTTTATTTATTTTACATAACTTGATTACATGAGTGGGAGCCTATAATTGAAATACTTTCCGTGGGCAAATTAGACAATAACATTTTGTTCTATAAATCAAGCATCACACATTGATGTGGAAATTACTTTCGTACTTTAATACAATCCGTACGACAACACAAGCATCACTTCACAAGAAATGCAGGGGCCACAGAGTCAGCGCTGCTTTTGCAAAAAGTAAATTCCTGTTAATCTTCAGCGATTAACTACATCCATAGATACAGCTTAAAGAATCCCAAACCTAAAACTTTTAACACAGAATTTCCAGTGGAAATATCTGCCAGGAACACCAAACAATTAGTTTAAAAGGCATAGCTGAGACCAGGAATTAGAATACCTAAGAATTCAAACATGAATGATGGTGTCCTGCATTATGATAACATAACACGCCAGAGTGGTGGTGTTTTTTTTTTTTAATGAGGTTAACTTATTATTATGGATTCCCAGAGGAACACACAAAGGTAGACATACAAGCACACTTACAGAAACAATTACAGGATTTCCGCATGCAACGAGAAAGGTGGCATTCCTTCCAAAAATCAAAGCAGCTTTGGCATGCTGTAGCCAACTTTTCAAAAAGAAAACAACCCCCCCCCAGAGGTTCGAGTTTGTTACAGACTCTCAATTCTCCTCCCCTGTAAGGACAGAGTTACCAGAACTCAAACTCAGTAAAGCCACCCGAAACGTCCATTTGAAGTGCCACCAAGCCAGCTGGTTTCTGTGAGCTACAGGGGCTCCCCAAATCAGCAAGAAACCCTCCGCAGGGCTAACCTACGGGACAGGGACCACAGGCTGGCCTATCCAGCCCAGCCACCGCGATGCTCTTACCCCAGTGCTGCTGCTGCTGGGCTCAGAGCTTTACTTTTCTCACTGAGCTGCGGCACAAGTACAACACTACTAGTTCATTTACAACGCGTCTGTCATGAAACCAAACCTAAAATGCAAGCAACAGCAACTTTATTAGCACTTACTGATCCCAGGGGTGATAAATATGTTTGTTTACTTCTGTGCGAGCAAACTGGTGGTAAAAGGGAAACCGATCAGACTGTTAAGTGGCTGAAACTCGCATTAAAAATCAAATGATAGTATAATCCCAGGAAATTGCCAGGATATAGAGATCGAAAGTGCTGTAGTACCCAGGGCCACGCTGGCATTTTACCAGCGGCCTGAGGGTCAAAGCTATTCCGTGTGTATATTTACATAAATTTACATCTATTTTGCATAACAAGTAAACATAGTATTAAATGCACTTTATAGAGGGACAGTCCTGAACTAGCTTATCCACTCTCTCCAAGAGCACAAGGCTAGCAATTCCTGTCTTTATTTTTAACTTCCCATATAATAACTAATTCGGTTTTATAACGCAATCGTATGAGAAAACTGAAGTCCTCATCACAGGAAAGTTACTCCTCTGCTAACAAAGCTGCGTGCAAGAGGATTGGCACAATGAAGGCGGATATACTATTTATTTTATTACGAGTGCAGATCTCTTTCTCCTATGTGTGGCACTGAGGAAATCCTTAACTGCTTTTTTCCTTTACTCTTATGGCTCTTCCCAAATTCAAGTTGTGGACTCAGAACCGTCCTTTTTTTACAGAAGGGGTCAAGAATCTTCCTTATAAATATTCAGGATGAAGGAAAAGAAAAAAAAAAAAAAATGGAAAACTTTTTATTCATCCCCCTGTACAGAGAAACTCAATCCTTACTGCGGCATCTATGGCCATAGAGAAATCACATATACGTGTGCCGAGAGAGTCAGAATGTATCTCCACAGTAAGAGATGAAAAAGGTAATCACAAACATACTTTCCTGGAATAAAAATGTGGATGTGCCCTCACACTATGACACATAAGCACAATCAATTGCTCTGCAGCTACAGTCTGAGTAATTGCTTTCAACTGGTTTTGTGGGATGTTTTACTTCTTGAAACTATCAGAGTCCAAATATGTCAAACTGCAAACTATGCAAAAATGTGACTTCTATTATTGTTTGGAAAATGTTGTGCCATTTCAGAAAGTAACTAAATCCAAGCTATGCATAATATTTTCTTTAAAAAAAAATTACTTTTTGCCACATTTCTAGACTTTCCTCTCATCTCGCTTCATCTCTCATATTATACTCTTCAGTCATAGGTTCAGGATTGGATGTTTCATAAAGCTGTCCAGCTAACTCAGAAATTTCAAACATAAAAGTAACTGAATGCTTTCTAATATTATTGCAAAACAGGTACTAATTCTCTGGAATGAGAGAGCGCAAACTTGCACAAACAGCAAAAAACAGCAGGGGAACTAAAGTGAGTGTGCTTTGGACTACACACACGTCAAAAGTCTAGACTCAAACAATTACCCCTTCTAGTCTATGTGTTTGGGGAACATCTCCCAATTCCAGGACATCAGAAACTTCTAATTATGATGAAAAAGTGTAATCCTGATGAGAGTTCAGACTACTTTTGCAGTAGTCAGATTTGCCATTGCTAGATCTGCCCTCTCTGAACTCCTCTGCATTCTGTCAGGGGGGCGGGGGAGAAAAGAAAAAAAAACAACCAGATACCAAATGCCAAACTATCATTATAGCTTTCAGGGTATTAAGCCCAGGCAACCATTTTTCCTTTCTTTCTTCTCTTCTCCCCCCACCCCCGGAAGTATATCCAATTTTTTTTAGAGATTCCTCTGAAAAGCTAATGTGTTCACACCACCTTTCACTTTGCAAACGAGTCAAGTCAAGTCAAATTTCTTCAGAAATCCTACAACAACAAACCATGGATACAGGAAAGAGGTAAGGAAATGTTGCAGAGTAACAGATTTCATGTTTAAGCTTCCAGGGAGTTCAACTAAACCAATCAGATTTTTTTTTTTTTTCTTAATTTCTATAAATAGTTTCAGACACTATCTGTAATAAAGTAATTGAAATACTTTACCTCTCTGAACTGATTGCTGCTGGGAAATTAAACCACAGCATCTCAGTACAAAACCACACACTTTGCCATACTGCCCTGCATTTCCTTCATCCCTCTAGTCATTTTCTTTTCATCTGTCCAACTATACTTCTCCTCAGCACCAACTGCCAATTTGTACCATCATAAACTCAAGCTGCATTACTTCAGCAGAGTTTATAAATTCCTTATGCTTCCTTATAATCTCTGCAAAAAAGTAAGATTTGCCTGAACAACCATCACATTCATCATGGCAGCACAGTTCTGCTCAAGACAGCAGTTCATCTTTTCACTTCCAGACTTGTATTTTAAACAAGAAAAGATGTCTTAATGCAGCTGCATAGTCTCACAAATGCAGCAGCAGCAGCTTTATTTTCCTTTATGTCAACCTATGTAAATAACACATAATCTGGGTATTTAGTTTCCTTCTGAACACTGCAGCTGAATGCAATGCAAAGAGGGGAAAGGGTTGGGGGAGAGAGAAATCTTTGAAGGATGATGGCTTGTGATTTTCTTCTGCTATTTGTACATACACGGCAAGAAACACGAAAGGCAAGCTCACTGGAATTTAATCTTATTACGATCCATTTCCACCCATAGTTCATACGCCTGGACGTTAAACAGACACTCATCCGAGCTGTGTCAGTGCCCTGCAGTCCATCTGGACTTACAGAAGCAGCAAAGACGGCATACTGGGCTCACCACAAAGCCAGGCTAGCTACACAGTTGTCATCAACAGTAAAGGCAATGCTGGCTGAACTACACCAGCGTAATGCAGACCCTTTGTTCTTCCATAAGCCAAGATGCTAAAGTGCTTGAGATCTACCTGGATTATTTTTATTGCTATCTGAAGGAGTCATCATAGAATTACAGACCGTATTCAGGAATGAAATATAGTGCAATCTGATTGGCATAAAAGCTCAACAGACTGTTTGGGGAATAGTTTGTTCTTCTAATGATGACATTATATCATTTGGTTTTGGCAGCTCAACACCACCGACAAGTTTCATCTTATTCAAATTGTCTTGAAAAGCTTAATAACTCTCTTTATTTGGCATATCTCTTAGACGAAAAAAGAAAATAGATACATTGTTTGTAAGGCAACATATGTCTGATGACTTTGATCTGTGCTGATGCAATACCCTTCAAGGATAAAAGCAGAGCTGTTTAAGAGGAGGAGTCATCATATGAATATACACTTTTTAGCAGCTTTTTGAAAACACATTTCTACTCAATTAGCACTTACAGTGATAGCTAATTTTAGATATTAAAGCACTGAACTTTCTGTTGTCATGCTTTCATGCTACAATCCTCTCCAGTTGCAGCAAAATTCATCCAAAATGTTTCCCTAACATGTTTTATGCATCTTCTCTGCTCAAAACTGTTGGCTTGACTATGTTAATACATAGAGGCTGAAACACAAGTTAATTACTCAGCTGTTAAGTTCCTACAGAAAAGTGAAACTACAGAATGACATGGGTTAAATATACACTATAAAGCTACAGCACAACAGGGGACACGTTCTTGCTCTTGATTTGGTTGTCTTGAGCCAGGAACTAGTTGTGTGATTCAGTGTTCAGTATATAGATGGCTGAAGGATTTCTAGCTACATTTAATCTGATGTCAACTTTGACTTGTTTGTTATGCAAATGTATTTATACTAGTAAAATGAGAGATTCAGGTTTAATCGTGTTTTGGGGTTTTTTTTGTGTGGTTTTTTTAATGCTGCAAAACCACACGATAACACACATTCCTGTGGAGGATACAATCCAGCCACACATGAGCTTGGCATTCAAGTTTACACAGATGCTGACCCTTCAATCTGGGTTATGCTTTACCTTTCATTTTGGTCACCCCAGACTGTTCACATGAAAACCAAAAAGCATTTTTAAAAATAAATCCTGGCACATCTCTCCACTATTTGCAGCTGTGCAGTTTATGTACGGTGCGAGTGAAGTTTATTGTGAATACATACAAGATCAAGAAGCGCTTCTGAAAACCAGAAGCAGATCAGTACTCGAAAAGACCTGGGCCACATCAAGGGGCTTTTGTGGTGGTCAGAACACTGGTAAGTGGAAACAAATAGAAATGCTTCAGAACAATTATTTCTTTCCCAAATGCAATTAAGTTTTCCCCTTAAAATTCAAACTTCAGTCATAAAACCACCTAAAACTTGTATAATAGTCTAAACCCAAATGACAAATACAGCAGGCCTCTTTGACCATACTGGATGGATGTAACTAGAAAGCAAGATCTGGATTCTCTTAACAGTTCACAAAAGAACCAATGTGTATCACATGTTTTTTTCATGCAGCACATGTTTATGCAACTTTAAGAGTCTATTTGACACTAGCCTTTCAGCAACTGGATAGACATACATCAGTATCTTTATTTTGGGTTAAGGTTTTTGTCATCGATAATTCTGGGTATCATCTTCCCTATCTTTCTCTATCTCCATATTTTGTTACTTGTGATAGTGAAGTCAGAAAATTCAGTAGTCTTATGGGAGACCAGCTATGTTGTATGATCGGTTTGAGAGAAAATAAATATATCGGTTTTTGACGTTTTATACTGATGATAAAAATGTTGACAATAAAAATGCTTCTCTGACTGTTCCTTGCTTTTTACCACCTTTTCCTGAAAGGCCACCATAACATGTCCCATATGGTATCTCTCATGACAGAGATCTTCCCTGATCAACATCAATCACTGTTCTCAGAATTATCCTCCGATTGTTCCCAATTGTTCAGCCATGTTTGCAGGAAAACAGCTCCACCCTTCCTGCACATACAGTGAGGCTATAAACTCAGAAGTACATTTCTGAGAAAGCATGCGTGATGCACTCAATGTAACTGACTTGCCTGAAATTGTTAGATGCCATGTCAGTTTTTCCTATATTTCACTCCAGGAAAGTCAATTATGTTTTTAAAGGGCATCCTTCCCATAGTCCAGTTCTTTATATTCCATAAGCCACATGTTCACAGGAGCGTAACAACAGAAATTTGCATCCTCTCTACAGCTGCCTTGCAGCTATTTTCAAAATTTCTTTGGAGTTGACATTGTTTTACTGTACCCAGTGATACACTATAATGGACTTTGATTGCATTTGCCTTTCAATACACATTATGATCGAGCAGCATATTCACGTTCATAGTTTTCTCTTAAAAATACTTCCCAAGTTTCAAGACTTCCAGCCATTACATTCTCAAAAGTGGGTTTTGCAGAGAAACCTTAGGTATTCTGTTCCTGCTTTCACAGACATCACAGAACCCTTCAGTTTATTTAACTAATCACTAACACTTCTTTTTCTGTAAGAAAATGTGTCGTATGTATACTTGAGAAGTCACAATACTGGCGGTACTTTTCTCCATTGTGGTTTGTTCTTCTGCACTGTTTGCATTAGCATCTCTTTCACATGAAAGTTCACAGCCAGCCAGTTCATTTAAATCAGTTGTGCAGCTTGTCTTTTTGTGCTCTGCTACTTTTTCCATCAACTTTTCCACCGAACTTTCATTTCGGGATCAACAGACTTAAGTTTACTGCAACGCAAGACTTTTCTGCTATCGCCACTGTCATTTTAGTCACTTTTAGTGGCTTACAGATTCAGTTTTATTTGTGAAACAAATGGCTCAGCAGGTAAGATATAAATGCAAAGTGTTATTTTCTTTTTACGATACATTATGAATACAAGTCTTAGAAGGGGCAGAGTTTGTAGCTGTGCCCTACAGTAAGAAAATAGATTAATCTCACACATTCCATTATGCATCACAGCCCCAACATAGCCTTGAGTTTATTTGACCAAGCCTAATCAGGACTGATGCTACTACCTGAAAAGCAGTAAAATTCAAATATAAAATTGGAAATCGTTCTTCTTCTACCCTTTATATGGGTGCTCTCTGCATCACTGAAATGATACACCAGAATTTTCCATGAAGCCAAACTCATTATAGTATGAAATTCTCAAGAAGCCTAAAGCTAATAATGAAAAGCAATGGCACTGGGAAAAATCAACATATTAGAAAAGTCATCTGTAACAATAGCATAACAGAAAAATTCAGCCTTCACTTGGACCAGAAAAATACTTTTTTTTCTTCCCCTCCCTGTTCCTTGTGTAGAGCATAATCAATAACTTAACATGCTCAGTAAACCACTGACAGCTAAAAATCTAATTGGAAATACCACCTCACTCACAGCAAAAGAGCAGCTAACATAAACATATGCCTACTAAAAATCAATTGCCTGAAAACTAATAGGGATCCATTTAGTTACTGGAATAGTTTTGCATTGATTTCTGCCCTTATCTTTTGTATGTTAGTGTGTGAGCAAAAGTACACTGAAAACAGCACTGCATATTCAAAATTGCTATTTCTTCTATTATCTAGAAAACTTGCCAATATATTTTTTTTAAAGGAACAAGACTGAATTCTAGTCTCAGATATGGATACACTTAGGTGTCCTGTATGGGTAGGGTATTTTTTTGTTGTTTTGGTTTTTTTTGTTTGTTTGTTAAGTAATATACTAGTGAGAAAAAACAATCCACACCAAAAAAAGCCCTGAATTCTTCCACATGTGTTTCCATTAAAGCTGATACTTGTGATCTAAAATACAAAGCCACTGTCATTTCTACATAGTATGATTGAATTTGCTAGCGGTTACACTACAGGTGGACTGGCACACATGACTGACTAATCAGCTGCCACCATCCCAGGTCTGAGTCAGCACAGAGCAGGATTTAACCTTGCAGTTGCAAGGTCAGACCAACATCCCCCTCTTCCCCCTTAACACAGCAGCAATAATTGCACAGATATGTTGAGCAGTTTAACTCACTAGAATGTCAGAACTTCAACCTTTTCTGACATATGCCAGATTTGGTGTACATTGCACAGACATGACATTTCCGTGCTTTCCCCAGCAATTCTATTTCAATAATGATCAAGAAACACAATAGAGCGGGGAAATAGAAAATAAAACCCAACCGCAAACAATGTTAAGGCTCCCCTTAAACTCGTCAGCATAAGACAGGGTGATGTATTTAACCAAAACTGCAAATAAGGCTTCCCGAAACAGTGGAATGAGTCAATTATACAATGAAATGCACTTTTATGAAAGTGAAAAACGGAAAACTTTCCTATTTAAAAAAGTTGCAGGTAAAAAAATCTGACTCAACATAGGTGTTCTGGCCTAGCCACCTTAAATTTCAAAAGAAAATGAAAACATGAAAAAGGAGGGAAGAACCAGAAGACATCAGCTTCAAACTACTGTAACCCCTTAGGATGTACAATTACTTTATCCCTATTACCATAAACAGAATTCTTGGCTGAAAAATGTGATAGGAACCATGATTGAATATGGCATGTTGTAATGTTAAGCAATCAAAAATCACACTGAATTTTGATTTTAGTGGGACATCTTGAAAATAGAAATTAAATATCTACAGCTCTGGAGACTTACAACCAGATTTCATTTCAAATAATGTCTGCCGCTAAAGAAAACAGTAAGATTAATGTCATTTCATAGAAAGTGTACCTCAAAATTAAAGTTTTAAGCAGCTGCGTATCTCAATATATTTTAGAAACCTTCTACGCCTGTTAAAAAAAAAAACAACAAACCACAAACAAAAAGCAACAAACAAATCCCCAAACTCACACAAAAAAAAAGCCACTGGGTTTTCTGTTCACACTGTATTTGAGTTAGAAACAAATTCTACGCTGTGTTCAAGATAGTAGACAATTGTGAAATTTCAGTGTCTTAATTTGGAATTAAAATAGGAGAACAATCTACAGTAGGTCTGGGCAGAATAAGGCTAAAAGGAATCTGAACCGACCCCCCCCACACACACCCAAAGCTCCCTTTTGGGGCAGCTGTTGATTGACAGTGTCTTCCACGGACCCCTGTAACAGCCATCCGCTCCCCGCAAACACTGCTGTTCTCTGTGGAGGTTTCAACCAGTTCTGTCTGTACCTTCATAGGCTCAGATCCACTGACTGCCAGAAACAACCCAGAGCTTCTTCCTAAGTAACAATCACATTAGTTTCATATCCAGCCCTTGCAAAATAAGGACTATTCAGCTGAAAGACAGACCAGTACAAAAACCTATCCAAGTTAAGAGCAATCCAAGGCATTTGAGGATTTCCAACTGTGTAATTTTACTACCAGCTCATAGCTGTAACAGCACACCATTCAGCATCAGCTGGCTCAAGTCTCAAAACCAGTCACTGAATTTCACTTCTCCGCTGCCCCAC
Source organism: Ibycter americanus (assembly GCA_035590275.1). Classification (NCBI taxonomy): domain Eukaryota; kingdom Metazoa; phylum Chordata; class Aves; order Falconiformes; family Falconidae; genus Ibycter; species Ibycter americanus. The sequence goes on along the minus strand of JAVJGI010000035.1, from coordinate 8,404,777 downwards.
CTTATGGACTGGATCCATCACATGGATGGCTTCCCCTGCCAGAAGTTCTCAGAAATCAGTCACCTTAACAACACATAATACTTCCCAAAGCATTGACATGCCAGGGCAGTGAACTGCAGAAAACCCACTGTAACAAGCAAGTTCTGAGCTCTTACCAGTACCCCACCAACCACCCCAGCTACAAGGGAACAGGAGCCTGGAACCACAGAAGCCCACTGCCCTGCCTCACTCCCTGCCCCGAGTCAGCCCATACAACTATCTGCCCCTGGCAGTTGCGCACAGCTGCAAGCAGTCTGTTCTTCTGATCACCTCCCACTCTGTGACCTTTGAAGATCTTTGCATACTTTCATACTTTCCCTCCCTACAGAAAGTGGCTTAATCTAACCTATAACTGACTTAAACTTCAGTACAAAAGTGTGTTCACTGTTTGAAATCCTACTGGAATTTAGCACTGTTAGATACAGGGGAGATAAAAGTTGTAGAGCTGGAAAGTTGTATATCTAACCCACCCACTGTGGGCGTAATCCCTAAACTATGGATAAAGAGCTGACCGCTTCAAAATCCCTTTCCCATTCTCCCTCAGCTCTCGTAGGGGGCCTGTGCTCAACACGGTAACTCATGCATACAGAGTGGCAAGCAAATAGCAGCTTCTATACCCAAAATGTCCCTTCTGGATTCACACCACAGCTGCAAAAACACGTGTTGGCCAACCCCACTGGATGTCCTGCACTTGGCAAACAATCACAAACACATGGAGACACTGGGGAGTAGGGAAAAGCCCAGGGAGATGCAACAAAACAGAAAAAAAAAATCCCCCAAAAGAGAAAACAACAATAGAAAAGGGTGAAAGGGGGAAGATGAGAAGGTCATTGCAAGGCAAAGAAAGAAAAGGGCAAGAGAGTCTGGGAAAGCGGTGAGATAAGTGAAGCATATGAGGAAACAGGCTGCGAGGAAGATGTCCTGCTTTCACCACATAAAACAAGGCTCCTCGCAGGAAGATAGCCGGGAACAGATGACCAGCAGAAACAAAAAACAACCCCAAACTTCTGCAAGACACACAGAGAGCTCAGTCACACATTAGTAACCAGCAAGGCTTTGCTAGCCCACAGCTACTTCTGTGCTGATAATTGAGAAGCCAACGCACTGAAAGGTTTGGACGTTGTCACTGGCTGAGTAAGTAGGTTAGCCTTGAGAAGAGATGATGCATATAAAATGCAAAATTGATGAAATGAAACATTTATTGACAACAGAAACAAAGTTGGGCTAAGCTTCCAAAAATACTGAGCACTACCAAAATACAAGTCAAGTCCTGAGACTGAGAGACAGCCAATTGAGCCTCCTACAGCTTTTAGCTTAAATGGCTTGCAAGCTATTCCTGCAGGTCTTTCATATAGCAAAATTAGTGCTTCAGTTCCTGCTGACTGCTTTAACTGCTGCACCTGTGACTCTTTAAATTCACCACAGCTGGGCTGCTCGCTGCATAATAGCAGTCTTCATCAGGGAGGGTCTCAGCACATAACATGCCAGATCACCTCGGGGTTGGGGAGGAGAGAAAACACAATGTTATTTCTCAGTCAGGTAGGATAGCATTTATGTCCACGTGTTCCTGTTCAGAAGAGGCAAATAAATGAAAGCTTTTCTCTCTTTCAGTAAGAGACACCCATCTGCCTTCCTAAACCCAGCAAGCTTCATGCTAAACAGGGCAAAGAAAAAAAAGAAATGAGGAGAAGGCAGAGAACAGAGCCACTTTTTACTCTGCTGGAGGGGGAGATGCAATGATTTATAGCAAGGTAGAGAACAGGTAAGAAAAAGATTAATTTGTAAGTTGTATTCATACACTATTCATATTACATTCCCTTCTACATGTATAGCAGTTCAGAGTCACAAAGAAACTGCAACCTCAAATTGCACATTTCCTGGGCCCAAGAGAACAACAGCCTCCACAGCGCAGCATTATTCCTGCTCCCAAGCTACACAACAATTGCAGGCACAAAACAAAAACAAGAAAAACCCCACTCCGGATAGGGGGTAGCCCTGTATTTTTGTTTGCTGCTGGTTGTTAGGTTTGGGCTAGAAAATATTTTGTTGTTGGGGTGGTTTTCTTTTTTAGTTTTTTCCCCCACCAGAAATGGTTTTGTCTTTATCTCCAGGATAACAGATGTGGTTGCACTGTAAAGATGCATTACACTGACACGGTTCCTTCTTGCCAGCACTTATCCTGCCAGCACAGTAATAGCCATATTGCAGAGGTCTGGAATGGTGACATGGTTACCATCACACTTACTGAGTTAACAGATATATATCCCTTTCCTGCCCCAGACAAGACTTCATTTCTAAAGGTAAAGTAACCTGCTCACAAAGCCAAATTCATTTTTATTTTAATTGGCGAAAGAGGATTTCCTTTACACATTTTTTTAAACTGTGAGATTTAAGCTTACTTACAGTTAATCCATTTTTCTAATTACATTGTTTCTCTCACTATAGATCAACAGTTGATTAATCAGACTCTTCAGTGAAGCAGCAAGGTGTCTGACCTTCTTACTTGCTCTATTTGTAATGAACTTCATCTCATATTCTTCCATGAAATAAAAACATTATTAATTTCAAGCTATCTTTAGAATATCTGACTGACTACAGGGAGCCCATCAGGAGCTCACCTATGGGCAAGGCTATCAAATTCATTCTCTGTCAGTACTTCACAAGTCTCATATCTTACTATACACTCTTTGTGTTAACAAAAAATATTGCAAAAGCCAGGTTTTCATAACTTAATCTGCATTTACACTTGAAAATTTGATAGTTTCTCAGGATGACTACACACATACAGCAGGTTGAAATCCACTGCAGCAGAAGTCTCTCCTACAAAGCTACAAAAGACCTCCATAAGTTGTGAGAAAAGCTGTTACCACTTAGAAATGTAAACGCATTTCTTCTGCATCTGTTGGACTCAATGATCTTGAAGAACTGTTGGACTCAATGATCTTCAAGGTGTTTCTAACCTAAATGGTGCTATGATTCTACCCTCCAAAGTGACTAAACATACAAAATCTGAGCAAATCTATACTCAGTCATTTTCTCACACTTCCAGCTATTTGCCAGTGCATAAATCCCATTCACACAAAATGGAGGGAGAAGATAGTACTCAGTCCAAGAGTAGGACTGCCAGCGATCTTGGGAAGTTATTTGCCAGCCTTAAAAAAAACCAAAACCCACCACCAACTAAAAATGTTTTTCTAACTGGCTTTAAGAACTCCCAAAGATGGAAACTCTACCACCTTCCCATGTTGCTTTATTCCACCAGTTTGCCATTTTTTGTAAAGAGGCAGTTTTTCCTAGGCTTTAACTTTCTTTCACCCTGTTGCTGCTCATCTTGTTCTTCACAAAAGCAGACCAGATTCCCTTTTTTCTTTACTGTAAGACTATCTATTAAAAGAATTCTTACATCTCTTATTCTTTTCTTCAGGCTAAACATCTCCTTCTCCTGTTCAAACCTAGCGGAGTCACATTTTCTGCACCTCCAGTCAGTCTCCTTCAGGTTTTCTTCAAATAGTTATCTGTCTCTAAACCAGCACAGTATGCTAAGCTGAGACTTTGTCAAAAGCCAAACAGAATTTGGGAGAACTACTCAGGCACCTCTAGCAGGCCATTACCCCATTTATACTTTTAAATCAGGTGTCTTACTGTGTAAGAACAGGATCTCATTGACTCCTCATCACCCAGTGATCAGCTATAATCCCCAGATCCCTGCCTGTAGCCCTCCTGCCTATCTGCTGTTTGGGTGGCTGATTTCTGCTCGTTAAAGCTCGTAGCACACTACTGGTCCACACTGAATGTCATTCAACATTTTTGGGTGGTGTGTTTGGTTTTTTTCCCCTCTAATTTGAGATTACTCTGAATTCTACTCCTGCCTTTCACTGTGCTCATGGTCCAGCCTAAAATGCTTGCAGATTTAATAAGCACACACTCCATCATCCAGGTCATTAAGGAAAAAACAGAACAGGTTTACACAGGGTGATACATATTCACCAAAGATCAATAGGGAACAAGTCATGCCCAACCCTTGACTCTTACCAGTTTGTACAACCCAACTCTGTTACATCTTTCAACACTCCTCACAGAAACAGAAGTTGGGATGTCATAACCAATATCCATTCAAGCTTACAATATGTAGCCCCATAAAACAGTAAGGAAATAAGGTATTGGTCCAGTATCTACCAAAAAGATGCTATGTGAAGCATAGCCTCTCAAAAATCACATGCAATTCAAATCACTTCTCTCCAATCTTAAAAACATTTCAAATTAGGTAAATACCAGCCCCAAATAGGGCCAATTTCCTGTAAACTTTGATGGCTAAGGTTGAGTACTGTAAGTTAAAAAGCCTATAGCTGGAGTGAATTACCTTACTTGTACTTTTATAAAACGTTATGTTAAAGTTGATCTTTGTTTTGGCAGACTTATTTCCCAACATACTAAAGAAATACTAACTGCATACATTATTTAAAACAGAAGAATTGCTTTTTTTTTTTTTTTTTACCTGCACCCCCCCACCCCTGACCCCAAAGATAATGCATGCCTAAGGAACAAGCACATGGAAAACTAAATAGTCCAGACTTGCCGGCTGCTTCACTTGTAAAAGCTGTTTTATGTTAAAACTCTGTTCTTCCCAAGGCTCCCCACCAACATTTGGCTAGCTGACTCACTGAATGTTCCCTTTAAACTTACATGGTGTCAATTAATAGATTATAGGAGCCATTGATTTACCTTTAAAGTTCTAGTTTACAATCTCTGATTCTCTGGGAAATGAGCGGGTACCTATGTAGGGAGAGCTCACATCTTCAGCAGCCTACGGCAAAGGTTTCCTTTACAGTCACTGAGCTAAGAATAAGTAGGACAGGGAAAATGCTATATGAGCTTCAAATACCTGGGCTTCTAGCAAGGAGTTTGGCTCGCCTAAAACCCACTCGACCATAGGCTATTTGTTTCAAAAGGCCAGAAACTACAGAGACAGTACTGCTGAGGCATACGTTGAAATGACAGGAACTTTTTATTGGCTCAGTATTTCAAATTCAAAATCATGAAAGTGTAAGAATGTTGTGTAAACAAACTAAAACCACTAAATGGAACAACTGGTAGACTAAGTCCAAACTGGACCAAGGTTCAAACCAGAGGCTTCCTCAGACATCCACTCCACTGAAGATACTTCAGCATGAACACACTGCTTCATGGTCATCACCTGACTGTGGGATGACCAGATGTTCTTGTTCTGGAGCCTCCTGCTCCCATAGGCACCCATGCTACTTCCAAAACCCATAACAGATACCAAGCTTCACTACTGTATCAAGAACAAAACCTCAGTGCCCTTTGCCAGACTAGTTACCAGGACAAAATAACATCTGAAAATTACAGAATGGCCATTTGGAAGTGGGAGCAATATGAATGCTAAAATGTAAAACAATTAAGTAGGTTTTCTAAATGATGCTCTTTATTGCTGCTCTTCACTTACTAAGCAATCTGCACATTGGCCTTCATCCAGCTTTACAACTTCAACTTCTCGAGCCAGGCTTGGCAATGGCATACTGAAAGCACAAGTTTGCACTAAATCCAACCAGGACACAAAGCAAGGCATCTTAATATTCTTACATTTTTAGGCACTTATTATACCACTTAAATAATCGCTCCAGCTCACATGCCGTTGTTTCTTCCATAACAGTAAGCATTTTGTAATTGGAATCTCCTGATAAACTTCAAAATACCATGTTTATTAATTGGAAGATTAATATTTTCAAAAACTTTGTCCTTTAACTGCAAGTTAGAAAACTCACTGAAGCATATAAAAGGGATGCTATATAGAAGGGAAAGGCATGACTGCTGTATTAGCACACCAGAGAAAGGAACCTTACACAGGACAGAGTGTTGTTAAAGTCTTAGTTATTTTTAAAACTCTTGCAAGATATGGAAAGGGTGATTATCCTTTCCTTCAAAACCTCATCTGCTTTGAATTCTTACAGCTTCAAAATAAGCACACAGTTCTAATTAATTTTAATGATCCATGCTGAATTACTTACCATCTAAACAAAACTGTTTAATTTGTTAGTGTTTTTGAATTTTATTGTTTCATCTTTGCTAATTTATAAATGCTTTTCATAAACAGAAGCTACAGTTCACATTGAAGGCGATACTTTCAAGTGTAATATATGGCTGCATAGGCCTATTGGGCTTAGGCATACTGGCAGGACAATGCCAAATCCAAATTAATACACAGGATTTAAATACAGATCACTTAGTGTTCTCTTTTTCAGAAGGTTCCCAAATGAATGCAGATCTCTAAGTCAGAGCAGGGGTATGACAGTTAAAAGGACCAATCCACACTCAAGTGAACTGAGGGCAAGGAAGGAGAAAAATCACCATTCAGCAAACCTGCACAACTTTCTCAGTTAACATTAACTATTTGTCATCAAGAAAAGCCTGCACAGTAACATCTTTTGTAATGTTTGTGGGTTGTTGTTTTTTTTAAGATACACTGTATTCAACAGCCTGATCTTCTATGGCTTCAGATGGATAGAAGAAAAAAAACCCCAATGAAAACAACCCATGAGGATGACTGACTTCAGACTTGATATGAATTTCGCCATTTAACTCACAGGGAACAGGTTTTCCCTCTGAACATGCCTGGTAAAGAGAGGAAGTAGCCCAGGAACATTAAAGAGTTCAGTTCACACCCCTGATCTTCCACAGCACATATACTGCTGAACTCCAGAGTTTTCCCCCGTTCAGATTAATATGGTAAATATTATAAGCAGCACATTGGCAAGGTAATCCCTAACAAAACACTTATTGGCCTGGGCAAACATCAAATTTTGACCTAAATGTCTATTCCCAGAATGGCTCTTTAGAGGTCTGTGAAACTCGTGTTGAGAAAAGGTATGTAATATTGCATTCCCAAACCAATATTTCTGTTTTCCCCCACCTTCCATCGCTCCCTCCCTCCCCCGCCCCAATTCCCTCTTTTGCATCTGCACTAAAAAAGGTCACAGGGCACAACTCAGTTGTATGAATTAATATCAAAATACTATCAAACAATGCTTTCCCCCCCGCCCTCTTCTCCCTTTCAACTCAGGGTTAACTGTGAAACATCTGTCATGTTCTGCTTTGTGTTTTATATTAGAATCTTGTTTCTCTTGCAGTCTTAAGAGTTTGCAGCAATGACAACTGGCATTTAATAATTAGTTTCCCAATTTCCACAAAAGCACTCAGATTTCAGAGAATATGACCTGTGGGTACTTTGCATACAGACACTTCACCCTCACTGACGCTTTCTGGAAAAAGAATGGCTCATTACAATGCAAATTAAGTTAACCCTTGTCATGGGATATTATAAATTATATTAAAAAAATCCAAACAAAAATCAAAACATTCTCCTCATGGGTCTCTAAGATTCATTGCAATCGACGCGTTACAGTGGAGCCACATACATTACAAGGCCGTCGTGTTTTTTTCTGTCCCTAAAACCTAGAGGTTTCCAAGCATTACTAGTACTTCACTGGCCCACCCCAAGAAAACCCATTTCACTATCAAAAATATTTCTTTTCCTCAAACCAGCTTCAGTGTTTGACCCATACATACTAGAAAATGTAGATATTCCTTCACTGAAAATGCAGCAGAAACCCTAACACAGGGACACATCTCTCATTTCTCCAAGTTTATTTGTATGCTGCAAAGGGAAAGTCATCTACATACTAAATTAAGACCATCAGAATACTGGAGAAAGAGGTTATGTTTGTATAATAAAATGTTCCTTTGCTTTCAAAATATGCTATATTAATAATACATTATTCTATTAATAATATATTAATGACCCTCCTCTTCCCTCTCGTGGAAGCTTCAGCCACTGAAGACCACAGTCAGAACGTGGCAGGAGTTAGCAATGTGTTTTCATAATTTCACTTGACTTCGCAGAGAATAGTGTAAATGTGGGGGATTTCTAATTGATAAGTTATTCTTTAGCATTATACAGGGTAAAAAAGATTTGTTACAATTTGTTTGACATCTATACAACCTCCCTTAAGCTACACAGGATTTATCCTACCTCAAATCTGCTAAAATCTTCAGTATTTGTAGACCACCCATTTGTACTGTTAGTTTAAAAAATTGATTATTTCTCTGCAACTCTCATTTGACAAGACCATCGCTACTCATCTTCTCCTTTACAGGTGCCAAGGCTACGTGGGCTTGATGAGAAAGATTTTGGACTTGACACTCAAGCATTAGAGATTACAGAATAAGTCTACTACTGGCTTTACATTTTCTGTTTTCCAGAGGCCTATTAAGTAGCTCTGAAAACACAGAGCCAACAATGAAAGAAATCTGAGAAGAACTGCATGCTGTATTCAATGATCTTAACTCACAAAATGCGCGCTCATTCCAGCACCTAATGTATTGTATATCACTATCTGAGTTTCTTCCTTATGTTTTTTTGGTGAAGGGTTGGGGTTTTTTTTCTGTTTTCTTTTTTTTTTTTTAAAAAAGCTTTTCAAGCTGGAACCATGATCAATTGACTATTGTTTCTCTGATGACTTCTGCTGCTCAATTATGACATTTCATTTCAACCTTACTCTCCCAACACCTTGCATTAATCCAGCCAAATAACTACTGGAGACATTTTTGAGATGATTGATTTTTCACATCTGAAAGACATTTGTTCTGGTATGCTAACAGTAAGAAATGAGAGAGGGGCCTTCAAGAGTACAGAGTGAAACTGAATGCCAAGATAAATGTTACATTTCAAAGTATAATGAGTGAAAAATTTCATATAAACTTCCTGCTTTTTTTGAAGAAACTTCTTATTTTCTAACACAATATACATATCTGTTTGTTTGTCATCAAGGATTTGAATACTACATTATCAGCACGATTAGAAACACAAATAGACCTGTTTGTCATATCAATAGCAGCTACAGAGAATCAAATATCCAAATTCGCCCTTGCACACCAGAGAAACCTCAAGAAAGTGAACTAGTATTTCAAGAACTCAGCAGGGAATACATGACAAGTCTCCAAAATAATTATGACATCCCAAAGGGGAAGTATACTTCACCTACAAATTATTCCTAGACTTTTAGATATTTTTTTAAAACACATTTTAGAAGGGTAGTACTGTCACAGGTTATAATCTATTATGTTTCCAGTATCCAAGGGCTCATGTTTTGAAGACCTGACATAGATCCCTAGCACAGGACATACTTGGAAGTAAGATCAGAATTCTTTGCTCTAAAAGGCTGTCTACCTTCCCAGGAATGATATTTTTGTTTCAAATAAAAAAAGAAAATAGGGTTTGTTTTAAATACCATAGTCTTAACATTTGTAGTCTTTTATACTTATGTTTATACTGATAATTAGTAACTCTAAGGATCTGAAATATGTGGCTCAGAAACATGTATCCATGTGTACACATGCAATTCACATAACTGGGTACACAGCAGCATCAGCAGTTCCCACAGCTGGACTAACTGATGGAGAACAGGAAAAAGGTGTTGGTCACAAAGGGTAGATAAAGGTACAGAAGATACAGAAATAATGGGTGAAATTCCTAGAAATCACTCTTACCTCAGAGGGTGGCAGAGCCCCATAAAAAGCAGTAAGCTCACTCTCTCTTCCCAGCCCTCCAGTGCAACTGTGGCATAGATCTGACACTTAATATTTGCTTATGGAAATTGTATACATTTTTCAAAAGAGAACCATTAATTTCTCTGAAAGACAGGTCAAACAATAGTCTCATTTCTTCAAAATGAATCCAGAATAACGAACAGAGAAACAGAAAACAACGTCGTTTATTTAAAACCTATCCAAAAACATCTGTATACCTATACGAACCTACAGCTTTCTTTTATTCAGTCTACAGAGATCTCTGTTGTCTGAACCCAAATCAGAAGTCTGACATGTTAGCAAATTTTCAGTCAATCACTGCTCTAGGTTTATACTACTTTTTACTTCAATATAGAAAAGAAAAAATCATTTGGCAATGCCAGAGGCACCTTCAAGTCCAAAGATCGTTAGACCTGAAAACATCTTTTTTTACAAGTCAAGGAAGAAAAGCTAAAGAAAAACTTCTGTAAATCCCACTGGCAAAATACTAAAAGCAATGAGTAGGCTAAAGTACATTAACTGATAGTAGGAATGCAAAAACAGACAAAAGGTTGCAGTAGCTTTCGTATGTTCTTCTATTAAGAGATTTAAACACTGTCGTGGTGCCAGCTTATAACTAGTAGTGAAACAGAATTTTTGGAAGCTGTAAAAATGAAGTAGGTGAAGCAAGGAAAACATTATTGCATCTGTCAAGTTTTTTAATACAAAGGGGCATGACGACTGCCAGGAGAGAAAAAAAGGCACTATACATAACTAAGACAGCCATCCCAATTTTTCCATGTAAATCCATGGTTTGTTATGTTCGTCTCTCTCCCCATTCCATTCAATGACTTTGTGTTTTCAGAGACAACCTTTTTGTAGAAGGATCAAGTACAATCACAACACTCACCAAAAACAGCAGTCTAATGAATGGGTTGCTTAGGTATCACAACCATATATGTTTTACAAAGGCCTGAGAAGCTTCTGCATGGCTTCAGTACAATAATGAAGTCTTTCAAGGAAACCAGAATAAATATCAACACATCCTAGCATTCAAATTCAGTATCACGGTGTTCAATAAGGAGAGGCACACCAACCACCTCAGAGCGCCTTCCAGGTTCAAGCTAGGAACCTGACAGCTTCCAAGCTGGATTGAGGCTCGGGGATTTTGTCTTGTTTTCACAAAGGACAATCTGTAGAATTCCCACACAGCTCAAACCATAGCGCTGCCAGCAAAGAAAAAAATTATACCTATTAACTAAACCCAAGCAGCTTAAGAAGGAATTTAGGAAAGCCTCCTATTCAACCACAGGTGCACTTTCCAAAAAGGATAGAGTCAGAGCCATTACAACCTGAATCTGTTTTGCCATGATTTTAGTATTTTTAAATAAAAAGAGAGCTATAAAATTCACAGTGAAAATTCATGTTTTCTGACATCTACTTCCATTTTACCATCTAAATTGCCTTTAAAATTTTGAAAGTGAACTTCAGCATACTTTCACCACTCTCAGAAGAGTGTTTTCTAACTACTCTCAAGCTACAGCCATCCAAGTTTCTTATAGCTTATATTGTCTTAACGACCCTACAGACCTGTTAAGTTTACGTTACAAAGTGATCATACAGGAGCAAATATTGTGTATAAGGCTGAAAAAGTCAGTATGTCAACTCTAACATGGTTCCATCTGCTGTTCACAGCTCAGAGAAAGGTTCTTTTGCTTCTTTTATATAGGCTTATTTTCATTCATTCAAGCACATATAGAAAACCAGCATCCGATAGCTTATACGCAAGAAATGGCAGGCCACATATTTTAAACTGCCTTTTATTACAAGTTATAAGCTGCTTCTGCACACAGGCATCACTTCATTTAAAAAGACTTACGTATTAGAGAATGGCAGGACTGAATCTGATTGGTACAGGTCATTAAAAACACACATACAATCAGCAGAAAGCACAGCCCGACTGAGAGAAGCACTCAGATATGTGCCTGTATTTCACACTTCTGAGATATAACTGCATCATGCCCTACGCAGGTCAGTTATCCTCTACCTTAACTTCTGCTCTATAAACAAATGAAGTAAGAAATAATACTTATACACTTCCCAACCCTTCTTCGAGAATGGATGTCCTCATTTCTTCTAGACACCACATCTTCAGGGCCATAAAATTGAAATGAAAGAGCCAGAACTTGTAATACTGCAACTGCTACACTGATTCTGAGCTTATAAACGTCCTAACACTACTATAAATACTGCTTTGTTTGTCATGATGTGTATTCCTACCACACAGTTCAGTCAGCCTGGGGGAAAAAAGTAAAAAAAAAAAAAGTATCAGCAGCAAACATCATCTGTTTTGTTTGTGAAAGAGTTTGTTGCAGCCTCAGAGGTTTGTTCTTTACTATACACGTGCTTAATTCCCATCAGCATTAGTGAAGCTTAATGCAGAATTTATGGAGAAAAATGAAGGTTTTGTGTTAGCCCAAGTAAATGGTTTGCTCTATGTTTTGGTCCCTCTTAATGAAAAATAGCAGTTGCTTTTAAGCATGCTTTGTAGTTAGACAAGTTAGACAAGAACCAAACAAAAAACAGATACTAAAGACAACAGTGAAGTTGTAGACAACAGAGAAATGTAAATTTATGGGAGTAACAAATTGATTAGTGACACGTAAACCACTTAATTCTTGCTTCCCATATGGGAGACTGTTAAGCAACCATTTAACATATTTGTATTTTGTAAAGAAGATACTGCAAGCCTTCAGCTGAGATGCTGAACATTCAGAATTATCACCTTTTATTTTAACCTGCCTGCAAAACTACAGTCTCCTTAAAGCTCTACGTGGGGCTAGTAGTCCAACTTAAGTTTTTAGAGCACAACTAGGTTTTGCCAGGAAAGCAGGAAAGAGTGCCAACATGCTGACTTAGAAGAGTTACTAATTGTTGCTGTACATTATCCAGCCAACTCAAGGCAGATGATGTGATGCTTTTGAGTGCAATCTATGGAAACCCAAATATCTGGCTAAAGAGTCCAAAAAGCCGACTCACATATGCAAGCCATGTATATCTTTAACTATGCAATTATAGTTGTATACAGTAACTTATGCAATTACCTGGTCCCCATTTTTACATACAAAAATCATGTTAGGGACACACCCTAAATGTCACATATGCATAACTCCTGTTAGTTCTAATGTAAACAATCTGCAGTGATCAGGAAGGTTTAATTCGTATTCAGATACATTTCTACTTTCCAACACATCTAAATGGGATAAACACATCAGCCACTTCGCTTCCTCAATTTTGCAGTTTCATATAAGTAGACTGAATCCACAGGCATTTTAGAACAGAATGTACAACTACAATTTATAGATAATTTAACAAAATGCCAATATAAAACTGTCCCTTCCTGACCAAACTGCTATACATTTATCATTCCCCTACAAAGAGCTCAGTGTTTTAAAACAGAAATACAATAGCAAAATATTGAATTGACACTTATGATAAAATGCATTTGATTAACACTTAATAAAGTAGTCTGTATATTACCAGTGAATAATGTATCATAAGATAAAGCTAGACATAAAGCAAATAAGAGTGTCAAAGTTAATTCCAATGTGCATTTTTCAGCCATATTACTTATTTTATTACTGGATTTTAAAATGCACACTGAGATTCAACAGCACTTTTTTTTTTTAAGCAAATAGCAATAAATCCCTTAAGAAATTTACCTGATTTAGTCACATTGCTAAATTAAAAGTCAATGCAAACTTTCCAGGAAACTAGTTAGTTCCTTGTCTGTCTTCATACAGAAGACTTCAATAAAGCTTTTAGAAATAAAGGGGGTGGCAGGTGTCCCCCTCTCCTCCTGTGCATCAGGAAAAACAGAACACCAAGAGCAAGCATAATAAAATATCACTGATTAAATATTGCAGCTGAAACGAATTTTCCTAAAATATTTTTTTAATATTTAACATGAGCCTTCCCAAACCAACAAGCCATAAACTAATTGTCTCAGTAAACGATACTGCACACACCGGATGTCACAGCACAGAAGCAAACACTTGAGGCTTATGTAAATGTATCTTTTTCCATATTGCTAGCAGGCTGGCCGTAACTGAACCACAGCACTAAATCCAAAAAAATACCTTCCCAATAATTAAAGTTTAAAGATACTTGCAAAGGCAAATATTTGTATGCCAAGGAAACTGCACATTCCTTAGAAAACACGTTTTATATTCAAGTTGGAAGTTTCAGAAGTGAGGTTTCCAGAGCATCTCTAATTTCACCAAGTTCCCTATACAGTTCCCAAGTAAGATTTTTCTCTAAAATTTTAACCCCAAATTTACGCTAGCATATAGGAAAATAATTGTTACATTACAAGATTACTAACAATACAGGCAGTTCTCCTACAAGCCAGCTATACTCAGAAACCACCTGCTAAGGCACAGAAGCAGCACTGCAGCAAAGAAGAGCTGAAAACAGACCTGCTTGGCCCAAATGCTGCCCTGCTGCTTTCCCTGGTTTCCAAACTCTGCAGGAATAAGCCCCACACAAGGAATAATCTCTGTGGCACGCAACAGCCGCATTTCTCCTTGTGCTCCTCAAGGTCTGTGCATTGGGGCGAGATAAACATGTCAGAAAGGGAACTCACCCTTAGATCAGGTATCAGAGGAAAATCAAGACAAAAGCACTGACGCTCTCAAGCATTAGCACTGGTACAAGGCTTCAATTGCTTCCCAACGTTTTCACTCTTGAGATTTTCTCCCTCTTTTTCAGCGCAGCAGGCTCCCTTCACCTTGTTTTCCATCAGTGAAATTCCATCCCTGCCTTTCATCTTCCTTTTCATTTTGAAAGTTAAAATTTTACTCCCACACGTACAGATAGTAACTGTAAACCACCACTTTGCTTGCACATTGAAGCCCTTTCTCCCACCTTGTGTTTATCTTCCTTACTATGGAGATACTGTCACCATATACATTATTACCTTCCTGAAGCCACATTCAAGAAACTGAAGACACAAATAGCAGTTAAAAAAAAACATTTCGATTTAAAAATGCCAAAGTTTCAGGGTAAGCCACAAGGCCTATCTATATTTCCACTAAATTGACAATGACTGTTTACACTTATTTTAAAACTTTAATAACCAAATTTGATATTATGTTAGAAAAAGTTCTGATGCACTGCAGTAGCAGTACGTAGTTTCTAGAAATCTTACTCATTATAAGATAAATAGCTTTAAAAATTGAACATTTTAAATATTTCAGTATTGTTCAATAGATTACGTTATGTAACAAAAACTTCATTTCCTTTTTTCTCTGAACAAATCTCAAAACGCTAATGGCAGATTATTGGAAAATAATTACCAGGATTTCTGCTTTTTTTTTTTTTCCTCTCTCCTTTAAAGCATTCTGTAATACAATGTGTTCCTAGTCTTTCCCAGTAAAAGGAAACATTATCTCATGTCTAGAACAGTACTAGTTAAGAGAAAAATGGAAAACATTTTTAAGAGACTGAGGCTTCTAGAGAATGGGTCTCTTGACCTAAATGAACACAAGCTTCTCCTTATCCCTGAGCTCTCTGCATGCCACATATTGCAAATTTGCATTTGATTCCATGTACAGTTGCAGAAAGCCCCACCACACATTTTTTCTATGGACTGTGTTGAAACGAAGCCTTTTAGTGCTGAGCAAAGCTCACTCAGGACACTTACACATATTAATAAGAAAAAACTTTCATACTGGTTCTCTCCAATCTATATAATGGAGGAGTAAGGACAGCCCAAAAGTGCTATTTATAAACTGTGTAAAATGACTGCTAGTCCTATAAAACTCCTAAGGAGCAACAAAAGCATCTTTCTTCAGGATGATTAGCGCTGTAGCCAGCATAGGGAAGATTCATTTCTGACAGGTTTGCAAGGAGCAGAGTGCTACGCACACTTCTAGCCCAAGGAATGATTGAGCTGCATCCTGGGAAGTCCTGCTGGAGCGGATACTGCCTAGTTTTAGTGAAAATGTAAAACCACTGTCTGAAAACTAGATGAAAAAGCACCTCATTTTCAGAGAGCTCCTATAAAAGTAAGAGTCAGTCTGAAGAAAAACTAGGATATCAAAGCGCTGCATAAGAAGCTGCATATATAAACTAAATTTGGTTACTGTACATTAATCACAGAATGGTTTGACTTAGAAGGAACCTTAAAGATCATCTAGTTCTACCCCCCTCCCCCCCCCGCCACAGGCAGGGACACCTTCCACGAGACCAGGTATCTTCCTTCCGCTGTTTTTCCCAAGTACATGAATACATTTTGAAATGCAGTAATGTGTTATGTTTTGATTGCTAACCCCAGCCTATGAACAAGTAAATAGTGTCTTCGAAAACAGATGCCTTCCCCTCACCTCAAGCACCACCAGTACCAGCCTAGGAGAGCAATAGGGTGTAGCCCGCAGCTTCCATCTCCATGCACAGCCCTATGCACTACTGCGATCTCCAAGTCACAGGGTCCTGTGAATATTAACGTCTCAAAAGGCAAAAATCATAGCTTAAAAAACCTAACTTGTTTTCTCCCTCCTAAGATTTCAGAATTACGAAAAAAAATTCACGATTAAGTCAATGAATAAGAACTATTTAAAACAAAAAAAAATCTCATTTAACAGTGTCCTAACCCTACAGCCTTTAGGATTTACAGTCTAAAAACGTTCCTGCCAGTTGGCAGGGTGAGAAACATTTTGCTGATAAGACATAGGGCTCTAAACAACTAGTGTAAAAGGCTTTTTTTTTTTTTTTCCCCCCCCACATTTGGTCACTCGCACGAAGAGCTATGATTGCTCTCAGAATCAAGCTGACTTCCCAGGGAAAGAAGAAAAGGATGTTAGATCAGGCCCCAGCAGCAAACTAGCACTGTCAGAGAGCTGCTAGCCAGCCCAGAGTATAGGCAGAGCTTGTTCAAGTTTGCTGGCAAATGACCAAGGTGACATACCCTGAATAATATACCCCCCAGACCCCTCTGTCCTGATGGCATCACTCAGAAAACATCCATGGCCCAATTCCACACACAGCATAACTGAGCGCAGCTCAGCCTAGAATGATCCAACAAAATACATTTAATTCCCATTATATTAAGGATTGCCAAGGTTCTCTGAAATATCAGGGTCTTCCTAATATTTTAGGCACAAGGAACATTTCAAGGTATATTATTCACCTTCTGTCTCCATCCCAGATTTATCAGAGGGGCAGAAGTGAATGATGGGACACAACTGAATGATGACAGCTTACCAGAGAAGGAGAAAGCAGCCAGGAAAAGGACACCTGATTAGAAAACAGTGCATGGGAGTCAAGGTAAATGCACATCATAAACACTTGTAGCAATGCTTGCTTATGCGGTACCCAGGACACTGTCAATTTTTCTTTCTATTATTAAGAACTACTTTTAAAGGTTTATTATTTAATCAGGTAATTTCAGCCAATCCGAAAATTAGAAAGTGAGTTCAGGAGGAAATTTCTTGGAAGAAGATTGGTTTCCTTCTTTATAATTTTGTCTTTTCAGTCTGTTTAACCAGTTTTTTATTAGCATACAGCAAAAATTACAATAGACTTACAAGCTGCAGATTGTAGTGCCTGTAACTTAAAATTAATTTCAGTGCATTTTCTTAGAACTTACCACAAAAAATAACTACTAATGCACATTTCAAGTAGCTCTCTTGGTCAAAGCAAGAAAATTAAAAATCACCAGAGGATCAGAGAACTATGGAGCTGGAAAAGATTATGCAGTCCCAAGCCTTCTATGGAAATACATTTCCATATAACTTCTACAGAAACACATTTGCATATCTATAAGGCTGCTTTAGATAGATAGATAAGTATATATGAATTCTCTTCTATAAAGGAAATTCCATTAAAACACTATTTTAAGCTTATGACTTAGAAAAGGGTTTCTGACATCCAAGAAAAACCATCTTTGCTTCAAATTAAAACAATTGCTTCGTGAGCTTCCCCCACGAGACACAGAAAAAGAATGATTACTATATTTTAAAAAAGAAACCTTTCAAAATGAAAGACCTGCCCCCTGCCCTTGTCTTACATTAAAAAAAAATATGGAAAGAATTCCTACTTTTTTTTCCTCAAGTCATTATTTCTACACCTTCTCAAGCTCTCATTTCTTCTTCGGAATAGACAGTATAGTTCTAAGCGAGTAGCCTCGGAAGCACAAACAGCGCTATTGCTCCCTTCCCCAAATTTAGGCATGCAATTCCTAGTTATATACTTGTGCACTTTTTTGCGTGTTCATCATATTGATGACACTGCGGTCAGCAAAACTAATTCCAAAAATATTGTTCATTTTGGAAGCCTTTACACATTAGCTCCCTGACTATGGGCAGTCATGATGACTTCATGCCACAGTCACCAGCTGAGAAGTTAGCTGGACATCGCTACGCTTCACATCCTTGCTGCTTTTGTCTTCATAGCAGCTGCTATGCAGTTCAGCAAAAATTACTTCTTAATAAACTTTATTTTATATTTATAACAAATTCACAAAGGAGATCATATTTTGTTTCCAAGTCTGTCCTCAGACATATTATTTGGGTTCTTGAAGGAAGCAGCTTTGATATTTGCTGAGTTTTAACTTATTTATGTGTAGCTCTTCACACAAAACAGCCTGAACGTAGCATATAACTGGCTGAATGACATGTATGCTAACTAATACATAATTCCCTCAATCTAGATGTTTTATTCCCAAAAGTGAACCTTGTAACTTGCCATTACCATACAAGACTGCTAACACCCATCGGCACTTACCTGGCTCACCTTAGAAAGCCAAAAGAGTTATCCTAGTAGAAACACATGCACTTGAACTCCAAAAAAAAAAAAAGAAGCTGTACTAGTTGGTTCACTTAAAACTGGAGTACTTTCCAATAGTACAACCAATCTGTTTAGTAGAAACCTAAGAGAAAGTTATATAGCATTTCCCCTCCAACCTCACACATAAGCATGAAAAAATAAACCCAACACTTCCAGCTTCACCCACTTGAATCACAAAAAAGTAATTTTTCAAACACAAGTAATTAATCTCTTTAACCAAACGCTACAGCGCTATCCCAGAAGCACATGCTGCAGAGCTGCTTCAGCTCCCATCCGTTCACCATGGAGCTGTACCTGTCAGAGCGCACAGAGACCCCCAGGCTCTTCAAGAGATGCAATCTGGAAATAAAGCTTGCCATTGCCTTAAAACCGTACAGTATAATTTACACTTAATATTTCAAACCTTCACTAATGCAATCAGATAAACAGAATAATTAATCCCATTCCTAACACGATTTCTTCTGAGTTGTCAGGAACAATCAGCAAACGACAAGTTCTACATCATTAGTCTTTCTTGTGATTGTTTTCAAAACAGCTAAATTGTGATCACCAGAGGCCTAAAATACTGCTGGTCTTATTGATTATTGCTGTGCAAAGACATTTTTCTTTCCTGTGCTCCCTTTCCAGCTTTGCACACAAAGATAATTAAGCAGCAAGACAGAGCAGTACCGATAACGCACATCTCCAGTTGGGCAGCGAGGCACCTGGGTGAAGCCGAAATACCTTTGGTATGCACAACTGTGTGTTAATCAGCACTCAGCTACCGCACAGTCCAGCACAATTCCTCTCAGATCGCAACAGTTTCTTCTGAATAATAAGGACACACATCTATATTCTTATAAAAAAAATAATCCCCAAACCAGATTAAATGGCTACTACTGGAAAAGCACCCCGTCTCTCTAAATGTTTTCTAATCATTAATTCTTCAGGTTCTCAACTAGATTTTTTAATTAATTATATTTTTCAAACAAGCATTTTATTACAAGCAACCAATTTTTTTTACTGTTTTAAATATTCTGGGAACTTGTTTTCTTCGTGAAATGCATTTTCTGACTAGACACAGCCATGTCCGTACTCCATTGATTGAAAGTTAATACAAAATGTTGATTACCCACGCAAATGTCATTGGGATGTTCCTTAGGCACAACAAATAAAAAGAATTACAATGCAATAAGCCAGGTTTCCTACAAGCTGAGAGAGGTCAAGGAGTCCTAAAGAAAAGATAGCTTTTTGTAGGAAAATTTTGGTTTTAGCTTGGTTTTTCTTTTCCATTTTAATAATAAATTGTAGCTACATTCATCCAACTTATCTTCTGTTTTCAGTTGCTAATTCATGTGGGACCTGCTTCATGTTGCTGCAGCCCACAGCGCAGAAACGGACTGGCCACCTCAGTGGCGTTCTCATGTTTAGGAGGCACCAGACTCACCCACAGATATTTCTTCTGAAGGTCAAACATCTTATTTTCCATAATCAGGGAGTAAATTAGGAGGATTGCCAGCAAGATAACCAAGAAGGGTTCTTCTTCAAACACGGCATCACACAAAACATAATAGCTGGGGTTTTTTACGTTGTGTGAACTGTACAACACATACGAAAAAAAATGATGCTTTAAACAATTCCACTTGTCTTTGCAAACACAGACCCAAACCAGATGGAAAATCTCTCATCCAATTCAATGCACACTGAAGGAGGGGACCTTAACAGTTCACAGATCTGCTACAGGAGGCATCACTATGGATTACATAACTGCCTGACCTCTCTACCTATACATTCTAACTAGCAGTTGATCTACAACGTATTTGTGTTGGCAATGCTGATTTTCCTTAGTATCTATGTGTGCATAAGCTATTAAAAGTGTATATAACTTACCAAAAATATTCTCCTATGCATTCAACAAGCAAATAATGTGACTGAACAGGGAATAAACACAACTAAGTAAAACTGAAAAAAAACCCCAGCTACTTAGCAGACCCGATCCATAATTTTCCAACCTCTACAACTAAATAGATTTCAACACAATTTCAACTCTGTTGTTTAAATTTCATACTAGCTTTACTAAGTTAGTAACATAATTGTATGCACAAATGCTCTCCAGTATGTCACAACACCACCAGAAAAAATTCTACCTCTTTCGGATTGCTGTAAACATCATTAAATTGCAACTTCCTATAATGTTTTATAAAGTAAGATGCAAGTTTCACTCATGGTATTATCACTGAAGTTTTCATACGATGTATGAGTCAGTAAAAGCTTACAGGGCTTTTCCAACGTAAAACAATTCTATGACTTTACCTATTAAGGATAGCAACTCATTAGCATGTTATCTTACAGCATCAAAAATTAAACTAGCCTACATTTTAAAAGACTTGCTCATCTATAAAATAAGTTCGTATACTAAATACCTGAGTGTTTCTGAACAAATTATTCAATGGAAACATTATTTACATTATTTTAACTCACGACAAAAGATGACATAATTCTTTTTTTCCCACTGAATGCTTTTCTTTAAATATGATCACCAGTTTGGAAGAACATACATGAAAACTGACAGAATGAAGAGAAACCCAGAAAAATATATTCTGCATCTATTGCAAATGAAATATATGCAAGACATCTTCCACGCTTCCATGTATTTGTGTCACTAAACATCAAAACCAAGCTAGAACACAGTATATACCATATTACATGGTAACAAGCCAATCCAATTTGATCATTCCTGTTGTGTAAAGGGTGACCATAATAATTAACATTTGTGCATGCTTGCTTTGCAACAGAAGTGCAAGAGCCTGCTCCAGTTGAATCAGACAGGCAGTAATGAAAAAATGCTAGCTCGATGATAGATGTGAAGGGAACCTATGCAAGACAATACTTAATTCTATGTTACTCTCTGCTCAAATGGCCAGCAATGTCCACAATAGAATGAGACCTTGCTTAGCAGATGATAGAAAAAAATTGAGCACATTCTCTACCTCCTTTTCAGCTATTCATTTCCTTCGCTTAATACCATCTCCATAGGAAAGGGTCCAAAAATACACAACTAAGGCAATACACATACAATCTTTCAGGGAAACAATGTTCAGAAATGGCAACATGCTCCACAGCACAGGAAAGCAGTACAGCAAGGAGACCCAAGCATACTCCTTGTTGGTTTTACTATGTATGTTTTACCTGGACACAGCTCATCTTTTTTACCTATGTATACACATATATACTTCATGTGTTGCAACACTGTCCTTAAAAAAAAAAAACAAACCACAACAGCAGACTACAAGGATGAAGTGTGAAACAATGCCTCAATGTAAAATAGAAAAACAAGACCATCCACTGAAGCGAGGATCAACATATCAAGGCATACAAGATGAACGCTGAAAAGAAGCGAAAGTGTAG
Organism: Ibycter americanus; assembly: GCA_035590275.1. Taxonomy (NCBI): domain Eukaryota; kingdom Metazoa; phylum Chordata; class Aves; order Falconiformes; family Falconidae; genus Ibycter; species Ibycter americanus. The sequence goes on along the minus strand of JAVJGI010000035.1, from coordinate 8,382,922 downwards.
AACAAGTCAGTGAAGAAAGAAACAAAATTCTCTGGGTAACAGAACGAACATACATGGCATAAGGTGAAATCAGACAGACTATTTTCTACCACACAATTGACATTCTTGATATCCTCCAGAATCCATACATCTAGACTTGTTATTAAAAAAGACTACATGGAAAAGCAGGAAAAACCTTGGAACAGAACCCAATCTGGAATCGTGGCTAAAAGAATGAGATTTAAGAAACAATTCACGAAGCCCACTGGATAATATTACTGACAAAACATTAGATAGCAATTTTTGTTATAGTCTATTTAAAATATGTACTGTATTTTTCAGAGCCTTAAATGAAGTTTGAATATTTTACTCCTGAAACAGGTTAAAACAGTAAAATGTAGTCTATCTTTCCTCAATTATTGCCTTTTAAAGTCTTTTCTCAGGGAAGCTGTAAAACAATTGACTCCAATTCATATTCAGGGAGGTCAGGAGCCATGTGTAGATTATCACTCTGCTACACTGCCAGTCAGTAACATTCCTATGCTGCACACTTCAATTATTCTGCCTGCCCAGAAAAGTGCAACTAAGAAGAAGGAACAAGCAGTGAAGAGAAGAAAAGGGATAAATTCATTTGTTGTCTGTCAATAAGCATATAAACCCAGCATCCCCGTTAGCATCTGTTTAAAAGTGCATTTGGAAGCAATAGAGCTGATATCACCTGGTTTTAATTTTCTTTCTTTATGCAAGCAACTGAAATAAGTCTTCCTTGCAACCAAAGAATATAAAAGACATTACAAATAAAATTTATTCGCTCCATTTCATTTTCCTATGATAAAAAGCACAAAGAAATGAAAAACAAAACACTCCAGATGAAAAAAATAATCAACAACTTGAAGCTCCTTACTTCAAGGTTAATGCGAATGAAGTTTACTCAAGTTGAACATCACGCCAATTACAACAGCAAAAAAAAAAAATGGTAAGCTCTGATTTCTAACAGTAGAGGTAGACACTGTTTCCAGAAAGCTCATTATATATAGATTTAGGTTGCTCCAGGGACTGATTAAGGCTAGAGAAGTTCTATCAATACCATTAAGCTCACTAAGATGCAGTTCTCCCCTCTCAACACATTTATACCTGTGAAAACGAGGACACAACTACAAATGTTTTAAAGTATCATATAATGTCATGGTTGCTCTTTTTCTTAAACTATAAGGTAAACCATTTTAAGTATCAACTACAGACACAAAATGACCTCACCTAGATAAAAAAAACAGCACCACATAGAAGCCCTTCACAAGTTGCCAGAGTAGCTGGTCCATTATTTTAAATGTTGGGCTAGAAACTGAGAAAAGTGTATCAAATTGATCACCATCTTAAAATGGGATTTTCAGAAAGGTTATGCCCTTTGAGCATGTTACTCAGCCCAAGGTTGGGGTTTTTTAAGGATTTCATCCTACACTGATAAAAAGACTTTTATACCCAACTTGACTACAAGATTAGCCTATGAAGAGATTAAAAACACAAACATCAAGAGTGTGTCCTTTTGCAACTTGCAGTTAGTTCGCATTCATATGCAGTGTTTTCATTACTCCTTTCCAATGAAAAATTACTTTAAATAATATTACATTTTCTTTCCAAGGGACAACCATAATCCAGTTGAAGACCATGATCATTTTGCTGGTGACAAAAGGTATTTGTCTTTAGAAAAACAAACCCAAACCCACAGCTTTCATTCAACAGTGACATTCACAAGTCAGAGCATCATCCCAAGAACCTTCCCAGCCAAATGTATTGAAAAACTGAATTAAACCTGTTTGCCAGGAACTACTGCATTTATTCAAGTATTACTTTTTAACAGTAGGGAAAGAAAATTCTATATCTGTGAACAAAGCTTTCTTTATAAAAAAACCAAACTAGCCTTTTCCTATTGATGACACCTCTTCAAAAAGACCTACAGACCTTTATCCACACAGATCCAAAAGTCAACAGTTCAAGTTACTTCTTGTATTTACCAGACCGTACTACCAGGATTGCCAAACTTGCACTTACTACTTTGCATTCCAACATAAAGATGGTGCTACCAATTTAGGAGTAACAGGAAAAGTTATTTGCACTCCTCATGTGTGAAAGATGACCTCTCCAGAGAATTTGCCTCATGCATCTCCAGGTGCCAGCACAGGCAATAGCAAGAAATTACATGCTTATTTGTTAACCAACCACAAACCATTATCCACTTACATGAGGTTCAGAAACATCCTAAATTGATGCAGCAAGCACTGCTAGACAAGAGGTTTTAACTTACACAACTGGATACATCTGTAGCTCCGAGCTGATGAATACACACCTCGCAAAGGCTGCAGGTGCAGACTGCCAGAAGGCAACATCTTCCAGTGATGGGTCAACCAACCAGAAACACCCAAAGGAAACCAGACAGCAGTGGAAGATCTCTTCAGTGTCTAGCCAGATGACACTTCAGTCCTTTAAGCTGGACCATTTAAGCAGCAGTGAGGAGCCACTGATAGCTTCCACCTTGTATACTGCTTTACTGGAAGAGATGAACCCCCTCATGTAACATGACACAAGGGAGATTGTTCCTGTTCGCTGGGTGCTGCTGGGAAAGGCACTACTGTGAGTCTTGGAGAACAAGATCACCTAGGTGCTAGATGATACGAAAGGCTTGATCAATAATGCCTAATCCTCCTGCAAGTTGCCTCCTACTCAAAAAATACATACAGACTTCTGCTCAAACCCACATCATAAGCGGAAATTGAGTCAAAGAAAATGTCACTCCTCACAGAACTTGAGCCTCTCTGAACACCAGACCATCAGTTATCCACAGTCTGGAAATAAACAGTAATGAGTCCAAACATCTCACTGCAATCAGTGAAAAATAATGACATTAGGCAACCACAAAATTATTTTCAGCACGTTTGAAAGATACATGCAATGTTTAAGCTCATTCTGACCTGAAGAAAACACTGCAGTAGTTTTAGTAGTGATATTTACCCTTACCAGGCACAGGTAATTTTTTTTATTATTTAGAGCACCATTTCCCTCTTATTTTTCCAAAGAACAATGTCATCTTATTCTTTATAGCACGCATGTGATAAAAATACATAGGTGCAATAAGGCTAACTGTACAAAAAGCAACACTGCCCTGGGATCCATGCCAAGCCAAAACTCATGAGCACATAGGGGAAAAGAAGGGAAAATTCATTTAAGAAAATTAAAGTATTTTAGGCCCACAGAATGGTGCAGTTAAGTCTTCCACTTTTAGTAAATAGCTTCTATTTTCTTTAAGAATATACAGTCTCAGATGAGCTGTTTCCCATTATCCTTGAGAAAAATAAAATAGGATTACTTTTTAGCTCCTGATATTACCACTATCATCTTGGGAATGTTTAGTTTCTTTAGTGAAATCAGATGTCTTCTTGGATCCCAAATCACTTTAAAGACATACAGATGGTCTAAATGCTTGCTTTTCTTTTCATCTTCTTGTCAATTAAGTAACATCAGCCCTTTGCTGGCCAGACCATTATTGACAGTGCTTGAGCACTTAATTCCCCTTCATTTACATAGTCTTTCCTGGCTACCAGTTTTTCTTATTTTATTTTTAGAGCCACAGGGTTTAGAAATCCATTTGCTAAATGATTTGATCACAAATAATGGGCAGGTGGGCAGACAGAGCAGTGACCTAGCATCAAACAGGTTTGGACAGCATTGTGACTACCTACAGGAAAAAAGGTAACTAAAAATCTTGTATCACCAGCTCCCTCCCTTCCTTCAGATTGTCAGATTTCCATTACATAAGGAGGGGTAGTAGTTGGAACAACGGCAGAGTTTAATAAAATTTGTATCATTTTTATTTGAATAAAAGTTGGATACAGAAAATGTACTCAATTTCTTAGAATTATGCACTTTACTGAATAGAAGATGTTCTAGCACATCAGGAGGGGCCATTCCCATTAAGAATAAAAACATTTGTCCATTAACTACTCATGTAAACAAACACAGAATTCCTAAAAAGCATGAAAAAACATCAAAGACTATGTGCATTCTGAACAGTACTCGGTGCTACCCACATCACAAACACGTGAGCTAGTAGGTTGGTTTTTTTCTCTGCACAACTTTCCCCACAAACAGAGGAAAGATAATTCTTCCGCAAAAGATTATCATTAACGAGTAAGAAAAGTACTGCAAAATGCTGATGTAGTCAAAGAAAATTATACAATAATTATTTTCTTATTAAGAAACAAATGTATTCCTCCTGTTGGCCTCTAACCAAAAATACTAATTAATGTAGATACTACTTTTTATTCCCATTATGAAAACTGGAGAGGCAGCTAAGCCTTGCGGAGGTTTTAAGAGTTGCTCAGGATGGATGAACAGATGAATTAACTGCTTCTAGATGCTTTCTGTTCTTCGTGTCTGTATCTGCTGACTAATATGAAGCAACCCATTAGTCATCCACAAGCTAGGCCAAGCAACATGCTAAATGAATACACTGGGCATTTACATGCCGTTACTTTAATATATCAGTGGCTACACTCCTGCATTTTTTAACAGTGAAAAACATCGCTTTTACCTTTTTAACTTGACAGAATCATTCAGCTCTCATGACTTACATATAATCAAAGGCAACCGTTCTTTCAGAGCAATAAAACTGCAAAAGTGCAGCCAATGATGCATACCTAAAAATGCATGGCCTACAGTTTCATCTTGCATTCAGCATTTGTTTAAGATCAGAGTGCCTAAAACAGGCATACACATGCACTCATTGCACTTCAGACCTGAATTTCTTCTGCATTTCCATGGCCTTGAGGGAAGGGGCAAGGAAAAATATTCTTATGACTTCATCTCCAAAATGAATCCCATTTACCATAAAATAATTGCAGTTACATTGAATAATTGGACGCAGCTGACAAACAGTTTTTCAGGCAAGTATGTTAGACCCAATACACTTCCCTGTAGAATTCAGCATTTTATTATCATATATGAGTGAAACGCATGCTAAAAAAAAATCAGAATTTCTGTTTTCACATTCTAATAGCAATCTACTTCATTAGTATCACAAAGGTTATTTTGTTAAATTGGGAACTTTTGACAAAGACATGATACTATCCTGACTACATCCTTATCAAGCACTTCCATTCTTCTAAATTTTTAGAAGGATGTAGAATGTAATTAGTCTGACAGTTTATGAGCTGTATATTACAGTATGTGAATGACAGGTATCATGAACCAATTAGAAAAGAAGGCGGAAAATTCAGAAAAAAAAAAATATAGCCAAAAGCCCCAATTTAGAAAGAAATTCATGTTCAGGTATTCGTTTTAAGAAACCATGAGTAGACTGAGACCACAGGCCGTAGTAACTGAGATACATCCTGAGGATTTTTAAAGGTATGATCCCACAAATCCTTCTTTTGTAAACATGCCAGAAGTTACAGGCGATGCCAGCTGAAAGTATTATTCCCGCTTAGGTAACAAAGAACAACAAAGGAAAACTGTATTAAGCTAAAGCCCTGCTCTTGTGCTTCTGCTCTCCTACTGCTTTGTAGAAAACAGCTGTATTTCACAATATACAAATTTCTCGTTTCCATTATTTTCGGATTAAAAAAACAATGTCTAAGCTTTAAAGGGTTTTTAGTTATTCTTTCTATTTCAGTATTTTTAGGAAGACAACAACATGTGAAGCTGAAGCCTAACCATACTATTACAGGAGAAGCACATACTTTCTAAGTTTACTTACAAAAAGAACTGGTTCATCTATTACTACACTGGAAGTAGAATTTTAAGCTCAAAAAACAAAGCAAAAAAAAAAATGTTTCAAGTACTTTTTTTTCTTGTGAGGATGTCAGAAGAGAAAATTATTGGCGAGCATATGTATCAAGTCTCTACCATTACTTGTCTTCACAAATATCTAGAATTTTAAATATACTGCAGGACATGGCAAATGAAAATATTCAAGCATGCTCCCAATTGTGACTGTGGGAATGTTCCAAAGCCCTGTGAAATCAAGGCTGTGAGGGAGTTAAAAATGATCACCAGATTCCAACAGACTTCATATCAAGCCCAAGAATCATTAGTACAGGATATGATCAAGCCAAATCTTGTTTACAGATTAACTACTACTTAGCTTTTCATGAACTCCAGAATATTCAGCTGTATGTTTAGCCAGTGGTATTTTTAAAGGCAGTAATTCTGTTTGGAACTGGACTGGTGATGCACAGAACTCTGAGTGGTCACACGACACAAACATGGGCTAGCCTGTCTTTTCTTTCCCAGCTGTTACCACAAGAAGAAGAAAAAAAAAAATCATGGGAGCTCCTCTCTCCACTGCAGGAACAACAAAATCCAAAGTATTTTGGTTTAGATCCTAACAGTTCATGAAAGCTGTATTTTCTTAGCCCTCTCCTCTATTCTTCCTTCATCTCTTGCCATGTGCCTGAAGAGGACCTTTGCGATCCCAACTTGACTGAATCACTTTGTGCTGACATTCCCTTTATCCTGAGACACTCTCTACACATACAAAATGGAGATGGTGGAAATCAAGAGGTAAAAAGATCTGGAAAGAGACAAGACCCAACAAATCAGCATGCCACTTTTCCTCCACCCTTACATGCAAGTCAAGTAATTCCGAACGCATTGGAGCCTCCTTGGCAGCCTGCTGACCCGTGATGGACTCAGTTCTCTTATAAGTAGCCAAAGTAACAACATTGCAAATAAGCTTAACATCCTAAACTTAAAAAATAAGTAAAATAAAATAGTCTTTTCCTTTTGAGTTTCAAATACCAGTAACACCTCAGACTTAAAGCATGCACTCTACTTGCATGATAATGGCCATAATTAACGAGAGCAATCATTTACTGTCAGAAACTAATATCTCCAACCAAGTATATTAAATTCAATATATTTTCATTAGTTATAATAGACAGAGACTTGGCTTTTAACTGACATTCACAATATATTCATTGTTATTACTAGCATTACACAAGATAATGGAAAAGTGGGTGGAGAGAAACGGAAGATTTAAAAAACACCATGAAAGGAAGGTCTCAGCTTTTCTATGTAGAAAGCTGCTCAAGAGCTCTGTAAATCACCTCTCACTGTCTGACAAGCCCTCTGCAATTTTAATCAGACTTCCTATTAACCATTACAGAACGTACAAGGAACTTGAATATACTATAAGCCAGAAGACTTATGTTTTAATGAAAAAAAATGTTATATTCAGCAGCTTACCTAAGTAAACTTACTTTAAGGAATTCTCATGTACTGTGATTTCAAAGTGACGTGAAAATAAAAAGCCAAATTCTTTTGTCACTTGGACCCAGTAAGCTCCAAATCCATCACTAAAAGTATACCTCGACCCAAAGCATGAGTTCTTTGGCACTCCTAATAAAAGGCCTACTGGAAGAAGGCCCACACCGCTTCCTCAAAGGGCATACAACATCTCATCTACATTATTCTCCCTGCAAGAAGCCATTTCTGTATGGATCTGTTCTCTTTAAAGAACTGAAGAATTAGCCATTTATATTTCCCAACTACCATTCAGAGGATTTATCTTCCTGGGTGATATGATGTTACATAGTAATGCAATTATTGGAAATTAATTATACAAAATGGCTCCCATGAGAATTACTCCATGCATCACACATGTAATTACGAGTATTTCTGTAGTGCCACTAAATATGGAAGATACTCTATCTGTGTATGCTGATGTATTTCAGATAATAATCCCCTGCCACAACGTATTTCTTTCTAGAAATCTCTTTATAAAGACAACTCGGTGCTTAGAGTGCTTCAGCTCACTTTCATTACACCATATAATGATTGCCAAATAACAGAAACAATTGCACGCAGAAAGAAAAATACAGAATTAAGGGCATAACAACACACTTAACTCTGCTAGAGTGGTTTGTGTTGTTGGTTTTCCGGGTTTTTTCAAGTCAACACTTGTTAGATTCTATGATTTGTTGAGAACTCTTAGTACAGTATGAAAAAGCTGATGAATCTGCATAACTGCATTAAACTATATTACAAATAATTACTTGCACCACTATATCAGAAAACAATAAACAGTACCTACCAAAAATAAATAAATCACCATTTGTTATTTTTAGTATATACTCTTCACCTTATCTTTTGGCTCATGAAACTCAAGCCATCGTAATACAGTATCCAAACCAATTCAAGCTTAAATTTCCTCAGCAAAAGTAACAGTAGAAAAACACACCTGAAGGAAACACTTATGAAATATTTTGATGTAAAAAAGGCTTCCCACGTGACTTTCTTCAAAAGCAATTCTCCCATGACAGCAGTGTAACTGGTAGTAGCGAGTACTAATATCCAGTTAGTACATGAGGACATAGAGAAGAGGGGCCCCTAAAAGCCTGCTACCTCAAGGACAATAGCACATAAATCCTTTCATAAACTTTTCAAGTTCCATATCCACTTCCTCCCCAGCACACTAAGTCAACATCGCAACCTAATTTTTTTTGAGTCTTTACCAGGTTCAGACAAACAGGGCCAGCTCATGCTACCACCAGCATTTCTCTTCCTTCTCCCTACCTGATGTTTGCCCATCCTGTACTGAGGAACAGCTCTCATTTCTCCAATCAAGCAATGCTCACTCTCCTTCAACAGTCCCACAGCTCTTATCCCAAAGAAACCTCTCTTGAAGACAGAGGATCAGAACCATACACAAAATTCAAGGAGCTCACCTCCCCTAGCCCTGTCCCGTTGCTCTCTGAGGCGCTGCAGCCTGCTCTTCCCTTTTTTCACAGCTGCACAGTATTAGGTGTTGATCACCTTCTGCACCTCAGCTGCTCCTCAGCTAATCTGCTAAACTAGCACACCTGGGTCCTTTCTCTCCACCACCCTTTCCAAGTAGTCCACTCCCCACAAAATAGCATCAGTTTTTATTGTTTCCCCATTCCACAACAGACGCATTTGCCCCCTTTATCTGTTCTTACTCACACAACTGCAGAACTCTGTAACAGATTTTGCCAAGTCACCCCGCACATTCACCTTGTCTCACGTAACTCAGGAAACTCTAAGACACCTGCACAGAACTTCCAGGGATCTCAGCTGTATGGATATCGTGCAAAAGGGTTATAAGTCCAAAGTAGCAGAATAAAATTTGGTTTTCCCCTGATTATTTTTTTTCCCTATTACTGGAAAAACCCTGTGATAATACAAAAAAACCCTGAGTATTTTCTGATTTTACAAGATTCTCTACACCATTCTTTTCATCATTGCACATATGGAGAAAAACTTTATGCTGATTTTCTAAGATCTATTTTTAAAGAAAAACTGAAAATGAGCCCAGTTAATTACCTTAAAAACTACCTTCATGACTGTTCTTCCCTTGTAAAAATGGCAGACAGTGCTAACTGAACACTCACGTAACAAAGAAATCAAAGTTCTTCACACGCTAGTAGTTAAACCACCTTCCTCTGCATCAGTCAAAGTGAAAAATGCACAAGCTCAAAAAGGAAGGACTTTTATCATCATGAATGTAACATGATAAACTGTGGTGTACCTCTAGTCTCAGAAGTATGTCCCAGGCTGGACATTCTGTGCTTCTGGGGCAAACCAAGATCAGCCCCCAAAGTAACAATGTTAGGGCCACAAATGAAGCAAAAAGAGACCTGGGCCACCGCTGAGGAGGGTGCTCGTTTGCACACAGACTGGCCTGTCCCTGGGGACCCCAGAATGCAGGCCACAGAGAGAGCACAAAGCCGCAGTGTCCGGTACAGATACTGCATTCTGCAACAGTAATTTCAAAAAACAGTCCCCAGCTCTTTTCTGAAAAGCAGTTCTTCATATCACCTCCTTCTTTTGGATCAATCACCTCCTTTGGGTATCGGAGGCCCACAGTCAACAAAATACTCCTATTCAAAATACATCTGAACATGAAGTTAAGCAGAGACACGCTTACATGCTATTGCTGACTGGAAGTCATTGCTCAATTTAGCAGAGCAATTAAATACATGACTATTCAAAAGTGAACTTATATTCGAACCATCTGAACCTTCCTTATGCTTATTGTTAAGCAGATTCTAAAGAAGTTGTCTGAAAGTCATATGGATCTGATTTTTAAAATTATTTATGAGCCAATGTGTAGGGCTAGCTGTCAAAACAAAGGAAACATGTCACGTAAATAAATCTAAACAGTCCCTCATTTGCAAAATCTTTGCAGTTTTTGCATTTTTGAACATAACAAAATTCAGATCACAAGCCAGGATGATGATGTTTCACATGAACATCGAGATCATCCTTTGTCGTTCACAAAGTTGTCACCTACCTAGGATTTTATTTGCAATCTACTAAGGGGTTTGCTATACCCCAAGTAGTACATACAATGTGCAATACCACCAGGTGGCAAATTGAAGCACTCGTGTTTGGATCTTCTTCAGGTGTACATTATCATTCGACAATCAAGTTAAACTGAAATTTCCTCACACCAGAAACAAATCAGCTACTTACTGCTAGAAGCAGTAACTAATAAAAATCTGTATTTCTATTTTAGACAACTTTTTTTGTATACAAGAACTTTTATTACTTCATTACCATTTGTGACAGTTTTTTACTAATATAGCAAAATAGGTGCAAAAAATGTTCAAAATCTTTTATATATGGAGAGCTTGAAAAATGAGGAACCCACTTTGAATCTAATGTAACAGAAAATGGATTTTGCTTCTAAAAAATCGTTCAACCTGGAAGCCTCTTTTTTGAAGAAGATGTGGGGAAGCAGGATAAGGAGATCACTGTGGAAAAATCTGTTTACAGCCCTACCCCCAGGTGTCTTTTTCTACCAAACAGAAATTATAAGAATTGCAAAGAAGTTTTGGGAGATAGAAGGCAGTATTGCTATTTTGAGTGAGGTTTGAAAGTGGCATTGATGGGGAATATGGGCACTGGAGAAATGTTAAGAAATCACTATGCTGCCTAAGGAAGTTAGGCTGGGTATCTGCGTGAAGACCTATCACAAAGGGAAGAAGCAGCGTGATGTTGCAGATTCTGCAGGTTGAATACATTTGGATAGAAAAGTTGGAGAGTTTAATGACGCTTCTTGAGTCCTGAATATTTATTTGTGGAAAACCTTCTGCCATTTTCTTGTCACGTTTCAGGACTGTGGTGTCTGTTATCAGCTACTTTTACAGTCCTAATGGCCTGAGTCAGCTGGAATCTTTAGTAACATATTGATACAAAATGATAACAGGCTCCTTGTTTTACTGTAACACTTTGTCTCAAAGGCAGAGAAAAGCTATTTGCATTAGAAATTCCACTACATCAAGCAATAAAACACATAGGATTTATGCTGCATGCCTCCTGAAATTAAAGACAGCTCTACAAGGAGGTCACTTTTAAAAGAACTAAAAAAGATAAGTTAAAAGACTTCCCTTACCAACCTCCAAAAGCCTTTGTGGAAATTTAGTCAGGAGAGTTTACCAGAGGACCATCAATTAGCAGAAGCCAAGAGAAGACATTTAAGTTCAAGGTCTGGTCATCTCAACTGGGAGAAAGTATTGAAAGTTAAGAAGCCAAAGTCACTTGAATTTAAAAACCCCCAACAAGTGTTAGATGTCAAATAGGGTCAAACACAATAGAGAGGACTCGGCCATCACCCTGTAATGGATGTCTCTTTAAAAACCTTCTTTCTAAATTAGTTTATCGCACTTTGTACTACTAGAACAACTGGAACCAGGGACTGCACTCAAAAAAAAAAAAAAAGGCTACTTTGCAATCCCCTCCCTTCCAAATCTTCACATCATATGAAGGACGACCCTGGAATACTCCAAGCATTTGCACATGTGCAAGGCAGCCTGAGTGTAGGTCTTGAAACTGAAAATAAACACAGCCAACCTTCTAGGGATTGCTAGTGAGCAGGGAGGGACAGGGGAGTCCTGTGGCACACTTTGATTTTGGGTTGTCTATGGCAGATCTTCGCATCATTCCTTTAAAGATTAAAAGCACAGGTTAAAGTATTAAAATATATAGGCTAATAACACATGAAAACCTTTGTTATGCTGCATAAGCCCACACCAGGCTCTTGAAAACCACCTATTGTCACTTTGATTTTACAAAGGTCTTTACAACTCTAGCAAGGGAAGAGCAATTCTGCAGCTGTTAGTACCCTGCCTGATGTCAGGGAAGTTCTTGTATCTTCGTAACTCTCCCAGCAATCCACCAGAGGAGCCCACCAGCAACGCTGCTCATCTGTGACAAGGAAACCCAGAACAGGTTACTGAGCAAGCACACGGTACCTTCTCGCTGCATTAATACACCCTGCTCTAGGCAAATTGTTTCAAGCAAAATTTTCAAAGGCATAATGGATGCAGGGAGGAATCTTGGAGGGAAAACCATAGGAAATTATCACCTAAAAATCCTGTGTCATTAACAGTCTCTGTTTATCTGTGCTTCATCATTGTCGTGGTTTAACCCCGGCCGGCCACCAAGCCCCACGCAGCTGCTTGCTCACTCCCCCTCACCCAGAGGGATGGGGAGGAGAATCGGAAAGGAATGTAAAA
>JAVJGI010000035.1:8334779-8362574 GCA_035590275.1 Ibycter americanus | reverse complement strand
AAACACCAACCCCCCCCCCAAACAAAAAAAAAACACCAACCAAACCCAAACCCAACCCCCCCCCCCAAAAAAAAAAAAAAAACCTATGCAAAAGAAACGTGTCCTCAGAGAGGCCAATGGAAAAAAGTAGGATAATTGATTCTTCCAGAGTTTCATGATACTCTGCTACTGCTCCTGTACCTAAAAGTGATATTGGTCAAATTTATACTAAAGCTAACGCTATAGGCTAGCTCCCCATCCAGCAGATGCTGTAAGATACACAGAAGACTTACATTCATTTTATGTTTTTCAGATCCACCCTTTAAAAATAATTCTTCTAAATCTCACAAATCTTATAGAGCTATCAGGTCAGTATACGGTAAGTCAGCTGCCTACTGAAAATGTTTCAGTCACAATATTAAGTACACCCCTCCTCAAATTCAAAATCAAAAAAAGGAAGAAAAAAGATGTACATTAAGAGCTCCCACCACCACCACTGTAACACACAACCTGTTTTCTCTGTACTTGTCGTGTAGGTTGTGAAGTCATTGGACATGAAATAGTTTTGCATTCACCTCTTGCACAGCCCTGTGCATACTCTAGGCACACTTCTAAAACCATCTAATTATTGGTAATAATTTATTAACAGCAGATAGTTAACTGCAGGTGCTTAATCCCTCTCCATCATTTGGCCTGGGGGAAAATTCTCACAGAGAAATCTAGCCACTCTGCAACTAGTAAAAGCAGCTGCAAAAACTGCCAAAAAGAGGTACTTCTGGTGATTCATAAATTTGTGATGTTTTCATGTGTTTTCCTGTGCTAACTGCTCTTTTGCTTAGCAGATCATCTGTAACATCCCTCCCTGCCTCTACCCTTCAATTCAGTTTCACTGGTTATTCATTTTTCCCTTTTCAGTGTCACATTTCCTTTCAACTATATTGCATCTTCATAATCAATTTTTCTTCCCCTTTCTCTTCTCTCTCCCATATTCATACTGGAACTAGTCTGATATTTTCTGACACCAACTGTTCACGGATTTTACCACAAACTTCTACCGATATCTCTCATCCCCGGATACTACAGGGGATTATAAATCTGTCCCCATGTGTTGCTACATTACCAAGCAAACCTGGTCTTCAGGCATTACCAAAATAAACAGTATTAGCAACAATTAAATCTGCTTGATTCAAATCCCTCTATGTATGGTTACACCATAGTTTTGCCTAAATCACATATGCAAAAGAGCATACAAATTTTCATTACTTTTGATGATTTAAAACCTCACACTTCTTAAAATGCCATTGAGGTAAAATCCCACAAACACATTTCTGAAGTTAAATACTGCAGCTAAAGTAAACCAGGCTTAAAATAAAAAGTTGGCATTTTAAAGGCCTGCAAATAGGATTAGATCTACCCAGTCTGTATAAACATTAATAAGTGGAGCTCCTTTCAGTTCTAACGTAAGACGTATGCCTCTGTGAGTCACGTGAGGACCAGCATGAACTTTCTTTAATTTGCAACTAGTAGGTCTGGAGGTTGAAAGAGGTAAAATAACTCAACAGAAAGGTTCACTAGGACATAGATTAGGATCTTACACCTCCAAACCTCTGTTTCTGTTGGCTGCAGCTCTGTCTGATCACTGCTGAGCTTTAGCACTCGCCCACTTTACATCTTTAGCACTCTAAAGACATAAAAAACGGAATTCTTTATTCAAGCTGCTTCTCAGCCTAGCACATCCTAAGTAGCAGGTTTCTGGGCTGGGCTATTTCCCCCTCTCCACCCACTCACAAACCCCACCAGTGCTGAAAAATGACATAATGAATTAAATTATACTCTTGTTCAACTGTTCCTATTTTTCAGTATTATAGTTCTACTTCTGAGTAGTCAAGGATAACGTTTTCTACAGTTCCCCACTGATACTCTGTGGAATGTTATCCTGCTGTAAGAGACTTGTACGAGGAGCCTTTGCTCCTCTAGAGCAAGCCATTGCAACCATAGGTCACTGGATGCTGGACAGAAAGCAGTTCTTGGTGGAGAGCTTTGCCTTTCCTATCTCACTGAAGGACACTGCAGAGTAGATGGATTTCAGACACATCTCTGCCCCTTAGCACGTAAAAGCAGAGATCAAAATCAAGAACAAGAGAAGTTTCTTTTGGATTTTGGGTTTGTTTGTCTGGAACTTTGGTTTTTTTCATGCTAACCAATGAGAAAACCTGCAGTTAAGGATCAAAATCCCATCTCCTGGTTTCAGTATGGTTCCCGTGCTGCCCCTTGGGCAGCCCAATAACACCATCTTTTCCCCACGAGGCAAAATGCAAGGCTGCAGTCTAGACTTCCAACAATGACATTCCTGATATGTGTAAGACCAAAAGAAATGAGGTATAAAACCTGAAAAATAAAACTTAGCATTTGCTCAGTTGTGTGTACAGCCATGCAAAGGATATGGCATACAATTTTCCATAGCCTACAGTCTTTATTCAGATGAGCCTATTGTAAAATGAGGATTCACCTTTAGAAAAGAAAAGCAAAAGTTTATGAGTTTACAATCTAGCAGAAGTAGTTTATAAAAGAAAAGTCTAAATGTAGCCTGGAATATATAATGTGAAAACTGACAAAAAGGTGGTAGCAATATACCATCAAATCCTTTGCCAAAGTAAATGAAAAAGTCACCCGGGCAGATAACATCTGGATATGTGCAATCTCAATTTAGTCAAAATCCCAATGTAAACAAGTCCACTGATAGCAGAAGGGCAGTTAAACATTCCACTAGCTTTGGATAATCGAAACCATCTTCCTTTTCTAAAAAAATAACAAACCTTCAATTATCAACCTCTGAGGAAGAAACTGACAGCTATTGGAAGGGTTCCATTAAACTTTCAGTTTTTCACCTCGCAGACAAACATCTCTGCAAACAATTTTTTGTTTATACAGGTTAGAAACTGCAATAGCTCTCAAATGGTTTCATACTTGTAAATACTAGTAATATACAGTATACGGATTATACATAATATAAACAATATATTTTGATCTGATTTATTAGACTGAGACAGAGATATATGTTCTGCTAACTCTGTAATTATTTCAAGTGATATCGATAGAATGTATAGATGTATATATATTAAATGTATAGGGGGAAAAAAAGAATATTTGAAAGAAAACGTATTTACAGCTGTGTAACATGGAGTTTCTTTAATGTATGCAAGAATCCCCCTGCAAGAATCCTAAAAGAAATGGTAGCAGTCACTCTGGGAATGGTAACAATGCAGCAAGGGAATTCAGTCTCAAACAGATTTCATTTAAAAGCTCTGTAGGATCAGTGGAAATGTATCATATTACACCAACCTAATTATATATTGCAATATCATTCAGTCAACCCCTATGTCAACTTACTGCATTAGTATATTATCACTGATAATGACGTTTTGACAGTAATCTGAAACATCTGCAACAAGTACCATCAAAGCCATTGAATACAGAATAGCATTAACAAAACAGTTCATTTTTTCCAGGCTCACAACTTAATATACTCCTGGGGTAAATGTCACATTAGAAATAATTATAATCATATATGAATCATCTTTCATGCCTATTGACAACGCACATGAAATGGAATAATGTATACATTCTAGCAGGATCCAAGCAATTTTTATGCAACAAAGCTGAAGCCTATACAACAAGTAAAACACTGAAGAACACTTACAAGGTTAGGAAGCACTTGGGGGTTACAAGAAGAAAAAAATTCCACTCAGCCCCATTGCAAAAGATAACGATTAAAAGGAAAATATCATCCACATGCACCCCAGCAAATCCTAATGGCAACTGTCTTAATTAAAAAATAATTTGTAAAAATTCTAAAATTCTGTGTTCCTGTAGCTAACAAAGCTAAAAAGCTCATTTTTAGAAATAGGTCAAGTCTCTCATCTCCCTGTAACAGTGACAGAGGCAAGTATTAAACTGGTTGGTTTAAAAAGGAAGGGATTATCAGAACACATCCTTGCACACAGGCAGAAAAAGTCACCTAAAATGAAATTCAACAGAGCCATACTACATTGAGTAGAATATACAAGCAAACCTGATAAACAACAGAGACAACTTGAAAATAAGCTATGAAGTTTCCAAAAAAAGAAATGAAAGAGGAAACCACACATTTAACAAGTCAAAACATGCAAAAATGAAAAGCTTGCTTACCAGAAGTACCTAGTTTACATGAAAATAAAAACGTTATGTGGTGCACATGATGCTCATTGATAACTTCATCATTAAGGTATGCCTCATCCTGACTGAGAGATCAGTTGATTTACTCAACTCTCATATACTGCAGAAGGTAAAACAAATATGAACGAGCTTTAGGGTTAGGGTTGATGTTGAATTTCAAAATATGGAACCCCTGAATTGATTTGCACAGTAAAAATCATATTCCAGTGTCATTTAATAATGAAGGAATCTAGAAGAGATTATCTGACTTTTCTTGAGCACACCATGCCAAGTATCTGTGGACAATATTTTCATAAGTGCAAAGACACAGGCACTTAACTTTCAAGATAGTCACCCAGACAGCACCAAAATTAACCATTTTAAAAGTGTTATTCTATTGCCTTGCACTTCATATAAACACAGCCTTGACACTTTCTGTATTACTGCATCAATTATATATAGGTGTGTTAAGAGTGCTGCATTAGACATGAATGACATAGTTCCATCAATCTTTTTTGTGCTTAGTTCCCATTTTTCTATTATTCTCTAATGTTGGAATGCTTAAATATTATTCTAACCACAAATGGATACACGGAATGCAGTCTTAAAGTGTATGTTTCAATCATGCATACTCCTGCTACATTTTGGCAAGGTATGACTCATCAGGTGCCATGTACCATGGCTATACTTGAGGAATGTTTTGGTAATTTTCAATGAGTTTTCTTCTACTGAAGAAAATAAAAATAATTCTAAAGTTATTTGATCGTCCAAAACTGTAATGTGCATTTAAAAAGGAATGACTTATTTCTGCTGGAACGTAAGTTTCCAAACAGAAAACCTGAAACTGAAAACAGTAGCTTGGAATTATCTGATTAGTAGACCTATCGACCTCCTGAATCAAGTTTTGAAAAAGAGAATGTGTAGAGTCCATGCTTTTTTCAGATATTACAATTCAAATTTTTAAATTTCATTAGTGTGTACATTTGTTCTTAGTTTCATGTTAACACAAAGGCATGCTGAGGTAGTTAGGCTGCTGCATCATGTCATAATTCAGCCAGCTAACAAAGACTTTCATTCAAGCGGCACCCACAAAATAGCGCTGACGTGTGCCCCTCTAGGGGCTCCATCTTTGGAAAATGCTCAGTGTTCTCTTTTGGATGTACAGCGAAAAAAATACTTTGTCACTTCACCCAAATGGCATGCTTCCAGCTTGGAGATTCAGCACTCCAGAACTGGAACTTCAGATCTCACCAGTGGACCCTCCTCTCCTCCCTCCTTGAATTCTTCCAGGAAGAAACCGAAATGAAACACGTCATATCTGAGATACATCAGTCTGGAGGATATCCGTGTACCAGGGAACTCATTAACTTCTCTATGATATTCTTCAATAGCTGCACTGCTCCATTTCAGAAATAACATTTCTGGAAGGTATTTATACTATGTTAAACTTAGATCTCCTGAGCAATGCATTGAAGGTAATCACCGGTACATCTGTTTCTGTCATATTTAAATTCATAGCCTAATTCAATTGCAAATAATTAGCTATTTATCACCATGAAGTTCACATTGTAAAATTAGAAAAGGCCAACATGATCCTAACCATTTAACAAAAGATACAGGCCTTAAAAGGAGGAAAGGAGAGAAAAACAAAATAAACCCTAGCAATCAATCCCTCAGTAAATCAAACACAATCAGTTCTGCTTGCCCATCATAGCCCCGCACAACCCTTTGTTTTTGTCACAGACTTACAGAATATATTGCCATACATATCAGCTAAGTCCATCTTTCATTTTTATAGCCTGAAGAGGAGAATTATTTAGGCAAAATAACATGAGTACACAGCTCTTGTAATACTGTTGTGACCTCGGTTTCTAACACCTACTTTGGAACATTACTATAACTCAAGAACTTTTTTCAGTTGCAAGGACATCTTAATTATCCCACCCGTGACATGAATGTTTTTGGAAGATAAAGTCTGTAATTAACTTGTTGCCAAACAATATGTTTACTGTCCCTGAAGGTCAGTTCTCATATAAAGACATAAGGACACTTAACTTTGGGAGATGTGTATTGTAGCTGCAGTCAAACATTAACCAAATGGTCATCCATTATCTATAGTAGCAGCAATGCAGAGTACAAAGATATTCCAAGCACCATCAAATGGCTGCGTTAAGATAAACCTCTACTGAGGCTTGCAACAAATAAGTGCGAGTAGAGAGACAGTGCTTGACCCATTGTAACAGGATTTGTTAGAGAAACCACTTAATCTCAGCAGTCAGTCAGTAGTGGGAGAATTTCCTCAAGACAGTCAAACGAGATTGCTTCTGTACTATAGAAAACTGTCTTTGCTCATTGCCCTTGTCAGAAGAAATTAAATTTTGAAACTGTTTTTAAAGATTTTTACCAAAACAACTGTAAGGGCTCTTTGCCTTGTTTAATTCTGAATTTACACTACACATTTGCACACACCAGTTTGACTAAGAAATGTGTGATGTGCAAAAGGTGGGGGTGTGCATGGCTTATAGCAAGAGGTTTCATTAGCCCTGCAAAGCCATGAGGGGCAGCTTAGCACCTCTGGGACAATTTCTGTACCTAAGGAGCTCCCTGTTGCAGACAAAGGAGAAGGTAAACATGTTTGAGTAAAGATCTCCTATATTACGTCAATTAGTTGTATATATGAGCCAGGAGAGATACAAAGAGAAAAAAAGAAGGACAAACAATGGAATAAAAAGAAGGAAAATTATAATAAAGAAATATATGTAAAGAACTTCAATGCTGTGCCCAGTGTTACACAGTCTCTGACTCGCATCCTCATCATTATTCTGTATTTCAACAGGAAACCTAGCATACACTTGGCCCTTGCTTTGCCTTACACTCTGCTTACAGTCAGAGACAGATGGAAGGAATGGAGGGCAAAGAGAAGCAGCTAAGAAAATCAAAGAGGAATAAAATAATCTTTGTCCAACAAAACATGCTCTTCTCATCCTAAGCTCACAGCATGCACTCTTTCACATAGAGGAACAGGTAACAACTGAGAATGTGTGTTTCCCTCTAAAAGTTGGACAATATGGGAACTACTTGTAAAGAAATGGCATATGGAAGAACCTAAACATGACAAACAGGCAAGAGTGAAAAAAAGTAAACAGGAAAAAGAAATTCAGATGAGATAAAAGGACAAATGGAAATTATGAATATTCAAATAAGGGAGGGAAAGATTCAACTAGAGAACGGAAAATATTACGAATGTAGAAAGGCAAAGAAATGAGAAATTAGGAATGCCAAAATCACTGAACGTAAGAACTGCACAAGGAAGGGGTGTTTGGATACGTTCACATACAGGTGTGGCCATTAGCACTGCAGTGAACTTAGTAAACAAAGAAGTTCTTTTGGCATACCACAGTCCATTAAACAAGATACTTTGTATTAGTACCTTTCATGCAAAAGTAGTTGATTCAAGGTCTCTGTTATTTGATAAACTCATGTATGTCAGCACTTTAGATACTAGAGTAGCTTGTTCATGTTGAAACATGGACTATTTTCTGTTTTCCCATTGAGAATAGATTCAATTTCAAATTCCTCCACTTGGTTACCAAAAGCATTTCCATCAGCTGGAAACACTTTTCAATCCATCTTGCCAACTTTGACCTATGCTAGTTTCTTTTGGAAGGTGAAACCAGTCAGGATCAGGCATGGATAAGCAATTCTCCACTGAGAGCATGTCAAATAGACACACAGCCTTCCCCAAGCAAGAATGCAGCAAATGCGTATTTCTTGAGAACATATACTTACTCAGAGCTGTTCGTATGGAAGCAAAGAACAAGAACCTATGTCACACTGCAGTTTTTCTTATAGACATGCATGGGCATCACACGTGCTATTCATTTTCTGAAATAATATTGGAGAATGCTGTTTATATGCTGCCTATAGACCATCTAAAGAACGTAGCATATTAAAGCAATTGAAAAAGGCATTTGTTTCTGCAGCACAAAATGAAGAGTCTGATTACCAGACAAAATAACTGACATCCTGTTATACTATACATATTAGCCTGAATACTATGGTATAATAAGCCATTATATGATAAGAGAAGGCTTCAACTAATCTCAGCCCAGAAACATTTAGTCTTATTCCTTCACTACTGTCAGTGATGCCCCTGAAGTGCCAGTCAGCTGCAAGTTGATTTTTGACTGAGCCCTCCCCGCTTTCTATGTGAAATGGAAGGCAAAGGTCTGTTGCTACAGCTGGCAGCTCATGGCACCTCATACCATAGCAGGATTCTCTTTACAATACTGCAGATGGAACAATACCTAAATCCTTCCTCACGTTCTTCCCACCATCACCCTTCACCATTGGTCCCCACTTTTTTTTTCTTTTTTTTTTTTTTTAAGCAGGTGATCACAGATCCAGCTCTGATGCCTCTTTAATTTCCCAACAATCTACTGACTTAACTTGTGGTTTTCAGGAATGAAAGCTTCCTGCAGGCTGGTTCCCAGCAGAGAATACAAATGCCTCACTGCAGCAGGAGTAAGAAAATCAGAGCTGAAGTCATTATCCCCTTCACCATCACCACTCTCCAGCCTCTGTGTAAACTCTCTGACAGCATTCCCCCCTTACCTTCTTCTAGAGTGTCAAGCAAAATGAAAAGGTTAAATTTGAAGGATTGTACATGGCCTTTGGGTTAGATACCCACTTTTTTTAAAAAAGCCCTACATACAGCAAAATATTTTTAAAATAACAGAAACATGAATGTTCGAGGACTAAATTTGCTCCCTTAGCTGAATTACATGCAAAGTCTAATACTGCTCCCCAGAGAAATACTTAGTAACATGCTTCCTAAACTGACTATTGGAAGCTAACTTCAAAACCAAAATCTTGTTCCAGTATCCAACAACATGTCACAGGTGCAAATCCCCACACTTTGAGCCACCGCACTCCTTTACGTTGCTATTCATTCAAAAAAGTAGGAATACTAAAACTGGAACAGGTAAATTTTCTCAACTTCAGTCTGGTCAAGGTTTTCTCTTTTTATTTTGTATATTTAGCATCTCCCCGTTCAGTCCTCTTTCCTTTTTTTCTTTTCACATACCCACATTTCCTTTTCTTGCTCTAATGGGTGACATTTGGACAATCAAGCAGACAGCAAGAAATGCAGACAGTGCTGTGAAACCCTCTAACTAAAAAGCCTGCTGTGAGTCAGACACACTGGGATCACAGGCTACCGCTCAACTTCACTCACAGCAAGAGCCACAGGTAAAGCTTCACGTGAAAAAAAAGAGCATTACTAAATATTCAGCTTCCAGTGCTACGTGCCAGCTAATGTCCACTGAATGATCAATTGCCCTGCAGACTCCCTCCGCATGCAGTCACCCATGGCTCACCAGGCTGAAGCCCACTGAACAAAGTAACTTTTAGACTAGTTTATAAGTCTTTGCAAAACATCAGCTTTTAGGCTTTCAGTCTTTTACAGATAATTCAGAGGTATAGGGTCAAAAGGTATGAGCCTTAGTTTTGTATTAACACCATAAATGATCAAAACAACTCATTAGCTATGATTCATCTATTTGTCTAGAAACAAGTAAATGTCAGGACTGTCAGGAAAAGGAAAAGTTTATGATTAAGCTCTGGCTATATTCACTCCTCATAATATCCACTTGAAGACAGCATGCAAAAGCATTTTTAAAAGATTCAGCATCCATCTGATTTAAAAGATTTTCCGTCTACCTCATTGACATAGTTGCAGAGAATTCATACAAAAGAACATCTATGTAGAAACACATACCTTTACATTCAATATTGTTCTATGAAACCATTTTGCAATTAGCTTAGTTTTATGGCAGAAAAATAATGCGACAGAAAATGGCACAGGCTGATTGGAATAAGCAGAGAAAGCAATTGTGGTTAAACACACGTAGACGTCAAGTCAATGATCTTCTTTCTACAACTCAAGGGAAATCTCATGTGCAGTTCTCTGCTGTCTTAACTGACTGTTTCCAGTACTGACAGTCTTAACATTACTGCTGCACGGTTTTTTTATGTCCCTTCAAACAAGGAAACTCCTCAGTTTTCCGGCATGTACAGAGTAACTATGTAATTCATATCATGTTCCCACTGATAAACCCTCCAAATATGCCCTTCTGCGTCAGTGAAGATCACTGAGGGAACCCGAAACGAGGAGTCCATTTAGAATGCTTGATTTACATTATCTTCATCTTTATTTGTTCAAGTCATAGCATGGATAAAGCAGTAAACCAGGTAGGGCACAGTGCACAGACAACACCTTCCCATCTCATGAGGAAAGGCTCTCAAATGAGGAAAGAGCTGTTACACTAATGCAATCTAAGTTAGTAAAAACAATAATAAAACATTTTACCTTTGGGTAGTTTGAACATGGAATTAAGTAATTTATTTAAAGTATCACGTAACAGCTCTAGAAACAATTGGCACAGGCACTTTATTTATTTTATTATTACATTTTTTGATGTACAAATGAGTTTTGCATGTAGATGCCTAGTGCCTTGCCATGTCATGACTGCAGAACAACAGCAGATACTTATCAGCTCAGCCTTAATTAATTTAGTCCCAAATGAATACCGCATGTAGAAGGAAATAAATTGTAATTTTATCCTGGAAGACCACTTCACACAAATGGGACAAACTGTTGCCTTATCTGATTTGTATCTGTTCTCTAATCATGCAGAGACTTACTATAAAGGAATTTAAAATACTTCTAAAAATACCCAGCTGCTATTGCACATAAATATTGCATCTTCCTCTCTGGATAAAATCCTTCTGAGGGAAATAGCTAAGTTTTTTAGGGCTTGTTTTTCTTACATCTCACATGGACATGCCCCAATCACTCATATCACTGTTCCATCAAATTTTAAATCACCTATGTGGAAATATCTACAAATTCAACAACATTCCACTGCAGGCGTTCTGCTATTTAGGTGTTTTAATTATGTTATTTCACACAGCAGAACAAAGTTTGACATTAGTACTGAATCTCATAAATCGTCACTTTCACAAAATGCATTCCCTTGAGGAGAGATAATATAAGCCATACGAAAGTCCCCATTTTAGCTTAAAACCTTCTCAAAGAATCCTAATTGTTTTCAGAAAGTCAATGGTAGGCTTATGCTCTGTCCAAGGCACAGAAGAAATAGGTGAGTTACATTTACATGTAGGCTCATTTTTCTTTGCATTTTTATTGTGGTGGAGGGTTTGGGTTTTTTTTTAAATAATATGAGGAGTCAAAAATAAAAAAATAAATGAAACATGATTTCTACATTAATTCAGTAGTACTGACTCTGGAACAAAATCATGATAACATCATGCTGGAGATGTACAGTTAACATTGTGCTAGCAATGTACAATCCTTATCATTTTTCTTCATCACTTCAAAATATTTTACTACGGAAATGGCCAATGCTATCATACAAAGACCAGTGTGCAGCACATAAACATAAAAAAAATTAGTTTCACAAGAATACTGAGTGATTCAGCATGTCAGAAGCTTACACAGACTTTGCAAATAACAAAGCTTATCATGTTGCAATGAATTCCACTAAACTAATTTCTTAGAATGTTAATTGTTGCTTTTATAATAGCAAAATTGGGACACCATATGTATCGCTGTCTAAAAGGAACCCAGTAATCTGGTCTAATTGTTAACTGACTAATGAAAGTTAATTTTTCAGTTGGGGCAGCAGAAATTTTGCACTTGCATGACATAATTTCTACAGTAACATGGGCTCATGCTTTGAATCTGATAGTGATGCACATGGACACTGATATCGAACTCTATAATAGCAACAGGCACATGTAGTCATCTGCAAAGGTTCAGATGTTTCTCACAACAACGTGTTAAGAGAGCTGCAAAGAGAAGGAAGTTGAAGCGTACAATTCTTTAAAGAAATCTGCCCAACTCTTCCCATTGTCCTAGCCTATTCTTTCAATTTGTGTATCAAGAATATGCCCAGAGCCCCCCTCCAAGGATGAGCATGTCCCCTGTCAGCTGAAGAGTGGCAACAGCAATGGATGCTCAGTTTTGTAATCATATTCCCATGTATTACCTCAACACTCTGCACTCTCTCTTCCTCATTGTCAGCCTATTTACAAAGGGAAGACTTGGCTATTGCCAACCTCTCTACTTTTCCCCCAATGCATTGTGAAAAGGATTTCTGTGCGTGCTAAAAATCAGCACAGTAAAATGCAGATCTTTACATTTCTCCAAAGGCTGCCTCTGGAAGGCACAATGCATTAGTGCCCTTGGTTTCACCTAGACCACTTGGTTTTAGGGGACGGAACCACTCAGAAAGGGGGTGGGGTGGGGGTGGGGGTGTGGGGGGGGGGGTAGACAGGAATAAAGGCCGATAGATTCTACGAATTTTGGGCTAGAAAAAACAGAAAGCCTGCATTGCTATTGCTATAGACAAGTGGCTCACGAATCTTCCCTTGCTCGGCCCCTCTTCAAAAAGACGCTCTTCAAAAGAACTAGCATACGTGTGCTGACCTAGGTGTAATGAAGATACTTCTTGAATGCTGGCCTGTGTCACAGGTTTAAATAGCCTGTGGGGTCCTGAGCTGCCCTTACTTCACCTGGGTGAATATAACTCACACTAAATTAATTTTCTCAGAGAAAGAAAAGAGAGGATCAATATTTATTCCAGGATCAAAATGCTTTTCGCTTAAAGAACTCAGCAGTCAAGAAAAATGAGGAGCAATCATTTCGTTCCCATGACAAACAAAAGCTTCCTTGCCAGTAGAAACTGTATATTGACAATAACCTGTAAGCATCGTAGCACGCATAATAATGAGATGGCATTTTGCTGCAGTGGATTTCTATCTTGTAGACACTATTTTTTGGTTCTAAACATAAATTTTGAAGAATCAAAATATTGTATTTTCCATCAAATATTAATTAAAATAGTTACAATAACGAACACTTAATTCCACTCCCCCACCCCAGAACATGACCTTTATTTAACATGTACTAATTTAAATACTGCGGCCATAAATAATGACTAAGAAATCATCAATAGATTTGAAACGTAAGGAACAGGAAGTTTGGGGGTTTGCTTTTAAACCATTTTTTTATTTTACTGCAATTAATCTGGTAGTGCACCAAGCTATTACCAAAAACGTCACACCAAATTAACTTCCTTTTTATTAACCATGGCAGGTCAAATAATTACAGAAATGAAGGTGTCTTAGTAATGAGACTTAACTCAAGGACACTAATCTACAATGACACAGGTTCCTCCTTTCTGTATTACTTCACATCCTTGGTAAGAAATCCTTGAAGGATCAGATTCTTATGTCATCTAGAAATGATTTTGATCACTCTCTGACTGAACTATATTCATTTTCCTTCTAATACAACTCCTAGTTTTCACCATCACATCAACTTGGCCATTAGTGGCTTGATTCTGTTTCAAAAGATGTCATAACCCATTCTTGTCATCACCTGCTGCATTACATAGGACTCAGCAGTAACTATGTCATAGGCCAAGTAAAACCAGCTTTTGTTAGCCACCCACTGACCGCAAAATCTATGAACAGTTCTGAACCTCCAGTTTATAAAATGGCATAAACTGGTATTTAACCAATCAAAAACGTTCAAGTGAACACCAACCCTCTGTAGTTTTTGGCATATTTCTGAGTATGTTTTAAAGACTTGTGACAGCAGTGTTTCCTCAAAGATATTGATTGCATCTATTTCTTTCCAAATCTTTTTTTCCAAATCTTTTTGGATACATATTCCAATTTTGGATATATTGGATATATTCCAAATATATTTGGAATATTTTCCAAATTGCGCCAAACCAAATCAAATCCTATAGGTACCATTTCACCATAATGAAGTATTTTTCTTATCTTTCGGATTTTGCAGTTATTTCTGATTGCTATTTTATCTCATTTTTTGGAAAAACAGCACCTGTAAGAGCGGTCAGTGAAAATAAACAGTACCAGTGATGCAATAACTTGCTCTTCATCAAGGACGAGACTAAGTGCAGGCTCACTGTATCTGGTAAGTACAAAGTAATGCCCAGGCCTGAAGGTGATAATCTGATGTTATAATACTGGATATTACAAAATGGATATTAGTATGGGTTGAGAAGACAGTGAAAAATAGATTAAAACACAATCAGAAGCGTTATTTTATTTTTACAGGGGTTTTATTGAGGCTTAGGAAAACCTGTGCTGAAAATAGGTGGAGGTTAAGAGAAAACTTTAGAGCAGCATAATCTATTCTTGCTCTGTTCCTGCTCTTCTCTTTGCACTCATTTATGGTCATTAGCGGACTTGTTGCCTTTTTTTTTTTTTTTCTTTCTCTTTTCACACCATTCTAGAAATACAGCAATAGCCAGCTTCCTGCATGGAGAGGATGGCGTAAGCTCCTACTACATTTCCCAGTCCCCAAACTCATTTAATATAAAATCCTCAAGTTGAGGACATAACAGATATTAAACTGATAAAAACATATGCTACACTTGCTCTTTGCCAAAAGGTCAAGAAGCAAACATGGTTCGGCAGACTTGATGGTTTCTTGGTTTGACTCAGTGAGCACACTGAGACTGAACCACTGTAAGATTTTAACACTGCAGTAGCAACAGCTGTGTAGATTTATCACTCAGATTTATCACAAGAAACTGCAAACAGACCCCAAATAACTTACTCGAGGATTTCAGTGAGCTCATGAATTTGCACACACAGTAACTGTTCCAGGACAGGAACTTAGGAAAGCTAACGATGCCATGTCCAGCCTCACAAAATATTCCAGTCTTGGTCTGATTATTTCCTCTATGGTAAACTAAATAAAAAGAAAAAACACCCAACAACCTCCCCTCTAACCTCCTGCTGCCCCGTCTACCCCCTGCCCCAAACACTTCAGCAATCTTCTGGTTTCTGAATTATTACAGGGTTATTTTAGAACCTTCTCTCCATGGATTAGGGAGCACCACATCTCCCCTGCAGAAAGTATTTCACAACATTCTAAAAAGTTGAGGGACTTTTTAATAAATAACATACTAAACACAGAACTACATACTGCAGTTCATTTTCTTAATGTTTGCTGATTCAAAGACTACATCGCAGTCTTGACAAAGCATGATTTTTAATTACTCTGTATGGAAGTCCACAATAAATTAACACAGAAAATGTCCACACACAAAAACCACTAAGACAATACTGCTAAAGATTAAAAAGATCATCCCTGCGCATGGAAACTAAAAATGTCTGAAGTTAATGAGTAATAACAAAAGATGTTTGAGTAACTGGGAACAAGAAAACAATTTCTTAAAAATCGTATTCATTTTCAAGAACACTATAAATAAGCTTGGAAACCATATTTTCCATCACTCATTATTACCACTAATTATTTATAGGAATAGAACAGTAGGTCAAAAGTAAAAGGAAATGTATTGTCACAGCAGAAATACCCAGCTAATATCCTGATGCTGGTGTTTCAAGCTGCACAAGAGAGCCAGCCAACTCTAAGGTAATTGTTTTACTTTCAATACAGAGTATTCAGTAAATCAGTATCAGCAAATCTACTGGATTTTAATGAGTTAAAATATTTTAATAGCATAGCTTTGTTCTGTAGTTTAATCACCTTTCCCTAAGGCTCTGAACAACATTTAAGCATGTGCTTAATTTGCTATTGAAGTCAACAGAACTTTCGGTGAATACTGGAAGTTAAACATGTGCTTAATGAGATTTACTGAATCAGAATGCATAAAAACCAATGTGAGCAGAATCAAAGCCCAAAGGCATTAGTCAAGTCCACCCTGAGTTTCTGTAAGGATACAGGGCCTCCAAAATGTGAATGAATATTTTGTAATTATTATGACATGTCTGCTGTACACACGGATTTCTGAAATACTTATATAGCAAAACACATACCAGACTTTATAGGTCATTCAAGTAGGAAGGGGAGAAAAACCTTGAATTTACCCTACAATACTAACTGGAAGGTTTTGTGACATTTTATTCAGTATCAGTAGTTCCGCAATACCCTTTTACATGAGAAAACTGTTGATTTGTCTCATGTTTCCTCCAAAATGAAAATGTAGTATAATTAAAATGTTTTGATTGGGGTCTGGAGGGTACGGAGTGATGGAGTTAACACATGTTTTTAGGTACCTGTTCCTCTGTGAAAAAGAAGGAATCTAATCCAATATTAGTATCTCACTTCCTCAATCATTCAGGCAAACTGTGTAATCCTCTCAAACCTGCATATGAACGTCTGCGTTATACCAGATGATACCCTTTCTCAGATTAAATTAAATTACCTGCATGCCTTTAAGTCCCCTTTTTTGCTACCAAAAACTACCATTTCTTCCTAGTGTGGAGGAGTTTGAATGCAGTGTATAGAGCATAAAACTGTTCTTTACGATTTTGTGTGACATTTAAAGGGCTTAAGTGAACATTTAATTGAATTGCAACTAATAAATATTTTCCCTGACAGTAAATATCAAAAAAAGGATTTGACATCAAGAGAAAAATTCTTCCAATTCCCACTCACTATAAATGTTCAAATCTGACATAGCAATATTTTAGTTCTTTCTCTTCTATCTTATGTGGAGAATCTGATTCTGGCATCAAATGTCAGAGAGAATTTTTATATGCCCAGAAAAACTAACAGTGTATTGGAGAAAGGTTTAGCAACATCTCTTAACAATATACTGTCATCAAGCCTTTCTGAAATATCCTGTCAAAATCAGCAAATCTGCTAAAGACAAAATTTTGAACGTAACAATTGTTACTTCAATATGGCAGTCATTAGCATGGAATGAGTTAATCTTCCTCACTCTTAAAAAGAGTAAAAAAAGGCTAGGAACAGCTGTCACTCAGGTGATGAATACAAGCTGCCAGCCTTTTAAACAGCAGGTACAGCATTTGAGCTCTGAATTAATTAGCATTCAGAAAGCCTAAACACTGCTTGATAACTCTGCAAGATAATTTTTGTCCCTTCCTGCAAATTAATACTGCTATTAAGATGAGCAAGGACACAATGCAGATCATAATTGTACCCATTAAACAAAGTTTCACAAGTAACAAATTAGAGGTTCTAGCCAAGAATGCATCAAATCAAATAAAGCATTACTGCAAATAACACACAGGAATCCACCTTCAGTTTTTCACAGCATTCAGAAAAACACATACAATATGAATTTCTGTGTAAATGCATGAAATGTTTCCTGCGTATAAGCACAAGCTTCTCAAAAGTTCAAGTTTCTAAATGTTTAAATAGTGGCTTTGTCTCAAAAGCATTTGTGCTACTTCCATACAAGAGCTGCTTTTAACATACACATATACACTGCAATGACAAGTTAGCAATGTCTTGGAGATTGTACTTACAACATCTTAAAAAACAAGGCCTCCACCAAATACCGTTTCAGCACTGCATCAAAGTCTATACAACCAGCAGTGAAAAACCTTCCTCCTATATATATCATTTCATTCAAATGACAAGCATATTTTAAAAAGCACAAAAATGATTGATATCAGAATTTAATGATGTTTAATAATTGGCCATCTGTCAACAATCAAGGAGTAAAAAAGCAGCGCTTTATTATTTCCCAAAAGATTAGAAATACTGATGCTAATTAAAAGGCACATTATCATAATCTCAAAGCAATGTCTAAACACTAATCAGACTTCAAGTCCAGTAAAGGGGAAGGGGGAAGGACCTATGGACACAAGTGTTCCCCAAATGGGTCATTTAAGTTGATAATCTCTAAGCTGGTGTTACAGCAGCGTACAGATCTGAACTTGGCAAGTAGCAGGTAACTCCTGACTGCCTGGGCAAGCAATTAAACCCTGCCCTGACATATGAAAGATTATCCATTTTAAACTCAACTGTTTAGAAGAAATACTTGGTACATTTTTACAAAGAATTGCAAAAGAGGAGAACTATGCTAAACATGGCATTTCACTATTTATTTCTTCCAATGTTCCATACATGGTATTTCAAAACAAAGTAAAACTTGGCATCACGGTGCCCAAACACATGATTAATTGCACCATACTAAACTGCAATGTACTAGGTATTTTTAGCTGAGAAATGGATTGATGTCACATGTGCATAAGGGACTTGCATGGCCAGTTATGACTGAAACCCATGCACAAAGGAGCTAAACCCATGAGCATGGTGTCTGTGAAGCACTTTCGAATGTCTGGTCCTTCAAGAACTCCCTTTTGGGGTTCAGGGTTGCTTTGGTTCCTCACACTGAGTGCTGTGAAGGAAGCAGGTACACAAAGGTAGGTGGTTCAGGCTACTGCTAATGTGTGCCTGGAGCTCTGCCTTCAACATTAATAGTCGGTTTATTACCTTTTAAAAATGCGGTATTTATTGACATCTTCACAATTCATCTTGATCAGAACCTCTTTTAAGCAAACAGACCTCTACTAACCTCAAAATCCACGCTTCATGTTTGAACAGAAGCAGCCAGCAGCCCATAACATGCTTTTTCTCTTAGTATGTACAAAGCTGACATGACTTGGCATTTATTGCTTGCAGAGAGGCAAAGTTATAGGGCATCAGCAAATGTTTTCCTGCCCTTGGGATACAAGAGATGTGTAAGCAAGATATGACTGATCCCATCTCCCACGTAGTAGAAACTCTATGTACAGTCCCAGGTATAGCCACATTGAATCTGTGAGCCTTGCTGATCAGTTTACCAATATCACAAGGCCAATTGAACAGCTCTGTGGTGCCAGAGGAAAGAGGCAGGTGAATGGTGCGGAATACTCCAGCGGTGAAGATAAGCGAAGCATAGACAAACACAAAGTAAAAGGCAGACTGAAAACAGATGGAGAAAATAGGGATGGGAGAATCACACCAAAAATATGGAAAAACAGCAAACTGAAAGTGTCAAAGCCATGGCTGCAGACAAGCACAGCTACCCCGGCAGTCAAGGCCCAGGGGCATAAGTACCTATGCATAATTAAGACCAGTCATTTTTTTCCACCGTATTTCTAACGGCAAACTTTTTCACCTGTAACTGCTGCTATCGAATTACCATCTCCACAGTGCAGAGCCACTTCTAGTCTTCCTCCTCAGGTCAAGGAATATATTCATCACCGTCAAGCGAAGCATATTTCTACTTTTACTTGTCATTTTCAAACCATTGCTTCACACAGGTGTGACCTATGAACCTGATTTTCCTTCCAACACTCCCCTTGCCATACTTGCACAGTCCTCCATTATCTCTTCCCTAAGAAATATTAAAAAACTTAAGAAAGATGTCCCCGGTTTTGATTACCCTATTCCAGTCTAACTCCTTGATCTTCAGGATAAACACTTCAATCATTCTGGCATTTTCATTGACTCAAATTAGATGCAGAGCCAGTAATTATTTCACAATCCCCTTGCCCTTTCATATACAGGTCTTCCGCCTTACACAATGACAAAGTATTACCTCCCAGATCCTTAAACGGTTCAGATACTTCAGATACGCTTTGGATATGAATCTGACATGAGGGGACTCTTAAGTAAATCTTGTGAGGCTTACCCAGTACTAATTATTAGCAATTACAGTGCTTTTCTAATGTCGAGCTCCAATGCTCAAACATGATGCGAGCCGTATAACCATACAATTGTTCCACTGATTAACAGGTTCCTCAGGGTGATCATGAGCACTAGGTACAAGATCCCCTGTATTTTGCAGCCTACTAAATTTAAATTCAGTGCAGCTCATGCGAAAAAGGGAAATTCACAGTACTGTGTAGGTAAATTTGAGACAAGAGGTTTACACAGAAATACAGAAATGAAAAAATACCATCAGTACCCAGTTTTACTTATGTTATTTACTTCTATACTCACTACATTTGTTTTAAACTGTCACCAAATTCTTTACTCTTTGTGATTCACAGATTCGCCTTCTGACTCTGTGCAACTGTTGTGCATTGTATAGCTGTCAGAGCAGAAATGGAATGTATTAAACGCTGGATAATTGTAAGTTGGGGCATATGGCACTAAGGAGAATGTAGGAGTTAGTGGGAAGAAGGGGGTTTTGTTTTGATTTTTTCAAGAGTCCGGATATGACTAAAGCTTTTTCCGGTGGGCAAAGAAAATATCCCTTGTTTCTCTGCTTCTCCACAATTTGAAAAGTTGCTTCTTTTTTTTTTTTTTTCCTTTTTTTTTTTTTCTTTTTTTTTGGGGTGGTGATGAGTGGGAAGACAGGAAGGGGAGTTTAACATTAATTCTAACGTACATGCTGGCTCTCCTCTTCTGTCCCCAGAAAATAAGTTTTCAAGCAGCGTGCATTACATGGAGGTTTTTGCAAAAAAAGCACAGAAATGAGCTAGCTGCTGTGTAAACATGTCAGACTTCATAGCTCACATGCATTGAAATGACCAGCACAGTTCGCTCTTCTCAAAGGTATTGCTTCAAGCTGATTGCTGACTCAAGACAAGAACACAACTCTGGTCACAGTGAGTTTCTGAGTATTTTCTCTGCAGCTGCAGGGTATAGAGGGTTTTCTGTTTGTTTTGCTTTTTTTCCCCTTTTTCATATGAAACCTCAGATTCTGAAGTACAGTTTGGCAGCACCAGGCTGAATTCACTGCCAGTTTCCTAGGGTACAGAATCTCTAATAACACAAAGCTCTGACTATCTTCTTGGCCAATAAATAACCCAAATTTTGCACCACAATCCTCCTGAAAAATATGACTTCTTGTTTTTATCTCTTGGCTGCAGCTAATCCTTTCTGTCAATGGGGTTTCATCTGTAACAAGTCTGCCTGTGACATGTTAGGTCCCAATGCATCTCTTAACAAATCCCCCATGCATGGCGTGGTTCACAGAGTGCACAGGTTGCAAAAAGGACCGCAGAGACAGAGCCTCTCTTCTCTAACGGGATCAGAAAGGCTGTGCTTTCACATGGAAGCCGCTCATCAAATGACAGGATGGGAGAGACAGCGCGCTGTCAGGGAAGTCCGGGCTTACGTATCGCATTTCGGGTGCATAAGAACAACAGAACATTTGTGAAATTTGTATTCTTGAACATCTCTTCTGTCATGTTGAATTATTGGTCACATGTTTATTGCTGTCATGCTGGAAAGCTGACCCAGGCGGTGTTTGCTTCATACTCAGCAATTTTAAACAGCTTTTTGCTAGGCTTTAAGGGCTAGCATTGTGTAACTCACTCTCGAGTTGTCGTCCTTCTTTTTAGCCTCCCCTCTTCTGTCCCTGCCTCAATTCTTTATGCTTGCTCACTTTGCCCAACGCATCAAAAGGAAGTGCATGAGGCAGTAAAAATTGCACATATGTTTCTGCCAGCAGTGGATTATCAGAGGCTTCCCTTGGTTTTGCAAAAGAAATAATGGGAAAAAACTCAGTGAGAGCTATTTGCTCTCCTCACTTTTTAAAACCTGCCTGCCCCTCTATCAACAGCAGCCTACATTTAATGTGCAGTTGTGGACAGGAGGAAGGTGGCAGACACCAGTGTGCTCTCCCGTTTCCTGCGCACCCTCACTGACCTCTCCTGCAAAATGTTGTTACACTGTGTGGCCACTTCTTTCTGCTTTCTCAGGGAAATGGTTCCATTTTCATCTCATTGACAGGGAAATGAAAAGTGCACTTAAATTCCTGCAGGGACACTTGACACCTAGGGGGTCATTTCTTCCAGTTATCTGGGATTTTAGACCAGTTCCCACAGGGCACTCTGGGCTTCTCTGAAATCTTGTGTCAAACCAAGCGTTTCAGTTCACTCAATGACCAAAAGTGCTGCAAAAGCTGCTCTTGATGGGTGCCAAACTGCTGATAACTGAGAGATTACAATGGCCATGTAATAAAAAATTACAGGTCCTCTCGTTTTGTCTTCTGAGATGTCTTGAGAAAAAGAGTATGCCTCTGTCTGTGGTCTGTGTATACACAGGCACGTTCTCTAGTAGAAAGAGTGAAACCATGTAACTGAGGGTACTTTGAAAAGTTGTTTATATATTCTTTTCTTGGATCGATTAGATGGCACAGCAGAATGACACAGCTAACAGTGACATGTTAGCTCACATCCTGCACCATTTTACATCTTGTATCACCTCAGCAAATACAAATTATAAAAACTACTTATCTGTAGTGACTTTTCAAATAATTCCATTATTTACATTATGTTTCATATCGTTAATTTAATGTAACAACCAGTTAAGACACCCAAAGTATGCTCATTTCACCTTGGGCTTTCTGTTGAATTGCTGGTATTGCAAAACCTCCACGGGACATCTGCACTTAAGTAAATACTGTTGCAAGCACTTTAGAAAAATTCATACATACAAGTCTATTAATATTGTTTCCTATACACAAAAATCCCAAATGAACTAGAGGCATTCATTAATAATGTGCATTAATGGGCAGAAATTTCTTCACAAGGACTCTATAAACCTTGAAATGCTTGCATGATAAATACTTTGCTTTTGTGTAACAAGAAATGACAAAATTTTGGTTTTGATGAAACACATGGACCTAATTTTCATTATGAGTATATCAGTGCTGGCACCGAGCACAGATGGGAAGAAGCATGAATTTATTTTATGTTCCCTTTCATATGTTCATAGCAATATAAATTTAGATTTAATGTATTATTGCTAACTAAAGTTGAGATCCATTCATCTCAGGAAAACATGCAAGGAACACCCAGATTCCTGAATGGATGTTAGCTGTTTGGGTAAAAGGAATTAGGCCACAGCTACTCTACACACCTTGTAATTAGGTGAGATCCTGATGATTTAAAAAAGAAAAAAAGGAAAAGGAAAAAAAAGGGCCATCTGAATAGATATTGCCATCTGCTTTCAGAATCAAAGCTGGTCAATCAGCTGTCAGCTAAACAACTCAACAACCCCACCCCACCCTACCCCCACCCCTACTCCACCCCCAAAAAAAAAGGCTACCCGACATGATTTATTAACTGTTCAGTAAGAGCACAACAGTAGCAAAACCACACAACTCTTCCTCCTGTCCAAGCAGAGAAGCCAGCAGATCCTATTAGTTCAGGGGGACACTCGTCTCTCTGAACAGTAAACCTGCTTCACCTAAGCAGTTGGTTTTATGTGCTTATATCCAGTAACTTCAGCTGAATTTAGACAACTGCTTAATTATATATATTTTTAAACTGAATATGCAAGTAAAAAGACCTACTTACAGACATCTTACAAGTGAATCAAATCTGCTGGAGGAAGATAATAGTACAAAGGATAAACAGAAAAATTGCACAGATTTCTTATAATGGTCAGACTTTGGCTTCTCAGGGCATCTGGTGATCTAAACAACTCCACTGGGACAACATGGCATGTAAACAAATCAACATTTTGTTTAAATGTCAATCAACAAGATCTTTCCATTCAAACCCAGGTCAGCTGCACTGGCAGCTGTTAAAGTGGTGACACTCCTGTCTTACACGGAGGCTAAGGAGTGGGTGGGAACACCACTCGAAAACATTTCTCTAAAAATTTACACTTTTCACTTTTCCGAACTTACACAAATAAACATTACATTACAATACCTGGGGACAACCTCCCCAGTTCCCTCCTCCATTCTCTTCGCATTCAAAATGTTGGAGGTTAAAAACCAAAACACTTCACGCTAAAGAGCAACCAGTGCTGTTTTCATGCATCATTGCTCATCACCGTAAGGTACTTTAGATCCAGTTTGACAGTGTAGCAACACAATGCAAACTCAGAAAAACACAAAAGGAAAAACAGTGACATAAAATGTCATTTTTATGGCACTGGGCGTTGGAGGGGTGGATACGAGGGGTCGGATTACCCTCTTAAATTCATGATATTTGCAGAAGGGTAGCACCTCGCCACTACGGCAGCGCAGTGCGAGCCCAGGAAGCCAGGAAGGTAACATCCTATTATTCCAACAGAACAGCACCATCCATCAGAGTGAATCTTCACAATCCTTCATTGAAGATGGCACATACAAATACAGGCTGAAATATGTTATGAGGGCACACTTAGGACGGAGGAGGGGAAAGACGGTGGAGCAAAACCAGAAAGAAATTAAAGTCACTCCTAAAACCAGATAAATAATTTTCTCAGTCTTTAACTGTTTGTAAAAATTTTAGGTAGCTTTCTTTAATGAGGTTTTTTTCAGTATGAAGAAACAACACTGAACTTTGCTAAAAGCCAGTCTCAATTTGTATAATAGAATATGAATAGCAAAGACCACGCACAAAGACATTCTTCCTCTTAGCCGCATAAAAATACATGATCAAACTGCAGGTAATAAACAGTCAAGAATAACAGAACCTGGTCTACTTCACTGCGAGTGAACAAGCTATGCACATAATCCCTTTCCTAGATATTCCTAGCACACTGTACAAGAATTTTAAAATGTGTCACACATGACGGTTCTCCTAATACCTTTAATTAAAACACTACCAGAAGTTATAATGAAAAAGGATTACTCCTTTTTTAATACACTAAAACCTCAAGCTCCTGTTATTTTACATTCTAGTAAAAAGGAAATGAACAATGAAGCCACATTTTGGGATTTAAGATAATCATAAGATTTTAAGTTGAAGTGTAGGAAAGAAGTTTGATTTTTAAATTTGCTTTTAACAGATACAACCCTTATGTTCCTTTATTATTACAAAGACCCTCAGTTAAAATTTTGCCCTTTTAAACTCCCAACATTTGTTCACAAGCTGCATCTTCCCTCTGCCCCAATATAAATGACAAACACAGGCTCCCACTGAATGAAAGGAAGTTAGTTAATAATTGGCTATATTGTCATTTCTGGCTGTCTTGTAACACCCTCTGGATTTTGCTCTGAATGCGAAATTCTTAATACCATCCTAGTTTTCATGGTGCTCAGCACACTAGCATGTGACTACTCAAAATAAAACAATGCTATTTACTGTTTGCAAACTCTCCCACTCCCATCTGACAAAGGCATTTCATCCTCTCCTGGATAAAAGCTGGGATACGGAGGCACAGCAAGATGAAGGCCGGATGACTCCAAGATTCTTGCATGCCCATGTGAAAAGCCAGCCGGTCCACCCACTAAGGGTATTCAGCCTTTTTTAGCTTTGTATGGGGTTCAGAGCGTCGCTCCCAAATTTCAGTGGCAGCTGTAAGAACTGCAGTTGCCCAGGCCTCTGTCTCTCTGTTCCAGGAATGGGGACATCAGCAGGTGCTGTTTGCTTGACGCGATGATGTGAGGTCTACCACAGAGGTGACAACGACGATGGCCGTGCAACAAGACAAGTAACGGGCTTGTCTCTTGTTCACAAGACTCCCACCTCATGTTTTAAGCAACAAAACCAGACAGGGAGATCCTTCACAACACAAGCCTGACTCCTAGAGCTGTACCGTCTTCTGCAATCAAAAAATCTTTTGGGCTTTATGATCACATCATTAAAAACTGAATGATGATGATCATACACAAAGAAGAAGACTTAAGCAAAAGTGTGGAAGTGATTATAACTCTTTCCTGGGATTTGGAGGCTGGGAAAAAAGGTTGAAACTGGTTTCTTTGGATTATTTTTTTTAATGTAAACTGATTCTTTGAATATTTTTTTTGTTTAATGTTAACTGGAAAGCCAAACTGGTATCCCATTATAGAGCAGCATGTTGATGCTGACAGGCATATCTTCAATTCCAGAGATTCACTTATCAAAAATCTGGTACCTAAGCAATTGAAGCAAACACAGAGGTAGCAGATTATCTTCTGTGATAACAGGACGGTAACATACATATCTGCTACTGTGTTTCATAAACTATTTGCTAAGAGCAGATAAAAATCCTGAGTTCAATTCCAGATTCTTGATAAAGGTGCTGCACTTATTACAGATCTGTCGCACCCAGCTCCATTCCTCTTGCAGAACACAGCTCTAAAACTTTAACACCTCTGCTGAGTGTGAGACAACAGGGGTTTTCAGTGCCTTACTGTAACTTTGAACAACTTAAGCAGGTGTTTTACAAGAAAAACCAAAAAACATAACCCCTTAAGAATTTTCAAACACTTGCTCAAAGCATGAGCTATGCTTCCTAGTTTAAAAAAAAAAAAAAAAAAAAAAAAAAAACAAGTTGTTTTTGTGTTAATATAGACAAAAAAGCATTTAAATTTAATCTTGGTCTCATAAATGCTTCAACTGTTTTCAAATGGACTTTTCTGGGGAGGAAAAAACCCCAACATACCAGGGCGCACAACGGGTATAAAACCATCTCAATTCAAAAAGTGAAATATGAAGAACTTATGAGCAGCCAACAAAAAGAATTAAAAATGAAGTGTCACACACAATGTAAAGTAAAAATGCTACCTGCTCCACCCACAATTATTTATATTACTGAAGTGCCTGAAGACCCAAACTGGCACAAAGTTCCCTACCAGGAACTGTGGGACAACAAAGACTCTGTTCTGAAAAAAATTAATGAAAATCATACCCTCATAATACCACAGTGCAACCCCGACGACAGCTTGAGTGCAACTGTGCTGCATGAAGAACTACGTCCCACTTACAAAAACAAAACCTGATTTAACAGGTTGGAATAAATTTGCGTTCTAACTAGTGTATGATGCAAGACAATATAAATTCGTTGCTGCTGCCAATGTATTTTGTCCAATTGCTCTGCCAGGTCATATCGACCTGGAAAAAGAAGTATGCATATGTGTGCAAATCTGAGCGCATTACACATGCGCCTCTTCAAGAAAGAATACCCATGTAGGATTGATGGCTATGGACAGTATTTCTAATGGCCTTTTTAATTGGCACTATGATGATTAATTGGGGCCTTCACAGAACTCCAGGAGTTCTCATTAGCTAACAGCATGGTGTCCTGGCACACAGTGTGGGTGACCGTTATTACTAAAGAGTTACCAGATCATGAGACACAGGTAAGATGAATTTTATACAAGTCTACAAACCCCAGAAATTGAAGTCTACCATGGAGGCAGCGGGAAAATTGTTTCCTTCTTAATATATTCTTTCAGCAATGCCCATATGCTCAAAGAAAACAGAAAAGGGCTTGAGAAAGATACTGAAAACAGGCCACATATGTAAGAAGGATTAAAGGCTCCATGCAGTATTTCTTGTCATTGCAAAAGTTCACATTTGCTCATGGCTACACGCATGGTGTTGCAATTATCCCCCGAGACAAGAGCACAAGTTCACCAAGCCACATCTGGTCACTGAGGGCTGGTACCTACAGGAACAGCCATCAACCAAAATACTTCAGCTACACCTGGCTGCTGCTGCCCTTCACTGAGGGGAACGCCTCAGGTGCTGCTTTTTGCACAAGACCCTGTTGGGGTCTGCTGAAGCTAGCTGACCTGCCAGCAGCCCAACGGCTGTCCCCAGGGCGGCCGTGGCACCATGGGCAGCCCGCCGGCAGGGCCAGGTGGGAGGAGGCCGCCTGGAGAGGGCCTCCAGTCTTCCTGCTGTCGCTTTTTTGGGGTTAGAAAGTTCTCATCTGGCCTCCCTCATCTGCATTTCTGCCGTTTCGGGGCGCAGCCCAAGCACAAGCGCTCGCCTGCATGCCCACCACGGCCCTTCTCAGCTCGTGCCGGGTTACCGAGCCCCGCTACACCCGCCACGCAAAGGCACAGGCAAAGGCACAGGCAAAGGCTGCCTCAGGGCTCCCGCTCCCGCTGCCGCCACCGCCGGCCCCGCCCCGGC
>JAVJGI010000035.1:8273391-8334520 GCA_035590275.1 Ibycter americanus | reverse complement strand
CTCCATGGACCCCCCCGCGCCGCCCCGGGCGGCTGAGGGAGAGGCCGCCCGGCGGGACGCGGCGCTTCCCTCGCAGCCACCTTACGGAAGGGAGCAGGGCCGGGCTTGCTTTTACTTCTCAGTATCAAAATCGGTGATTAAAAGCTGCTTAATTGACAAAAGATTGATTCAAATACTACCGAATCAAAGCTGTTCCTAGCCAGTGATGGCATCTACACACAAGTTCTGGGAGTCTGCCATTTTGCTTCGCTGCTGAATAACTACTACTATAACTATTAACACTGCGGTGACGGTGGATCCAGCACATCTGTAACGGTGAAGGGTAACGGGCTCGGACAGATGCGCACACTCAATCAGCAAGACCATGTATAAGCCCGTGAATGTCTCCAATACATAATGCTGAACCATTTAGCCACTTAAAAATACTCTGTAAATAATCTTGGATAACTTTAACACCATCTTAAATTCTGGGAGCGATTTAGGATTTTGTTGCGCACTGACAAAGGACTCAGATTCTCATTAGAATTATGTAAAATCTTCTTACACAAATCTCCTGTCAGCTTCAATCCATTGCAAATAATAAAGGTATGCTCAAAGTTGGGGACCCAATAAAATTTTGTTGGGACTTAAGATTCAATTTACTACACTGTTAATCGGATAGCACTGATACACTTTTCACTGTGCCTTGACAACGCGATCCTTTGTGACATTTGACTCCATTTGTATGGCATTGTGAATCTGTAAAAGGTAGCCACAACACAGGTTCAACCCCAGGTGCAAGTCAAAAGTCAGCACTTGGGCAGTTGTCAGGCAAGCTGGCCCTCCCCAAAGCATCGTCCATTGAACTGAGCATCCCGTGTTTGCACCTTGGACATAGCTCCTGAAAAACCAGAACCTGCAACAGCGATCGCCCACCAGCCAGCGCAGGAGAAAAGCTGCTATCATCTCTGGCCCAGTTATCAGGCTTTTCATTCTCTTCCTTTCTTCTTACCGCTACAAAGAAATGTAGGCTCTGCTGCCTCTGAAAAGGCCCTCAGCCTAAGTGGAAGAAGACAGGGGATAGATGACCAGCAGAATATAAGCCCCATGAAGAGATCTGGGTAGCCTCCAAGAATACGTTTCTTAATAAAAACCAAAAACCGAAACCACCACCAACAGCAACAACAAAAACCACACCAAAAACCCACACATAAACTTTTACTCTTCTGATGAGGACATAGTTCAGGACTGTGTTTCCCGAGCTGAACCCATCCTGCTAGAAGCAAGCCAGGGACCGGTTAGGGGTGAAGCACTATTGGGGCATTTGGCTGCACACCCCAAATATGCATGTGGCACACCATTGGGTACAGACTCCACTGGGGGTTTGCTCTCAGTTTCAGCCTTCTGTTAAGAAACACACCTATTCCCTGAGAAATGTATCTTCCAAAGTGCATCTCCAGCTGACTTGCACCAAAAAGATATATTGCTGTAATGTATTTTCCCATCTCATCTTGTGAGCTAAGTAAAGGCAATGCCAAGAAAAAAGAAGCCAACCAAAGAGGCAGTTGTCAGTAAAGTGTGCTTTTTTTAGCCATCACCGTAATGCTGGAGTAAACTGGCTTTGAAAGATTTCATAGTTTTGTGCTTTTGAGAATCATAGGAACCAGTTTTGAATCCATTTGGATCATTAAGAATTAGTTTAAGTTGTACTTCCCTGGGAAAGAAACTACTGTAAATCAATCTTATTTTAAATACACATGAACAGCTTAAAATTGCATCATATGCCATTGCTAACATGCATTAGCTTCCAACGCCAAAGCAGATTTAAGTTTCACTACAGAGCTGAAGATATCATTCAGAAACAGATGTTAAAGTGCCATGAAAAGCAACTATCTTACTGAATAAATGAACTTCTTTACAGCATTTAAAAAAAAATTAGACAGGTTAAATAATAGATGCCCTATTCAACATTTTTAGATGGTGTAAATAGCCACCTCTGTGAATCACAAATCATTAGAAATTGCCAAGTTTCTGGAAATGGATATTAATCTCTTTGAAACACATGCCCTTGCACTCATGACGCATGGCAAGCTTGCCCAGTAGAAGCTCATGGAAAAAAAAGAAAAGAAAAAAAAAAACAACTCAGAAGAACTGACACACATGACACATTTATAAGAATAATTGAGATGGTGAATCATGAATCCCAGCATTTTTCTCAGGAGCACTGCTTCTACAGAAGAAGAAAAAAAAAAAAGGAAGAAGAAAAAAAAAAAAACCCAAGAAAACCCCCAACAAAATGTCTCTGTTTTGAAGCAATTTAGAATTTTTAGGCTATTTTTAAGTTTGAAAATGATTCCATTTTGCCATTCTAAGGAAATAAGGGTAATAGCACAGTAAATGTTGTTAAAATGAACCTTTACTTCAAGTTTGATTTAATAAGGAGTTTGTAAAAGTACTGCGACACAAATGAACTCAATATGTTCTCTCCCCTGGCCTCCAGTAGACAGAAAATTATATTTTCAAAATCCATTGACATGACTCAAATTGTCTTGCCTCTAGTATTTTTATGGTTTCAGACATATCTGACACATCATTTTTGCTACCCTCTTGTTAACTCTCTCGAATCATTAGCGGCATTTCAGTGTACAGGCGGAGAACACTAAATTAAAGAGTAGATTTCAG
Source organism: Ibycter americanus (assembly GCA_035590275.1). Classification (NCBI taxonomy): domain Eukaryota; kingdom Metazoa; phylum Chordata; class Aves; order Falconiformes; family Falconidae; genus Ibycter; species Ibycter americanus. The sequence continues at coordinate 8,331,859 of JAVJGI010000035.1, read as the reverse complement.
TTTTTAAGCCCCAGGGCAGAAAAGGTTGAGCACATCACAGAGAAAATGTATTTTACTTCCAACTTGGATTGCCTGTGCTCTCATTACATTACCTCAGCACCCCTTCAGCTTCTGTGTGAAGCGGAGGTATATTAAGCCCTGAATGGAGCTCATTCTTCTATCCTATAAGCTAAAGAAAGACATTTCTGGAGTGATGAGAACTGCTTGAGCTGGATGGAGAAGATACTTGAAAATGCCTCGTGGGGTTCCAGCCGTACAAGCCTAAGCATAATAACACTGAATTGGGGGTGTGGCACACCAGAAATTTATAACTGCTTGTGGACAAAGCTTTTATTGCCTTCAGAAGCACCAAGATGAAAGGGAAAAACAACTCCACATGGGGGGGGGGGCGGGGAGGGCAAATGCACACAATGGGTTTTTTATATAGTACCCAGACGGCCTTCTATGGCTATGGGACTTTTCTTATTCATTGAGCTAAGAGGATAATTTTGTGGTGTGTCAGCAGACCAACTGAAGGACTTAACTGCAGTGAAGAGGCTGGTTGGTTCATGCACACCTTGACAAATGGCTAATTGCAGCTGCGGGCCATTTTGAAATTCTGAGCATTCATATATCAGCAAAAGAAATCACAAGTGAAATCTGGTAGAAAAAAGAGAAGCACAGCATAGAGGTGGGGAGAGAAGGAGGGTTCATTACACACAGCAGCAGAGTAACTACAAAAGGATGTGCAAGAAAAGCACCAATGCAACTGGTTCCGGTCATGACCAGTGTCTAGAGGCATTTGGCATAGAAAGCAAAAATACAACAGAAAAATTAAAGTGAATGTATCTTTTTCCACAGTTCCTAAAACTACAGACTTTGGTTCCAAGTCTGTAATTCCAAGAAAACGGGTTATGAGGAAAAGAAAAGAAAAGAGGAAAAGAAAAGAGGAAAAGAAAAGGCAAAAGGAAAAGGAAAGGGAAAAGGGAAAAGGGAAAAGGGAAAGGGAAAGGGAAAGGGAAAGGGAAAGGGAAAGGGAAAGGGAAAAGGAAAAGAAAAGAGGAGAAAAGAAAAAAAAGAAAGGAAAAGAACAAAAGAAAAGAAAAAAAGAAGAGAAAAGAAGAGAAGAACCTAACAAAAAAAAACCCAAAAAACAAAAAACCACACCAACAAAACCCTACGTACCAAACCAATCAACCTCCTTCCCAGTCCCATCTGTCTTTCCCTTTTCCAAAACAAGAAACTCTAGAATGAAGAAAAACAAACCACCAAACCAGTTCAGTTACATGAAGGCAGGGACAGAGGAAGAAGCTTTGAACACGGTGAAAATGAGGGATAAGACAGTTGCATAGAAAGCAAAAGACAGCTGCACCAGCAGAGTAAAAAAGGGAACTAAGTGTAAGAAACTTGACTATTCACAGAAACCTAATTGCTACCTTGGGTCATGAAGGACATCCTCTCGTCAGGCATAAGCTACCAAAGGGAAAGTGTTGAATTGCCTTTTCTCAGGCTGGGCCCTCGATGTACACCTTCATCAATGTCTTTCAAATCTGCACATAATTGCTCCTCATTCTGTACAGCTGAAGATGCACTGCGTAGTTTCTTTGGGGACTGATACATTGCAAGAGATGGTTGTGAAAGAAGGCTGCCCAAAGTACTTCAAATTAGTTTCAAAAAATCTACTCGATACACCTCGCTTTTCAAAATACTGGCTTTTCATGCAGCATTTTCCTGTTTAACTCCTCTGAAGAAATAAATTCAATTTAAAAGGGGAAAAAAAAGGTACAATTTTCTATAACTGGAAAAGGCAAATCAATACTTCATAAGTATGGTGTGCGCTGAGATAATTAATTTTCCACAATATGCTGAAATCTCAGCAGTCAAATCAGTATAAAATCAAATTAATGACTAAATATTCTACATACTAAGAGCAAGGAAACACTTTCATTCTTGTTAAATAGATTAAATGGGAAATGGTTTCTATGGCTGTCAAACTGCAGCCAGTCTGAACACCCTGAATTCTGAACCCTATGGATAGTACCATAATTGTCTTTTCTTAAGGGTTTGTTAGAAGCTTCATATCCTATCAAAAACCTTTTTGAAGAGAAAGGCAACCTTTAAAGGTCTCATTCATTTGGACCGTGCCTCATTTCCATTATTCCCAAAGCTCATGTAGATTTTATGCCTCTTGTTCTTTGCAAGGTCATAGTCTTCTGTCATTTCACTCGTTACATCCTGGGCTTCAAGATCAGCAAACACAGCCTTAAACTCACTTCACCCTCACACTAAATAAAATAATAATAATAATAAAAAAAAATCCTTTAGAAAAGGCGATTTTGACATTGGCTGCCTGCAGTTTGACTCCCTACTGCTTCACACTGAGATCAAGAATAATACTTCACTTTATAATGCTCACCTCGAGATTGCGTCAGTAATGAAACACTCCAAGCAGGGATCAGTAAGAACAGCAAATGGCTTTAACATTTCCAGGGAGCAAAGGAACTGAAACACACCACACTCCACATTTTCAGAACAAAGAGGGGACTAAAAGACACAGAAATAAAAAAATAATACCAACAAAAATAATTTCTTTGTGGCGGAATGTCTTGAAAAAGTGAACATGTATGGCTGAAGTAGCTGCTGTGCTGTGTAAGAGGCACTGTGGTTTTGTTAACCACAGCTTAAAGTCAACAGTAAGCGCAAGATAAACTCTCACCAGAGCATTTTCTCTAAGTATTTCAACCTATTTCCACTTTTTCATAAAAGCAAATACGTGACCAAAAAGACCTCCTGAAGGAAACCATAGCACTGCAATGGTTTCTTCAAGATTAGTTGTAAATTTATTCCCAAATCTCTAACACCATACACAGATATATATAGGAAGATCAAAAATATAGAGAGCAAATGCAAAGCAGAAGCAATAAAATAAAATCCAGTCATAAAATCTGCCCCCCTCTGAGTGGGATTTCACAGAATCTCAACTGGAAGAAAGTAGGCAATAAAAGCAGATGTGTGGGTGTTCACAAGAATGTATGGAGGCATATCTCACTGCATGATATACAAGTTATTTCACTGGAAATTTCGTATCGTCTGACATGTCATCTCTACAGACCAAGAATCTGATCTAATTCTGATCATTTCTGACAAGGTATTTCTATATAGCAATGCATGGACAGAATCCAATGCCAGCCTTGCACCATTCGACAGCAGGGGAGAAATTGTTACCTGCACTCCTTCTAAGGCCAGATTCTCTGTACTGGACAGAGGACTTCTCCCCTTGTTCGAATCAAGGCAGACACAGTAATTTCATTCTCGGGTTTTCAAAATTTGTAAGTGCAATTTTATCCTGAAGGATGACAAGTTGAATATAGTTCCTCCTGTCTTTACATCTCCTCCACATGACTTCAGTATTTAGTCTAAAGCTAGAGAGGCAGCTGACAGATAGCTGGTTAGAAAGCATGAAGCCTGAGTAGCTCTTGGAAGAATAGACAGCTACAAATACTTTTATTTGTATGCATGACATTTAATCTGAGTCATTGAGACAAATGAAATGCAAAAAACTCACATCTACAATTACCTACCTTACATTCACTTTTCAGAGCATGAGTATGTCCCTAAAAGAAAAAGGCTCAGAACCAGGCTTTCCGATGCAGTGAATTGTTAACTAAGCTAAAGTGGGGCTGTATGATAGTTTGGATGTGTGAAACAGTTGTTCAGTGGGATGAGGCCTAAGAACATCATAAAAGGCTGCTGGTGACGCCAGCTAATGAAGCCACTTGTTCAGCTCAAGGGCTTTGGTACTGTCAGTCTTGCACTGAGTCCTTGGAGGATGTATCGGTTTAGACTTTAAAGCTTCCATGTGTTTTTTAGCCTACTTATGGAGAAAACTATAGTATTCAGGTTATTTTATGTAACAGTAGCACTGAGAAATAAAACTAACAACGCATTTTCTAGAGAAACTGTATGAAGTAATTTGGAGTGATCACCGCAAACTGAAAAAAACCCTATTTCTTGATTTTCGTATTTGCAAACTTGAGCTAACACAAGCACCACTATATATTGTCAGCCACTCAGACTTGCCAGTATTCTTAAAAGGCATGTAAATATTTTAGATTATAGCATAATGATGTAATATAGATATTTTTTCTCTCTTCTGTATATCTCTGTTTTGTAGTTACAGTAAATATTTTGCAATATTTTAAGATAAGACTGAATGTATACTAGCAGGAGGGAAGGTTTTCCATTAAAGAAATAAAATTGGAAAATCTAATAAAAATACCTTCAGAAAGCCCACAAGCATTTCAGTTCAAGGCTTTATTCTTATACTATTAAGTGATTTAATGTCCATTCTGTGTATGAAGCAACGTTATTTATTGCATACCTTCTTCCAGAAGAGCACTTGAATATTTGCGGAGAAGTACAAATACATCATAAATTTTCCTGTAACTAACATCAAAAATGAAAACAACTGCTTTGTATTAAAGAATTACACAGTGCCAAACAATGAATTTGGAAGAAAAACATCAAAATTGCTTAAACTAGATCTTGACTGGTACACTTCAGTTGCATTTTGTCCCATGTCAGCCATCTTAGATTATCTGAAAGTGAAAAGCTGCCTTATTTTCCGCTGATCTTATGTTTCTGTTCCCATCGTTGTACACAGATACCAGACGTTTCACTGTCTATTGTAGACTATGCCAGGCTCCCATCCCACTGGTTTGGGACAGGTTATTGGAAAATCTAATATTTGTCTAACACTTGTCTGCTGACGTAGCAGTGTGAAACAGCTCCCTCATGCATCAGACTTGGATCACTGAAGGGGCAGAGCCACATGCCCGGAAGGGTGTCAGCCAAGAGCAGGACTGCCTTTGGCTGCGGTGAGATCAAAGCCCCAAACGGAGGGCATGCATAATTGAGCAAGAGCAGCTCATTTCTTTTTTTCTTTTAGTCTAGTTTCGAAACTCCTTGCTTTCTCCTCATTAGGTGGCAAGTGCTCAGATGGCTCAACGACACCTTCTGTACGAGAACAGTGCTTCTGTGTATATGAAAGGAACAAAAAAGCATTCTGAGCATCAAAACTTTGTTCAAGGAATTTAGTAGAATTCCTTCAAAGGCACCTTGGGAGTTTGGTTTCCAGGCCGAAAGTGAACTTCAACATAATAAAACCTATCAATTCATATGCTAGGGCACTGCTGAAGCACACCAGCTACACTTCAGAGTGAAAAATCAGCTTTCTACAACTCAGATGTGGTATAATTCAAGAGGTAGGAATAAGAGAAGTAGAAACAGTAGAAAAAAGCTCAGAATGGTACAAAACAACAATTACACGCACCCCCCTCCAAAAAAAAAAAAAGTAATTGGAATGTCTTAAATAACAGAACTGTGTATTACAGTATCAAAATCTAAAGCATCACGTGCAGCCTTGCAAAGATCAGGAGAATCTTCACACAGAACCCCTGCCCCTTGTGAAATAATTTGTACTAATGTGTGACACCAGAAAAGAAATTGGGATAGACACCAGCCCCAGAGAGCAGAGGTGGGATGCCAGCTACCAGGGGCGTCAGTGGAAGACGTCAGTCTTTCCAAAACTGATAGGAATGTCTGGGTGTTACTGAAGTATTTGCATCACACCAGAAAGTCTTCTGGGGAGGTTTGGAAAGGACAAACCTGCTGTGCGAGGAGTTGGATTTTGGGGCTGAGCAGGAGCCCAACACAATCCCCAGTGAAGCCGTTTGAATTGACTCAACTTGGAAGTGCAAAGCAGTTGGCAGGAGGGACAATTCAAGCAACAGGAGCCTGAACTGAGACTTTCCAGCATACAAATGAAAACCAGGGACTGCAGCAAATGGTTCTCAAGAAAGTAGATTAAGAAAAGCCAGAGCCTTTACCCAACCTTTGTGGTCAGAGACCAATAAATTGTATAACGATACTAGGGGAATTGCGAATGCTGTGTTATTGTTGGGGAGTGCATAACTCTAACTTCCTAGAAGGGCTCTGCTTGGTCTCAGGGCTTATCCTGCTTAGCTAAAGGGATTATTTTACCACTCAAAACAGTACCCATTTGTAGAGTTAACTCCTGATTTTTTAAGAAGGTCAGGTACTTGACTATGGAAGGTTATCTCTGGGGTGGGCAATTACTGGCTGGGATCACTTAACCAGCCTGCTGAGACTCCTACCTGACAGAGGTATCAGCACACAAAACCGTTGTCAAACACATGCTGAAGAATAATACTCACTCACAGATGGAAAAATTTAACAATAAGTACTGGGGACCCTTGACCTAGCTTCTAAAACTTATAAAATGAAGATTTTTGGACAGTTGTAGTTCTTGCTCAGTTTACTACCTTTTACTCTGATTTTCAGGAAGACAAATTGTAAACAAAGTTTCTGAAGAGCTCTCAGAATACACTGAGTCCCTGGAATGAATCTAGTTAAGAATAATAATAAGAATAATAAATAGATTTTTTAAAAAACTCATGAAACTTCACCTGAAGATTTGATTGGGCTTTAATTATCCTCTTGAAACTCAATTTCACTGGCATCCCACATCAAAGATGAGCAAAACACAACATGATTCTGTGTTTGAAACCTGTCTGCCGTCAATCCACATAACTGCCTTATACTTCACATGGTCCTGCTCATCTTGTCAAGCAAAGAAAAATCTCATAATCAGTTTTAGCACCCCGGAGCCCTTCCAATTCTCAAAGTAATATTCCAAACAGCTCAAGTAGAGCACAGTAACACACAACTCGGCAGCCAACCTATTGTAATACTACGAAAGAGCAGAACTTCAGATGATAGAGGCCATAAATTTATAAAATCCTTTTAGGGCCATCCATACCACAATATGGTACTCAAATGAGTAGTACTCCCACCTGTTTGTTATGTTGGTTCTTTTTTTCCTGGAAGAACTGGGAAGCAACAAAAGGACAGAGTGTTACCTAGCACTGTAAATCTGTATGTTAAAAAAATATATCATGTACTCCTTTAGTCTAGGCAGCATGCTACAGAATGGGCTATAAATACGAACAACTCTCGAATCCTACTTTACTTGTGTGTGTACACATACATGAGCACAAAGGTGTCCTTGAAGTGCAGAGACACCTGATTTCCTACAAACAAACCCTAGAACAGCATCAAAAAAGGAATCCATAGCCTATAATTATGCTATGCAAGAAATATATTTCCATTGTTTTGGGGAAAATCTTCTGGGTAATAAATGCTAATTTATAGTAATCTCATATATTTATTGTCAAATATAAGCATTCTTAATATTCAATAATAGTTCAGAATTATCAATATAATTTTATTATATTCTGCAAATTGAAATGTAATCAAAGACATACAATGAACAAGTTGTCCACAGGTTTGGGAGCACCTTCATCTAGGAAAACTCTCCAAAATACCTGCTTTCCAATTCTTCTGATACTTCTTAAATCAGCCTATACTGCATGTGTTTTAATTGATCTTCTGAAATATTACTAATATAGAAGTAGTAAAGGCACCTGTTGAAATGTAAGGGGCAGAGAAAAAGGTTGAGTGCACACTGCTGAAGAACTGTTAATTTTGTGTATAAATACAGTCATATCAAAATTAGGGTGCTAGGACAGGGCACTGCTTACTCCTGATGATGTTCATGAATCATGAATCAATAAATCATATCTGGGGGAGGAGATGGGAGTACAAAAGAGAAAGAAATGAAACTCAGTAGGAGGGACAAGAGGCAGCGCTGTTTTAACACATTAATTTCCATATCTGGAATCCAACATTGGGAGGAAGGGATTAGGAATTCATAATTCTAGATCAATATTTCAGCATAACAATGAGCTGTATCAACTGGCTAAAAAATGCCTCATTTAGGTAAAGTTTAAACATCTATCGTGAACATTAATTTCGGCACATATCTTGTAAAGCTCTTTCAAACTTTCATCTAAAAGGAAGTTTAGCACCAAATATTTTCAATATTTTTCTAGAAAATAAACCAGCAGCTCTCAGGCAGAGGGAGATAAGGGCTTGGGAGTTGGGTTTTTGTGGAGGGTATTTTGTTTTCTTTCTTTTTATATTATTTTTTTTTTAAAGGCCATAAAGTAGTGCCAAACTCCGGCCCAGATGATGAATACTCTGGCCTTCATGTCACACTTGGGTTTCTCTGTAGCTCAACCCTGCCAGCTCTTTGCATGCTGAGTCTGCTGCAGAGAGAAATGGATTTGCCAAGTCCGTTTCTCTCAGCAGTAGGTTGTGCAAGCTTTACACATGAAAGTGTTGCCAAAGGGAACTTGCTGAAGTGGTAGTCGATGTCCTTCCCAAGGCCTTTTCGTGTGTAGACCCACTTCTGCTGTGCATTGGAGTCCAGTAACAGATGAAGTTGCACATCAGAGTGTAAATATGTACACCGCAGAATGGGGTGAAAATAGTGCAAAAGGCGATTTGCTGCTCAGTGTTCTACAATTACAAAACTTCTGCAATCAAGGAGGCAAATTCAAAAGAGACAGCAGGAAAGGAAAAAAGGGCAAAAGTGAGACAAGAAAAAGTCAACAAAAGGGAGAGAAAGGAGAAAAAAAGTTGTAAAATTCCACTTCTTCAGGACATACAGTTAAAAAGATGTAAAAACATTCCCAAAGATTAAGTTGCCCATCTGCCAAGCATCCTAGTCTTCTAGAAATCTGCATTTCATTCCTATTAAAACAAAGTAAATCTGACTTAAAGAATGCACAAAGTCTGAAAAAGGAGGCTAAGGAGACAGTGGGGAAAAAAAAAAGCAGAAAATTCCTGTGGTCCTCATAGGGGAGCCACAGCATTTTCCTATTGAGTAACATTGAAAGTACAGGTTATCTTTATAAAAATAATTCAGCATGTGATTAGTGCTTAATTTAGGTGGCATTTCAATGCCATTTGGTAAATAATTACACTTCACCTTTGTTAGCAGTGCCAAACTGTAGATTAAACCCTGAATCAAGATTCTTGCCAAAGAATGAAATTGAATCACATGCTCTAAAACAATTCCCACCACTAACTTTTCTCTTAGTAAAATCAAAGACGAGGACTCAGTTCAAATACCCAGAAGGCAATGTTTCAACTTACTTTTATAGTTCAAATTAAAAGCAGGCTTCTACCTTTACAACACAATGCTAAATTTAAGTTTACCACAATAAAACAAGAATGACACTAATACTACACAGGCATGCTATTCTCTCCAAACAATTACTGTTTATATGTAAAATTAATTGTCTGAACTTTTAAAATGAAAAGTCTTTTGCAGTATTTCACAGCTGAGCTACTAAATGAACCTTACCAAGTCTTGCAGGTATGTCATTTAGTGACAACATAATTGTATTTTAAAATGTGTGCACAAAAGGCTTCCTAGTCCAGTTTATACTGAGGCTTTACCTACATAATCGTATCAACCAGTAAGGCAAACCTGTCCTGACTGGAGACAAGATCTCATTAGGTTACGTTGTGTTATAACAAATTCATAACAGTTCCTAATGAAACACTTGCCATACAGCAAAATAAGGTGATTAAGTAAACAGCACTGCAGCATGACACTATGTGGTAAAATGCCATGGGGAAGGGTTTAATTGCAGAAGCTTGCATTAAACGCTGAACTCCAAGCAAGCTGATCTGAATCCGAACTGATAGGAGAAGAAAGAGTGCACTCTTAAGTATTTCTAGACTGTACATCTAATTACTTGTAGACAGAAGTTAATGATGTCCAAAATCTGCACAGCAAAGCAGGAAACATGATGGTGTACCTATGTACATGTGCTTGTAGCTTTTTTAAACCGTATAAAATTCACATCTTAAGGTGGCATACAGAGTGCATACGTTAGGTCATATACGTGTATCTTCACAGTTGTTACCAGTCAGCTCTCCTGTTTGCATAAGCAAATGTCGAAAGACTGATCTGATGAAATATGCTACCAAATATACAGGTCTACCCAAATAAATACTGGGCGAGCCCTGCTCATCAGGCACCATGTTTTGATATAGGAAGTTCACATCACCTTCAGGTGCATACTGGCTCAATGGCAGTAAAACTCTTTGCATCTTGGTACAAAACAGAGGAGTTGCCTTCCCATTCTGTTCTCCGCCCAGACCAGGTCAATGTAGGCATACTGAGGCTTTGATGTGAAATTTTCTTAAGAGCGTAAATAACTTGGTTCCATCTTCCAAAGTGATACAGATGCCAACATATTGCTGGAAGCCAATAGGACCTTAGATTCTTTGAGCTCCAGTCACTTTGTACTTTGAAAGATTTGAACATTTTTGCTCTCAGAAAAAATGAATCTTCTCAAGTCATTTGATGACTTGAAAGCTTGAGAGTTCATTGGGCTCCCCAACAAACTTCCTCTTAGCACAGAAAAACGTCAAAGCGCCTGCGATTTTATGAAACTTTGCAGAACATGGTTCACAAATGGTGGCTCAGCTGCCATAGGTGCTGCGCCGCACAAGCAGCCACACGCTGATACTGCTTTCCCTGAAACGTAGAGCCAGACTTCCAGACAGACTTGGCCCTTGATGCATGCAAATACCAGACGGCAGTAAAGGAAACTGCTTTTTGTTCAATGAAATAACACAGCTTGAGAAAGTTGTTTTAAAAATAAACAAAAGACTGAAGACCTGAAGAGCACTGTGGTTTGGAGGCTGTTATCCTCTTAACTTTGGATAATGACAAGTCAGAAAATCTGCCTCACCTGCCTGCCCTGCTGGTCAGCCCACCTCAGCATCCCCGACCGGGGTGAGCCGAAGGGTTTTCAAGCAGCGGCTTTAGTAAGCATCTGAAGAGGATTTATGGAAGAGTCCTCACGAGACATGTGGACTGACCACCTACCAGACCACCCAGGAAGGGCCCCGTGAGATAAATGTGCGCTGCCCAGGCTCCTCTGCCTGCTCTTCCAGTGCAGACAACAAGTGCCATGGACATCGCAGAGTTATCGCAGTGAAGCAGGGTCTGGGTTGCCTGGGCTCTGTTTATTTTTAAGCGTAGCCTGGGAGAATAAAACATGCTGTAAGCTAAACAATTAGCCTTCCAAGACAAATGGTATGGGTCAGACAGATATTACAGTGTAGCTTCTGATCTGCCAATGAAGTGGGCTACAGCTGCAAGTCATTACACTGAAGTGAAAATAGATTAACTGAATACATAAACTGCCTGATCCTTCTGTAAAACTGAGCAGAGGATTTGTGAGATCTGTAATCCTGGTATTCAGTTCTTTCCTTATGCTCAGCAGAGAAGTCTGAATCTCTTTCAGGCATGTCACACAGCTATTTTCAGCTGAGTCCTCCAGTACTGGAGATTTTAGAAAAGGTCTTTGCAACAATATTCAGCTACATTAGACATTAACTATCATGGAGTTTTAGGCAAATGCCAATACACATTGCCATTCCCCTTAGAGGGAAATATTTATAATGCAGTATATAAAGCATTACATACTATATTGAGATTGTACTACTGTTTTTTGAAATTTTCACCTTTCATTTCTATTTGGAAATGTTTGTCTCTATAAATTGAAACTGTCTATATTATTCAAAAAATACATATTTTAGGGCCATCACTGCTTTGATGCTAATAACAGATTATCTCCATATAGAATGTAATATGAATATACATGTTGTTTGTGCATGTGTGTATACAGATAAACGCAAGTATGGCGACACGCATTTAAAAAGTCACCAAAATAATGCTCTTGTCCTAGAAATTAGCATGAAATTTTTCAAATATTTTACTAAATATAACCAATCCATCTAGAAATACATATAAAAACCCAAAAGGCAACATCACAAAACCCTTCAGATGGTAAAGGTGCTTGAGGAACCTGTGACTGGCAGCTCAAGCTCTGGAACCCGAAGCAGGTCTTCAGTTCTCCTTGCAGGGAGGGCAGCAAAGACTGTGAGAGGCTCCCCATAATATGACATCATTAAAATTGGATGAAGTTCTGAAATACATATTCTTTTAGCCATAGATACTGTCACTGAAGCAGAGAATAGTATTTAAGTAGTATTCTTGAAGAGACCTACCTCATCAAAATGGTTATCTATCCAGGTCTCGCTACTATCAAGTGGACTTCTGTTATACATAATTAACCTAAAATCTTGGAAAAAATTGATTAAACACGCAATACTTAAGCCATGTTAAGCACGTATGATCTTTAATAGAAACTCTCAATAGTCAAAAATGCTCTCTCATGGACCTTCAAGAGGATGCAAAACTGTCAATACAAAAAGAATTATTTTCCAATAAAACCTATTTCACTGAAACACAATGTTATGAAGAACAGTATTAACTCTTATGAAATTACAATCTAACCTGTTACTATTAGTATTTTTGAATATGCTATTAATGAATTCATAGAATATGTAATTTGTATTGTAGATGTGGCACTTAAGGACATGGTTTAGTGGTGGACTTCACAGTGTTAGCTTTATGTTTGGACCTGATGTTCTTAAATGTCTTTTCCAACCTAAATGACTCTGTGGATCTGTGATTATTTGACAGAATCAGTGCATAAATCAGTATTTTGGTCAGATTTTGATATTTCGTTTTGATTTCAGAAACTGCATACTTGTAATACCAAAAACTACATTTGTAAGCGACAATCTCTAGATTTCTCTTACACTGTTAGCTTTCAGTGATATTATGCTCCAATTCCAAAAGCAGTGGATAAAAATGTGCACGAGAATCTGCAAATAGACTGAAGTTTTCTTTGAAGAAATGTGGCATAATTAAATTATCATAAGGAAGTGACAGTTTTGAAAGTATCTTTGTCAAGTTACTTTGAAAAGTGCCACTTCCAGCTCACCATCAAGAGAGGGAGCATATACTTATGTGCAAAGGGGGAAAACAAGGGAATGCAAACTATTAAATTATTTCATAAAAAAACTTAGACCTCCTGCCTCTTTGCTAAAAATCTGTGCATCAGAGAACCTAGTATTAGACCATAATCTAACATCAATAATGTTTTGGCAAGTAATTATTAATCCTTTCAGAAACAACAAGAGCTGAGTTAAAATCTAGCTGCCACTTCACGTGTTGTAAGAAAGAACCCAACACTTCTAAAACACAGAGATACCTAAACTATTGGCGTGTGTCTTGACTGAGGTATAAATTACCTACTCTCTTAAAGGGTTTTCCATGAGGATACAAAAGAATTCCTGTAAACCAATTTCTTTTGCTTCTCCATCAGACTTCCAGGTTTTGTCCTTTTGTTACACAGAATAATAATTTTCTGATATAAAAAAGAATTGTAGACAAGTATATTTTAGGAATTCAGAATTCTGTTATGCCATAGGAACGTTTGTCCTTTGTTTAAAAGGATACCAAATTAAAAAATAAAATAAAATATATAAAAAAATAAATCACAGTTTCTATTTTTATCTCCACTACCAGCCAGGTCATGGAAAGATAAAAAAAACCCCAGTATTTTCCCTCTGTTCTCACTTAATGTTGTGCTTTTGAAAGAGTTATGCTGATGATCAGTTCTGAAACTTGCAATAAATTATTCTGTATGTAGTTGATATGCAGGCAGCATGAATAGCAGATATACACAAAATAAGCCTATCTGTAGGTATCCTCCAAGGGTACCAAGAAAAATTAATTAATTTTTTTACCAAACTACATCCTTTGTTTTCTTCTTCTATTTGTTATCTATCATAACTCATGAAATATTTCCTTTTCTCCCTTTTTCCATGATTTTGCTGGTATACTCCAAAAGGACAGTTTGCTATAAAAAAGAACCCATTTGCTTTTTTCCACCTAATGCCTCAGACTACCTCACCCAAACCATTTTCTATACTTTTGCCAGTGAGGATTTTCCACTCTTCTGAAATCCCTCCCTTCGAACAGGACTACCAGCACACAGTCAAAAGAGTTATTTGATCAACCACAGTCATAAGGGTTACTCAATCTGCCATGGATGTTGATGTAAATACACTCCATTTGCTTTGTTCTAGAAAATTTGTCAGACGCAACAGCAAAATGGTGGATTCTACGTATCCTGTAGCCTCCTGTAAGACTTAACCAAAGCCCTAACCAAAATCCCTACACAGTATACAGACTCTCCAGTTTGATGTACAGGTCCACAACTGAAGCATACTAGTAAGAAAAGTAATTCTTTACAATTGCCTGTGGACAGTTCAGATGAATGAAAGGTTTCATTTTCATTTACATATCTTTCATTCGTGGGGCCTGGGAAGAAAAAAACCCCTCAACTATCTTCATTGCAAAATCTTTTATTATTTAATAGAATTTATTTACTTATTCTCTGTACTTTCTCAGAAAACAAAAAAATCCATCAAAACCAAATTAAAAACCTGGCCCTAACTGAGCAGCTTCACATCTGCGAGCATAAGTCTCTCTCAGATCTGTTCACTTTGGCAAGGAAGCATAAAGCAGCTCAAAGTGTGAGGGGGAAAGTCAACAGAACTCCAGAGACAATCGAGGCCTGTACAAAATACTAACAAAGTTTTCAAAATCTTTTGGGGCCCACCTAAACCAAAAATTATTTGGGATTATGAATAATATGGGACTTTTTTCTCCTTACTGGGAGGATTCAGATAGTCAAACACAGGAAAGGCTCAGACTCCTAAAGCCTAAGTAAAACTGTAAATAAAACACACTGTGAAAGCACTACTTTATAGTACAGCAAAACTATGGGAAGGAGGCATGGACAGAGACATGAAAATTAACACAACGGAAAAAAATAGGTTCCACCACTCTTTGGCTAAAACGCATCCTGTTCTTTTCTAAGGATCTGATGCCACAAGTTCATCTGCATCATGAAGGACTTGCATGTCAAACCAAAATAAAAAACAAATATATATTCTATGGAACTGGTGCACATTTCTGCTTGAAAACTCACAGTCTGACCTGAAAACAGCACTTGTGCATTCAGATGTTTTTCAGCCTGCTTTCATATTTTTAAAAGTATTTTTTGGTTGTTGACTTGAACAATGTACAAGTACATCTACAGATATGTACCAGAAATGGCAAAGTACTAAAAAAAAAAAAATAATAAAAAAAATAAATCCTTAGTTTTTAGTAAGCCTGCAGTAACTATAGTAAATAAAATCTTCTTACTTGTGAAATATAAGGTCAACAGCTATGCTCTTAAACAGTTGCTCTCTGTTTTCAGGCTAGTTTAATAAAACTAAACATGTCAGTTCCTAAAATATAAATGGCCACCAAGAGACTAGGTCCACAAAAATCATGTAGAGTTTCCACATATGGCTGATTTTGTTTTTAAACATTCCTTCTAATGGCAATAAAAAGAAATGAAATAACCCAGTGGAGTGCATCTATCTGATGCAGCCTCTGGTAGCTGCCCCAGGGTGGGGGAGAGAAGCACACTTTGGATACCGTCAATTAAAGCATCGTGGGTCATTAAGCTTTGCTGTCAAAGCCAGAGTTCTTCTCAGTTGGCTTCTGCTGTATACAGATTGTTGGATATGCTTTAAACCAAACCAGCTGAGTTCACCTTGATTCTGTTTCAAAACTTCTGAATGCACCGATTAATTATCATCTATACTACACAATTAGAGAAGCAACTTTCCCATAGATATATATCTTGACCCTTTTATGCACACATGACTTTCATCTTCAAAAAGTCAAGTTGCCAAAACACCTTCCATCACTGCTGATAGCAGTTATTTTAACAGTTTTATTTGCTGCTTCATCCAGCCTAACCTCTGAGCCCTACTATTTCATTCTTTTTGCATACAACATTTGCTAAACAGTTCTGCAAAATCTCTTGGTACTACCATTTTTTTGGAAAATTAATGCTAATTTATACAATTATTACTACTCAGAAGTCAATTCTTCAATAACAAGATGCTTCCTTGTAACAAGAACAGTTTATTCATCTGACCCAAAGTTCACTGGAAGTCCCAGCTTTCGATAACCAACCCTCAGTAGACCGCAAAACAGTTCAGAATGAATTTTCCAGCACGCACAGGACACGCTGATACACTGCCAAGACTTGAGTCTACAGCAGTTGTGTTCAAGATGTGGAGTCATGAGACAAAAGTCTCAACTCGTACTGTTGGAGAGGGAAGTGTTTGCAAGGGACCCATCCCTAGATGAGACCCAAAGGCTAGATTAATTCTTACAATGCACATATGGGCTCTGTTGTCATCCTGGCTCCCTAAAATAAACAAGGCTCAGTCAATTTCCTCCTATCTAGCTACCTCTCCACCCTTTTCTATGGAAATTTTCTCCTAACACATTTGGAAGCCATTAGACAGCTTCAACCAGACCTGGAAGAGGGGTGGAAAATGGTAGGGAATTGATTTCCCTTCACTTTGGGAATTCAACAGATGGGGAGAGGGGAGGTCCCTGAATTCACACCCACGAAAAAGCAAGATGATCATGCCATTGCTGGCCACCCCAGGCAGATCCTATAGATGCCAGACAGCTGTTCAGATGGCTCCTGGCTTTGAGCTAGTTGCAGAATGCCAAAGGGGTTCAGGAACCAACAACAGAAATTTTGAGAAAACCCAGGATTTTTTGCCCTGCTATCCACAGGTCTATCTTTTTCAATAGTTATGATTAAGGATGCTTTCTGAAGTTTGAGGTTATGGATCATATTGAGCACAAGCAACCACTTCATCTACCCATGCCCACCGTTTATCACAGTCATTCAGGAGAGCTGTATGCCCTCCTTTATGTGACATGCCAATTCATTTCCAGTTATTTCATTAGCTTACTTTAGATGTCTTCCCCTTCCAAAACAAAGCAGGTTGTTAGAAGAAAAACCACCTTGTTTCTCACAATACATCCTACCTGCAATATCCAGACAAGGGGTTTTTTTGCTAACTAGTCTAACAACATGAGGAATGGTGAATAATTAAAATGGTAACAACATTTTTCGTAAAAATCTTTCTAAAGATGGTGTGTTAGTGGTTTGTTGCCGTTATTCAGTGTTGGAAAAAAAGACTTAATTCTGATTTGGCATCTATGGCTTGGGGGTGGATTCCAAGTTTTATAGTTAAATAACTCTCTGTTCCATTGCACATGTGTGCATCTGTGAAAAAGAGCATTTGTATATCTGAAGAGATATTAATAACAGATAACAGATTAACTTTCACACTAAAAGGCAAAAGACAGATTAAATATTTGAAAACACGTTGAGTCATGAATAAAATTATTAAAAGGGCATTTTGACAGTATTCTAATATATTCTTTACAACATTAAAGCATGAATTTTGGCTGTAAAAAAATACAAACTCCAAGTCTCTACATATTGTACACATTTGTCAATGGAAACTTCAGCCTTTGCCAGTAGGCACAGAATCAGTTCAGTTTTGCAGTTGAGAACACAAAGTTCTTTAATAAGCTTCTAGCTGTATTTGAATGATACGGATGCAGTCCTTATAATAAACAGCAAATCTGTGTAATGACATAATCAAATATATTGTTAGCTATTACCTCCAGACAGAAGATGCTGAAGAACCATTTTCATTTTTCCCTTTTTATCACGTAATGCTGTGGTACAAGCTTATTTAAAGAAAAAAAAAAAAAGTTGCAATCTCAGCATAGTACTTAAGAATTTTTGGAAAGGAAATCTCAACTCTCTGCATGTTGCATGTAGCACTGTGTGGGTGTTTTTAAACATGGTATGAAGAGACAGAACCAGGGAAAAACATGCTTTACTTGGTGTGCCCATATTCCCATGTAAGAGCAATTAACAACAACAACAAGAAGAAAAACAAAAAAAAACCAAAACAAAACAAAACAACCACAAAACCCCCCCACCTTAAATTAATCAGAGTTTTTTGGAAAAAAACTAAACAAAACCAAAAACCACTACCCACAGCATTCATACTGCAGCAAACCAATGCTTCACATTCCACAGGCTTCCCAACAACTTCACTGCCATTAGCTTGGTTTGTATAATTACTGTTATTTTAGTAAACACTTCACATTCCAACTACTTAATACATTATTCACTGCAACTGGCTCCATTCTGCTCTTGTTAAGTCAGTATCAATACTCAGTAACTATTTGGGATAGAGATTATACTCAAAGAATATTTTTGTATTATTTTATATACATAAATTTCTCTATCTGTCCTTCTCTCTACAATATTTTCACATAGAAAAGAGTATGTGTCAGTCTGGGGACATTTCCTAAATTCATATGCACAACATTCTCAGAATTTAGATGACCATGGCAAGCGAGATCTGTAGTCCCAGGTCCTAGTGAGCCCCAAATTGGGATTGCAAGTATGGTGAAATGCGTAATAACTTGGATTTAGAAAAGGACAGAAGCTTCATCTTTCTACTAGATTTAAGATACATTTATTTCCCTTGATCTGAATTGTTTCACAAGTATCATACCTGTACGCTCCAGGGAAACCAAAGCATCACATCTTTCTTTGCAGAGCTTATAGGGCATTTTTTGGATCAATACCTCAATGCATTACACTGCTCTCCAGCGCCAGCTTTTATCCTTCAACATGTTTCTTTTCAGTATTCTTCCCTTATATTTTACTTCACCATTTTTTTTGACCAAACTGACATTCTTAGTCAGTGCTTGCCTCCAATCTATTTTCTGCCCCGTTTGCACACATCTCAGGATTGGGTAGTTTTGAAGAGAAAGTCTCTTTCCATGGTTTTGTGAATGCAAATGTAGGATTATTTTAATTTTTCCATTTTCTGTCTGCCACCTCCAGCTGTTCACACCGAATTGCAGTAGTGAATGCTATTTGATCTTAGCATATTTTTTTTCACCTCCACTTAAAAATGCAGTTTCTGTTTCTCTGGCATATCTGTAGTGTTTCAAGCTTTGCGAAAGTGAAAGCATGGAATGAAGAGAGGGGGAGGGTTTGAGCACTCCCAAATGTCTACCTTGCACCAACTGAGAGCAAATATAAACTCTTCATTTATAAAACTTATAGCGGCCTTCCAGTACCTAAAGGAGCCCACAGGAAAGCTGGAGAGGGACTTTTTACAAGGGTCTGTAGTGACAGGACAAGGGGTGATGGCTTTAAGCTGAAAGGGGGTAGGTTTAGATTAGATGTTAGGAAGAAATTCTTCACTGTGAGGGTAGTGAGGCACTGGAGCAGGTTGCCCAGAGCAGCTGTGGCTGCCCCATCCCTGGAAGCATTCAAGGCCAGGTTGGATGGGGCTTGGAGCACCCTGGTCTGGTGGCAGGTGTCCCTGCCCATGGCAGGGGGTTGGAACTAGATGATCTTTAAGGTCCCTTCCAACCCAAACCATTTTATGATTCTATGAAAATCCCTGCACAAATTCTATGAATACCCACACATAAATCTAACTCTGCATCTGTGGGAAAAGATTGAACCTTAGTTTAGAAAGCATAATTTTCGATAGAACTAGACATTTTTGATATTTTGCACCTGCTAGCAAATGCTTTAAGAGTAATATGGAAAGACACATGACAGGAGCATTTTGGGGGAAAAGAAGAGCAATTCTGAAGTGGAGAACTTCACACCTTTCCCTAGCTCTGCTGGGGCTTCCAGCTCAACAGTGGACCAAGTAATTTCCTCCAAATCAGACCACAACACTGACCACTTATACATACATTCAAAAAATATTCAGCTTCTTTAATGATAGCTTCCAGAATATTAACTTTTAAAAATATAAAATACCAAACACTGAGATATACTTATGTAATTCAATATTCTCTTCCCTCATCCCAATGGAGGTAAAATTGAGTCAGTGTAAGTATCCTAGATTGGCAATGCTGTTTCAGGAAACTGTTTTGATTTTACAGAGGTTTTTTAGGCAGGATTTTTTTAGGGGGTGGTGTTTCTTTGTTTTTAAGAAAAAAGAAGAATAAAAAGACAAAATAAAAAACCCCTACTTTTTCCAATAGAAAAAAAAAGTAGCTTTTTGTGAAAAAAGATATGTCATTGGGACAAACCAGTTACATTTCCTGACTTTAGCTGAGTGTTTTTGTCACCGCACCCTTAGCTGAGTGTTTTCTTCCACCACTGATTGTAGGTCTTTCTTGCTATGAATAACTCCAATAGTTGTGAGCAGCAGGAACCCCCAGAACACACACACACCCCCGCCCTGATCCTTGTAAATTCTACAGCTCCCCAACAAGACAGCAGTAGTATCGATTTACTCTTTGGGTGTTTTTTTTCTGCTTGGGTAGGTTATAAGTAAAGAAACATGGGAGCCATCTGTTTGTGGATGTTTGATAATAATCTCCCAAATGTAAGCCTCTACAGGCCTATCTCTAGGAAGATAAATTCATTTTATTTTAATTGAAAACTTAATTTCCTAAGAAATTGATGAAATGGATCCCACTTCCTACCATGCCCTTCCAGATACAATTTCCTACTCACCAGTAGCAAACTGATTTGCCGGTGCTGTTATTAGCCCAGATATAAGTCCTATAGAAAATTGTATCTAAATGAATCATGGAGAAAACTAATTGGAGAGGTTTATTTTGCTTACCAAAATACATCCTTAGCAGGAATTTACTATCCATTACCTACCTGTTCAATATATTCTGGCATTCCTGTAGCTTCACGATCAAACTCATGACCATACTTTCATGCTTGCTTTCCCCTTTGGCCTAGCTACTGCCTTCGTTTAACAGATCCGTGCCTGACTCTGGTAAGCACATGGTCAGGGTAAACAGGGCATTTCAGGTCCTTTTTGGTGTCATGATCACGATACGATAACATCTGTCTTCTTCCCACCATGCAGAAGTTGGACTAGAATTCAGTAGCCTGCAAAGACACGGTCCCTTGGGTCTTGGGCCAACCTCTGTTCCAGTATCAGAAAGATGGGGTGTAATATTGGGAAAATATGGGAACTGTGCCTTTCCTTAGCCTTTCTTTATACCTGGAAGCAAAGCAATGTTCCCAATAGGACAGCTAACATAAATCAAATTAGTCCTGTTTCTGAACATTTAACTTTCTGAAATTTCACCTTCTTTGAACAATGTGAGCATGATTTTGAATGTATTTTAACATAAGAATGAAAAAATAAGAGAAGAAAAAGTAATTTGAAACTCAAAGTTATGGCAAAAAAGGACTGCTTCTGCTCCATTACTGACAATGGGCACTGGGCTTTTCTCATTACCAAAGAAGTGGTCTCTGTTTTTCTTTATTCATTGAAAATTTATTTAAAATAAGCCATATAACCAAACCATTGCTGAATGGTGAACGTTAATAAACTGGCTAAGATACTGTCATCTCAAGCCTAAATTAAAAATTGCCATAATTACATATGTTCCTTTTTTTTCCCCCTTCATACAAGTAAAAAGCCATCCAGAGTCAAGTTCTGAATGTCTAATTTAGACTTTGAATATGCTGAGTGCCTCTCAATCTATCAGACTCCATGGTGATCATCTCTTGATTCTCCAACAGCTTTAAGGGGAGCTAGGAAAACTTCCTAGCGCTGACTTTCAGCAACACTATAATCTCTTCACAGAAGGTCCTGCCTGAATTAATTTTTAATTGTTAAAAAATTACTGCAACAACCTAAGAAAAAGTGTAGTTGATTTTTCACTTTATTATAACTAGCCGTGCTAGCATTCTAGCTGCTCTTCCCTGATTACATTGTATTGAGTCTGGCTTGTGATATGGAAAAAGATCCCATTAGAAACTGACCTAATCCAATCATGCAAAGAGCCCAGAGGCTTAATGGAGAGGTTGGCCCGGTATCATCCATCTATCGAGTCCTACCTAATTGTTGTCAGGTAATGCAGGGCACTGATAGAGCCACAGACTCTGAAAGTAGTTCAGATATAAAGCACTCCTCGATCAATAATAACTGCTATTATTTCTCTTAAAAAAAAAAAAAAAAAACCAAAACAAAAAAAACCAAAAAACAAAAACAAAACACACAACAACCTTTTTTTTTACCCCTCATGTTGGAAACCTGGCCAGACACCTGACAACACATCTAGCTGTTAGGTTCTGAGTAAAAGGATGAGCAAGAGCAGAAGCTACGTCACTGCTTTTCTTGGTCAGCCGGTAGAATTTCTATTGTGGCTCAGCAGTCCTCCCTTCCCAACCTCGTACTCTCAGCTAGCTTATCCTCCCATAGCTCTTTCAGCTGTTTCGCCTTAACATGGAAGGCTGCACATCCCTGTTTCCACGGAGCAAATGCATTCAACTGTCAACTCAGTAAATGATCAGAATTTTGGCAGTACTCATCTGTAACGTAATTGTTGACAGAGCAGCACAAAGGCTGAGTCTGCTGCCTATGACCCAAGAAAACCTCTGTAATGAAGCTGCTGGAGGCAGTGGCAGAGAATGAACAAACATAACACTGGGCGGTTGGGGAGGCTGCACAGAGCCTCCCCTCGCTTCCTCCTCTCACTTTGCCTTCCTAGGTAAGGCCCTGTGAGAAGTACAGCAGGTCTTTCACAAGTGACTGGAGATTGCTTGGTGCTCCAGTCCAGGTGGCCTGAACCCCCCCGGTGCTGACACTGAGCACCTGGGCCCTGCTGAGGAAGCTGAGGTCATGCTAACACAGCCCCCTGTCTCTGGATTTGGAGCTGGGTTCTGAATGCCTGGCTTGGAGAATAGGCAACATCAGCAGGTCAGCTGGCAAAAGAGAGAGAAATAAGCCAGACAGGATGAGAGCCTGGCAATTTCAATATTCTGCAAACAGCACTCCCAGTAGTGAGTGTCTGAGGCCAGGCAGGTATTTTTAGGCAATGCAGAAACAGTTCATGGTCTTACAATACCTTTCTGATCAAAAAACAGATTGCTTCTGTAGGCATAAAGAAATTAAAACACCAGTCCCTTCCATTAATATCAGAGCACTCAGGTGAAGGGTGTGGGGGTGTGTGTGCACATCCTACCCTCTCTTCAGAAGACATTCACAGTTGAAGTAATTCCCTCCCAGCAACTCCCGCGGCAATAGTCATGATCCAATACAAGTCACACTAAAAAGGCTACAGGTGCCTGCAGTAGTAGAGGAAAGTTGAGTTAGGGACCAGCTGTACAAACTGGACATATACAAGTCCATAAAATAGCTCTGCTGTAAAACACTTGGAGATTCTGGCAGACAGCAAAGTGAATGTGAGTCAGCAGAGCACCTTTGAGGCAATGAAGACGAACCATGTCCTGTACTGCAGCAGGTCAAGGGATGTGATTACTGTATTCTATTCAGCACTTGTTAGAGCATGCCTGGAATATTCTGTCCAGTTTTGGTCCCTCCACATTTCAAGAGAGACATTGAAAAATTGGATAGGATCCAGTGAAGGGCCACCAGGATGATTAGAGAATTGTAGAGTTGAAGGAACCGTGCTTGAGAAGAAAAGGCTCAGAAGATCTAGTTATATTCTTCCAACACCTAAAAAAAGTAGTTACAGAGAAAGCAGAGGTACTCTTCGCATCAGGACGTATTTTGACAGAACATGAGGTAACAGGCACAAGTTGCTTCAGGGGAAAGTACAGCTGGATATAAGAAAAGAATTCTTCACTGTGAGAGCAACTGAGCATTGGAATAGATCACTTGGAGAAGTGGTGGAATCTGCTTGCTGGAAATAATCCCTGCTCAGTTTGGTCATGTCATGGATAACCTAATCTAAGGCCTGAAATCTAAGGCCTGCAAGAGAATGTCAGAGCAGAAGTCCTTTCCAACCCAGACTTTTCTGTGGTTCTAATTCCAAACAAAAATGAAGGGGGGAAAAAATGCAACATTTTTCTCTATATGAAGGTATTTCTACAAATTAATGTTCTTCACTCAATTCATTGCAACAATCATTTTAAAAAATACAACTCCCCCACACTCTCTCAAATGAAATTAAAAAAAAGCACAGCTAAACGCCATAAATGTAACTTGCCACACACAAATTAACCTGCTGGACTGTAAAACTGTGCAACTTGTGGGAGCTACATTTATTTTTAAAATGGTTAGGATCCAACTTGATACCAACAGCAAAGAGCTTAAGCTATCAGCAGTAGCACAAATCATTGTTTTATCCTAAATGTCTAAAGTTTAAGTGACTCTATTACTGAAAAAGGAGAATTCCATACAAATTCCCTGCAGTACTGTAAGAGAAATCAGAGGACGGAGCTGCCTGGCACGCAGCAAACTGTGGCTTGATTGCTGAGTGGTAATCCACAACCAGATTGAATGACAAGTGGTTGTCTGAGACAGAAGCACTAAGAAACGGCTAATAACAGGCTTTTGATGATTTACCTAACCAAAATCAACACACATGAAAGGAAGAAGATTGTCAAGATGATTTACTAACAAAGATGAGACTCCAGGACCATCTTAGTAAGAGGAAGTGTAATACATTATTGCTACGTTCAAATCTGGAGGGAAAAAATATTATCCTGTGTAGAATCTTAGAAGAAACAAGATGTTGAGTTATGTTAGGTAGTTATACAGTCTGATGACAATGATCCAGCCTCTTGCTAGAAAGCACGAGCAAGACAGCATTAAGACACAAAAATCAGAACAGACTAAAGTATCCCTAATTCAGTCCTTCTCCAGGAACAGTAAGGAGTTTCAGTTCTTCCAAGGTCAGGCTGGACAGGGCTCTGAACATATTTGATCAAGTTGAAGATGCTCCTGCTCATTGCAGGGGGGTTGGATTAGTTGACCTTTAAAGGACCCTTCAAACCCTAACTATTCTATGATTCCATGGCTTTTAAATTTCCAAGTTCAGTTTTGCAATCTGAATGCTTATCATAAGGCACACATATTATTTAAATACTGTCCCTGAAAACTCAGTTTGTTGTTGCTTTATGCAGTTAGGAAAAAGAAATTTGACCAGCAAATCAATGCTCAACTGGAATCAGAACTGGGCAGAGACTTATGCTCACCAACTGCTATTACTGATGCCCTGAACTTAAAGCTCAATGTCACTCCTGTTTCTCCTCTAAAAATCAAAGCAACACAACAAGCATTTCATTCTCTGAAGTCTCTCTGATGGGAAGAAAAAAGGGCAGCAGATACCTCCTCACAGGTGTCTAGTAGGGGAGGAAAGGTGCACCCAGTGTGGAGTGTGAGATAGCTTGTTGGGTCTCCCACTGGGAAACAACAGAGGAAAAGGAGAATAAAAAACCACACACTGGGGGAAAGCAAGATTTGAGAGATAAGGAAGGGAACAAATTATTTTTAAAAGGAAATAAAGGACAAGAGGGAACTGGAGGAAGCTTTGGCAATTAAAAAGGAGAAGACAAGAAATAATTAGGAAAAAGCCTAAATGACCCATAGGAAGGAGAAGGCAGTTCATTTGCTCAGGTTGCTATGTTGCTCTGCCTCCCTTGCAGAAGCTAGGGAAGGGAAGGACAGGAGAGCAAAGCACATTACTGAGAGCTGTGCAGTGGGGAAATACTCCAGCTGGCTGATGCAGTCTGTGGGAGGAAGTGCACGGCAGCTCTGTATTTCCCCAGGTTTGATCTCTGAAAAACAGTACTAAAGTAAATATATGCTCCTGTGGAAGTTCAGCAATGTCCCTGGAGCTCATTCATTTTCTAACCTTTTACCAGCTGCTGGCCTGAAATGGTAGGAGTTCACTTTAAGCCAGACTGGATTTCAAAGGAAAGGTCCCAGAGGTGACAAGCTGCTCATTAATTCACTGTAATGCTTTAGTGCTGGAGGAACTGTTTTAAACACACAATCTGAAACTATTTAGAGCCACCAAATAATTATATCATGAGAAGCCACCACATCACACATTTCACATTTACTAATGTTAAAATCTAGCTATGTCATCTGCTGATAGAATTAATGAAGAAAAAGGAGGAGACTGGCATTTTATTAAGAAATGCTAATCAACCTGTTTTTGAAGTGTCCCTCATTTGCATTACAAACATTATTATGAAAATTCAGCATTATGCTTCTCTGTGCAGCATTGTACTGCTCTGCTGAACATCAAAAATATTCACTTCCTTAGAGCAGGGAAAAAAAGGGAATGAAAAATCATGATCAAAGATAACTTCAATTACTTGTTAATTTCACCTTAATTCCACTCTTGGGATATTAAGCCTTCCTCATAAGTTCCCTTCCCTGTAACAAATTCTGATGTATGCTTATAGGTCCCTAAATATATTCCCACAAGAAGTACATGAATAAATATGCATCAGTGTAATTTACATAGCCTTCACCACAAGCATGGTAGGATTGTTCATAAACTCACTACTGTTTACTGTGTGAAAAACTTATTAAACTCCCCTTTGAATACAGGAACGAAACTTATTTTTTAATTTATTAGGCATATTCTCATTGGTCTTCTATTCAACAACATCATTAGGGATGCACAGAGACACTTTTATTATCCAGTAAAAATAAAATAACAGTGCAGAAAAATCAGAAGTATATACTTTTGATAGCATATCAAAACTTCACACACTCATTCCTGAATAAAATATACTTTTCCTGTTGATAAGTTGATATGAAGAAAACCTAATTTTTTCAGGTTGGTTTATCTATCAAGTATTTATTTGATATTTATTACAGAATATACATTCTTCCCTTCTCACAGAGTGTTGAAATGTTAACTGTAAAGACTCAGGGAAACAGACCGGGCTCACTGATCAACTCCATAAACAGGGAGGAAATTAAGAAATTATTGAACTTGAAAAAGCAGACAATAAATTAGTAGATCTCAGCCACTTATTTAGCTCCATCAGCTGCATGTAAAATAAATTTCTTGACAACATTTCTCTTGTAAGGAACTAGTGAGCTCTGAAGAAAAAAATCATCTTGGAAAATTCCTGACAACCTCTGCTTAAAAACACAGACTATATAAAGCGATTTCCAGATTTTCCAGTGAGGCCAGACAAACTTGGACTAGAAGAAAATTTTTAAAAGATACCTGACCAGCAACATAATAATTCTTCTTTGGCTATGATTCTGAAACTTAATTGATAAGACAAAATGACAAAACAGCTAAAAGCCAGCAAACACACACAACTGCTTATTAAAACACTAATCTTTTGCAAGGAAAGGTGAGCTCATCTCAACTTCTTAATAGAAAAAGACCTAATCATCTTTCTTTTGTCTTTGTGTGTGTGCTTGTTTAGAAAGCAGAACCTGAGGACCAAAGGTTGCCACAGTCTTTTCAGAAATGGAAGCCATCAAATGTTGGGTATCAAAATGGGAAGAAAAGCCCCCTTTTACACTTTAGATAATGAGAACAAGCTCTCTCAGGAAAAAGGTGGACTAACTGAAATCATAAAATGCAAGTCTTCTGGAGACACACAGCAGGAATTGTCATGGCGTGTAGAAGGAGCGCAGCCTGCGGCACTCTTGCACATACTATCTTTTTTAAGCAGTTCCTGAAGCAATTTAGCTCTCTGGCCAGCCCCAGACTTGGTCTTTGAAAGGGCAAGCTGGAGCAATGCAAATCGGAGCTGGGGGAATGCTCAAGGTTGCTTCATCACCCTCTCTATTTAGCAGCGTAGATGCACCCAGTGACACTTTTGCTTTTGCTTCTGCTTCTCTGTTAGTCGCATATTTTCCTCTTTCTTTGGAAAAAACGTTGCTCTCAGGAACAGGAAAGTAAATCTGTATTGGATTCCACTTTATCTGCTTGGGAGAGTAGGATTATGCCTCCAGTAAGCCAAAATGTGGAGGTTTCTGTAGGATACTAGGACCCACACTTTAGTGATGCGTTTCAAGATTTGTTAAACATACACATTTAGTAAAATAGCATCTCACATTGGCCCTTCACATGAGCAGGACTGAACTTTAAGCCTATAAAATGCCTTTTGAAGATATGGATAGTGATTTGAGAATGACTAAACCATAGGGTAGCATCCATAAGTGTATATAACTCTTCCCTCTTCTCCTGTGTTTGTCCCCAAACTCCACCATTTTAATTTCACTGGTGGGATGGTTGACCTAATGAAAAGCCAAAATACATGGTCCTCTGCTGTTACAGATGCTTTCTCTGCACACTGAGTCTTCAAAATTTTCTCCCTGCTGGAAGACCAGGCCAAGGATCATTTGGTCTCAGTGTGTTAGGAAGGAGTCTCACTTGCAACCTAATAAAGTGATAAATTCAGCAGCGGTCTGCTTCTCTGTCAAGAGGGTTATAGACTTTCCTGACACAGAAAGTCTGCCAAAGGAAAGAGGTACACAGGAAAGAGCCGGCGCTGTAGAAGAGAGAGAGAACTAACCATGATCAGGAGTACATCCCTAAAATGCATCCTTCTCTTTTGTATTTCTGGCTGTAGATAAAAAACTAACCAAATCCCCAATGAGCAGTGCTATGATTACTCTTCTTTCTACCTGAATTGCAATTTTAGATGTCCTTCAAATTTGCTTTTATTTTACTCATCTGGATGGTTGAAATGTCAAACACCTTAAGGGATATATAAAACATTACTTACTCAATAGAAATTTAGTTTCTAAACCACATGCACTGGTCTGTCCAATCAACGTGACTTGAAATACAGCATGCTTGCACAACAAAGTTCTGTAATATGTTTTCTGGATTCATATTACTTTTGAGTTGTTTTCTCTGCCGCATAATCCTCCCAAGGATATAAAACCCCAGGTAAATCAGCATATGATTTGTAAAACAGACTGCGTTCATTTTATTCAGCAATTTTCATTCACAGTATTTAGATATGGCAGACCTTAGGGAGCTGTTTTGAGAAGCTGCTCAGTTCTGTTTTGCCTTTTCCTTTTAAAAACATGCATTTGTATTATTGAGGACTGTGGTTTAGGAAAGACAGGAATATAGCAGATACCTTGAACCATTCTTATTTTCCCTCTTAGGCTACCATATTTTAAGTGATAACAGTGGTTCTTCCAGTGGGCACTTCATCTTTTATAAGGGTGCTTGACAATCTTCACTACTACAGTATTCAGTCTTCTAAGGTTAAACAGCTACAACAGTCATTAATTAAGTATCCTCTGTTCATATTGTTTTACTGCATAACAATCTAATAAATACTAGGAAAACAAAATCTACTAAACAGCAGAGTTATTAGAAAAAGAATAGGGGAAGGGAAAAAAAGCATTTGGGTAGGTACAGGCAAAGCCACTACTTCGATAGCTTTTGAATAAGCACCTGGAACCAGTCATACACAGGAAAAAAAATTACATTTGTGCATTTGTGGATGCAATCTTTTGGGAGCTGCTTTTTTTTTTTTTTTTTTTTTTTTTTTTTTGCTAATTCACCACATTCACTGTATTAATTCTCTTGGCTTCCCATTCATATTGAGTTTCTCTTTTAATCAATACTTTAAACCAAGGGCTTGATCCAAAGCCAACAGGGACCAATGAAAAGTTTCTTCGACTTCAGCAGAGTGTAAGCACTAGAATTACATTAAGTAACTAGCATTCATTGTACATTGACTAAATGCAAAACAAAGCATAAAATATTTGAAATTACAGCGTTTTAATAATGCTTCAATACCACTTTAATCACATAGACATTTGCTCTGGGACTCTTGACTTCATATACCAAAATTCAAACAGAAGCTATCATTTTTGTCTCATTCACCCAACAGTGTAAACAGAAAAACATACATTATAGCAACTATATTAAAACTATTCTGCAGCACTTCAAAAGACAAGTCTCAATTTAAACCTCCATTTCTTATAGTCTGGATTTCAACCAGGATACCTGGGGCTAATAATTAAACTCCACAGAAATTACAGAAAGGGAACACTGAAAAAAAAGTCAATAAAGAAACCTTTTAGATGAATATATCTCTGGAACAAATGGTTGCAGTATTCATTCCATTAAACTGTACCTGAAGGAGAGAAGACCTTAAGCCAGTCCTTAGCATAAATGCTGCAGTTGCTACAGAACAGCTTCCTATCACTTGGCAGACACAACTTCGTTGCAGGGGGGCTTTATTGCCTTTTCAACAACCAAAAAAACCAAAACAACCAAACCAAAGCTCAAGTTTAGTGCAAGTCATGGCATTAACTTTCATTCACAACATTGCACTGCAGTAACCACCACTGATGGATGCTGAAGTTGAAACATCAAGACTTTCCTGTCCAGTGTGCCTAGAAAAGTCCCATGACAATGTTAGGTAATGAGGGCATCTAACACATGGCAAGCGCTGCCTCACTTAATTCTTTTTTCATTCTAAAAATAAGTCTTCAAATTACAATCTCAGGGTGGTACCTCAAACTTGCGTGAAACTGCATGGAGTTAGGATAACTATTCAACCCATTTATCATTCCTTTGTTTCTTGCTTGACAGGGATGATAGCCTAATTTTTCCTCTGCATTAATAGAACATTCACGTCACATCAAATTCCAAAGTCATTAGTTAGTATATTCACCAGATCTACAGTAATAAAGCAATAACTTGATCACCGGCTTTTAAAGTGCCAATTCAAAATAGAAAAAAACAGGTGCTGTTTAAACAGCATAATCATTATTCTAATTGATACCTTCGAGTTAACACTACAGAAGAGGGAGTAACTATGAGCACTGAACTCCCACATACATTTTAGTTCAAGCAAATGTCTCTCACTCAGTGTTTAATGCACAAGAGTTACTGGCATGGGAACAAGAACTGCTCCCGTTAATGCTTGCGGATCTCTAACCTCATGAATGTATGCTATTGATTTAGCTTCCAAACGCTAAACTATCAGACTTCCTCACTGTGGGAGAGTTGTAGAGGAACAGGAACTTCAGCCAGAGACAGGATCATTAAATGAACCACCTCTGAATGGACCTGTTGCCAAAAATAAAAGTGCCTGCCATGATTCTGTACTCTGTAGGTCTAAATCTGCTCCAGGAGATTTGAAACTCTTTGAAATTGTAAGGTATGTTGATCTAAATCCCAAAGCCTGTGAAGCAGAGAGATGGAGAGAACTGGGGTTAAGAAGAGGTTCACCACATGCCCTGCAAGGCGAAGGATGGCAGAAAATGTCTAAAGCTTGAGAGAAGAGTTTAAATCACTTTTCTAGTAATCTCTCACACAGTCTGTTGATTCAGCCTGCAACTCATAACAGGCTCTGGACTTGAAGTAAACATTCCTCCAAGTTATATTAGGGACGGTATGGAGTCTAGACCAAAAAAATATGAAGTCTGAAGTTTCTAATGGTGGGGAGAGATGAAAAAAAAAAAAAAAAAAGACTGCCTATTTCACAGTAACTGCCTGACTGTGCACCCCATTTACTGAGTGACCAGGAACAAGGAAGTTTTCACCTGCAAGTCTGATTAATTGATCCCAAGGTATCAGTACATTTTAAATAGGCATAAACCTGATTTAAAATGCAGCGTAGATTAATCTACTTAAAACTTACAAATAATTGGAACATTTAATCTATCATTGCAAAAATAAGTACAGTGGGAAGAGCCCCAGATTTACTGCAAAATACCTTTGAAAGACTGCAGTTCATGTCCCAAGTAAAATGAAGAAAAAGTAGCAGCAAATCTTACAGGTTTGTTAATTTAACAGTCTATTGTGCAAAATAAATGTGCAAATAGAAGGAACATTAGTACTCAAATTTCAAGCATATTCATTTTCACACAGTTGTTTATTCATCTGTCATTTACATCATCCCTGTGATTGGCACACATGGAGAAACATAAAATATGTGTTCACTGATGATACAACTGCACAAACAGGCATGTTTTGAAGTAGTTCAAGTAAGCGGGTATTTCTGCTTTACCTCAAAACTTAAGAGGTTTTACAGTTTTTTAAGAATACAGTTGTATTTGTAAGAAGGTAATTACTACTGAACAATTTATTGTTCCCTAACTGAGAACATAGTACAATTTCCTAGTGATGCTTCTTATATCGATATGAAAAGGTTAAGTAAAAGAAAAAAGCACAAGTAGAACATATGAAAGGGCACCAGGTCTCTGAACCTTTAAATGAAAACTTAACTGAAAATGTTGAGGTGGTACTAACAAAGTAGAAACACATTTCAAAGCTACAATTTTGTAAAGCTTGGACAAAAAACACTAAAAAATTGCAGCATAACAAAATGTTCTAGAAGACTTTCCAAGAGGAGGGTCTCAGGATGACCCACACAGGGACAGATCACAAGCCAGAGAATATTACCTTCCACTACAGAGAAAATAACTGTGTTATAAAATGCATAGTGGCCACTGAGGGAGAAAAGGCAGGGAGGGGTGAAAGACACTAAAGACAAAGTTGTATATGGGAGGAAAAAAAGATACATAACTAGCAAGAGAAATAGGTGGAGGAGCTTTCAAACATTTTAACTTTACAGTGCCTCTGAGGTAAGTAAATATTACCTCTTTTTGCTTCATAATTGAGGCAATAAGGGTAAATGATTTAGCAAGATCACACGGGAAGTCTGAGCCAGAGCCAGGAGCCCAGATTTATTACCTAACCTCTACACCACGCTGACTCCCATGAACGATGTAGACAAACTGCAGGGAGTTCAGAAAGAAAAAAACCTACAACTCCAGGCTGGCAAGACTAAGACACAAAATTAGATTTAAAAAAACACTGGGGTTTGCAATGATAAAACCAACAAACTCATAACTGCACATCAAACCTAGCACTTAATTAGATACATAGAGGCTCACACATGCGAAGGACAAGCAGCAAAACCCCAGGAGAAACGAAATTCTGGTCTGCACGCTTTTCTCCCACTGGTGACAGAGTAATGGGACAAGTAAGAGTGTCACAAGCAAGAATTAAGTCACATTGCTCAGTCCAATGCTTGATGAAATGCTGGACATTTCTGACATACTTTGGTGTAGCACAAGACCCATATAGAATAGTGCATCAAACAATTCTTGAAAACACTTAATCCCTTCCTTGGCTAAGGAATGATTAAGTAGTTGTGGTACTTAACCGTTTCCATAGTGTAAAGGCTATCAATGGAAAGGACTAAGATAAGTCATTCGGTTTTATCTGAGGGTATATATTGTTGGGCATAATGGGCTGAATGAAGAACCATAAAATTTAGGCCTAGTAAGAAGTAACAAATCACCTATGGATAGAAGTACTCCTCATATAACTATTGAGGAAAAAATAAACATACCGGACAAAAATCCTGTCTTGATAAATAGTCTAAACACCTATTCCAATTTTAAAATGTATATTTGCTGGGAAATGGATCAAGGGACTATATAGGGGGACCCAGTCTGACTTATTCAGAAGCTGAAAGTCAACAGCCCCATAATTTCCAATTTGAATGCAATATTTTTATAAAGTGGGTGAGTGTTATACAGAAGTGGAAAACTACTGCTGCTGAAGCAGCGACCTTCACTTAAGAGGACCTGTCAACACATGAAAGACTTGAACATCAAACAGGTTTAAGGTCAGTTTTAGCTGTGACCTTTTAACTATTCCTTTAGCTTTAACATACATAACTGAGATCACAGAATTGACGTCTATCCCCCAGGTCCTCCAGCAAAATTGATGAAAACAAGCCTAACTTTAGCAAAATACCCTGAAGAATTCTGTTCCTGGGATACCACTTCTAAGAAGATATTTTACTTATTTATTTTTAATTAAAACAACATTTAACACAATACAAAGCTGAAATGAGAAAGTATAATTAGTGCAGCCTCAGAGAAAGGACAGCATTTGCTGGTCAAGCAGGATGAAAGAGGTCACGGACCTTTTCTGGCTTATGGTTCATGTCCTCAGGTCCTATTTAAGTTAGTTGGTTTTGAAAGAGGTCTAAGTAAGGCAGGGCATCATCTGTCCTAACTGACGAGGTATATGGTACACATACATATTTTTTCAAGTGCAACCCGCTTTTGAAGCCACAGCCTCACAATAAGATACAATTTCATTGTGCTTGATGGGCTTTTCAGGATGGGGAATGATTGTCTCTTGCATATTCAAATTCATTTCCCCACCATCACCGCCACCACCAGCAGCAGATTCACCACCACTTTCAGTATCTATCCAGGCAGATCAAGATGTTACTGCTTAAACTAAATCAATTAGCAAGTGGCAGGCGTCCAGGGCAAGTATCTTTTCCATGGAAGTCTGGTTCCTTCAAATCACTTGAAAGGTGAAGATGACAGAAGTTAAAGACTCTGGCTAGGCTCTAATGCCTGTCACAGGGATGAGACCAACCACAGACAGCAATCAGATCAGGAAGGGAGAGCAGATGAAGGCAGCCCTACTAAAACTGAGACGTAGACCGGAACATACAGTGTGCTGTGCAACTTCTTGCCAGATATGTCTCTAAACAAATTACTTTAGCAAAGCTGACATCTAATTAAATCTACTCTTTAGTGTGTGTCATTCTTCTTGCAAGTCCATGCAAAAAGGGTTATAGGAAACTTTTTGATGACATTAAACATTAATTGCTGGCTGTATTATATCCTCATTCCAACTTACCAGCTCCTAAATCAAAATTTACACCATGCACAGGAAAGTACTGTACAGCACATGTGAACACATGGACTGTGTTCAGGACATGAATCAGGACCTTGTGTTGTAAGCAAATCTAAAAGCACATCTATGAACATCAGGCATGTATTGGGAAAAACATTTAAAATTAAGGGGGGAGGGATCAAGACCTATTCTTCTATCGACTAACGTGTGGGTACTGAGGGATCTGAAACCATTCTGTGTTATGCTCTATACACACTGCTGACATCAAAAACTCATGAGGAAACATATCCTAGTGCTATTTGATGACTGACAATGCAGCAATATATTCATTGGCAGAAGAGGAACAGAAAAAGGACAGAAAAGACAACCTTAATTTTCCATTAATCTGTCAGACTGACTTAGAATCCTCATATTATCAAGTAGATCTTTTTAAAAGCGGAACATGGGAGTAAAAAGGAGACTTCAGACTTCACAGGACCTAAATCCATTCACTGTAAGAAATTTTAACAAATGGTTCTTGACATCGCACAATGAAGACATGATATAGTGGGAATTTTTCACCTTAAACCATCATTTTATATCTCTGTACATCTATCTTTTAATCTGTAAGCTTTGTCAAAATTTTTCAAAAGTGCATTTTAAAAGGAGCTGAAAATACAAGGCTATGAAGATGAATACTTAGAATTTCTTAAGATCAGCAGAGGGGTAGAGGACTCATTTTTGCAGCGGTTTATTTTGACAGTGCATGACTACTCTTCCATGAAAATCATGTCCATGCAAAGGTAACAAAAAGATAAATATATCTGAGCAAATCAGACCTGTATGGTGTTCATAATTGCAGAAGTGACTGCATGTCATACACACTTCAGGTAGCTGGAGAACTGAGTGTTTGCCACGTATTTGATGGATTTTAACATGCATGTCCCTATTGCTGTTGCATCTTCCTTCAATTTACAAACATTTACCGGTCAAAAAGCACTATGAACACTCTTAATTGCATCATGATTATCTTCTCAGTAGGCTGCCACTATCATGTGTTGTGACAGCTTTATGTTTTGCTATATTTACTTATAGTTTTCAAACATAAATTATGAAATGGCTTATCATTACACAGACAAGCACAAAGACTGCCATGTTTGTGCTGTTTGTGTTGTTGACTCTAAATGGTATGCGCATTTATCCAACCACAGATAATGTTGCACCCAAATATTCCCAACACTGAAAAATACTTAAGTGTTGGACAATAAAAAATGATTTCTTTAAAAAGGCATTTAAAGATACCTAAAAACCTGAACAGAACCACATATGCAAAATTTTAAAGTCAGTCACTTCACTGACATTAAACAAGTCATCACAGATCTACTTCAGTTTAGCACAAATCGATGGCACAATTTGAACTTCATCTGTTTTCCAAAATATCACTTAAAGCCATGAAAAAAATCAGGATCTCCATTTGTTTCAAATACTTTTTAAAACATACCCAAAAATATGTCTTTCTGTAGTACGTGATAGAGAATTGTTGGACCAAAAACTGCTTCTGATGCCAAAACGAACCAAGAATCTCTTTCCCTACCTTTCTGTTTCCATATGGTACCAAGAAAATACAACTCTTTTCCTACAGTACTTTATTTCTTTAGGTAGTTTTCATGAAAATATGAAGATTCTTGGACACTTTTGTACTACAGCGGCTATCAGAAGCCTCAGTTCCCTACTATGTCCTTGATTGCCTTTGAAAATCTATAGGCCATTATGGGATCCAGGAATGCCAGCTGCCCCACTCATAGCCAAGCATAACCTCTTAGTGCCTGGATATATCAATTAGATCTGCTAAATGCATGTTTAAACAGCAGAGTGTTTAATTTTAAAGAGTCCATATTTATTGCTGTTTTCTAAGCTGTTAGCACTGGGAAATCAAAACAAAGCTAGCAAGACCACGCTCACAGCACTGCAAATGTATTCTGCTATTTCTCCTCTCCGTAGGTTAACATAGGAGTTTCTTATTCCTTCAGCAAGTTGGTTTCCACATTAATGAAAGTAGACTGGAGAAAACATAAGTAATTCCTAGCTGGCTCTCCCTTCTTTTGTTTAAATCGCTTTTTCTCTTTTCCCATTTCATTTTCCTGAAAATTATCTTCTCACTTTTATTACTCCATTTATTTTCTTCCTGTTGCGAATGTCCCCAATAGAAATGTGAAAATGCTAGTGTCGCCTGTAAAAAATGGGTTTGGCTGAAGTAAATGGAAGGATTCCTCTGACTCATGAATTTGGCCATCGCTGTAAAGAAGTAACTGGGTCCCAGTTGAACGTCACAAGATATGAAGCTAGCGTATCTCAAACTGGGTAAATTCATACAAAGAGTCTAAGTCAGCATGTCAAAAGTTCACTCTGTAAAAAGCAAGAGCCATAAGTTTTCCTTGCCTCTTCCCGCTTGTTATATAACCTCCAATTTAAAATGTTATGATCTTTGGGGAATTTTTATTATTTTTTTTTGTTCTTCCAACTTATTACCTTAGTTACCAAGTCACATTTTAAACTGCTGCCATTGATGGTAATAATCACAGCTCCAAAAGACACACTTCTTATTTGTGCTGCTCTGATTGTAAACTTGATTAATGAGCCCTGAATTTAGAAGCATCTACACTAATCTTGGATTTTAAATAGTCTCACCTTCCTCAGCTAAGACAGAATATGTTGTTACTGCCTGATGGTGAAATATGTAGTTACAGTTTTAGTAGCTAGAGATTTTACCTCTACAAGCACATCTTGTTTAGTAACAGCGTAACCTCCCATCACACAATTAAGGTAAAGATGTTGGTGTACAGACAGACTGATCGTCTAATACCCAGAACATCCAGAAAAAACAATTCACAATGGTTAAGCCCAAGGTCAAAAGTAAGCATTTGATGCTCAGAACTTGAAAAGTGGAACTAATTTAAATTCTTATTCAGGAGATGTCAGTCTCGTTCATGTAAGAACACTTACGCTGGCTCCAGTTGCTAGCACAATGAATTGTTTACTACCGAAACCATGTACCTTTTTATATTATCCCAAAAGCCACATCAACAGATACCAAGAAATATGACAAATCTTTGATGAAATAAAGGTGGAAGAGCGCAAATATATTTATCAAAATATTCTAAGTTTCCTCTGCAGATTGACTCCTCTTAGAGCTGAAAAATCAAATAATTACTTTATTTACAGATGTAATGGTCCACACATGCAAAGTAAACTCATTAGTTTTAAAATCATTCCCGTAAACGCAAAAATAGACTACACCAGCACTCAACCAGCATCTCTTTAGGCACAATTTTGTCACCAGGGAATGCAATTGCAGGAAGCTGTGAACTTTCATTTACTTGACTGCTCAGCCATGGGCACCAGCATCTTTCAGCATAAACAAGGAAAGAGAAAGTCCATCATGGGGAGATGAGGTTCTTGTAACAAAACTGACATCAGAAAGTGAAGAAGGATAATCTATATTAATCATAACTAATATGTATAAATAATAATTAAGAAACAACAGGAGGTGAGAAACACTTCTTCCAGAGCAGCAAGACTCAAAAAGTCATGTTCAAAAAAGAAAGTGTGTTTCTGACTGAACAGATGTATTTACACCTCAGTACCACAAGACCAAGATATACCGCAATGCAGTATTTTCAGAAAAAACAGAAGTCACCCCAGCAGCTTTGGAAGTCACTTATGAGGCAGCAGAGATGAAACCAGAAATTCAGTCTTGTTTTGTCCCTAACTGGGGACTAAGCAAAGAAGGATTTCTTTCGTTTTCAAGAGGCAAGCAGTTGCAAGGAGGGCTGACCCTTCGCCCCTGCTGAAGTCTGTGGCAACAAGAATCTTTAAGAGCAGACACGATTTATTAAAAGGGCAGGATCAATTAAAACCTTGTATTTCTAGCTAAACATTTTATTACCAATAAGTCTTAAGACATTATCATTACCAAGGAGTAAAAAAACTTCTCCTAATGTGTTTTTTTTACTCCAGTTCTCTGAGTATGTGCACATGCCATTTTGGCCCAGTAGCTCCCAATAGCTCATATGAGTACAGAACAATAAAAACAGGCCACAACCATGCAGTTTTAAGGCTAGAAATTTTCAGGAAGATGTCATCAGTGAAATACCTGAAACTACCTGAACTCCCTCTTTAGCAAATTTGAAATATATAGCCTGTGTTGAAAAAGAGTAAGTATACAGGCAATCTAAATGCTACCTCATTACAGAGATTATCTACAGCATAATATATTACATGCAAAATACATTGCTACTTATCAAAGTTTTAAGTATAGCAGACTTCTCTTGAAATACTAATATCTTTGAAGAGTCTTTCATGTTGCACGTTTTACATGTGTCTCTCCCATCTATGGTGCATTAATTCCAATGCAGCAGACCCCTGTACTGAGAAAGTTCTTTGACAGATAAGTGAAAATTTTTCTGCCAGTCTTAACAGCGCAGAAGATGATGCAGGTGACATGTTAGAGGCAGTTTTCAGAAGGTATTGTGGTATTTTTTACATGCACACTTGTACGCGGTCTGACACTACACTTGTACACTGTGTGACACTAAGTAAAAATTCCCTCGTAAACTTTGTACACAGACAAGTTTCTTCAAGTCTTACCTGAAGTGCTATCAGAAGAATGGGTGTTGGCACTATAAAAATAGCAAATCTGAATCTCAGCATTGTGACTTCTGTATTAATACTGCCTGGCCCAAGCTGGAACCAGCAGAGAAGTACTGACAGCTGTATCATCCTCTTTCACCTAGCCTACACCTATCACAGATGAAGAGGAGAACAGGAAAAGCATTTTTTGCTGCATTAATAGTTCCACTCAATGCAAATTAATGCAAGAAACAAGACTCAGCTCCCAACCGCACAGTGCAATACAAGCATTACTTGCTCCAGAGGGGAACACATAGCTGAATCTGGAACTATCCAGCTAAAGTTACCAACATCCTACCCATCAGCATTGAATAGGCAGAAAGAAAAACATGCCTCAAATCCAACTTCCATCCTTGAGACACTTGTGTAGTTCCAAACTTGGAATATCAGTTTGTGCACTGCCAATACACAACGAAAATGTTACAACTGTCAGGTAGACGTCATGCTGAACCATAGGCTATTAAACAGCATACACTTCTCTTGTGTCTCATGCACAAACTGAGAATTGGGCATGCTCTTGAGAACAGAGAGATTAAACGTCTGAATTTGCAGTTACCTGTATTGTTTTCTTGGTCAGATTTCTTGAATTTGTAAAGTATTCATTTTCAGAAGACTCTGTGGTGGCTATACTGTAGAGGCCAAACATCTATTTAAAACTACACAAAGCATAGAACAGCTCGATGAAGACCAAGTACGTGCAAATAAGTAGCAATAAAGTAGAGCCTGAGAGCTAGTTTTAGCATTTTACTGATTTATGGTATGTTCACTTTTTTTTGATGCCTCATTCCAAGTCCTAAAAACAAAACAAAAATCCACTTGAGTCAGGACAGAGGTCAGCAATCACCATTTCAACTTAAAATATCTCCATTTAAATGCAAATACTAGCCTTTCTTTCTGACCTTTAAATGCTCATTTCATAGAAATGGAATAGAAAGTGTAAATTTGTGTCTTGGTATCTCTAAGCAGGTCCCATGTCATTTAGTCACATTTTCTGTCACATAATTCCTTCTGATTAAATATATTCCTTCTGATTAAATATATGTCATTGTATCAGTGTGCCCTAGCTCCTCAGAGACAAAAAGCAGTAATTTTCCATGATGTTTCATTTCACAGAGTACACAGATTAAAATGTAGATTATCACTGCTTCTTGCTTTCTATTATTGGAGATAAACCCAAGTTTATGTGATACCAACAATAACACTACAATATTCTGAGGCTTCATAATATCAAATTTAAACAATACTGATACCCACAACAGAGGCTTGCAAGCTTTCCTCAGACCAGTTCATCAAACTGAAAACCTCACTCCCCAGTTTAACTACAGCTATGCATTACCTTAAATTTACTGGCAATTAACAGACTGTTATATGCATAGAACCAAGAAAATTAATGAGTGAATATTTCTTTTAATATCAAGGGGAGAAATCTGGTCATTTCCCATTAAGTTATTACAGCAAAGAGTTTCCCGATAGGGCAGGACAAGGTCTAGTGACTAATAAAGAAGTGTGAAATGTAATATTGAGCTATTGATGTCTTAGCCCTGCTGCACACTGCGTGGCATGATTGCTTTCATTACCTGTACTTCAGTAGCATCCGAGTCAAGCCCTGGACCAGCACACGCAGGCAGGTCCCACAAAAACACACACAAGAGATTCCTCCCTGCTCCTAGGAAGAGCTACCCCATGTTTCTCTTCCACTGAAGTTCTTCTACGGAGGTGATGTGCACCTCCAAAGCAAGGCAGGTAAGACCTTGTTCCTTGAAAGGCTGTTTTTTTGCCTGTTGAAAAAATGACAACACTGCCATTTCAAGGAGCACTGACTTCATAAAATGTCAGATTCTCAGCTGGAGGGCAAAAAGGAACCAGTTCCTAGGTCAAATATAGTCACATCACCATTACTCCAGAGCAAAGGTCAATTAGTGTCTGTACAGTAATTTCACAAGGCTCAGTGCTGGGTCCTGTACTTGGGTCACAACAACCCCCTGCAATGCTACAGGCCTGGGGCAGAGCGACTGGAAAGCTGCCCAGTGGAAAGGATCCCGGGGTGCTGGTTGACAGCCAGCTGAACATGAGCCAGCTGTGTGCCCAGGGGGCCAAGGGAGCCAACAGCTCCGGGCTGGGGTCAGAAACAGCGTGGCCAGCAGGGCCAGGGCAGTGACCGTCCCCCCGTGCTCGGCACTGGTGGGGCCGCCCCTCGAACCCTGGGTTCGGTTTGGGCCCCTCACTGCAAGGGGGACGCTGAGGGGCTGGAGCGTGTCCAGAGATGGGCAGCGGGGCTGGGGACGGGGCTGGGGCACCAGGCCCACGAGGGGCGGCTGAGGGAACTGGGGGTGTTTGGGCTGGAGAGGAGGCGGCTCAGGGGGAACCTTCTTGTTCTCTATAACCACCAGAAAGAAGGCTGTAGGCAGGTGGGGGTTAGTCTCTTCTCCCAGATAACTAGTGATGGGACAAGAGGAAATGGCCTCAAGTTACACCAGAGGAGATTTAGATTGGATATTGGGAAAAATTTCCTCACTGAAAGGGTGGTCAAACACTGGCACAGGCTGCCCAGGGAGGTGGTGGAGTCACCATCCCTGGAGAGTTTTAAAAAATGCATAGATGTGGTGCTTAGGGACATGGTTTAGTGATGGGCTTGGAGTCCTGGATTAACAGTTGGACTTGACGATCTCAAAGGTCTTTTCCAACCTAAATGATTCTATGAACTTCATATGGCACTTTCCATGGGCAGCTTCTCTACAATGGAAAAGATGTAATCCTTTCTAATCAAGCCAGTACAATTGCCACCAGGGTTAAAACAAGAGAAAGGATTTCCCTACATTCTTGGTCATCATAATTCAAACGCCTGCTCACAGGGATCAGGAGAAGGTATGTCCATCTGTCTGCTCACAGACATTTATAATCTTTCCCTTCCAATTTTTTTTCTGAGCACGCCAAACAGCTACAAATCAATGGTCCATTTATGACCCATTTCTGCAGTCAGAAATGGAAAGTTCAGGCCGTTTATAATTCAGAAAAGAGAGAGCACACCCATGAGCAAGACAGCACGTACAGATGTCTGAAGAGAATATGCAGTAATGCACAGACTTGCAGAAATAGAAGGAAAACGAGCCTACAACCTGCAACCATATTTGCTAGATACGACTTCCAATTTTGTTCATCCAACTTCTTGAGGCCCTTCTGTTTGCGATTACATAGATGTTTGTTCAGGGAAACAGGGGTTGTTTTATGGAAGAAGGAACACAGCTGCAAACAGCCAGGATGCTCTGAATGGTACGTCCACAGCTGACAAGAGGTAGGCAGAGCATCTGAGTTCTGGAAACTCTTACAGTGTGGCTTACAGAGATATCCTCGTGTGGCACAAGAGCCCCCACTCCCAAACTGGCCTTGGGTTCGCCTCTTTGTCCTGAGTATTACAGAGCACACCATGTCCTTGAGTCCTCTGCACTGTGCAGCACAAGGCCCCTTTTGGGCTTACAAAAAACCAATATCAACAAAATTTAGCCTTGCCAAAATCAAGATTTCTTTGTTTTCTCATTCTCCAGGCACAGTCTGAGCCTTCTATCCCATTTTGCAGGTACGCTCCTCTTGATTTCTTTGAGCTTTGCAGCTTCAAAGGACAAAACTTCCGAAACGCTTCCCTGCGTGTCTTTTGGCTGGTCTTAAGTGCAAATGTATTATATAACCCCACCATGTGCTCAGGGACCCTTTACATTATTTAAAGGCTGTCAGTCAGGTGTGAACCTTTCCATTGATTTACCATTCACTTCTCATCCTCTCCTGGATGCATAAGGCAGCTGCAACCTGCAGCTGTATTGAAGAGTTCCATTTGTTTGAATCTGACTTAACACTGCTCACTTTTGCAGCCCATATAATTCTCCTTACTGTGGTTTGTGTGACATTAATGACAAAATAAATAATTCAGCATGGTTTTCACCCAAATGTAGCCCTGTCAGAGAGTAATATACAATCTTTGCTAGCTTATTTAACAAAACAAGCCATTGAATGGTGCCTTTAAAGGTAGAAACTTCCATTTTAATGGAATCTGGTGGCAAAACTGCCCTGAGACCTGATGGTAATTAACAGGCACAATCTCCCGCTCCTGTTCCTGCCAACCCACCTTCTCATTTAGCCCTCGCATTTACGCTCTGCATCCACTCAGCAGGTCTGCGCCTTCCTAGCCTGCATATCTTAGGCTGGCTTTTTATGTAGCTGCACTTAGCTTGAAGGGACCATGAACCAAAGCTGAACAGCACTGGGGGTGTCTGCACAGGGTAATTATGAGACAAGAGAACACTTACTTCACTAATGAGACCTGGCGGTGAGACTTGGTGGATGAAACCACTCCTGTTCTGGCTCTCAGGGTGGTGGGTTCAGTGATGAGCCAAGCCACCCCAAGCACTTCAGGAAGGCTGCTTAGCTACAGAAGCACTTTAACAAGACCACTGTTAAAAAAAGAGAAGAAAAGATAAAAAGCAGTCATATTTTGGACATCAATAACAAAATTTCCAGTAACTTCACTGAGGCCTAGGATATGCCTTTCACTACCCACTCCCCCAGTCCCTCTAC
This sequence comes from Ibycter americanus, assembly GCA_035590275.1. Lineage (NCBI taxonomy): Eukaryota > Metazoa > Chordata > Aves > Falconiformes > Falconidae > Ibycter > Ibycter americanus. The sequence goes on along the minus strand of JAVJGI010000035.1, from coordinate 8,288,442 downwards.
TGGGTATTTTCATTTTTCATACACTCACTCCTACTTGCTCTGTGTTCATTAATGCTGTCTCTGAGCTGCTGTGCTAAAATTGATGTCAATAGTTGTATAATTTCTGCATAAAGGAACACTCCTACCAAGGAAAACCTTGCACCTTACAGTGCCGCTTTCCCTTCGAAGTGTACTGGCTCCAAAATGATCTCAGGGTTGTATTTGGATCAAGACCCTTATTTCCTAGTGACTTTATGTTCACCTCCATTTTTTTTTTCCAAGCACATTGCTTAATTTGTCTGAAAGCAACACATTCAGAGATGGCAAATAAATCATGCCAAATTATTCTCCCCTAGAGCAGGGTCAATTTGATATTCAGATTGGCTTTTCATTTATCCTGGGTCTGCAAAGTGATTTTGCTTTCTTTCAGCTTCAATTTACCTAAACTCTTGGTATCTGATTTTTGATTTTGCAGAATTGAACTGTCTAGACTGCTATGCAGGGTGTTTTTCCTCCTGTCCATGGAGTCTGTTTTTCCTGTTCAATTGCTGTTTGGAAAGATCATAGTGTGCATTAGGTAGCTGATGAAATAAAGCCTAATGAATTCTCATGGAGAGAGAAATCATTAAAGCTTGTGATTTCAAAATCATGAATGGCTCATTTCCTTCAAAATAAGATAATAATGAATAGACGATACATTTTGAAGTATACTCTAAGTAAAAATGTTAATGGTTTCCTTGGAGTTGGAAATTGTGTGCCAGGAAAGGGATGCATCTGCCCCCTAAAGCAACTGTGATTAAGAGGGAGTCAGAGACAAGCCTGGAGTTTTCTTCCCCAACCCTGGCCAAGACAACTACAACACACCAACCAGAAAGTTTCTCACAGCCCAGGTCCCTTTGCAGCCCAGACTTCCCTTGAAAACTCCTTCACAGCCCCTCTCCAGCTATGCTTTAGCCTCTTTCCTGTTCTTCCAGCACAAACCCTAACCCTAAAAATAACCATGACTCAACCATAACCACACATTAACTCCTGTATTGTCTTGCAAAGAGACACATCCATGAAACACTGGCTCCTTTGCAGGAATAGCCTGGTTTAAAGTCCTGATTGGCTAAATAACAGGATTAGTTGAGAGGCTATTGATTTATTAAGCCAAAAGCTAGAATTTAACATGAAAAGTCTTACATTGAGGCTAGCTGCTCAGTGTAGACTTTGGCCGCAACAGTGACACCAGCACAACTGGAAATGAGCAGACAGAGGGTCCCAGAAAAATCCAACAGCATCAACAGAATGAAATGTAAATACCAAAATGGAAGATAACGTATCAAGTGAGATGCAGATCAGGTAGTGGGGAAAAGCACTGCTTCATTCTTTCAGTGATTTAATTTACAGAGCTAAAAACCCCAAGCAAACCCCACACGCTTAAGGTACACACAGTTAACTTATTCACATCCTCCTCTTTGCAAATGACCTCACACAATTCTAGGGTTCAAAACTCATTTTCCTTCGTATCGCTCTAAAACAACCAAACTCACAGATTGGACGAACAAGCATAAGTGAGGTTGTCATGAAGTAGAGGACAATCACTGACACAGCAATGGTCTGAAAAAAGTTCACCATCCAGAGGACACTGGTACCTGAGAAATATCAGACTTGGTTGACTAGCCATGCTCCAATTTAAGCTCAGAGCAAATGCTCTTAAATTTCAGGGCTGGAGTCTGTGCTGCATGTCCTAGCTCCATGTATCACTACATGGAGCCCAATACATCAGGTACAGAAAGAGGCAAAACTTAAACAACCAACACCATGGGGACATCAGCCCTGGTCTCATAATTTGTCACGTATGGAAACAAGAATCAGAGTGGCCTCTCTGTATAAATGATCCAAGAAACACATTACAGGCAGGCAGAGAACAACTGATGGCGCAGTGGGGCTCTTGCAAAGGGCTATATTCCTGCCTGTACGTATGGTTTGCAGTCTGATTTGCTCAGTACCATCTTCAGTTTAACTGTCCATTTAGTTTGAATTGCATGCAGTACTTACGGAAGCATACGTGGGACTGACACAAATACAAATGAATTACTTAGGTCTGGAGTTATGACAATGACACCAGGAAATGAATTCCCAGGGGCTTTAAAAGAGGAGAAAAAAAATTTAAAAAGATAAAATCACTGTCGCCTTTTATTTGAGTTCCTGATATTTTCAGCTTCTAAAAACATTACCTTAGTTAACTTTCTGCACTAAACTTATTTAACGACAGGAATAAAAAAGCACACTCCCTGGCACAGCAGCCCTGCTATCATGGTTTGAGGCACCTCCCAGGTAGAGCTATTCCAGATTAGAGAGAATTTTCATTTGAACCAAAGGCTGGATTGCACATCTCATTTCTGTATGCCACAGCAGCCAGGAGCAGCCAGCTGGGATCCTTTAGAAGCAATGCTGTGCTGCTGAGTGGGTCGCCTGCATTCAGCAATGCAGCAATTCCCAGTGACCACATAAAATGCAGCCTAGAAAACACTGACCAGTGCCTGGTCTTATCACAAACCACAGAGGCTGGTACCTTCCACTTGCACCTCGGTCCTCCTGAGGAAAGAGCCGTGAAAAAGAGGGAGGGAAAGGTGGAGCTCACCGCAGGCACCAGCTCCTTGGAGCAGTAAGGATTTTGCTCTTGTAAAGCAATTGCTGTGGGATTTTGAAGGCTGATATCTGCTGTGCTTTAAGCCTGACAACGAGAAGCATTTTGTTGCTTTGCTCCCTGCTCTTCGACCCGGCTGGGGCCTCAGCACCCTACATTTTCCTCTTCATGTCTTGCTTTCCCTTGCCTGCTGGCTTTGGGGCTGGGGAGGAGTGGTGATGATTCTTCTCAAGCCCTTGTGCCAGCTTCATCACAAAGGTCAAGACGAGTCAGTGATCTCGTGTAAAGGTTTGGCTCCTTTGAGAAGACAATCTTCGAAACCAGCATCCCTGGCACCGGCTAAACAATTAAATGCTCACAGCCCAACCCACCGCCCCTGTCCCGTAGTGCTGCAGTGGCAAGCAGGGCGCAGACTTCTCACTCACTGGCACAGTCAGAAGACTTGCTGCCAAGCCCATGCACAGCCTCCTCCCACACCTTTGAGATACTCTGGGTGGTTTGTCAGCAAAGCAGAATACTAGCATGAATAACACACTGATACTGTCAAGGACAGTGAAGAGCAATCAGCACAGTCAGCCCTGCTCTAAATGCTACCAGAATATTTATAACCTGAGTGTTTTGCCCAGGGAGCTGCAGCCTAATTTAGGCTCCTGTTTCCTGCTTACTTTCCTTTCCCCAAACGCATGATGGTTTTCTATCATTAATCTCCAGAGTCTCATACTTCCAGCATCCTGAACTTGTATTTCTGTTTCCCGTAGACACAACCTCTCCTCCTGCTGCATGGAGCAGCTGACCTGGTCACCTTTGCTGACAACACTCACAGCTTCACAGGATCAGGCCCATTACAATTAATAAATCATTCCCAGCTGTCTGTGCACACACTTGAACAAGATTAGTAGAAGTGGTTTCACACAATAGGCTACCCATCCCCAGCTGTATCCTCCCATCTTGATTTAAGAGTGGCTCCTTTCAGATTTATTCCTGTTCTTTCACAGTCATTTTTGTGAGACCAGCAGCCAGTCCTGCTCAGCACAAGCAATTGTGCTGCTCCTTTTATCCTCCCCGACTTCAACCAGTGCAGTTCTGTGTACTGGCACAGATATTAAATGCAAAGGGACTTTAGGAAATTAATCAGCAGCGGTGAGGCTATGGGTAAGGACTCTCAGCAAAATCATAACCAGATCTGAAACGCTGTGAAAGTCCCAGCAGGAGCAGACACAGGCATGCAGAAGTTGCACAGCTCCTACCACACCCATTTAACTTGATGCAGCCTCTGCTCCAGCCACCACAAGGGGAGGGAGGGAAGGAGCGTGCAGCCCAACTGCCCACCCTGCCTATGGCACCTTGCTCAGTCTGTGTGATGGATGCTCCAAAATCGGCCCACATCTCTCTGACATAGGCTTTGACTACGTGGCCTCTGCACATTTTGAGGCTCAGCTCCCCTTCGGAGGGTCTTTTCATGCCCTGGCTTTGCTACAGCCTCAACAAACACTATGTCTGCCTGACCCTAGAAGATGAGATTGCTGGGCTTCTCCCAGATTGCACCGTGAGAGAGGCACAGCTCCTTTCCTGTGCACTGGAGTACACGTCTTCCTTGCCTTCCACCAGTGATGCACATCATACAGAGGAGCAGTGGATTAAGGACTTCATCAGTTCAACCATGTAATTGCTATTAGTGCTAATGGGAAACACATCTATTTCAAAGATGCTCTTTTAGACAGATTTTGTGCATTAACTAAAGGTAGATGAAATGTTGCAGGACAGCATTTTACTCACAAAAAAAATAATGCAGAGCTGATTGACAGAAAGCACTGACCATCACTGACATTGGAATGGGAAAAGTAATCAAAATATTTCAATTTGTATTTCAAATTATAACTCAAGCCTAAGTAAAAGGTATTGAAAAGCCCTCAATACTACCAACAAAAATCAAACCTAAAAGGAAAGGACTTTTACTTTCGCTAGCTAACAAATAATTCAATTATTCACCCAGCACTAACGTGAGGGCAGAGAACCGGAGCATTCCCTGCCATCGGCATGGGGGAGATTTAGGTGGGTAATTCCATTAGCACCACAGAAGTCCCTTCACATAAATCTTTGTGGCATTAATGAGGAAATGAGGCATCAATAATACAAGAAGTTTGGGAACAGTTCCTTGGCTTCACTTCTGGATCTCAAGCAAGGACATCTCAGGTTTCCCATACCTCTGCCAGAGCAAGGCTTGTGCATCGCTAAATCTTCACAGGCTCCGGGCTTGGGCTCCACTGCAGTGTTTTAGAGCTCTCACAGTGGCCCTGGAAGCAGGGAAATGTAATCCATTGCAAGTAACAAGAAACACAAGTGCTATTTCCTTATCGCTCACAAATTTGGATGCCCTTAAAAGCTGTGTGTTAAATGACACGGTAAAGGAAGAGAAAGAGTTAAACCGTTGAGGAGTGAGCAGATTTGCTCCATGCAGCAAATGCGCAAAGCACTTGACTCTGTAACATCCTCACCAAGTAATTGTGCGAAGGCTCTCGGTGTCGCAGCTATTGTTTCATCTCCTTATCGGCACTGCACACTGCCGCGGGCTCTCCAGCTCTTCCCCAGAGGGCTCCCCCCGGGACGTTCGGGATGTTCGCACACACAGCAGAGCCCCATTAAGATGAAAGTGCTCCCAGCCTCTGTCCGTCTTCCTGCACACTGCCTCTGCAGAATCACACCATATGGAGCAAAGGAACAGGTTTTGCTTTTAAGTTAGAAAAATAGCTCTGCTGCTGAGGGGAAAAAAAAAAAAAAAAAAAAAAAGGAAAAACAGAAAAAACCTGGCTGCTATTCCAGTGGTGGTTCTTCCCAGGAAAGCTCAGTCTCTAGGCCTGCTCGACCTAGAGATAGGACCCATCAGGTAAATCACTTTGTTTTCCAGCAGCTGCTGCTACATAATGACACCAAGCTTGTTTACAATTGAAATCACAAGTTATTCCAAAAATATTGGTCTTATTAAAAAAAAAAAAAATATCTCTGCAGCACCTAAAAGGGGGAAAATAGCAACTGCCTGGGGGACAGACACCCACCTTTCTGAAATTTCTCTGTGGCAAGGCCACAAGGAGCACCGCCTGTGGGGAGATGGGCGTTCAGCAGGCTGCAGCTGGATGAAGGGACAGGGACCTGCCTGGGTGCCTTCTCAGCCAGGGCTAGTGGGAGGGCACCACAGAACCCTGCACAGCTTTCCCTCCATCAAAACCTGGAAGGACTTTTTTTCCTAAATCTGAAGGGAAAGAATTTTTCTGAAATTTTGTGGTGGGTATAAGAGCTTTTGGTTCTACAATGTACTCTCTTTTTTTTAAGGTTCCGAAGGAGAAGATAGCCCAAAATAGCAAAACCTGTCTATTTGGTAATTCATGTGGGTTCTCAATCCTCTTCCTTCTGGCCTGCCAATGCTCTTCATTTCTGACTGTCACTGTTTCAAATGAACTTCTGATTGTGCTTGAACCCTGCAGTAGCACATTGAGAGAAGATATATCTGGCCACCTGGATCACAGATTCATGCATCTACGTTATTGACATACCAGCACTTTTCTGCTAGGCTGCTCTTTTTAAACTTTGGTGCTCTTCTCAGTGCAAGATGCAAGAGCAGTTAATGAAGGAAAACCTCTCTCAGCCCTGACTAAATCCTAAATCTTTCGTGTTGGTTAGATATCTGTCCACATCCCAACCTGGCGGGCACAACTTCTCCCATGTTGCGCTAAGATCACTGAACTAAGCCAAGCAACAGGGAGAAAAGCTGATATGATGCACTCCTCCTACCCAGCTGAGTTTGGAGGGTGGAAACACAGCGTGTATTATTATTTTTGCCTTCCCAATGCTACTACTTCTCGGAAAGAAAAGCTTTGCAGAAAGTTTAACCTTTGCAAGAGTCCCAGAAGATGGAACTGAAGATTTCATGGTCCATTTTTCCACCTGTGAGCCAGGCCCTTACACAGATTAATAAAAGTCCTCATGCAGCAGCTATACAGCCTTTCTTTCACACAGGCACATGCAAACACATACACTGTGGCTGCATCTGTCCTGGCCCCAGCTTGGCTGAAGACTTGGTTAGATCTGGTTTGAGCAGTGCTGTGCCTCTCACTAAACATCTGGAACTCAGCTAAAGCAGAAGCAGTTCCAGCAGCTGACGCCACCCAAGAGCCTTCTCTCCCACTGTATTTATCTCACCCTGGCTTTACAAACCATTTTGCAACTGTGTTGGCAGCTCAGGAATTTAATTGCAAGTCTCATGATATTGGGTGGTGAGTTTAATGAAAAGTCCAGCTCCTGGGAATGCAGGAATCTCAGCTTTCATTTAAAATCAATTAAGTCTTCTAATTGCAGCAGCAACCTGAGAACACCCAGCAAGAAAGTCCTAAAGGATGGAAATCTGAAGGTAAATAAAAAGACCCTCTTCCTTCCCTGCACAATTTTTAAGAAAATGCTCTCAGGATTTCCAAACAAATGACGACTCATATGTACAAATCTTCATTTTAGAAATACTAATATTAACATAGTAGAATGGGCTAACAGGGAAAGAAGATAACAATTGCTTTAAGCATTAGTAGTGACTTATTTTTATACTACTAATAAGATTAAAGCACTTTCACTGTAGCTTGGAAGAAGTAAAACACATACATTGGTTGCAGCCCTTAGAAATAGGGTGTCACAAGGCAGTTTAACAGCCAGGCAGAATTACCAGTTGCATTCCTTTAACATTTATATATCACCAGGATGTGAATTCAGCAGGGTTCAGGGATTACAGGGCAGCTCTGGAGCATCTGGAATAGAAGAAAAACACAACTAAAGTTTAAAAGAAAACTAAAGCACCTTGAGTTATGTCAAGTTTAGCTCTGAAAATTAGTATCACACCCTTTCCTAAATCTTGGAGCCTAGGAGCTGGTAGAGGAATAAAGCCTGCAGTATTTATGATTTAATGGGAAAGGATATGTCTGTTTTCACAAATCCAGCTGGCTTGTAGGGAAAGGGAATAAGAATGGCCAGAATCTCGCAGTCTAACTGTAAATGATGATTCTTTCTTCCCACTATTTTCTGGTTATTAAATTCAAGTTGAAAAAGCAGTTTTCCTTATGTTTACACACCCACACAGTTAATTGGAAGTAAAAGTATGTCTGTTTATGGCCAGAAGTGCTACTCCTGTTTGGGAGAAACAGGTTCTTGAGCAAAATTCATGTAATTGGTTTCCATAGCCCAAAGCAAATCAGGAATAATTTCTTATAGCAAAGGAGCAGATTTATACTGAAGTGTCCCTTGAAATTTCTCATTCAAAGGCTGATGGCACTAATGACTGCCTTCAAATTGCTATCAGTAAAAGTCTACGCAAAAATGAAATTCAGTGTGCAATTTGGCAAACAGCTGTATGTTCACAGCCTTTAGCAACTAATCTAATCTGGGCTCTAATTTCTCTTTGTGCAGATTTGTAACGTATACAGGCTTGAGCTTAATAAGGCCATTAGCACAAGTAGATTTACTCAGGCCCATAAGTGCTTGCAGAATGAGATCCTGCTTATATTCAGCTGGCACTAGGCCAGCCCCATCCCTAACCAGCATCATACAGGCAATAAGGCTACTTGCATTTTTCCTCCTCCCAGCAGGTCTCTTGCCGACCCCCATGGCAAAGGCACCTCATGAGCCTGAAAGCAAACTACCCCAGCGCAGAGACACAAACCAGGTCCTGGCTAAGCCTGGTCCATGCCTGGATGTCTGCATTGAGCCAAAATGGGGACCTGTTCCCAAAGCATGGGAGAGTCTCCCTTTCCCAGAGAAACCGGCATTTGTTCTGGTCCCTTCCCTGCCAACGCAGAGCCGACGGGACAGCAGTGCAGGAGTAAGTGAATCACCCGCTATTTCATTCCCCTTTCGCTTGTGGATGAGCCTTCTGAATTCAGAGTGCGGGACTGCCTCCGATTAAATTGAATCAAATGCGCGTGTTTACGAGAACATTTTGACCGACAAATCATTTTCCCTGTCAGACCAAGATACGACAATGATGATAACTCAAATTTTTGGAGTCAAATGGCTTTGGAAAGCTTTCCTGCCATTACACTCTGAATGTCAATGGGTCCAGCTAAGTGCAGGTGAAGACTGATGGCAGCACTTTCTGCATCTCCTTTTCCCATCAGAGCACTCTGCGTAACATCGGCTGGCAGGTCTGCCCCCAAAAAGGATGAAAGAAGATGCCAGGTATTATTCTTAAGATTTGCACTATATTGAATTTGTCTTTGCTTTTCCCATTAAAACCAGGTTGCAAAGGATACTGCTAGGAGTTAAACACTGAATTGGTTTCCTCTGAAATAAGAGATCTCCCTGAAATACTGAGGTGTCTAAACAGCTAAAATATCTTTCCAGATTAAGTAATAACACTACTATCAAAAGAAAGCTCAGAACATCATAACAAACACCCCAAAACTTATTTTAAAGCCACAACTCATTTAAGTAAATGATTGAATACAAACTTTGAGTCTGGTTTTCAACCTGTTACTTCTGGGACATGAGTCCCAAAATTCCTCTGGTACTCTTGCAGGAAAGCCCAGGAACTTGCCACTGCTGTCTCGTTTAGCCTGCACAGCCCAGAGATCTGTATAGCTTTGATTTACATTTTGAAGCCTTGCTTTGCAAACATAAAAGCTAGAACTGGCTGGTTTCGCTGTGAACCCCTTGGTCCATCTTCAAATTTGAAACAGTGTGACAGGTATGCTTAGCACAGAGCAACAAAACAGGTGAGGAGAGCTCAGATACTGTCTGTCAAACTACCATCCATCACTCGGTACCTTTGCCTTCCTATTTCTAGAAGTGTGGCCATACTGCCTCCTTCCCCAGCCCCCTCTCTGTTTAATATTTACTTTCCAGGGGGGATATCAGGAGGAAGCGATGAAGAAAGCAACAAAAAAAGCAGAAAGGGAGAAGAGCAAAGGTACAGTACAGATCCCAGCTGTGCTTTGGGCCCCTGCACTGTTCTGCATGAGGGGAGGAGGAAGGGAGAGGAAGGAGAAGAAAACCTGGGAAATAGCATGAAGCAGAATGACTGGAAAAAAATACAGCCGCTGGATGTGCTGGGTGAGAAAGGAATGAGAGCAGACTGAAAACTAGCCCCAAAAGAGCAGGTCCTGGAGGAATTTATTGGAAACACGAACAAACTAAATATTGGTATGAAAACAGTGTAAGCAAAGCAACAGGGTAAACAGGCAGTGCTACAGCGAAAGAACACACATGATTCCCCATATTAAAAAATTACAACAGTTTTGCTGAAGGAAAGTAGCAAAGAATATTGACAATTTCAATTGAGAGCAATGCTCACTGAAACCACTGAAGCTTTTGCATTGTCTTAAATAGACACTATACCAGATCCTCAGCCCTTGAGCAAATAATTGTGGGATGAACCAGGTGTGTAAACAGCCATAGGATGCTCTTATACTGTTTTAGCAATGCAAAAATAATTCCCAAAGTGGAATTTAAGATGCATCATTCATGCCTAGCAATCACCACGTTTAGTCACATAAAGAAAACTGGCCCAAACCCATGTTGTAGTCAGGAAATGAAGACTCAAAACCAATACCTACACAAACAATAAGACTTGTTGCAGGGATGGAAAATGGAGAAATACCGGTATCTGGATCTCTCTGGCACTGCGGTGATGTAAGGCAGGGGGCACCTTGCTTTTGTTATATCTCCAGCACACATCTGTATAAAACAGGCATCTGATAGATGAGCTACTTGACAACCGCTGACAGCTGGGTCAGGAAAAACTGATAAAATTTTAAAGAGTTTGGGCAGATGAGGGATCAGTACAGTGCTGTATTGGTGAAGGCTGAAAATGTGCAGGAGACACTGTTATTATTCAGTAGCCACCAGTTAGCAAAACATCCCTGCTTTGGTTTAACTGTGTACAAGCACAACCTTTCAGATAAGTAACCTTCCTCAGGCACCTTCTGTCTAAGGTGACCAGAAATTTTTTCTCACCTCATCATAGCACCTATCCTTATGTGCAGCAAGAAAGGCCCATGTTGGAGCCAGCTGGCATTGGCTCCATCAGACATGGGGGAAGTTTCCAGCAGCTTCTCACAGAAGCCACCCCTGTAGCCCCCCTGATACCTAAACCTTGCTAAACAAACCCAATACACGGACCGTGACCTCAAGTAGCTGGGAGGGCCCCATCCAGAAACGCTGCCACTGTCACCCTGGTCACCTCCCCTCAGCACCATAGACTTCACTGCCTGCTCTTGAGAAAGCTTTGGGGGTACATGATACCCCCACCCCAGTAGAAAAAGTAGAAACAGAAATCAGATCCCAGGTTGAATGTTTGCCATCATTGCTGTTACAGTCTTATTTATTGAAGAGTTTAAAAAAAAATCTTGTCTGTCTTGAGATTTCACCACCAAATGCATTTGCAATGATACAATAAGAGAAACCCCCAAGTGCTTCCAGAGCCAGAGAGATTGATAGACTTTTCCATGGTCTGTGGGACCTTAGCTCTCATTAAGGTCAAGCCAAATTACCTTACGAATAATTTAGCTACAACCTGCAGCTCCTTGATTCTGAACTGATAGATTATGCAGCCATTAATCAGCTCCACGTCTGGCCTTTGCTTTTGACATTCAGAAGGTAAACTTACTCCATGCTGGTTTTCTTATTAAGTTTCTCAAATACATTGATAGTATAAAAAAAAAATAAAAATCAATCTCATTCCCTACTAAGGACCGATGATTCCTCATGTTTCATGAAAGATTGAACACACCTTTTAATAAATTTGTTTGTAATGCACCAATTTCATTTTGCCTAGTCCCAAGGAAGCAAATTTCTATTTGATGGGTTAGAAGACAGAGGAGATAATTTATCACTGTACGTCTGGGTCTGTAGTTAGTTGCAGAGCCATAAATTTGGAAGACAGCACAGTAACCGATCTTCAGTTAATTTCCTGGAAAATCTGAAAACTTTGTCCTGGGTGATCACTGACAAAGATATAATAACAATAAAATAACCTGAGACGGCCAAACCCAATGTAATAGTTTCCATAAAGATCATTTTTATCAGAGCCCTGCAGGACTTCATTCACTGATACGATACCACTCCCTCCATATAACTACGATAGTGAAAATTCACTTTTATACCCTGATCAGATTTTTTTGGCTAGGACTCCTCTAGCTATGTTTAGCTCTCAGATGCATGTCTTTAGTAAGAACTACCTGTATATCCAAGGGCTGAATTTCACTCAGTGAGGATGTTCAGCAAGGTTTAATTTTGACAGATGATCAAAGGCCATGGCCTTATCACTCAATGTCTGCTTCAGCTCCCAATGGATGGTGGGTATGCTCTTGAAATAAAGATCTGACTTTCCATTACTGTCATAAAGCAAGCTGTAGAACCTCCCTTTCTTCATTTGTCTTAATTATAAACATATCTTCTAGCTCATGAAAAAAAGAAAACTCCTTTTCGTAAGTGATTAATGAACCTACAGATTCTCCTACAGATAGAGTCAATAGCCTTCCTGCCTAAAGTCCTGCTTCAAGTACTTATTTATATGATGTCTACATTAGCTGGCAATTAGGTACAGCTTTGATCATTTTGATCACCTTCCCATCTAAACACCACCAAAATCTTACACTAGTCTGCAATCCATCAGGTCCCAGGCTTGCAGCACTGGTCTATATGGGCACGATTTTGAGGCAGCTGTTGAGAAAGCCTTTGCTGTAAATCCCCGAAATACATGTAAATGATGGACCAGAAGGGATCCATGTCCATTGAACTGCTTCCCCCCTGGCCAGAAAAGGAAGAAGGCACACTAAAGGGTCAAGCTTGCATGCAATGCCTGTTGAACACTGATACAAGAAATAAGAATTAGTTACAGCTTTCCCTATTATAGCCCCAAAAGGCTCTATTAACCATGCACTTCTCTTTATTTAGTACTATTTTGCATACATACATTGAGCTATCAGGTGACTCAAACCCCATACCCTGGTTTGGCATATTCCATTCAAATAGGAAAATACAGTCTACAGAAAGGACTCATTTGTGAATTTGGGCTAGGTTAGTGCATATAGCAAACTCAACATGTAGAAGATTTTTGTTTTAAAATATTATTTTATTTAAAAAGAAAATATCCACAGTGTTGTCATGCATACTTGTGCATAAGTCACAACAAACTAGGCAGCATGTGGCAGGGCATGCTTCACTACTGAGTGGGTCAGTGAAGGTCTTTGGTTTAATTTGCTGCCACTTGTATTAGCAAATGTTGTGATTTTTACATTAAACTTAAAGCATCCAACACAGATGAAGAAAGAGGGTTTAGGTATTTTCTAAAAGACAAGTTTTCTGCAGGACGTAATAAAAAATATTTTATAAATATGTCATGGATTAAAGTGTTTTATATGAAAAACTCAAAAATAGTATTTCAATTTTTCATTTCTTAACAAGCATTTCTTGTTCTGTTTGACTTCAACAAATCAAAATGCAAGTGAGACCTTTATATTAATCCCAGCTGTTTCCTCTTCATGGGAAATTTTCATAATAATAAGTGAAACATTATCATTTGGTTCTTGCCCTACCCCAATTAGTCTTTTCCTTATTAGATCCAGCTCTAGCCTCATGAGGCCCTTATTGTCTTCTAAAAACACATCTCACCCAACTCACTGTAGGGAAAACTTCAGGCATTTAAAGCTAAAACCAGAAGACAAAGGACAACAAAAACAGGAGTGAAAAGGAAAAAGAAAGAGTTTGCTATTCTGTCTTTTTTGTTTGTTTGTTTGTATTTTGTTGGGTTTTTTGTGGGGTTTTGTTGGTTTTTGTTTTTTTTTAAATGAAACCCTTGCCATTCCTAGGGAGAACCAGAGGATGCAATGCTATACTTGCATTTGCTTGTTTTATGGTTGGGAACTGGTGTACGGCATTGACTACTTGCGTTCAGTCTTACATCACTTGAGCTCAAATACCCACAGCTCTAGCAGCCATTCAGCTGATGAGTTCTACAGCTGTGTACATTATATATCCGTCTTTATCTATATGTGTCTATACATATCTCCAAGTTTGCACTACCTGTGTGCAAGACAGAAGCAGATTTTCAAGACCTTATCAGGCAGCGTGAGGGACACGTTTCCAGAGGAGGTCCACTGCTATTGAGGAAACTCCATAACCAATAGATCTTCTTTTTTAGCACTCAGCAACACTCTTTACGATCTTTATGGCCAGTCTGTCAAAGCTGTTTAGCACCCAAAATAGTCAGTTTGCCTAGAAGCTCCACCACTAATTTTAGTGGCTAAATGAGATCTGACCTCAATCATGTGAGTGAACTCTTTGGAAAAGTCTGGCCACAAAGCTGTCATCTAAACTGACCGCTCCTCAGGCAAGCAGTAAGTATCTTCCGACGTTGTCCTCTTTTGTGCCCTAACCTATGCAGTCTGCTTATTTATAGAACGTGTGAACTTCATATACATTGGGCTGAATCCCTGCACAGTGGGGGAATCCCTTGGCTTTGCACAGTGCAGCCAACAGTTCCTCCCAGCCTCCAAAAGCAAAGGCTCGCTCTGCCCACCTGCCACACAGGAGAGCAACAGAATACAGATAAACCCAAATTCAAGAATATTTCTGGGAACAGTAACAACTAACAAGAAGAAGAGTAGGAGCGAAGAAGCTGGCTAGCAGTTTGTGAGCTCCAGGCCCACGTGGCACACAGAAAGGGGAGGAGAGGGAAGATCCCAACGCAGCAGCAGCAGCCGCCATCCTTCAGCTGCCTACTAGGATTGTGTAATTTGGAAAGATGTGCAATGTGTTCCTGCCTTGTGTGAGGGCTGAACAGCACAGCCTATATACAAAATACAGGATATTTAGTGTTGGAAAAACAGGCCCTAAGTTCTACCCTTTTACAATCAAAGTTCCACCAATGCTCAAATAGCAAAAAAACCCCAACAACCACGAAACAAAACCCCACCCACACCACAAATCAGTTTTGCCCACTTTGGTTTAGCGGAACTACCAAATAAATCAGCAGAAACCTAAGGTAATACCATTACGTTTAGATATTGGTAAGATAAAATAACATTTCTCCTTTTGGAAATACTTGCCATTTCTTTTTGTATTCTACATCCAATAGCATAAATTAGTAGAGACAAAATGAACATGAAGATGCATCAGCCTCCATGCAAGGATGGACATGCTGCTTTTTGCAGGTGCAAAAAATTGAGCTGAGGTGTTTAACTAGAGAGAATCATCACCATCATCATGCAAGCCTCCCTCCTTACCAGATGCAGGCAGGGAAGAAAATTCCCTTCGTCTAAGGCCACAGTGCATTCTGGTGGGCACTGAACTCTCAGGCAGTTCAATCATCACATAAATAAGCCTTAATTGGCATTCCTGAATGCTTTGAAATCATATTGCCTGCTGCTGGTGCTCCAAAAGTTATGCCTCTGGAGATATAAATGGGG
>JAVJGI010000035.1:8218246-8273291 GCA_035590275.1 Ibycter americanus | reverse complement strand
GTGGGCAGGGGGGTCGGTCCCTTCTCCCAGGTAACGAGCGACAGGACAGGAGGGAACGGCCTCAAGCTGCCCCAGGGGAGGTTTAGATGGGATATTAGGAAAAATTTCTTCCCTGAAAGGGTGGTCAGGCATTGGAACAGGCTGCCCAGGGAGGTGGTGGAATCACCATCCCTGGAGGTATTCAATGAAATTGTGGATGTGGCACTTAGGGACATGGTTTCTTCGTGGGCTTGGCAGGCCTGGGTTAATGGTGGGACTTGATGATCTTTTCAAACCTAGATGATGCCATGGTTGTACGATTCTATGTCATGGTCTCCCCTTCCTGCTTCACCAGCGGACCACAGTTATAGGTGCAATTGTCCTCTCAGGGAGGCATATAGGATTCTCTGTGCCCACACGTGATAAAACATTTCTGTTGCGGCTGTTTTCACCAATTCAGTCATTAGTTTCTTAAACTGGATTCTATCCTTTCCATATATTTTGCTTCATGATTCAAATGAGGACAGACTTAATTTTACTGTTGATGAATTACACATGCAGAATCACAATGGCGCTCTGGCAAACGTGACTCTAATTTATTAAAAAAAACATAATTATGCTTTATTATTCCATTTATTGGGGAATGGGGAGAAAAGTTTAATTTTTTTTTTTATGGCATTTGTTCCTCTGACTACCAGTCTGGCTGATGGCAGTGGCAAATCTAAGGAATCGTCAGTCTCATCTCTCAAAAAAAAAATAATGAAGAAAACCCAGGTGTGAAAATCAGTGTTTTGTACAGATTATTGAAGTAATTTCTGAACAATATTTCAGAATGAAAGATCACTGCTTACATTTTTTGTCATTGTATAAAGAAATACTCTGCCAATTCTGCAATCCAGAGTTTAACTGTTGAACAAATTAACTCTTTAACAAATCATATGGTATTTAGAATTACACATGCAAAGGACATAGCATAACGTCAGACAATTACTAATCACAGCAAGTAGAGAATCACAGCACAGTCAATTCAATTTTCAGTGATGCCTCTTTAAGCTCTAATGAACCATGGTGCCCTAATGAGAGGTTTCACTGAATCCTAGCCAATGAAGCAGAAAATTTATGAAGAAAAGGGAAAAGGTAAGAAGCAAAACCACTCAATAGCTGTATTTTACAGCAACGTGTTCAACCATGGTTTAATGGTCACTCTTTAAACCTGTAAAAAAAAAGGGCATGATAGAATTTTAACTTTGCAGTGCAGGTTCAGTTTGTTTCTTCCCCCTCTGTGCCACTCTTCCTCCCGCAAAAAGTGGTAGACAGTGAGCTGTATGGAGAGAAGAAATAAAACGCTGAAAACCAGTGAAAGGAATCATGACGCCCTGGTTTGTCAGACACTGTGGCAGTATCTTAGGCTGCCCTCATAACATGAACCACTTTGATTTATTGGGCCATTAAAGTTCTAGTAATAATTCCAGCACACTTCCACAACTAATGGTTACTGACAGGAAGAGTTTCTGTCTTTCCACTTAACAATGTTAAACAATAATGGATGCAATCCTGACCTCGCTGAAGGCAATAGCAAAACTTCCGCACAGTTGTGACTGATGAAGTTTTACACAGACATGTCTTCCAAGCTGTAAAATGGTTTTCTAAAAGAGTAACTACAGTATGCCAATGAGTGTTTTCAGCTGGTAAATTCTACACCAAAATGAAAACTTCGATCAGAGGGGTGGGTAGGCATTTAGAATATAAAGAACATAAACAGGTGGCCTGCTAAGTGTTTGTCTTTCAAAATATTCTTGGATTTGGGTAGGTTGCAAGATGAGATGTGTTTCCACAGTAAGCACCTGAATCTGCTGAGGAAACCTGAGCCTTAGCAAGAGATTTAACTTTTGTCTTACTAGAGCAAATCAGAAGAAAAAGAAAGGAAGAAAAGTACTCAGTACATATGAATGTTTTCTTGTTGTAAGGGAAGAACTTGGATGTTACAGACTTGGCAAAGGTTGTTCTCCTTATGAGTTCAAGTTGGGATGGAGGAATACCTCTTCACAAATTTCAAGACTATATAAGCTTTCTCTTCAAAGGATGATGATGAGGGACAATAGAGAAAACAAAGCTTTTCTTTCTGGCTTTAAGAATTACAGTAAAGATTAGGGTGGCAGCAAACCTCGCTCTCCCTTCCTCCTAAGGAAGCAGAAGTGGGACACGTCATACTTACTCTAGCTCAAGAGCAAATTAATGGATTTTGGGCCTTACTCTTGTAAGACTCCCAGAAAAACACTGTGTTACAAGGAAAATAACTTCTACAAAGCACTTAACAAGTTTCATGGGCAAACTGGCACAGGAGATTCTCTGAGGAAAGAATACAAGAAACTAATCTAGTCTGCTTGACACCGGAATAAACCAAGAAAAGTCACATAATGGTCACCAATGTGCTGCCTTTCACCTTTATGTTATGTCCACTACGTCACACTTGCTTTCCATTCTTTGTCTGTAAGATGGGAATGATATCAACAGAGTAATATAATGGAATAATATCAGTGAATAATAGTATAATAATATCAAGGAACTTCTGAGCCTCTAGGTTCAGCCTCTCCTTCAAGGATGGTAGATCATAGCTGGGTATTAGTACATCCCTTCCGTCTCAAAACATGTTTCACTCTGAAGCTACGACTGCTGTGTTTATGAGAAGAGATTGTCATATGACTGTGATGCTTCTAAACCACATAACCCCATACTTTAAAACGTGCATAAAAAGATTCTAGTGCTTCCAATTCTAGACTAACTAGAGACAAATGTGCAAACCAGAGAAGCAAAAATTGTTTCCACTGCTTTTATATGAGGAGCTAATGAAAATTTAACTGAAAAAATATTGTTTCATAAAGGTCCTGAAAATTAATCATATCAATGAATTTTAACAGACAAATGTAATTATACAATCTATATGCTTGGAAGCATTAAAGTTAAGCACTGAATCAAGAGCTGTTTGGTGCCAGAAAATCATCTACCAGATCCTTCCCTTTTCAAAGCAATGTTTCCTGTTTCTTAGGGTTTTTTAATTTCTAGGAGTTTTGTTTAAAAATAAGAATATTATATAGATGCTCCTTATAAGTCAGTGATTTTTTCTCTCTCTCAAGCGTTTGGTGGTTTTATGGACAGCTAAGTCTATATACCTTGCAGAAAATACAGGATTTAACAACATTTCGATTTAGTATGTTCTAGACAGTATAAAGGATTGACATCAAAATACAGAATTTTTCACTGCTATACCTTCATCCTGACTCTAACCCAAGCTCATAATTACCTTCATGTCAGTGAATCAATTCAGCTGTGCTGCTAGAATTCATAAATACTGACCTTTGATAAATGTGAAAGCAGATGGCTTTGTTGGATCATTGGAAATTTGGCACATATCACACACCACAAAAACTATGCTGGTCTGTCAGCATCTTTTTTAGCCACCCACTCCCGCCTTGTTTTTTTTATAAAGGTAGAGAGCTGGATCAATACAGAACATATGTTAGGTTCAGACATCAGTGACTGCTGCTCCAGTTCACTCTTCAGGCACATTTAAGAAGGAAGGTAGCAAGGTAGCACTATTTCATCCCTTCACAAGCTATTCCTGCTCTCAAATGCAAGAGAAATTTGATTTAAAATTTACCTTTTAGCATCTTTTGGAAGGAATAAAAACATCTTGACCACACAGAAAACACTATCAAACACACAAAACAAAGTAACTTAGGAAAATATTTGTAAGCTGTATTAATCAGGATCACAAGGAAAAAATGGTAGATGAATGACTTAGCAGTTTAGGAATTGCCAGACAAGATCATCTCAGTGATTCAACTTCTTCAGTGTTGTTTCACCAACTGTGGACAATACCAGATGTCTCTGATGAAGATGCAAGAAATCCAGATGGACACAGTTAAGGGATAACATTATGCTTAAAGATAAAAATTTTCACCACGTTGTGAATGTAATCTGAGTTTGTCTTTTGCCCTGAAGTAGGGTCACTTAAATTACTTCCAAAACCCAGGTTTTCGCATTTAGGTCTCATTTCACACAGCAAGAAGGCTTATGTCACTGCTCTGGCCATGACAGTTTCCCTTCTTCCACCACCAAAATGTGACATTTGAACCTTTTGGCCAACTTCACGAAAGCTCAAATGAAAGGCCATGGAAGTCTAAAAGACAAGTATATTCCCAGAGTATCATGCAAGCCAGATGACACACCTAAAGAAACACCTAAATTCATACATCTGCTGAGGGAAAGACAGGCCATAGCCTGCAGCTACACTTCCCGTTTGGCAGCACCCAGCCAATCAATCACATCAACGCTTACAGGCTGATCAACCAAATCATGCCTAACCCAAGCCAAAGCCTTTTGACCCAGGAGAGGTAAGGGTCTGCTGCACAGTCCAGAGGAGGAGAAAGAAAGGAGCTGCTGTTAATTCATTGGGGATATTCAGGTGACAAAGGACACGTACCCAGACGAAACCTGGTTTCATTCGACCGAACACGGAGTAACTTGAGCAGCTTTTCCCTCCACGTGTAACTACTGACCCTGCAAAGGTCTAATCCCAGCATCTCCCCTTCCACCTTTTGCTTTTACTTCTTTTAAAGGCTTGGCCTCTTATTTTAGAGCTGTAACTAATCAGACATTACATATTTTTTGTATCAGCTTTTGCTTTCTGTAGCTTGTTCAATTTCATGAAACTTCTCCCACATCTTTTCCTCATGTGCCACATTCAAACCAAGTTCTCACCTCTGTGTTGTTCTATGTAACAACGACTCAAGGTTTCCTCTACAGGGTAAACAAATCTTTTGAGTCTTTCTGTACAGCAGATTGTTTCTATGCCTCTAAATTATTTCAACTGCATAAATGTGGATCATTCTAAATTCTAAATTCTATGACAGTTTATCTGTGTGAAAACATGGCTAAGAGCATCCAAAGTGCAAATGCACAATTAATTCATCAGTACAGTATCTTCCGCACACACTTGCAGTCCATGCATTAGACAGGCTAACATTTGGTTCATTTTTTTAGCTGCACTCATACATTGGTCAATAGTCCATGATAATAAACATTTTTTAAAAGTGGAGCAATCTGAGATGCAATATATGTTTACATAGAAAGGCCCTGTATCAGCAATGCAAACCTGTGCAGGATAAGAAATTTCTAGTCTGAAATTCTGAGATTATTTTCACCTGCGTTCATTTGTAGGTGTTACAATGACAGATGTAATACTGTAATATAATACTGCTAATATATATTATCTGTTAACAAGCCCAATAAAAAATACTTACTAAAAATTGGACTAAATTTTCAAGGATAAAATAATTATTGCAAACCTGTTTAATGATCAAAGATATGCATGCACAAAGTTTGCACAGCAACAGACAGCAAGAAAAAGCAATTTAAAAAATAAAACCAGAAGTGAACAATGCCACAGCATTTTACTGTCACTGTCTCTACAGAATAAAATTGCTACTAAGAGACCTACAAGCAGAAAAAGACCTGGAACAGGAGGAAACATTTCACCCATACTAGAACATAAGCTGAACTTTTCATATAAACTTCTTTGTGTGCATGTCAGGGCACAGGGATCAACTTCACGTAGCACCTGATACATGCCACTGAGACACATCCCAGTGCACACTCCACTGAAAATACAGCATAATTCATCATGCAGGGGAAGGGCTACTGCGACTCCTGACCATAAAACAAAGGGCTGATGAACACGTCCTAGAAAAAATAACTTTTGCCAACCTTCAGCTTTGACATTATTTTGTCCTTAAAAGCCTAAATAATGAGCACTGATGCCTTAATTTGTTCATTCGAACACTAGAAGCTTCCAGATCTATTAATTTGATGCTCTATTTAAATAGTCTAGTGAATTGCTAAACTTGACTACATTAAATTTGAATTTTAAGTGATTAATTTAAAACAACTTTTATTCCAGAACAGCAATTAGTATTTAAGCTTTTAAACTGCTGTCAACATTTAAATTAGTCATATATAAGTGTTTCAACCTGAAGGGGCAATAAATGAATTAGGATTCATTTGCTATGCCTTATCATGAGCACATGTCACAAATGTAACCTGTCAATCGCAGGGCAGTGTTTTAATATTTTAAGAGAGAAAAGGAGTGGCTACAAAGCAGCATGTGGTGGAGGCCCATCAACACAATGCAGCGCAATTCAACATAGACACCAAATAAGAACAAACCAGAGTAAACTATGAGAATAACAAGGAAGTGGACAGTAAAGTGTGTGAGAGAGTATGTGTGTGATAAGATCTAGGTGGACACAGTGTAGGCAGTGCTCTGTAACAAACAGAAAATATAATTGAGGGAGCAAAACCCCTTTCCCTGGCAGGAACCCGACCCTTGGGCCTTTGTCCAGGTGGTCTGGAAGTCTTTTAAAATGCCTCTTTATGCATCCTTCCTTTCATTAGAATTCACTCTTTTCTCCCTTTATCTTCTCTATCAGATTGCATATGATTCAAATGCACTGTGATGAAGCTACAGGACAATAATTTGCTCTTGTAACTACCATCCCCTCAGACTGAAATGTAACTCACATATGTCCTCTTACAGTAGTCCAACTTCACGTTATCTGAAAGAACAGTTGAGAACCCAGCTCTGTGACTGACACATGGAGACCAAACTGCTGCTCTCAGCTGGCCACTCGCAGCTTCTCACTGTTTGATGTAGCAGCGGCAAACATCAAGGGATGCACTAAAAACATGCACTCTTGAACCTGTGCCGATCACTACATTCATGTAAGAGTTTCTGTAGAGCAGGGATGAGGCTGTGATACATCACAGCAAGCTAGGTCTTTTTTCTAGTCAACAAACTATCTAGTATTTATTGTGGAACCTGGATACTCAGCACAGAAGTATCTTCTCTAAATCATATCCCAGCCCAGACTAAAAAAGTAGTAATACGCAGATCAGCAACGATTAATGATGTAAAATACAAATAAAATGATCCTTGCTTATGACTCCATGCACAAAACTCAACAAGCTGTACTTTCTTATTTGTTATCTTCTGTCACTGGATTTATTTTATATGATGCAGAGAGTAACTTTACTTCTAGTCAGGCAGGGAAGTAGTGCTAATAATTTTGGTATGTCCAGGAGTAGGTTCTGGCAGTTTTTGTTCTGTTCCTGAAGCCCTGGCGACAGAAGTTGCTGACCTCTCAGTGACTGGGCAAGCTTCTGCAACAAATCCCACTGTGGTGATCTTTGTAACCAAAAAGCAAGTAAAAATAAAAAAATTAAAATACTGATAAGCAAAGTAAGTCCTCAGAGCAAATACTAGGAAGCCAAACTAATCACTGCTAGTATTCAAAAATTCATCTCAGTCAGTTTTTAATTTCTGGCAGAAAAAAAAAATTGTGAAAGCCACTTGCCAAAGTAGTACTAAAACCCTCTTCACGTTACTGCCATTTCTACAGGAAGTTTGTTTAGGAATATTAAGGGAAAACAAATGTTCTCCAACAGTAAGAAAACAGCACAGACAAAAAGCAGTTGAGGGGATTAATGAGTGACACTGCCAGATTTGGACTGGCTGGTCTGAACTGGCTCCTTCCAGGCAACGAAATGGACTAAACAAAGGTCACAAAAGGAGCGAGTGGAATGGAAAATCTGATTTTCTGTAATCAAATGTTGTGCATACAGGTATGTGTAATCTAATTCCAGCCTGCCAGATTAAGATATTAACCCAATTATGTTAATTTTATCACCTTGTAAAAATGAACCATCATTTTATTTAAATTTGTTCAACTGTTAAAGGCTAAGAGAGTAATATATTCCAATGTCAATACAGTGCCAAAATACATTTCATATAGAAAGCATCTATTTATATGAATCTTAATCAGTCTAGACAAGGGAAGAAGCACTTCTTAGTGTAGACCCAGAGGCACAGCAGATAGTAAATTGAGTGGGCATAGAGAAGATTTACATTAGTGAAACTGAAAACTCATTTCCTAGGCCCATTCATAATGGAGAAATTATTGTCCCATTCCCTACAGACTTTCCATTATCCCATTACAGGAAAGCGAGAACCTCTATCTGTGCTTCCACGCCCATGCACATATTGTATCAGGAGAGTATGTGAACTTAATTTGGCCGAGGGCCATAAATTCACTGTGAAAGGCAAATGAAGATCCTCTCAATCTGGTCACCAAGGCATGACATCCTAAAATCCAAGTAAGACAGAGCTCAAAAGCCTTGTTGAATACAGCACGTTCTACCTGGATGGTAAAGACCAACTGTGTTCTAACAACGTGGGTGTCACAAAATTCACAGAGTAAATATATATATATATATATATCTCGTCGGGGCCCAATGACCAATTTTCAAACTGTTAAACACAAGCAAATTGAGAAGGAAAGTGCACAGTGCTACAGCTTACTGGCATTATATTCTTCCAAATCGTAACATGCTAAGCCAGTCCAAACACCAATTTTTCTAACACTACAATATGATATTGAAAGCAAGGGAATTTTAGTGCTAAAAGATGGCAATTTGCAGCAAAATGGCATACAGAAAAAGGTAAAATGGATTTTTAAATCAGACCAATAGACAACTCCCCTTATCAGTCATTTATTCAGCCCATGCTTAAGCACTTTGGTGAACTGGGGCCACGTCACCTTATCAATGATGCTCATGTAAAAAAAAAAAAAGAAACAACCAACAACCTTAAAGGTATATATCAGAAATTTTGAAAAAGCGTATAAAATAACACACCATATCCTGGTCAGGGCCAATCTGCTATGAAAAGAGAAGTATCACAGGATGAGGAAGACATCTATGAGAACTTCTGAGGTCCATTTTATGAACTGTAGACTAGCATTCCCTTTTCTCAGTGGTTTGGTTTTTTTTTTTCCCCTTTCCTGTTTTGCCTGCCATCCTTCTCAAATAAACCATCATCATCTGTTAAAAATATTTTGTGAAAACCACTGTTTTATTCTACCTTGTTGCCTATTTCTATTCTTCACAAAACCAGCCAGATCGAATCACCCACAGGTGACTAAAGTTTACTCTTTGAAGATGGATTCTGAGAAGGTTGTGCAGTTTGTATCAATACGGTCTAAACATGCCAGGCAGGACACAGAAGAAGCATACAGGTCAGAAAGAGGCACTTACGTGGCACTGGTGACTATGACCCCCTGCTATGACTGCTGACTAACATGCAGTTAAGGCAGGTTCTTGTGTAAGTTATTCAATGTCAGCCAGAAAGGACAGCTTATCCAATAATGGAGATTTCAATATGTCTTTACCAGCCCTCAGAACTACCCCATCCCACAGAGCATGTAACTGTAACTATTAGGATTTACAACCCCTAGACATATGTCATAGTTACATTAAGAGGGATGGCTGCCTCCCCTACAGCCAACATATTAAGTCAAATGTAAAGCAAATTACATTAAGGCAGATGTAAAGCAAAACATGCATGATGTAAAATAGATGTAAATAAACTATAGCGGACTGTCCTTTGAGAAATGAGTTACCTGACCACATAAGCAGCAGCACTGCATTAAGAAAAAGGGGTGCTTGCTATGTAGATGAGGTACATCTCTCCCAAGAGCAGCGCAGGTAAAGCTCACCCTGAAGAACAGAGCACTGGGTGCTTCCTGGGTGCAACGTAAACCACAAGAGCAGATCAAAGGTATTACCTTGGAGTTGTAAAAAAAGACAAATCAAAACAAAGAAAATGCAGCTCTACACACCCCTTCAGCAATCTAGTAATTACCTGTGTTTATATGAACACATGGACACCACCCTCTTCTCATAACAGAGAACTCCAGTAGATTTTCCTTCAGACCCCGCTAAGGGATCCAAGAATTCAGCATGTAGCCCTAACCAATACGCAGAAACCATTAAGTACACAAACACACTCCACGCTCTTTCAATAATTAACATAAAATATTTTTAAATGTCAACCGCAATAATTATTACTTTAAAAAAATTGTGATGAGGGATCATAGTAACTTCAGTGGTCTGGAGAAGGTGATTAAATAGCAGCTGTTCACCACCCCTTCACATGCAAGAACTGGAGTCAAATATAACAGGCAGCAGAGAGGCTGGAAAAAATCCCAAACAGAAGAAAAACAAGAGAACACGGCTCTTCATTAAACGTGCAATAAAACAGTGAAAAAGTGTGTCAGAATGCTGCAAATGTGAAGCATTATGTGAGTTCAAGAGACATTCAGGAACCTAAAATCTTGTTAAGAGTTATTAAGAAAAAACGACACTACTGTCAGTGGAGGAAGTCTCTGTTACAAATCCGTGGAAGATGGGAGAATATTCTGAGATTTAGGAATATTCTCACTGGCCCCTGACACAACACTGGGCTAAACACATCCTCAGCCTGATCTAGTACAGCCGGCATAATTTTCTTGTTTGAAATCTGAGAAAACGTGTAGATGGTTGCAGGGGACTTCAACCTTTGAACTCCAAAATTGTCACACAGGCACTTTGATAAAAAGGCTACAGATTTCTGGTGAGCTGTTAGCTTATATCTGTCAGTTTTTCAGGGTCCTTCAAAATTACAAGTTGGTTTCTTCTAGTAGCCTTCCAGTAGACCAGATATCCTCTATCAAATATCTTAACATAAAAACCTATTCAACTTTGTGGGTTTTCTGCTTTATTTTTTTAACCAGTCAAAACACTTTTTTTTTCTTGTTTACACACTACAATTATTAATTTGTTTTACCATTTTACACAAGTCAAATGGAATTTTGTTTTATCAGAGGGCATAATAGAAAGATCATTTTAAAGGCCAGCACTCATATAATGTAATTTACCACCATTACCCAGTTTGCTTAAAACCTTTTGCCTGAGAACAGTCAGTAATAAAAAGCACTTCAATCGATCTCATCCTTGAGCTATGCCATAATTTTCAATTCAGTGTGTTAGCACCACGAAAAGAAAGGTAAGCTAGAGTCTGTTATAAAAATATCAAGCATATTAAAAAAAGATTGGTGAAAGAACTTGAGAGATCATTGTTCCCCTACTTCTTCAATCATTCTAACAATTTCCATCTGAACCCAACTTAAACATATTAATACATGCATTTACAACACTACATGATTTCATTATACATCACATACAATTTTAAAGGTATCTTTTTCAAATGCACAAGTCCAATAGACTTTCAACAAAATTCATATTCTGACCCCATAGAGAAGTTGTGTGTTGGGGTTTTTTTCAGCCTTGACTTCAGGGCAAGAATCTTTAAAAATTTTCCTCTTCTCTTAGCTGCTCTAGCGTGGATCTTAACTATTTTAATGCCAGAGCGACTTAGATTTCATACCACCACAGAGAGTTTTGAGATATCACAGATTCTAAAAAAGAACAACTTCCCCTTCCTATTTTCTGACAAACTTAGATTTTCTTAAAAGGTGAAAATATAGCTGTATATAAAATAGAGTTGTAGAGATACATCGCTCTTTTACAAGGGGTACTTTAACAAGCAAAAAAAGGAGATACAGGTACTACTGCAAACTCTTAAAAGTACCATGCAAATCTAACTGTATGTTTGCAAAATCTTTCTCACATCATAAGTGCAGAGGCAGCAGGCTTAGCTATAAGCACCAGTTACTGTGGACTGCTGAAGAAAAACATTGTACGATAGCAGATTCATCCTCTTTTATCAGAGTAGAAGGAGGTCCACTGTAATACTCACACAGCATCTTCCTACTACCAAAATTGAACATTTTGGAACTGTGAGATGGATGAGACATGAGGATACTCAAAGGAGATTTAAAAAAAAAAAAATTACATTTTGCCGGTGTAGGTACAATCAGCATTCCATGATGCTCAGAAAATAACGAATAATGGTTTCGCTGATCATTGATAAAAATAATGAAGCTCAATAAGAAATTGTAAAAATATAACTGTAGAAACAAAGAAAAGGTAAACAACAAAGTAATGAAGTGCAAGACAGGCAAAAATGAGAAAAGGCCAGGTTTGCTACATATTATACGTGTCAAATAGTCCTTATTACCCACCCTTCTCCTTCCCGTCTCTAGAAGGCAGCTCATATGGCATAAAGTTACATCAGCAGATGTAGGAAAATCCAAACACAGACTGGTTATTTTTCTGTACAGACCTAAAGTCACACAGACACCATCCAAGGTTGTAAACAGACATTCCTTCACTGCAGATAATAAGAAAAAACTCAAAGTACTGTGTGCCTCTGTGAAAGAAGGACTTGATTCAGCGAATGATTAAGAGGCACATACCTGTAAAGATTTACTTCAATAGCATTTTCCATGTCCTTTAAATAGTAAACCTTGAATATTTCCTTAATCAGGCCAGTATTTCCCTCCAATTTATTAAAAAAACCAAGTTTTGTTTATTTCTTTTATATTTCTTTCCTTTTCTTGAGGTGAGAGCTCTTGCAATTAATTTTTAAAAATATTTAAAACCAACTCACAGACAGTAACATTAGTGACTTGATATCTGACAAGCCCCTTGTAAGAGAGTCACAGTTACATTCAGATAAAGAGTAACATAACATAAATTCTCTAAGAGACATTTGATAGACTTTGGAGAGCCAACTCAACCAGCAGAAAAACTCTTGCAGATCTGTGAAGAAGTGATTAGTTACGTGAAAGCTAATTATTCATTACTAAGTTGTTTGCTCTGCTCCTTTCCTTTTCTGAAAGTCAGTACATCATATTTCGCTCAAGAAGCTGTTCTCTTTTCCTCTAATTCTTCTTATGTCTCTAATAATTAATTCATTTTGCTTACACTGCAGTAGCCTCAAAATCATGGTTTCAGTTTCTCTGTAATAGAACTCTGCCAAAGGCAATATGCCATGCCGTAACCTCAATTACAACTAACACAGGAGAAGGCTCCACTTATTTTCTGCTGGAGTCACTCTTTTGTCTTAAACAAAATTCTCTATGGGTTATTGGGTGCCAAAGATGTATGGCAAAAAAGCGTATCAGATAATACAAAAAAAAAAAAAAAAAATCATTTCAGAGAAGATAAAGATCCTTGTCAGAAAACTGAGATTATAGACGTACATCACTATTAGTAGTTATCCTGACAGATGCTTTCACAACTACAAAATACAGCATTTACAAAATATTTGTAATTTAGCCTATGACAAGAGAGTAAAAATAGTATGGGTACTAAAAAAATTATTTCCAAAACATATGATTCTCCTACAAGAACAACTGACAACTTTGTGTGAAAGGGTTTATTCATAAGATAAACTTTTAAAAATACCTAATATAGTATAGATCAATTCTGAATTCCATTTCAGCATTTAAAGAGCACTGCATTTAAAAAAAAAATAATTTAAATTACTCCACCACTGCCTACTCGTGCAATCCCCTCAAAAGCATTTTAAGGCATACTATGTTCTTTCACTTCTTGACACAAAACTGTGTAACTGAGTGCTCTGCTGCATCCTTTGCTCCTCTTCCAAGGCTGTTTACAGGTATCAACATTGAATTGCATGTTGTAGGCTATGGCTGATCCTCCCGGAGCCACTACTCCCCCGGTAAGTCTTTGTGGGGCTGCAAAAGCACAACGCTCTGATCTACCTGACTAACAGAAATCCCCAGCAGCCGCCTCAGCACTGGATTTTACAATCCCCAGTTCTCTCTCTCATTTGCCCAAGAAAGGTCCCCTTTGGCAGCCACACACAAATACTTTTGGCAGACTTCATGCGTGTTGTTGCTTCATTTATGCGTCAGTCAAAAAGGTCACCTGCTCTCTATGAAAGAGAAGGCAAGTTATTGGAGACTCGTGGCCAGTATAATTGAAGTACGTAGAATTAGCTGTGCAGTTTTCAGTGACAAGCCTAAAAATCATGTATTGCCCCAACCCCTGAAGTAGGGGGAAAAGAAATTTGTGTTCCCTAAATGAAGTCTTTTTAGAGATCTGACATTCCAACAGAAGTTCAAAGAGTTTCCAACAAAGTGAAACATAAGATAGAAGACTTTGAAACGTGAATGAAGAAATGCTTTGTCTAATTAACCTCCAGCCTTAAAAAAAGACAAAATCTTCTGGCTTAAGATCACAGAAGCCAAAATAAGCGAGAAAGGATCTTTCACAGGGGAATGGAGGAAATATTAAAAGTCTTTTAAAGAGTCAAGAATGACTTGGTGTGAATTTTATTTATGAAATCACCAATGTAGTGACATGAAATTAATTTTTCTTCCCTTGCAATGAATAACAGTGAGTTAATCATCTATCTTAATGAACAGTATTTATTCACCTGAAAAGGCAGAATGCAATTTTGTTAGTTAAGTTCATGCAACTCCTATTGGACATGCATAGCAAGAAGTAATTAATGGATGTGAATATGACAGAAAAACCTCAAGTCTGTTTTCCCTTCTACAATTAAACTGAACAGTTATGAGAAGTTACATGTTTTTATTCTCAAGCTGTGTGTAATTTCCTGTCAAAAGGAGTAAAAGAATCAAAATACTGTAAGAAAAAGACTAACATTCAGTTATAAATAACACAAAAAGCCAACAACAGCAGCAAACAAGAAAGAAAGCTGTCATAAGAATTTGCAGCAACTTTTAAAAAATGCACAATTGTTTAACAGGACTCATCACAAGTTTTAGTTTAGTGCAATGAAGTAAGAAAGCATGTGATAAGGGTCAAACTGAAGGCAGAATCTTCAACAACTACTTAAATTTCACAAGTTTAGTCTTCTCTTTTAATTGCAATTGGGAATGGTCTAATGCTTTTCCCCAAAGTGTCTTCTGTGCTCAGCATAAGTTTAACATGCGTGGCATGTGCCTTTAATCACTCTGTTCAGTGTGTAGGAATAAAATAGTTGAGGCACTTTCAATTTTAAGAAAAGAAGTGTTTAATATATGGAAAGTCATGCATTGGAAAAGAAATAGTGTAATCTGAAAATAAACTGGAAAAAACCGTGGCAGATGACAAAGACAATAGCAGAATCTTGCCAAATATTTTTCACAGCAAAGCTTTTACAAACAAGAGGGTGGCCCTGTTCACTAATGCATCTTACTGTAATGGAGATGAAAAAAATAAATGGAAAACTGAATTACTGTATGACTGGAAATAACTGAAGCCAAAGGGGAAAAGGATAGAGCCATCTGGGATAACATTAAAGACAAGAGCAATTCTTCTTCCCTTTGTTTTATCAAAATCTGGTTCTCTTGTCAGAATTAGTGAAACCAAGTGACAGCAGTAACTGATGCTGTCAACAACCTCAAGCTAACTTCAGAAATCAAAGTCTGGGAATGAACAACACAGCTACACAGTTGGCCAGAATACATGCCTTGGGCATAACGCTGGTATTAGGTCTGTTACCTATCCATCAGCCTCATCGTGCCCTATGACCCCTTACATATCGATGCACATGAAATATCTTTAACCAGAAGTATCAAAAGGATACTTGTACTTCATTCAACTTAGAACATAGCTTTGTGAACAGCAACATCAGTGATGACTCTGACCTCGTTTAGGCTCAAAAAAACCAAAGGACACACTCCTCTTAGCCTCCTCTTGGTAATATGCTTTAGATAAACTCTCTCTATATATACATATGTACATATGTATAGTTTTAATTAATGCATTATCATCCACTTCTTCATATGCATTCTAATCTGAAGCCACAATCAGTTAATTTATTTCAAATTCAGTTCTAGGCCAGAATTAAAATAATACAGAGACAAATATAGGAAATTCAGTTTGGAAGCTGAACTGAGGCTATCAAGACTATCTGGATGTTTAGCACAGTATTAAAAATTCCATTAAAAAGTGCTACTTTGGACCAAGAAACTTAAATTTCATGCATCAGTTCAACTATTCACATCCACACTGAATCTATCTCATGTGGCTAATAGTTCATACTGGCTGTCAGAAGCCCAATCTGCTTTACAAGCCTAAAACTAAAGAAAAAAACAAAACCAAAAAACATAACCATCAGCATATCATCTCTTTAAGCTCTCAGTTTGGACTATCCCCTTATTTTTGGCTTTTGACACGTCTGGCATTCTCTCTCACAACTGTTATGTCGATATCTAGAATTGTTACCAAATGCAATGCAGATGTCAAAAAGTGAATCTAATCTTTCTTGTGTAGCATGTCCTCCAATTTTCTGATATAATGTCACCTTACTTAGTTATGTTCCGCTCTATCAGCGAGTGACCTTTTCATACAACATATCATGGACTATGTTTATGATTTATATTTGTTTCTGCTTTTCCAAAAGACTAGCCAAGCATCAAAACTGAGGTTATAAGAAGCATTAGTAATTAATACAAGAATTTATAACACGTAAAACATTTTAATGAGATTTCTGAACATAAATCCTTCACACAGGCAAGATATACATATTCCTGTCTATTTAAAGAACCATGTGTGTACGCTGGAGAAAGCTATACATTTTGGTTTTAAAGCTTTCAAGTATTTTTCAAGTGTTTTTAAACACTCTGGAAAATTATTTAGTTGCCAGTATATCACTGATATGATACGAGGCTGAAGTTTTCCTTTATCTGTCTCTATGTTCTATCTTCCATATACCCAAGTCCCAGGGAGAATAAGTGCTCTTCTCCTGGAGTACATGAAAGGATAACAATAGTGCGTACAAAGAGAAAGTTAGGCAATTAAGCAGTACAATCTCTACGACCTTTACTCATCTAAGAAGAATTTGACCTGATGGTGCTGAAGTGGTCATTTAATGGAGCGTGGCTCTCCACTAGTAGTTTAAGCAAGTTCATTTCCATTGGCCTCTGTATTTGCATTTAATCTTTTATTTAGTCACAGAACACTGAGGTCACCTTTTTAGAAACCACCTACGGAAAATAGGGGAGCAAGTGTTACATTTCCCTGATTCCTGCAGAATGGTGCAAGATAATGGCAAGTGGAGACTATTTCTTCCATTAACCCTTTGACCCTCCCAGTTAATGGCCTTTTGGTTCATAGAGATACAACAAACAGAGCTTCCTCTGAGAAGCTAAGCTATATGTTACTTAAACAAGTAAAGGCTCCACAGTTACTTGAAAAACAACCTAGGTCATCCTATCTGCTGAACATAGACCACACTTAACTGCCAAGTCAGAGATTCACAAGTTGGCCCATTGGTTTAGTCATTTCACGCAAGAGATCATTTCGGAAAAAAGGCATACACCAAAACATTTTAGTTTTTTATGTCACAAACCACAAATAGTCAGATCAACAAAATGTTCAATCTCCTTCAAAACAGTGGTTAAAAAATGGCGGTAGTCCCTTTTCACTCAAAAAGAATGCATGGTTAAATACCTGCAGAATACCTTCCAAAGCTACAAACAACATCCTTGTGATAAACACTTACAGAAAGTCAAATTCACACCAAGTCTTAATGAGGTGATAGAAGCAATTAATTTCACTGATTTCATGCATTCTCATTACTGTTTTACAACGGACTGAATGGGAAACCTTTCACACAATGAGAATACCTTAAACAGTGATGAACAGCATGACTGGAAGAGGAAGGTGTTCCCAAGACCAGTAATAGTTTTCATCATTTGGTGTTGAATACTAGGTTAAGGTACGCCAACGTTTCTGCTGTCACGTTCCCTAAAATATAACTGATGACACTAAGACTGTGCCTGAGTACAAGAACATGGCTGCAAGTGTCATCTTGTATATTTTACACAGGAATTATGACGTGCTGGGTGCCCTTGGGATTTCATAACCCCAGAAGCTGGCATTCCTATGATTTCTAATTTTAAAAAAAAAAAAAAAAAAAAAAAAAAGAAAAAAAAAAAAGGTATCTATTCCCAATTTTAAAAAAATCTGTGGCAGTCCGTAACATTTTGTTTCTATAATGATTTAAAATAGAGTATTGTTATTAGTTTGATAAACAAAGCTACACAAACCCATTAGACAAACATACAGCTGCAGACAGAGTGCCAAAGCAGCCAGAGTGGGCTGCAAGAAGACGACTGTAGCAGAGATGTAGAGATGGCTCATTGAACCAACTGAGAAAGGAAAGAGACCTTTCAAAATGTCAGATTTAAGGGCTACAGAAGCACAGG
This sequence comes from Ibycter americanus, assembly GCA_035590275.1. Classification (NCBI taxonomy): domain Eukaryota; kingdom Metazoa; phylum Chordata; class Aves; order Falconiformes; family Falconidae; genus Ibycter; species Ibycter americanus. The sequence goes on along the minus strand of JAVJGI010000035.1, from coordinate 8,255,286 downwards.
AAAGACAAGGTACATATACTCCTATTCTTATTCCCTTTTTCCCTCATACATCCCCACCTTCCTACTTTTCCAGCTCCTCTCATATCATCACTAAATGATTTGGGTTTTTTTCCATACATGTGATGTGTAGAATGTGTGATCATAGATATGCCCAGCTTTGCTGGCCTGCCTCGTACATCTGTTCCACCTATGTAACCTTTGGAGGCACATGGACCTATTCCCACACTCTCCCAACCTTCAGCTCACCTCATGGGAATGGGAAGGTGGCATGGACGACAAAGCTGAGAAAAACAACACAGAATTCCTAATTTAAATGTTTCTTGTGGCATGCAAGGAAGTGCATTTCACTCCCAATAATCCTCATTAAAAAACAGTAAAGTAAGATGGATATCAGATCCAAATTTCACAACTCAGTAAGACTTTAATGGGATTTGGATCAGTTTCTACATGAGGACAAGAAACAGATGCTGAGGCCTGTTATTATGCCCAAGAACGAATCAGGGCAGAATATCTGTCTAAGTGGACAAAACACACATTAAAGCTCAGTACCATTTTCAACATTTAAGTTGATGACAGTGTTTATGTACAAGTTCATTTATATTTAAATTTGCACAGAAATGGTTATTATTTGTAGACATTCCCATGGTGATTTTTGAAATAGCATCAGGGTTGTGATTAGTTGCACACTCTGAAATGAAAGTCCTTAGGACTGACTTTTAAATAGACAGGCATACCGCACATGAAGTCACACTATAGTCACAGCTCATTCACTTTTTCAGTGAAAAATTTCTTTGCTAACAGATTAGGATTTTTTGCCATTCCCTATTCTTTCATTGTCATGAAGGCAACTACATTTCATTACCCATAAACACACTTGTACAGCTGAGGCCGGTGGTATAACGCACAAACTCTGAGAAGCATTCCTAGGTTTGGGCCAGACAGCTGTTAGGATTATTTCTGTCAGACACATGCTATCTTAACCACTCAAGTGCTACTGAAACTTTATTCCATTATCATTTTCTCAATGAAAAGCACTTGTGAGACATCACCTCCCATGTTTTAGAACCAGATCAATTTTCTCTTATGGATTCCAGTTGCTTCAGGTTCAGAATGCTCCCCAGAGCTATGCAGATCAAACACCGTACTTAAACCGAAGAAGATGAGGCAGCCTAGCAGATCATTCACCTTATCCAAAAGCATGGGTTGTTTTTATTCTTTTGTTTTGTTTTGTAACTGGCACTCGTAAAAAATCTGAGAAGACCACAGCTAGCTAGGTATTGTTTAAAAAAAAAAAAAAAAATGTAGAAAACAAACCACTTATAAAGAATTAGACCTTTAGGAGACTGCAAATTCCTCCTAGAGCCAGGAGAAAAGCAGACTGCCTGAGGCAGTATGTCATCTTCTTAGTTAACACACTGTTCTTTTTCCCCACCCTTTTAAGTGAACTGTTGGAAATGTTTTAGATCTTGTCTAGAGATAAAAGTTAATTTTACATGGTGCATCAAAGGTGCAGCATAAACTCATAAATGAAATAATATTTTTCCAGTAAGCCTTCTGCTGGCAACACAAGAGCCTGACTGTTGCAGAACCTTCCTATAACAGCAAGTTTCTACATATAAAGGTTTCACTTACTTGTCTATCGGCAGTATTCAATAAAACAAGTTCAGATTTTTTAGGTGCAGTTCATCACTGTTTAATATCAAATGCTGTCTTCCTCTGCTAAAAAGGCGTTTAAAGTTTTAAAACTATCAAAATCATCTCCCATGAGTACAGCACGTATTTTCCTCTCGTACTGAGAACAAAACAGGCACAAAACCAAAGTGAACTATTAAGTAATAGCCATTGTCTTAATTATTTAGTTATTATTTAATTATACACGTGAATTAGTTGTTACAGTTGTTTTTTCCTTGCTTCAGTAGACTGTTTTTAATTCTTTGCTTTTCCTTGCATAGACAAGATGAATGCATCTTTTCTGGCAACTGCTGCATGCATTACTGGTTTATTTTGATGGAAATTATACTTTTGGGTAACCCATGAAGTTCCAGAAGATGAAGAACAGCTCTATGTATGTGGCTCCTGTTTTACAACCAATATTAGCCACCAGTTACTATGCACTGCCTGAGCTGTTCTTGTCAAGAGACTCATTTATCAACTGAAGAGGAAAACCATGAAAAGAAAGTCCAAAACAACCTCTGACAATGGATTTGTTGTATGATAAGAGTAAACGTTAACGTGACCATAAAGACTGAAATACAAATGCTTAATACGTCAGCACAAGTATCCGATGCAGACCAGGTAACCCACGTGTTTTGAGATACAAGTGTCCTAAACTAATGACTTCACGCCCCAAAGATAGCTGCACAGAAAGCCTGTTTATCTGAGCGGTTCTTCAGTTGGACATGAAAACCTTCCCCTACAACAAGAGTGCTCTGGCAGATTACCAAATGATTCTTTCATACCCAGATAAACAGTTTTAATCCTTAGAGGCTATCCTAGCCAATCTTCTGCCAAATGTGATGAATGCAATTAAAGTCTTACCCTACAGTACTAATGTGATAAGCTCTCATTGTGAGAAAAAGCCAGCTGAATACATGTAATAAATATCTTCATCTGCACATATTAAAAACTGAGGCAAACAACCTTCCTAAACAACAGTAAGGATTTCTGCTCTCTGTTGTTTTCGGTTTTTTTAATACAAAAACAAAACCAGAAGAATACACTATGAATATGAAATTGTGCAAGGAAAAGCACACAAACTAAATTGTATTCGTTATTATGAGTACAAAGCAATATGAGAGGGCCTGGTGATGAACTCACCAGTATGACATCATAATACCAGAAAACTGAGCATAGAAAACATCATGACAGTAGTACTTAAATATTTCCCATGTGCCTGAACAATTTGTGCATTAGCAGTTTATTGCCTCATAACTTTTCCACAAAACAATCTGGGCTGATAACTCTTTCTGACAAAACCTGCCATTTTTTATCCAGTCTTACAGTGCCCAGAATAGCAGTATAAGCAAATAGAAAGCATCCAGTTTGTAACACACGGGTGTCCAAGAGGGGTTGCAATTTGCAGCCCATCTGCCAACAGAGAGGTACAGAAGAGCCTACACTGGTAACTGCAGCTTCACACAGGCATCATGGGGCATGTGAAAGGACACGTATAGAGGAAGCCTGGTGCACATGGGGCCATGAAGAAGATGGTCTTTCCTTTCTTGGTGAAGACCCTGTTAATGAACCTCTTTACCTGCTTCCTAGCCTTAGGACATGTGCCCCAGAAGAGGTTGCAGCTGTGGGGCTGAGCAGGCAGGAGAGATTTATTGGCATCTGCAGTAAACTTAGAGCAAGGCTGGGAAACAGATCATGTAAGGTTTCAGTTGAGCTGCAACTCTGCACCCCTTGCCCCAAGCACTGTACAAGACAATAAAGAAGGAACAGAACATCACAGCGCGATCAATATGGCCAACACACAGACGTATATGCAGGGGTCGACTTCCTCATCAGTACATAGGAATAGTAGTTTTTACCCATCTCTCTTTCCTTTGCCTCTGTCTTTATGCTCATCTTTACATTACAAAATGGTAGCAACTGAGATAAGTCCTTCTTTCAAAAGGTATTTTAGACATGGTGTTTTTCCCAATATGTATTTTCTTTTTTAGAGTTGATAAAGGTTAATAATATAGATAGATATAAAGTAGTTATAAATACAATTATGCAACCAAAGGATGGCAACCTGACAAGAAGACTCCGAATCAGGCTGCTAAGAAAATAAATATCTTGTCAAAAATATGAAAATACTGTCATTAACAAAGTCTGAAGCAAACCATTTACAAAAAGCACCACCAAGTCAGTTATTTGACAATAACTGGTTCTATATTAAAGCATCTCAAATTCACGTTTAATTATGCCTTATGCATCATTTTATTCTCCTAACATAATTGGTTAGCATAAGCACACAAAGTGCTGACAGTGACCTTTCTATCTCAAATATGCTATTCACAGCTATTTAATTAATCCCTTACGTGTAGCAGGACATACAGCCTAATGTCCTACAGAAGGGCACTGAATTGGCCTTATTGTCACCATATGAGATGGTATTCATCTCCAAATGCCAAAGCACAGCATAAGGAATGCAGAATAAGAATAGAAAGTATTTAAAAGAACAAGGAGAAGAAACTCTTGAATAGCTTGCTCATTTATTATCATTTACAGATCAACTTTTTCAATGAAAAATATCCAAGAGATTGTTTGCCCGCTTGTGGAGTCCAAGTCTTTAAGTGCAATGACTGCTTTTGCACTTTAAAGGAATGCTTCTTCACTAACCAGCAATTAAGAGTCCAAGGTCAATCAAGGCAAAATTCATCTTCTCCGGTTTTGTAATTTTCCCTCTTATCAAACTGTATGTATGCATAAAGCACAGACTGTGATGGCTGTCATAAAACAGCTTGAAAGTTTCAGAAGCAAAGAGAAAGTGAACTGTATTTAGCTGCTCAAGCATTACTGGAAATTTTAAGAGATTCTGCTTCTCTCTTTTCTGATCCATAAGCCTGTCAAAAAGTAAGAGATTTTCAGTTTTGGGATTTATTTTTTAAAAAAAAAGTTTTGGTCTGAATAAGAGTACATTAAAAATGTATTTTAAATAGTTACAAGCACAATTTGAAGAAAACTTAAAAATAAAAGCAAAAAACAAAAACCCTGCAAGTTTCTAAAAATATAGAATTAGCTTAAGGTTAACAATACTACATTTAAGACAAAACTGCATTTCCCATTGTATTTAGGTGCCTAGTTGTTTTGCTTCAAAAGCACAATCTCTAAACAACAGATAAAAGTGCCAACCCTTCTCTACCCACTAAACCTTCTGCAGCCTGTCCTCCTAGTGCACTCTCTAAAATCCGCACCACATCTTACATACTGAACTGTCAACTTCTAACTTCATCAACAAAAATAATTTAAAAACAGGTTACATATTTCTTAATAATGACAGCCATTTACAGCTGCAAATCTCTATAGACAAATCCGCAGTTATGCTAATTCTTATTCAAAAGAGGGACTGTTCCTGTTTCTCCTTTTGCCCTGTGAAGTCTTAAGCAATCTTCTTTCCATGAAGCATTAGGTAAACACAATTAAAAAGAAATAATTCAAATGTCAATTTTACACTGGAAATTTAAAGTACCTCAGAAAACACCATGATTTATGAAAATGTAATTGTATAATCTTTAAACAGTTCTACTGCAGTACTTTTACCAAATACAGTTCCCCAGATCTCTTTCTACTTCATAGTTATTACCAATAGCATGTGCTTCTCATACACACAGACGAAGCCATTGAAACAAATACATGCTATATGCAAAATCAATTTTTATTGACTGGTTTTGAAAAGCAAAAATACTCTTATGTTTATACTAGTTTCTTATTTCTATTAAAAAGAAGAGAAACAATCTCCATTTCTCACACCAAGAATCCATGCTCCAGTTATAATTTCCTGAATACGTTTGCCTGGTCTGTACATAGAGAAAGCTAATGGTAGGAGGAAGAGTGAGTGGTGGGAATTTTTAACTTTGGGGTTGTTGTTTGCAGGGTTTTTTTTAGAGATATATACACTTATGATAATCCTAATAAGTCAAAAACATACCTACATACCTGTTTCAGTCCATCAAGGAAAAGGATGTAAATTTAGTCTGCAGTCTCTTCAGGCCCCAAAGTCTCTTTTTAGCTTAGAAGGACCTATTAAATCTGCACCTCTGAAGTTTACATTGAATGTCACAAGTATGACACTTACTAGACCATCAGACTTCCAGTGAAGAAATCAATAGGAAAACACTCTATGTTATCTCGTTGTTCACTGAAAAATTATGGGATAAATAATTAAGGACAGGTCAGCAGAACTTTATCCCTTTGCACATGCACAGTACAAATTAAGACTACTAACACCAGCTTACATAAATCTGAAGAGTACAAAAAGAAATAGTTCTTGGCACTTCTTGTCCCTGTGCGCTTGCCTGGCATGGTCCCTACTTTGTCTTTTGCTGCTGTTCTGCAAAACAGCTGCTGATGTTTCCAACCCATTTCACTGGGGTATAAATCTAAATTCAGAATTGTGCTATTCAGAAGGCACATTCTGTTCCTAAAATGAAGGGACGCTCTGCAAACCCAAAGAGTTCTTTCAAAAAGCTGTATGAAAAATGGTGGGACACTGAAAAAGTTGCATGTACCAGGCCTTTGCTTTACTGGCAGAAGGAAGAATTACAAGGTAGCAGGCTTGTTAAGACAACTGATATGTCATGAAATGTATTCACTTAGTACTGTGTGCTGTGAGGAAGCATGATGATATGCTTTGTCAAGAACAACTTGAAATACACTGTCTCGTTAAAACACAGGACTACACTGCACACTGCACTAAGCCTTACATGATTATAATAATAATGAATATTTCAAGCAGCTCATGTGCATTTGCGCACTCTGTGTCAGAGGAATCTTCCTGGCACTTTTTGATAGCTGCCTTTCAGATCTGACAGTTCACACTCTATTAATCAACACTGTAAATCCCAACAGTCCCTCATCACCCCCTGAAGGCCTTAAGAGTGATTTTTTAGTACTTTATCAGACATGACTGCAGAAACTCAATTCAGAAAAGGAGAAGCAGCAGAGGTGTGTCACTGAGAATTGCAATCTGCTTCATATAATAAAATTAGGATTTGTTTCGAGCAGCTAAGCTTCTGCAACTCCCTTTTCTCTTCTGAATCAATTACCTTTTACTTTTTGCTTCATCAAACTCCATGCTAATTAATGCTAGCCTTCAGTTTGGGCCACTTTTACCTTTAAAGGGTCATGACAGCTGGCGAGCAAGAGCATGCAAAGGGCCAGTGGAAAGCATTCAGAATGGCTAGGGAGAAGAATATATAGTATAACTGTTGACAAACTGAATAGCTTTCGAAGCCTGCCATTCCCTGCTTACACATACTTTCAGTGCTAGCCTTTCTGCTCCATCCTAGATTCTAACACTGCTTAAAGCCCCTTCTCAAAGGCTACGGATATTGATTCTAGATCAGTCTTCTATTCCCAAATAGCCCCATAATCTCTATTTACTTTCCTAAATTAAAACTAGCATGCTTTCCTCAGAGTTGCTATGCTTTCATTGTTTCCAATGGAAATTGCATGTGCCCAGCTTCTCTAGACTCTGGCTGTACAGCGTGAAAGGCCTGGCCTGTGTATCTCTGAAAACGCTACAAAAAGAAGCCCACATCAGGGACAAAAGCAGTCCTTTGTTCGGTCCACCAGATCACACAGCTTCATGTTATCAAGTCTCCTCTCACTGCTAAAGAGATGATACTGGTGTTTTCCAAGGAAAATTGCTCAGTTCCACTGTCGAGTTGTAAGAAACTTGAAGCAGCTCCTGCTGGCCAGCAGGGAAGTGGGAAAAGCAGCGCAGGTATCCTGCATCGCTGAGAGGTGGCGGGCAACAACTGGTCCCTGCAAGAAAATGAACTCTGACCACCAACAAACATCCTGTATTTATTTCTTACACCAAATGTTAGCAAACTAATGAAAGGATGAAACTTCCCCTCCTTTTTTTAAGTTTAAAATATGTAAGCATAGGTAACAGATGCTCCTTGATATTTCCCGTGTTGTCTCAATTAGTGGGCCAGAAATCCTGGGTTTTAGAATCACACTGAATTCTCTCTCTACTAGACTTGCAATCTGGCACACAGCAGGCACCAAAGAAAATGACTAGTGCGGATAGGTATGCAGCAGAGATCAGAAGTGTGGATACGGTATACCTGTCCCTTCAAGCAGCGTGTGTTTTCAATATCCAGGCATTCAAGTCTCACATCCATCACGTTCAGTGCAAGACAGAATACTTGCTTTTTCCTGCAACATCTTCAGTGTACAGAGAACCTATATCCACATCCATCATGTTCAGTGAAGTAAGAGTCTATCTGCAAATGTTGAGCTTCAATGTTCCTGCAGTGATCTGAATTACAATATGCTGCAGGTCAACATGTTAGATTTCTGAATTGGTAGACATGAAAAAAGTTCTGCCAGAGTCATTAATAAATGTGGCTAATGTGGAAAAAGACTCATTTCAGAATGTAGTTGGGCACCATTAAGAGTGATGGAAAAAGCTCTTTTTCAGCTAGCAAATATAATACTTATGGCAGATGTCAGTGTGTGTAATAGAGATAAAGATGGAGCATCTGCATTTATTACTATAACATGTAAAATGCTGATATCCACATTTTACCTTACCCAAGGCAATGCTGCTTCTAAACCTTCTAACGCAACATCATGCACTTTCAAATTCATTTATTGTGTCCATATTGAACTTTCCGCCCTGCCCCCCCCCACTGACAGCCTATCAGTGATGCTAAGTACCATCGATGATGAAAACCTGGGCCTGGAGGATAAGTCTATATAAAGTACAAAACAGTAAACACCTATCAGACTCTTGAAATATTGTTACTGTTTTCAGACGCTGCTCTGCCACACGAAAAAGAAGGAGGGCTTCAAGTGAAGCGTATTGTCAGTGCACCCTTGCTGTAAGTTATGCAAACACAAATCAGAAAACAAGAATAATGGAACTCCACATAAAGACTAATTCAATTCACAAGTCATGATAATGCCCTTAAGCCATCTAGATATGTGAGTACCTTTTAACTGCAACCTTGAAGAAGAGGTTTTGTTTCCTGGAAATGAACAGAATTAATGGTTGAATACTGATTAGTTAGGTAAAAGCACCATGGTCCCTCAGCAACATTCTGGTTTGTTTTCTTTTTAATCTCTCTTGCTATACTGTTGGGAAATAGAGTATCTACCAGTTTCGATGTTTGAAATTAGTTTTCAGGTGAAAGTAAAAACTCCTAATGCAAAAAGCGTTATAAACAAATGAATCTACAAAGATGAGAATCAAAATAATCTTTGCACAATGGGTAGAGGGCTAACAGACACCCTCAAGGAAAAGAAATCCCATCCTTGCTGCTATAACCACAGCATCTGCTATTCTTGAACTAAAGTCAGAGAGAAAGGGTAACATGAATTGACTAAGAAGTTGGAAAAATCTCTATTATAGCCAAAAAAACCCCAAACAACACAGCCAAAAAATCAACTAACCAAAGCCCAAACTCAAAACACAGTAACAAGAGAGATGATGCAGAGATGATTTCAGTTTCAATCTGCTTGCCCCAGAATCCTTCCCAGTTGGGTCCCCCACAGAAGTAAAATCATCTTTCCCTAAACCAGAGATTTCTGATGGAGCCATCCTGCTCCACACCTGCCTCCTGAATAAACCTTGATGGCCTTCAGGAGGGATGGCACAGATGCACTGCATTCCGCTGATTATTCCCAGCTAAAAAGTTGCTAATCATTCAAAGATGGGAACTGGTCTTGTCCCACTGACAGGCTCTGTCTGCTCTCAATGCATGAAGTTAAAAACTAAAATAAAAAAAAATACCTTTTTTCTGCCTTTGTCTGGGCCATAAGCTAGTTGGTTAAATAAAACATACTGTCTATCACAGCAAAACTACCTGATGCAAGTCATTAGATGCTTCTCTAACTGCTAGAGACAGAAAGGAAAAAAAAAAAAAAAGAAAAAGAAAACGAAAATAGTAACACTCCCTTTCCTTGATGGCCTGAGAATTTAGTAAATTCAAGTCTGCTGATCCTGCGGAAAAGTACAGACACACCCAACTTTTACTGGGCTTAGCTTGAGAACCCTCTTAACCATGAAATAATGAAACTAAGACAGAACTGTACTGAAATTGTATCAAATGGAGTGTGGAATGAGTATTATATAAGAACAATTTTCTTGTAATAACAAATCTTACTTATTTTTATGAGACTCTAAATAATTTCTTCCTAGACTTTCTATGTGGCTTTTCAGCACTGCATAAATGAATATCAAACAGCTATTTAAGGTCTTTCCCATTCCTTTTCTTGTTGCCTCTTGGCAACTAGACTTATTTAATAGGAAAATACTCAATATTTATATCTGTTACGGTATTTCTGTGATACAAAAATAACTGAAAGCCATCCATCTAACAAGTAAATGGGGTGTGAAAACACTCACGTACCTAAACCAAACTCTTCTAGACTTTCATACAAGTTTTTGTCATTAAGTTTTTATGTTTGGAAGAAACATTATTAAATATTGTGGTTTAGTCCACAAACTACTCAATAAGAACATCCTTTTTATATTTTCTGAAATCCCACTGCTGCCAATTTACTTAGTGTTCCTGTTAACCAAGATGTTCTTTATATCGTGTCGTCTAAATAAGTCATTTCCATAATTTTTCATTCACTACTAAGACTTCTTAGTTGGTGGTGGTGGTGGTTTTTTTAAAGTATGCACCTGTCACGGGCTAGCATTAAAATATCACCTGGAAACCAGCAATAGAAATGGATTACTTAATATCTGCTTCAGCAACTAATTATGCAGACAATATTTCTCACAGTCCCCTGGAATCCATGGCAAGTCCCATTTGTTTGTTAGTGGTTTATTACTACAAAGCTGACATTTCTGTCATGAGGAACAAAAGATATCTATCCTTCAAAGAAAAAAGAAGGAACATCCCTTCTGCGTTAGGTCTTCAAACTGAAGAGGGAGGATTTCAAGTTTTTCTCCAATTCATAACTATGCAATTTTTAACTTGCATTTCTGAGATAACGTGTTTGGGCATGCAAGTTATGCTGTCCACTGCACTCATCTACTGGGTCTGGTTTTTCTTCAGTGGTGCAATATTTCACTAAATTTTTCTTCAGTCTCTGTGAGAATTTGGTATTTATTTTAGTATATCGGATGCTGCAATTTGACAGATTCATGCTTCTATGTTTTTATTTGTCAAAAACAGTTAAGGTTTCCATCTAGTGTTTGTTAAATACACTCAGTGTCACGACTGACAAATCTAAGACTGCAGGTAGCCTGAAAAAAATTTGAGCATTTTCCATCAAAAGAGTTTTGCTTTCTTTTCCTTCATGCTTTGGTCCCCTCAACCTTGACCCTTCCCCTCCCTCCTTCTGACCTTAACTGATTCCTCTCAGCCACTACTATACCACTACATACCCAAGCTGTTGGAATTTTTTTTTTTTTTTTATAGACTCCAAAATTAACTGTATTCTGCTACTCTCTGAATGCACTGTAACCTTTTTAACCTTTCGGTATTTTCAGTTTTGAAGAAGAGGCTTATAAGGAAAATTGCTGGACTCATTCAAAGCAGAAAGAGGAGTTTTTCTGTTCACTAGCAAAACTTTACATTCTTCCATAGGCTCCACTACCTAACCTGCCATTTTCATCAATATTGGTTATTATAGTGATGCCTTTCCTTCTGGTATTTCTGCATCCATTGCTGCATCCTTTCTCTTACATGTTTTCCTCTTCCTGTTCTTCACTGAAAATGTAACATCTAACTAGTTTCTTCCCCTGCCTTTTGAGTGAATACTTCAGTGGATAACACAGACAGGTATCTCCTTAATGTTCATGTAGTCTCCTTTCCTCCTTCCTCCATCAATTCTGTATGTTTCCATCTGAACTCTACCACTGAAGCTGAATTTTTAATAAAGTATATAATATTATTACCTCTTCATTTCTGCATTTAGTTGTCTGTCTTTCCCTCTCTTTTCTTCAGACTGCCTTCTTAGTCTAATATATACAAACCAAGAACTTTATCTAGGTTTCTCTACCTATCCAACACACATTTTCTGGATTTCTGGTTCTCATTCACTGGCTGTTTGACTTCCCACCCATTGCAGAGGAGAGCTCTGCCCCTCATTTACACTCAGCTGCAATCAAAATTGGGAGGTGCTCTTTACGTCCTCAAATGAACAACTTTTCTTCCATTGCTGGCAGAAAGCCATGTTTCCTAAAAATCACTCCCCACTGAAACCATAGCCACCAACAGTGTTCAGTCACTTCTGCTTCCTTAGTTCAATTTTGCCGGCACGCTCAAAAGAGAAAGCAATCAGTGAAGAGCACAATTGAGAAAACACCATTCAGAAAATCATTATTCCAGAAGGACCAGTGGAGTTTGTCGTGCCAAAATGTAAGAGTGCATGAGTATTTCTTAAAACTCATTAGTTGTAAGAATTAAAATATTTATTTGAGGGACTAAGACAAGTAAACCTCAGAGGCTTAACACCCAGATTCAGCAACTCAAAACGTCACCACAATTTCACTTCAAAATGTTGTATTACCACTTTGTTGCTTTGGTTTTTTAACTGTCACCCTTCCTTCCTTCCTTAAAGTATTCATGACATACATAAAACATGTTACAATCACAACCTTATTCTTTATTTTATTTAGAAGAGATACAAATCTAAACAGAAATGTTATTATGTAGATATTAAAATACAAATTACTGGATCAGATATGAAAATCTCATGAAGAAAGATCCTACTTGCATGAGAAAGCAAATAAATGCTGGTTCCTTATTATACAGCAGGAAATTCCAAGCTTTTCTGCAATAAAAAACACCTAATGATCCAGCGCATAAGTATAATTTGTACAATGAATAATAAGTGAACCTCAACAGCATACATACTTTGAAATATGAAATGTTTCTTCACAAGTACTACTCTGTATAGATGTGAATGTAATTTGAATTTTAAGTTCAAGGAGGGTGTTAAGGCACATTAATTCCAAAAACACCTGTACGTACCTTACTTAACACATAGTAAAATAGTGCAAATGCAGAAAACTCCAATGCTTTAAAAAATCTTTAAGCTTATAACTACTTAATTTCTAGGACACAAATTAATAAAAAGGAGAAGCTTGAAAACTAGGAAGGTCACATCATAGGATACCAGCAGCATAATTGGTGTGAAGACAGTGTGCCATGTTTGAACGTTAAAAGTGTGAAAACATTTATCTCTTCTTAGATGTCAAACAGCTTTTAAAATTATGCACAATTAGACCTAATAAACATCACACTTCTTTTTCAAGCTACTGCACTTTGACTGTAGGCTACGCATATTCTAGTGCTAGCAGTGTTGAAGCGACATTTTATAATGTCATTGCATAGAGCAACAAAATCATTATGAACTAACATCTCTGAAAGTTACAGATAGTTGGAAGATACTCTTAACTGTAGATGCCATATTAATAAATCGCTTTAATCTGAAATACAGACAGTCATTCTCAAAAAGAATTCTACTTTCATTTACATATTGTTGGTGCACTATATTCTGCCATGTATACAGAGTTTATATCAGACCTCCAACAGATACAGTTACTCACACTCTTAACTGAAAGATGTGGTATGTGCATGTCTGGTTAGAGCAGTTTTTTCGCTAGACACTCGCTCTGTTTTATTCACAAGATACTAATACATCAGATTTATACTACAGACAGCACTTGCCTCCTGCAAGGAAACTTTTTTTTCTCTCTCTTCATTTCTGAAGAGCATTTGGAGCTGTTAAATTAGACACACACACATGCACACACTCAAATCATTCCTATTCACTTAAAACTGTTAACAGAGCAAAGAATGTATTTTGTAACAATGTTTAAAATCAATTCACTTTCCTTTGTTAAGATTTTTTTTTTTGAGATCAGTAATTAATGATATATCAGGGATTTGAAGAAATCAAACAAAAACCCCTACTGAGTGTGTTTAGCCGTACTCCTCCATGTGTAACAAGTGAAGGAGCAGATGGTCAACAGATAAGTCCAGCTCTCCCATTCCTTTCAAGAAGCAAGCATGATTCACATAAGGTTGTGATCTGACCCCTTCTGTAGCTAACTCAGTTCAAAGAATACTGTAACAAGCAGCCAAGGTGGGGGAATTATGAGAAGAGACACCATGGAAATGGAAGATTAAGATAAAACTCCTGATAGTAACAGCTGAAGTTGATACCTCTTGAGTTTTGTCTGAGTGAGCTACTGCCTCATGCCAGTGCGTATGGATGCTCCAATGAAGTGGATTCAATGTGGACAGACTTTCTGAGGACAAGCACTACTATCATGCACTTGCTGCGTTCTGACCAAGGAAGGAGAGGGTTGCATAAACAATATTTATAAATTACAATTTGCACAACGCTCCAAGCCAGCAAAGAGTTATTAAAATGTAGGTAGATTCAACTTGATCAGTGAAAAAAATAACACACCTTGTTTTTAAAAGACCAATGCGCAGCAGTGCATGGTCCTGATTTGGTTAATACCAAATACTCATAACAGTTCATATATGAACTTTAATGCTTCTTTGTAAGAAATATTGAAGCATTATTTTCTTCTGCCAAAAATGATTTCACACTTTCAAATAGGTGAGAAAATAAGAACCACATTGCCAGCGTACTGAAGTTGTGAATTTTGTTTTCGACCAAAGCAGAGAAAAGGCCTTAAATCACAGGTACATTGTAAAAATAAAACACTGCAGATCTACAAAAACAACAAAAATTGAACTCATCAAGTTTTCCTGTGAAACCACAGAAGTACAAACACCCACTGTGTCTTTGATTTTATTGAACATTTGGTTTTTGAACTGAGCTGGGCAAAGCATTTCTGGAAAATATCCTAATTAAAAATTCAGAAATTTTCCATTGGAAATTTTCTTTTCAAGAAATGGAGCACTAATGCTGAAGAATTAACCTCAATTGACATGGGATATTTTCATTAAAATCACCTAGCTAATATCCATTCAGAAATTTGGCAAAATATCCCAAAGACAAAGTCCCCTGCTTTATGAAGCCAAGTATATGCAACACTTACTTGGCTGTGTACAGCCAAGACTGTAGTAATGGAAAGTACATACAGTAAGTGATTAAGTTAGGATTGTAGAAATATGAAAAAAAGACACCTTCTACCTTTCAATATTTGATTTGAACACCTCATACTATCCAGCTGGGGCCTGACAGAACTCAAGGCATTGTGGTGGGAATAGCCACACCTTCTCCCCTCCTTCACATTCCTCTAGGTATCAGACCCAGAACAGGAAAGAAGCTGGAACGCCAAGCTAGCTGATATGCAATCAAGTCACACGTGTTATCGAAGCATAAAGTTAGGAGAGACAGGCTGCTCTGATCATAAGGATAACAGACAATTTGGCAGGTGCCCATTTATGCTGGAGATAATGTCTGTGGCATGGGAAAGAAGAGTTGTATCTGAGGAATCCATTTCTATTCCTGAAAAAAAAAAATTATAGAGGTCATCTGTGAGCCTTCAAACACCACTTTCTCGAAGAACTCACTCTCTGCAAGGACACTGGTACATAGTAATACAGAATGAATGTATGTAGAGCACATAAGGTCCTAACTATAGTTGCGATGGCATAGACTAACTTTGTAAAGTAAAGCTACCTCACTCTGAAAAGAAGATTATTACAGAGCAACATGCTACATATGTACATTTGCTTTCTAGTTGATTTGTTCTACTTCAGAAGAATTGCATTGGTTTACTATGGAAGGAAAATGAGTGTGTATCAGAAAAGTACATCAGTCCAATCTTTATTTTAATATCCAGGTCTCAGCCAACACCACTGTTACATGAAAGTAGCAAACTAGATGTGCATTCTGGGCGTGGACATGCAAACAGCACAGCAAATGATCTCAGGTCGCTTCAGATTGTTATACCTGGATCTGCCACGAGAAGTAGCTTTTGAATTAGAAAATGTGCAACCAGGGGAGCACACATTTTATATTCTTTGGAGGCTCATTAGCACATTTCAACAATCTGCCTGGGAAAATAAGGCTTGCTACAGAGAATAACAGTCAAGCCAAGAATGGGAGATATTTCCACAATTCTGGCTTGCAAAACAAGACGGGAATGAACCATGTCATTCACATGCATGTCCAAACTTGTTTGTTCCCAGAGCTGAGACAGCAGCACTGCTCATAAACAGCTGTGAGCAGGGTAATGACATGCAAACACTAAGCATGTTACAATTCTTTACAAAGCAAAGGAAATATTAACTGTATAGTACATACTGCCTTAATGTCCTAGGGTATCAGCCTCAGTAAAGCAGTGATCCTGTGAGAAACCATTACAGAGGGTAAGATTTATGATATTTACTTTCATACACAGGGCTGATTAGTGAACAACCAAATTTATGGTCGTGCATCCAAGCCATAGAAGATACGCTCTCTCTCAGAAATTTTTAAAGGACTCTGGTGGGAATTGGCAATTTCTGAATCACTGAATCATTCCACTTTGAAACATTTAATAACAACCAAGAAGCTTTATGTTTTAATACAGAGGGTTCTTTAAGCAGAGGATGATAGGAAATCTTTTCTGAAGTCCTGCAGGATTTTGTAAGACTCAATGACTAGCAACCCAGGACAGCATAATTGGGCATGCTTTTTCACTGCTCAAAAAATATTCTCATGTTTTATCCTAAAGGGAAGAAATGAAGAAAAGAAAACTTTTGTCTGTGCTTTACAGTACGATTGCAATGATGTATTCTGAATCGTGATACTTGTGCTCTAGACTTCTATTCATGCTACAGCCCCAGAGAGGGGAGAAGTCCACACCAGGGAAGATCTCCTTGACTATAATATATGCAAATCATGATGTCGACACATATATAGTATGTACTTCTTTAAACAAGGAGTTGCACCACGTGGTTACGTAAACTACCATTTGGAAATTTAGTCCACATTATGGCAGAACTTGGCCATATCTGCCAAGTAAGATAAAAGATTGGTTTTGAAAAGATTTTTTTTTCCATTTCTGTGAAGCAAGAAAGCAGAAATGACAGGGTTTCCCCACAGCCTGGATAAAACTTGAGTTATATTTTGCTGAGTTGAAGATAGGTGGCACAGAGTTTCCCTTTCTTTCAGAGATTCAGATGGGACCCTGTTGAGCTCCATTCCTTGTCCACAAGCCATGTTCAGAGAGAAGTCCAAGATGCTGTATGCTTGCACCAAATACTTTAGAGGCAGCAAAACAGAGGAGGTCTCATCAACCAAGTTAACTCAAGATATCACCCACCAGACAGCCTTCCTAACATTTTTATGCAAAATTCTTTGGTATAAGCAGATATGGTCGGTCAGTGGAACAGGCTCCCCAGGGAAGTTGTCATGGCACCAAGCCTGTCAGAGTTCAAGGAGCATCTGGACAATGTTTTTAGTTACATGGTTTAGTTTTAGGTAGTCCTGCGAAGAGCAGGGAGTTGGACTCAATGATCCTTATAGGTCCCTTCCAACTTGAGATATTCTATAATGCTACGATTCCAGGTACACTTTTCAAAAAATAACCTGCACATCATGCCTTTTACTTAACACGCTCAGTGGTCTGAGTAACTCAGGGTTAGCATGGTTTTGTTGTCTTGACCATATGGAAGATTCTTTGTTATGTTTTAATCTAGGCAGACGTGTAATTATAAAATTAACACAGGCAAATTTTGTTTTTTATAGAAGTTCATGCCTTTGATGACTTTAGACAGCCAAATAGATTACAAAGGCACCTGCTCAGCTACTCAGTGGGTGTCTCAAAGAAAATGTGTGGGTAGTCTTCAAGGAAAAGAGTCCCAAGTGATATCCATTCAATTAGAAATGATCTGATGCTGCACCTAAACTCCTCTGTATTTCTATCTGATGTAGGTGACATAAGGTGCATATAATTTCAGGGCCATCATCATTCAACTGCAACGTAAAGCCTATTTGTGGAACACATCTTATTTGCCCTCTATCCCAAAAATACCACAAGAGTGCATGTCATAGGGTAAGACTGAGGTATCTTCTGTGCTTGGCAGAATTGAAAGAAAAACTAGTAAGACTTAAGATAATCATACCCAGTCATAAGTCATATGCAGCCTGCAACACCCTGGAGAAACATGATGACTATGACTCAGTCTGAAAATAGGTAACACGCATCTGAAGAGGCCAGAGTGGATCAGCGCTCGGAAGGCAACAACCCTCTAGACACTCCGGAAGAGACTAGTTCTGACTTACGAAAAGAGGACGTAATCCTTTGGACAAGACTGGTCCCGATGCGTGGAAAAAGTGATGCACAGTGGAGGCTGAGGAATAAAGGTGACACCCACTGGCTTCCCTCATCAAAGAGTTCTCATGCTGAGCCAGCTTGACCTCAGGGATGAAAAGCCATCATGGTATGCAGCCAGTAGAGTCAACAATACAGCATCAGATATATGCTACTGTACACCTAAGGCTTGACCAGTATGTTTGATTAATGCTTAATTTTTAGTTACGTGATTTGTTATGTGATAAGTGGCATAGCAGTTAAGCATAAAATAAATGGTTCTTTGTGGTTTCTGAAATCTGCCAAAATATTCCCACCACAGTGGTCCCCCATTTCCTAATCAAAATAGCTGTTACACTTCCTAAATTACCCGTATCTGAGCCACCCGTTTGCATACTAGCTCTAACAAATCACAAAACTTTTATTGGATTATATCCAAACTTGAGCCCAACGTACCGTTTCAGAAATCCCAAATTCCTTGTTGCTGAAAAGAAATGAAAAGCGATTCATTTACTTTGCAGACAGGCAGGATCAGCTAACTATCTCTGGCAAACATGCTTGAATGTTGGATACAGACTCTATCTACAAACCTACTATCTCACTCAGGCAATCAGACAAACACATCCTCCAAGAACACAAACATACCTGCTAGTCTGGATTGTACTAAAGGACAAGCTCTCCAACTCTTGTATTCTCTTAGAGCAACTATGTGTACAGATAAAGACTATGGATCAATGCCCATGGGATCTCATGAGTGCAAAGAATCCCTTTCATGTGGGAAGTTCACAAAACTGAAGCGAGCGCAGAAGAGCTTTCTATTTAATGCATGAATTACACACCCAAGACACAGAGGTCATTACTGCGGATGGCTATGATTTCCAACTGCACAACATACAAGCAGCAGTCAACCTAGCTGCTTAAGCAAAAGTTCACTGCTATCTGCGATAAGGAGCATAAACACTTGTTTTCTCAAGAGGCTGGAAGTAACCCAAGGGACAGCAAGACAAAGAAAGCTGTGTCACAAAGACATGCTTAGCTCTACAGAATGCTAGGCTGTGCAGAAGCATATAGAAAAAGAGTCTATGGAGAGAACAGAGGTGTAAACACAAAGAAACACAACGATACGCAAAAAGCAGCTAGCACCGGAGACCTTGGTGTACTGAAAACACAAACACTACTTTTCCATGCAGGTGGCATTGCATTTCTCTCAGTACTGGAAGAATGCCATCCCCAGAGGTAGTGGTATGACAGACTCTCAGGTGTGTCTTTTTCTTTTAATGCAACACATTAACGGTGTAAACAGCAAACGAGAAAAACTGAGAGAAACTATACCGGCTCATGTTGCATCTTTCCAAGTCTAAGTGATGCAGTTGGTTGACTACAGGGAAGAAAGATGTTATGCAGCACAACTTCTTTGATAATGCCCTACTTTAGAACCAAAGAGCAGGTTGATTATATTTTGAAAGCTACATGATCAAAGGAAATTAGAAAAAGCCTTTTGAATCATTTTAGTAGATGCTTCTATCAAACTGTATCAGGCCAAATCCTCCCTTTCAGTTTGAACAGTTTGAGCCATAGCATCAGTCTTCTGCTCTTTAAATCTATTCATAATAAAAAAAAAAAAAAATTCTTCCCCAAAGAAATGACCACACTAACCCATTATCTTGTGTAACCAAGTGCAATCAAAGAGCTTCATTTATTTTATGTAAATGCCCTCTCCCTTTCCCAGGCCTAATGTTTTCTTATTCTCTGTTGTGTCACCTCATATCTAACCTAGATACTAAGATTGTCTGGGTGGAGACTCTGGGTAAAAAAGTCACTACTGACTAAAAAAATTCAGCACCTTAGTAACTTAAGATACTTTTTAAGTAAATACCCTGGTTCCTCCTTCTCTGCTCTACAATATTAAAAAAAGTGTGCATACAACATATCCAAATATTCCCATATTAATTGAAATCTATTTTCTGTCAATAAAAAGTTCACAGTTCTTTATGATCTAAAATCAAGGCTGATTTTCAGTAGCCTAAGATGTTTAAAGCAGACACACATACAGTACAGTGTTATTAAATATGTAATTCCTTCATGCTTACAGCATTTGCTCTGTTAATGTTAATAAACCAGGCGCAGAAGTCACAATTGCTTCCTCCAAACAGTACCACTCAGTCTGCCATTGTTTCCAATTACATTTCTGATTCAAAGGCTGGTAGCAGAGCGCCAGGAAATGACAGCTGCTCCATTGTCAATACGTCCTATGGTACAAAACCATGAGTCATGGCATAAAGGGGTTAAAGCGTGTGATGGCAATGACAGAATTTTGGGGAGATATTAAAGCTCTCTGAAGCCTTGGTGGTTTACTGCCGAAGTGTAACGCATTCCCATGTTTCATTCTGTGGCTGGTTACGGCAGTGTGCAGTACTTACTTGTACAGCCGTTCTTACTTCTCTGCTTCTCTTCTGAAAACTGGAGTATAGTATTGGCAAAAATAAAGGGTGATGCGATTTTGTAGACCAAGGTCTCCTCTAAGATTCAAACACTCACATTCACTAAACGAATGTGAGAGGAAGACTTGCCTTATATCCTTTGATACAACAGAATTTGATGGAAGAGATTTTATCTCTGTTTTCCCTTGTTCTGTTTTCACTTAACAGGAAATCTTTATGCATTGGCAGTCAGATTTCACAGGTAAAAAAATAATACCTGCCTTGAAAATTTGAGTGTCTTTCATCTATTTTCCTTTAGTGCATATCAATGAGTGTTTCATCTGAGACACATCAGGATATACACTAAGCTCTTAAACACATTAAACCAACTGGATCAAGTCCTTTAAATGTGTTACCTTATGTCTGCTTTGCTCTTTCATTTTACATCATTATTTCCTTTTCGTTTATTAATTCTACTACTGTACTAAAGCAGAATAAACTAGAACCAATTTTTTCTCAGGCCATTTTATATCCCTTTTCCCCTTCATCTCCTTGCCACCTTACATATTTCCAGTAACCATACCCTGGGTAGGCGACCAGTATCTCAAATACACAGGCAGGAATAAATTCAATTGTTCCTCTTTCTTGGTGAATCCTTTCTGTTTCCAACTATCAGTGACATTGCCACTGCTCTACTCTCAACAAAGCTCACACTTTCTTTTTTTTCAGTACCTTTTTACTTCCCAATAGTCTCATCAACAGGTTTTGTCTTAATTTACCCACTGCAGATTTTGTAATAGCTATGTCTTCAAGCTTTTTTTTAAGTTTCCTATTCAGGTCCTAAGTATCTTTTATTAAGAAGAAATGATCCTCCTATTCTTGAGCTTCCATATATCTGCTACAATTCCTTTTACATACATCCAGAATATAGCTACTCAAGTCATTTCACCTCTCCTATCATTTTGGCTACGCCCAGTTTACACTTATGCACATTTAGCTATTAACTTTTATTCAAACAAAGTACACATAATCATTTTCCTCATATGTCTAATACTAACATTAACCCATACTATCATTATAGCTGAAAGATAGAGATTAACTGTGTCATCAAGCTAAGTATCACTGTCCTGAAAGTTGATATTATTCATATTGTTGTTGTTATTAAAATATTTATTTTTTTACTCTGGCATCCAGCAAACATTGTGCTATAGTAGCAGCATATGTACTGATTACAACAGCGTACAGGAGGTCATAACCTACATCTACTCCATTGCAACAATCTGCTGACTTCAGGGAAATGCTTCTTTCCTGTTCTAAACTCAAGTAAAGGTGATGTAACACAGTTTTCCAATGAAAAGAAAACTGTGAATCCAAACAGACAGAAGATGGTGGTTTAACTTTGTATTATAATTTATACTGGTAGCTTCCAGAGGCTTGCAGTTTTCAACATTATAAAAGGTTGTAGATCTGGCTTTCACAGTGAGTAGGCCACATGATCTTTATTATCTTTTGTTTCACGGGTGCATACCGCACACAGCCAAAATAATAAGGAGGAGGAGCCTCCACTCTGCCGTGGCACAGCCATGTGGTTTCAGCAAGTTGGAAGCCACCATTTAAACAGCCAGGAGAACAATCTGTAGGATTTCCAAAGCTATTTCAACACCATCTCTTTTGGTAGCATTGCAGCAGAGCGCAAACAGACACCACAATTTTATATAAGTGTCTCACATAAATGTTGGTGGACCTTTTTTACCCAGAAGCACTTCAAAGAAGTAGAAAAAGGCAATTTCTTTATATACATTGATTATATAATTTGGTCTATTTGTTGAAAGAGAGGAGGAGTTGATGACAGGGCCATCATTGGTGCGACTTTTTACACATGTAACTCTTCTCAGAAGCTCATCTCTTTGGCTTCCTGCTAGCTTCAAACCTGCTAACAAAAAAGGGAATGGGCAGAAATCTTTAATCCCTGGGCACTAAACAAGAATGCTGATGAACAAACCCAGTAAGAATATACACATGTGTATGGCCAAACTTCAGACTTGACCGCAATAGCCCTGTGCTCCACTGTGGCTAACCTGTAACAGAAGAAGAAATCTGAATCTCCGATTCATTCCTAATTTCATCATTAAATGCTATGCCAGTGGGATACAGGCTGCACAAGCCCAGAGGATGTAAAGCTTGTGCTTAATACTTTTTAAAAATTATTTGCTTTTAGGGATGGCTTGTATCAGTTTTTATTTCAGGTCAGCATATATAACATCCAAACACCTTTTTTTTTTTTTTTTTTTTTTTCACTACACATACATTATATTTGTATATTCACCTTTCCCTACATTCCATTCTTCAAGACCTCCCATTCCATTGCAGTCCTAGATGCAACCAGGAACAAATCACTGGATTTCCATTCCCTCGGCCATATCAAAATAAGGAACTGGAAAGACAAGAAGCTATCTGAATTTGAATCCTCTGTTTCTGCTATAATTAGGTTTTGTAGAAATGGTGTTAGAAACTTACAGTATGGTAAAAAACGAAACCACAGTTTTCTGCGTAATTATTTTCCAATCCAGTGCATTCTACAGTGAGCAGTAATAGGTGAGTTTGGGACTTTTAAAGCCATTCACCCTCTGCTCCAGAGAAAGCCATTGATGGGTCTGTTGTACAAATGACAGCATGCATACATGTTACTCAAAGAGGAATATGTAATATGAATGCAAATTGCACATGGTGAAAAATGCTAAAAAAGGCAGAGGAAGAAGGGTAAATCTCTAAAAGGGAAATACATTATTAAAAGGTATCTTTGTAATATATGCAAAGCTGTCTTTTTTTACTAAGCTATTGACCAGGGAAAAAGGACTACAGGTCTTTGCTATTATAGTGTGCTGCCAGCTTTCAGCTTTATATACTCACTTCTCCGGTGAGATTTGAATATCCTAGTCCTTTGCCATTTTTACCCTCTCTCCAGCATTTGACTGAATTTTAAATGTCTAACACATTGAAATTCAGTGAATGAGATGGAATAAAAGTGTGCAGTGAATAATCAGCAGTGAATAACATCCGGAAAGCACTTGTGTATTTCTTTCCTACTGAGAAAAATGTCCTAAACAACATTTGATTTATTTACCCTGATGTTCTCCTTACAGGGACGACATTGCTGTTGACTGGGCATTTATTTATGATCAGTTGGTACCAGGCTCTGTGGGTTTCGTAGCAGGATATGTGAAATTCATTACTCTTATCACACTACACAGTCCATTTTTATGTATTATACAGTGTGCCGATTTACCACAGGTATAGACTTGAAAACCTGAAAAATGAATATTTTATGATTATAACATTATATATGCCTATATTGTGTTGTAAGGAAACTGTATCAGTGTATTTTGCTGCATAAATTCCATTATGTTTTTCTAACGGGTCAGTATTTGCAATGGTATTGTCCAGCTGTTGGTACCAGACATTTATTTCTGCTTTACCCAGCATCACTTCTACCAAATTATTTCTAGTATACGTAGTTCTACTAAAAATAGGAAGAGCATGATGACAGCTCTTCAATGAGCAAAATTATTGTATCTGATAAAACAAAAGCAACTTCCCGTGAATCAGAATTAGTCGGTTTTCATATCTGTGTCCAGGAACCAAGCTGTCATCTAGCTTAAATTAAATGACCATTGGATTCAGAATATGAATTTAACAGCTGAGTTCTGAAGTAAATCTTTTTCAATAAGAAGCACTTAAACAGAAGTATTTAAAAAAAAAAGGGGGGGAGTTATCACTAAATTTTTCTTCATGATGTAATCAACATATAATGCAATTTTGGGGTGCTTGACATCAAATGCAACTTGCATATATTTCTATTTATAAGCTATATATAACTATGACACAGAAATAAAGTAAATACTTCAGCTTATGCTCTAAACCTTGAAAGTGCATAGTTCATCATTGTAACTTTGCTTAATTCACTTGTTTGTGTGTTATCAAATGTTATTAAGAATACATAAAAATTCTGTAACAAAAGTGAGCAGACTAACACTTCACATACCAGACTTGATGTCAAGCATATAATAGCTCAGCTAACCTAGCATTCTTAAGTTGCTAATCTATAGCAATGAAATGAACCATAAAGGAAAAAAAAAGGGGGGGAAAGGGGAAGAACACACAAAACCTCAAAAGAAAATTGCAATCCAGTTACAAGATTTTCTATGAAACCATGAATATTTATGAAAAAGCTAGGAGGTTTTTTTTCACTTAGCTTCAAATGTCTCCTTTAAAAACTCTTCTCAAATATTAAGACATGTATTAAAAAAAATAAACTGTGCATATAAAAGAAGGCCAGAATGAAAGACATGCAGCTTTTAAGATAAGCATGCTTTCAGTGCAAGCATCTGCGCTCAGAGGAGTATTTACACAAATTAACATATTTTATCCACTGTAAGGACCATAAAGCATTTCCAATTCAGCATATAATTTTTATTTGAATCGATATGACAAAATCTTTAAGTGTAGCACTAGTAGAAGATTTAAGAAACTGCAATGACCAAAGGCAACAGCGCATTTCCCTGCATAAAGAAATGAACAATCAAAAAAAGGATTGGATATTTGGGGCAGAAAGAGGGTGTTATTTTCAAATCTACAGAATCAGCTTCTTGTTACCATGATGTTTTAAAGCAAATATAATCTCTTTCTGAGTGAAGACAGAGAAAAAGATTACATGATACAGTACAATCCCTTCTCTAGAAACATGGCAATTTTGTCATCAATACACAGGTGAGAGATGTCATTACTCTTGGAAAATAAAAGAATTAGAAAGCTACTATGCAGCTCTCCCGCACAGCACTATGCCTAGCAAACAAGGTCACACCACATTCAAAGCTCTAGACCATTTGCAGGTTAAGGTCTGCTGATATTAGACCTAGTTCCTTCATCTACCAAAATTCAAATTGCAGTGCTTTGGTACATGCCACAGATAGGGTTGCTATGGTACAGCACTCACAAAGGTGATGACTGCTTCTAGCACTTTATTTCATGGCTGCGAGGACTTGTCTTCCTTGATTAATTTAACTCAGTGATGAAAATACTAATAAGACTGAAATAAAAAAAGCAAATTTAAGGAGCTACGTTGGCTCTTGGACTATGCCATGATGTACTTCTCTACAGCAAAACTTTGAAAAGAGATTGTTACGTCTCAGGCATAAATAGGAAAAAGACTAAACTACCTTCTTATAAAGCATCAATATAGTGGACAATAAGCTACTTGTAAATTATCTTTTTCCCCTTTACTCATGTTTTGACACACGAGGCGTCTTTCCAAGGTGGGTTCTGTATCAGAAACAATATCTTATTCTATATTAATGATTACAGAAAACAGATTTGGTTAAATACGTAATGTCCAACGTGTACTGCCATCCTCTAAAAAGACTTCCAATAACTAATTGTCTTTTGCCAGTGTTTATGGGCAGCATTTATCCCACGCTGCCATCAGAAACTTAATGAATATGCCTAAATTATCAACTTAGCTGTCCCTCTTCAGGAGTGAGGGAGAAGTGTACCTTGTTCACTCACATCTGCAGATACCTAAACTCAGACACCTCATTTAAGCACCTAAAGGCAGACAGCCCAAATGAATCTCAGCCTTACAGTCTTCCCAGTAGACTCCATGTCCTCAACCTGAGTATTTTTAAGGAATTGAGATTGGGTTTTTTTGCCAGAGGCAGACTATAGCAGAGCTCTCTTTCATAACCCTGTTTCTCAAGTAATTCTTAGTCAATCAGATATATTTTTTTAATAACACAGGTGGATATAATAGGGCATATGCACCGTAATCTGTCTAAAATCTACTGCAAATTATTCTAATGTACATCACTTTCAGTGTACTTCATTGCTTCATGAGCACCACAGTCTTACATTTTTAGAAACTGATATTTTAATTCACAAACTAAGATTCAAAATCCTAAGAAAAACTAAAATTCGCCCCAAAATAGGTGAAAATACTTTGAAGAAGCTGCCATTACCACCACATTCAAACCCTCCAAATAGAACCTCCATCTTGAACCTGAAGTCAGAAGTCCACAGCCTGGACCTACACAAGAAATCTTAGCAGCTGCACTGTCAAATAAAAATCTCACTGAAATATGTCTGAAATGATACCAGTAATTTGTTACTGTTGCTTAAACAACATGTAGCAGAGAGAAGGCTCCCAGTGACTCAACATGCAGGCGAACTGGCACTGTATTTACCCGTTGTCACTATCTGGAACTCCAGAGTAATAAATGGATGAAATGCAGCTCATAAAAATATTCATATGATGAAATTTATGGCTTACATTAAAGCATGTTTAACTTGAAAAATGACTATGTAAAGCTCAACTGATCTGTTCCCTGTGTATATTCACAGTCATATCTGTTTACTTTGGAGCTGCATGTTTAAATTTATTTCCGCTTGAACATATCCAAACTGTGTGCACGTCCCAAACAGCTGAACCTTTTTTTTTTTTTTTAAAGTACATGCAGGTACTCTATTTAAAACAAAGCCTGGTACAATTTAATCTTCTGGACCATAGACATAGCCAAACCCTGAGATGGATAGTGCAAAACTCCTGTCTCCTTCCCTCTGCAAAGCCAAGGCAGAAAGGACAGGTGAGCTTCGCCACTCAGGGTGCAAGTAACCAGCCCTGCAAAGCCCGGCTTGCCGAGAAAAGGACTGTACCCAGAGCACAGGTTCCCCTTTCTTTTAACACACCACTCATGTGGGAAGAGACACAGTTATCCTCCGTGCACAGCACAGCTGCCTGGGACCATGGAGACGAACACGTCTAACGTCAAGCCATCTCTGCCCTCCTCAAAGGCTGCTGAGGGAAGGAGGCAGCAGCAGGAGGCTAGCCACATGAATCAACCTGTGCAGGCAGAGCCAGCTGGCTGCCGGTTAGGCAACCCAGCCTGAAGCTTTGACCAGAAAGCTGTTGCACAGATGCCAGTATAGATTACATAGGTCTTCTTATTTATACCTCTATTAGCATAACTAACAAGGAGTAAGCAGGATTCTCTTCCAGCCCATACGTAAAATAAGTATCTCCTCCAACTGTTTTTCACTGTAGATAAAGAGCAAAAAAAATCTTTCACATGCTCTTAAGCTTCTCAATTTCCCAGTAGCAACAACACATTTTTTCTTTTTTTGGGGAAGCAGAAATTTAACACTAGTACTTCTCAGTTTAACATCCCCTACGGTTTTAGTCTGCGATCTCTACTGTGGTATCTAAATTTGTAATATACTGAGGGAAAATAAATAAAAAACTTTCACAATGCAATCTGCATGGTCTTCAAACAAGACACCAGGTTTACAACGTGACTGAGTACCATCAGGGAGCCATCCCAAATTCCTTACCAATATACCAATAAAAGCAGCTAGTAATGAAACACCTAGGGACAATACTACTCTTTGGACATATTACAATGTATATGGGAAAATGAAAAATTACCATTCTAAAAGTATTAATGAGTTAGTACAGGATGAGGTGTTTTGCAGATGGACTTGCACTCATAAGGACAGTACTGAACCAGAATGTTTTCAGTACAGAGTTATTTTCCCTTTGTTTCATTCACAAGTACAGGTCAGCCTGATGGAAGTAATACTTTAAAATAGACAGAAGTACAGTTTCCAGTACACACAGATCAATTCATGCTACGGTGCAATTCATGCTACTCATGTATTGAACTGCTTTTAGTTTTTCTATTTTGTGTAAAGAAGTGCTTTTTCTTCTGCCTCAAAAAGAACCTCTCTCTCCCCCAAAATATATATATACATAAATTCGAGTGCGGTTTCTTTTTCTTTTCCTTTTTTTGAGACAAAACCCCCCAACAAAATGAAAACCAAACCAGCAAATGCAGAGGACAATCAGCCCCAGAGACCTGGGAGCAACCAGATGACTTCACAAAACTATTGTGTATTTAGATCCAATTATTTGCAATTAAATGCTCTTGTAAGTGAATAGCATCTGCAACCTTTTCAAAACCAGCATCTATTCCCAATTCCATTACATCCAATTTGCTAAAAAACAGCCTGAGTGACCTGTCATTTACAGAATGAGTACTCCTCAGAGACAGTCACATTTACTCAGGGTGAGGGTGGGAGGAAGACATACTTCAGAGGAGACGTGTGGATTGAGAACCAAACTCTCCTTAAATCTTTTCTGAACTGTCTTTTATTGCTCAGTTGAAAGGAATTTGCAGTGCAAAATGATAAGAAATACAAACCACCTTCTTAATACATATGCCAAAACATTTACTTTTCTTTTTAATGCCACTTTAATTTCTGGTAAAATTCCAAACCAAGCGTTTATATTTCATGATATTGTCAACTTTGCATAAAACTACTGGTACTGCTCATGACTTATACAGCCTCAGGGAGACTATTGATTTTTTTCCCCTTCATAAATCTGAAAATGCTCTGTCTCTTCCCAGTGGACCCATTATATTTATTGGTATCCATCCCAAAACAACTGCTCAAGGTTACAGCTATGAAAACATTTGGGGTTTTAATTCACTATACCGATTCCAGAGAAGCCCACAGATTTTGGCTTAGAACCGAAAATTTGCCCTGACTGCAACAGATTTGTTTAATTTTATTTTTTTTATTGTGTATCAGGACCACTGGATAAAACTTCTTCTCTAGACAGGGCTTATACCCTCTCTAACAGAATATTAAGCAAATCCCTTCTTTATAGGCAGTTGAGATCAGACAATGACAGCTACCAATAAATAAATATTGCAGAAATATTTCTTCTAAAACTCAAATCTTCTTATGGAATAGCTAAAATAAAGAAATTATCCTGGCCCTCAAGAATAGATGCCCAACTTTTGAAAACCCTTTGATTGTCTGACATCTCAGATGGCAATAAAATACATGAAGGTGTGGTCAAAGATGAAAAAGAAGATTTAAGCTCTGCAGGTCATTAAAGTACAGTGTGCTGTAGTGACTGATTATGTTGCTATTCCTTTAATTGGCATTTGAATCTTCAAAGATAACTTTGCATCAACTTTTAAGCTAATTTATGAAGGAACAAGGCATCATGTAATAATCTTCTACTCCCTTTACCTGTACTGAATCCAAATGGAAGATTTGCATGTGAATTATTTAAAAACTATACTAAGCCACATATCCTATGCTGTAATGATCTTCCAAGGGAGTACATGCCTGTGGGATGTTCCTCTCAACACAAGAGATCTGCTGCCAATAGACACCAAGGCACTTTAATCTGAGTCATGGGACTACTTGTGAACTTATCCATGGCCACCCCTGGAGCAGATGCTAGACATACGTAGAAGAGTATTAGGGTAATGATTCTTTCTTTGATTTCTTTCCTTATGTTATGAGTATGGACTTGAAAGGTGGGAGTACCATCACCCTTAGCACATGACCTGTTTCACAAAGCAGCTGCGCACCACACTGCAAGGAAAAGAATGCTGCCTCCAAAATCAGCAGCTACAGCAATGTCATTTAGTTTTAAGACATGTAAAAATATAGCCATCACAATAAAAACTGTAGCCTTTGCCAACAGATTTCACTAAGTGGTATCTCAGATACCATAATTTTGATTACATTTAGAACAAAAGCATATGCCTACTGTGCAGTTAAAGTACGCAAGTGCTGACTATATATTGCTTTGCGCTGTACTTTAATAAATTAAACACAGAAATTGCAGTATGTTATCCATATTCTACATGAAAATACCTACAGCATAATTTATAACTGGCATCTGACCAGTTGGCAAGGCAGGCCTAGACTTTGCATATCACACAAATACATAGTCTTACATTTGTAATCTCGCTTTCATAAAATGAGCAGTAGCAAATTTTCAAGTCTGTAAATTCTACACTGAACCAACACACTCAACTATAAAATCTTGTGTCCCAGGAGTATGACCTGTTCCAGAAAAAAAATGGTTTTACTTTAGATCATTTTACAGTGTCAGCTTTTATAAACATGCTTGGTAAATAGCTATCAAGGCACATACTTCTGTTTTGCTATAAACCTTTGAAAGAAAACAGCTTTCAACAACAACCAAAAAATTAGGGCTATTCCCAATCACCTGAGATTGTCAAATGTTAAAACCATGGGTTTACTTGCTTTCATGATGTGCTGGTTATTTGTTTAATGGCAGTATTTCATAATATTGCTCTTTTCCTTTACTTTTCACAATATTGAAACTACTATCACCTGACTACTGTAGCAAGAGAATCATCACAAATCTTTCCTGCTTTGCTCAAGTTACATTTAACAAATTCAAAATGAGAAAAATGCTCCATGTGTATGTACTGCTAACTGTACATGCAGTTTGTTATAGATACATAGCAACAACAGAAACAGTAGCTTTCAGAAATTACTTACTAATACATCATCATTAAAATGTCATACTTACAGCTTTAAAAATTGTTGTCATTGTAGGAAACATTCTTAGCCTACAATCACAGAAAAATTTTACTTCCTGAAATTTATTGAGACAAGTATACACTATATTTTGACCCACTCACACATAGAATTAGATTTTGTGTGACAATTTGTGAGAGGAACATGTGGTATGTAAATTTACAGATAATTGAAATCTCTTGATATTTAACATTATACATCTTTACATAAATTACTGAAGCTATGAGTAAAGAAAACACAGAACCCACACTTGCTTCAGGATTCAAGTGAGTGACTTCAAAGTAAATAAAAACACCTCTGAAAAGCACAAAATATGATAAAATGCACCTTTTCTTCTTTTCTAAACAGGACTCATTATTAAATAAAACTTCTCTCTCCAGGGGAAAGCAACCATGTTGCATGTTAAAGTGCTTGAAAGCATTGCACTTGGGCTGAAAGCCACACACACTGTGCTGCAGCTTTTTTCCTTTGCTATTAGAAGCAATGACATAGTTACTCAAAACACTGAGCCGATACGATGTCCAGTACAGGTATCAGTGCCAACCATTCGTATCATTGTTAGGGACAAAGGGGTTTGATTTGGGACTGGAGCTGCATTTGGAACCTGCCTTTGGGTGTCCCAGAGATCACCACACAAATAGAAAAAGTCACAAGGTAAGAAATGACACAATGCATTTGGTGTTATCTTGTTTTCAACGTGCCAGTGAATATGGCATGATTCACTTGGTCCTTACAATCTCGTTTCTCCCAGTATAACTCAGATTCTTCACTGCTTCCCCTTTTTTCTTCTGAGCACAAAGGGAAAAATTATGCCTATCATTTGCCATGATTTCCCATCTTTCCCAGACTACCCTCCACTGACACCAACGTAAAAAGTCATCAAGCAGATTATGCAGAATTACACATTAAGATTTTTTTACATCTATCTGTATGTCAAAATGAACATGTAACTTACCATTTGCTAGACTTATTGTATGTGTTAGATAAGTTACGCTATTCTTCTGTTACCTCTGCTAAGCAATGAAACAGCGAGCAGTGGGGCTAACCATAATAGCATATAATACCTTTTGAAGTCACACTCACTGAAATAAATACGACATTCCCAGTAAGAAATACTTAAAATTCCAAACAGAATTGACTATACAAGTTGTATTTGCTTCATATTTACTAAGGGTTTTTTTCAGCTACAGAGACAAAAGATTTTCTCACTCCTCGCTTTAAGTG
The DNA here is from genome assembly GCA_035590275.1 of Ibycter americanus. NCBI lineage: Eukaryota > Metazoa > Chordata > Aves > Falconiformes > Falconidae > Ibycter > Ibycter americanus. The sequence continues at coordinate 8,223,312 of JAVJGI010000035.1, read as the reverse complement.
ACAGTTACGGCTCTGAGCAACAAGAAGTTAGTCTGGTGCACAGTTTAGAATGAAACACCACTACATACTTAATGAATATGAGCCTGTATAATACTGTTAGGGGAAAAGATGCAGCTGCATCATGTTTAGATCACTAAGAAATTGTTGCTGTTGTAAGAAAGTACCCCGAGGGACCAAGAAGCAAGTCATGACACCGTGATTTTGCATTGATTTTATAGAGAGGATATCTGAACACTGCAATGGCGAGTGATACATTCATATCCTCAAGCCCACAAGACAAAACAGAAATGGGTTAGCTAGTGAAAGTAATTAACTGTAAAAAGATAATTTGAAAATGAAATCTAAAATCAAGATGTGTAAGGAGAAATGTAAGATTTTTAGCAAAGACAGCAAATATTATGGAACACGTTGAATTGTGCCTGTAAAGATATCTCACTTTCACCTACACAGAGGTTACCTTTCCAGAGGTAAGGCTGAGGTATTTCACCAAATTACATTTCCTGCTCTCCTACCTCTGTGTTTACGGCAGTTTCAAAAGAACGTATATGAGTACCACATGAACAGCAGCAGGAAATAAAATCTATTTTTAATGGGAACTACTTAAATAAAGTTTAAAAATAAAGTACTTCTTTTCAAAACTAGATTGCTTAATTTTTTAAGGGCTTTGGCTCTGCAATGTACAAGGGTGCTCTAAGATGCATATACCCAAAACCCCGATTCACTTTAAAATTAGTGCTCTCTTAGAAGTATGAATTGCGCCATCTGGAAGTGATTAGGGTTCCAAGGATGTGCAGCATTAAGTAATTTAACTTACTGAAGTAGTTCTTTTTTAATAAGCTCTTCAATTTAAAAATAAGAATAGTTAAAAAAAACACAACTTCCTAGTACAGCTGTTCGAGTCACATGAACCACTTTATTCATTTAATATACTGAAAGAGGTGGGGGAAGGAATTACTTGAAGCCAACAGTAATAATTGTAATAGCAACAACCTAGAGGTGCAACTGTACAGGGGAGAAAAAAAAAAAAAAAGTCAAATACTTGACCTAAAATGTTTGTCTGTGATAATCACCAGGTAATCCCTTTGCATGGCTACCACCTGGATACTTCTTATTTTCACTGGAAGATGTTGCTGGAAAACAAGTAGGGACTGCATAACACCTACCATCGGTGATTGATCAATAAAAAAATGCACGTATACCTTACACATGATAAATAGTAAACATAATTGTTGCAGTATTATGCAAAGGCCAGTATTTTGAGCACAGAAATCAAAGTGCATTTCATAGTGGCAGAGACTGATGCATGCTGACACAGATGTCTCTTTTTTCCTTCTTAAAAGGCAGGGGATAAAGAAAGGACTTATTAACTTTGTCATTTGCTTTCACCAGTCTTGTTAGATCGTTATTTGAAGCCAGACCCAAAAATGTGTTGGGTATCTTCCAACTGAAAGAACCCACTGAAGCACCAAGGACTGCGCACCCCTGGCAAAGGGTACGCATGAACAACAAACAGGGACAAATGGTGCAGCACACAGCTGAAGAGGTCAGTGATGATGGATCACTTTTTCTAGAGATCAAGTTTTCCTCTGACAGAAACATATAGTTTATTTTCATGACTTTCCACTTTTGCCACAATTAGCTTCCTGAAAGTATCACTACAGAAATTACTCTCCGTAACACATGAAAACTCTTTTGGGAATGCATCCAAACTGGTGTTTTAAAGTTCAGTATCTCAGGCCACAGATAAAACCAAAATTAGTCAGTTTATCTTCTGATAGGAAATCCTTCTTTGTCTGTCTTTGAAATTTTTTGATTAATATTTCTTAGATGATTTTAGGGTGTTTTAACAGAAGAGAAATTAAAAGTTGGTATTTGACAATGGCAATTTTGGCATTTTCCAGGTTAAAATCTCTTTGTAATTTTGAAGGGTTGAAATGTTAAAGTAAGAGATGCTAATTTCTCTGGGGAACATGAAAATTAAAATATATTTCCAACTTGAATGAACTGACATGCATCATCAGTTGTATTTTCAATTAAGGTTCTGCAATGTTGATTAATTCACTCATTTGAAAAACATTTACATACAAGATGGTCAGGGAAGTGGAATATTGCCCTGGGGGAACTCAAGAGAAGAGTCGGGATCAAAGTTTGAAAGCAAATTGACATATCTGGGGAGCTTTCAATAGCATGGTAGCAGTGGCTGAAGATCACAGCAGAGGAATGTTTTTTGCTTAGAAGATGGTTACTGCCATCACTGAAGATTTAAGCCTTCAGATTTTTCATAAACACACAGCCTTGTACTTCAAACTATCAAGAAAATGCCAGCCATCAGTCTAGGGAAATATTTGAATACTGAAATGGAAATTAGCTTTACAATTTGCATTTAGAAATGTGTAAGCGTGTGGATGGGCTTTTACATTATGAAATTATTGCCTTGTTTAAAAAACTGTACCTTTGCCAGCTGACTCCAGGAAAACCCTGGCTTTCCCTCTCTACTCGGTTGTTATGACTAACCAGGAATATTAATGAGAAATTGAACTATTTATAAAGAAATTTATAGAGAAAGATCACCAATAGTTGCTATAGTATTTCAATGGGACACCCTAAGTTAGATTTTTATTTGCTACGCTTAAATTGCAAAAACAATTCAAATTGCAATCAACTGCATGGTCTCTTTGAATTGTATAGAAAAATCAGAGATGCAGCATCTGAGGAAATTAATGTAGCTAACATTTTAAAAGAATTCACCCAATTATAAAATTTATTCACAACACCAAAATACCATGCCAAGACTGTTGGTTTCACACTTCCCACGTAAGGAAATGTTTAGTAAAGTAAAAAGCACATATTATGTATAAGCTAAATCAATGTCAAGCAGAAACAAAAAATTCCGTAAATATTAGTTTGAACTTGAGACAAACTATGAAATCTGAAAAACCATGTGATTTTTTTTAACCCATTTCATAACAAACATCAAAAGTGCCCTTCACCAGCTGTTGTTGGAAAGCTATCAGTTCATTTTTAAATAAAGATGTCAAAGGTCTGCAAACCTGTTATTGAACAAGACTGAAAAGCATATGACTATGAACAATTGAAAATGACTGGGGTGATGGGGTTAGGTGCAGGAACACATGATTTTAGGCAACATTCTGCCTTTCCATGTTCTTTGAAACTCAGTCCTAGTGAGCTTTTAGGGCTCTACTGTTACCCTAGTGATACAGAAATTCAAGACCGCGAAACATACCTCAGCCTCTCTGCTCTAGAGGGTCCTGAGTTAAAAATGTCAGTACAGACAAATTTTCAGAAGTGAAAACTTACTATGCCTTAAATCTCTAGAGGTAAAAGGCAGACCTACATCTAAACTCAAATGCAGCACACTTCTGCTCTAATAATATATTCTGCAAACAGAAAGCATCTGTTGTAAAATACCATTCAATTAGTGCCAGGTACATAGAAACACATTTAAAACTCTTACCCTTTATGGTGAAAAATACAGTTCTTCCTTGTTTAAGTATTTTTTCCTATGACAATGTGAAGGTACATATTTACTGATGTAATTATGTAATCTAACTCTGATGTGGATGCTAAGCAGAAAACTGCATTAATGTAAAAGTTCCATCTGTGCCAGTATATGATGCAAGAACAGAAACTTCTCTATTTGCTTCAAACATATAGTGCCACAAAAGTGATTGTGCTGGAAAACTGAGCATTCGGCCTGAAGGAAAAGAAAAAAATGTATAGTAATATATCAATAGGTCCTCTTTAAATGAAAAATGAATAATACTGTGTGTAATCATTAACAAAAATCAAGGATAAGTTGCCCCCACCTATATTTAGCAATGGCATCGAAGGCTCATTAATGGAAACAGTGAGGAACATATGTTTCCTTTTGCAGTGTGGAAAAAAAGATGTGATAGAGCCAAATGCATGAAATGCAGCAACAAGTCGTTACATCTCATGCCACTGGTATCGTGCAGATCAACTAGTAAAGCAAAACCACTACAGAGTGTGGCTGAGCCAGGGGTCAGCCAGGGATCCTTCTGCATGGTCCTTGGATTAGTGCTGGTTTCTTCATACAGCATTTGTGTATAGACTAATACACAGGGCATGTGAAAGACAGCATTACATTTTTAAAGATCAAACCCAGAACATGGCCAAACACAACCCACAGCGTTTCAAGAAAGTAACGCAGTCCAGTATGTTTGTTTAAATGATGAAAACTCCACCACTTAATGTGTGCAGCGATATGAACAGATTATCCAAAAGACTAACTGGGCAGTCATGAAAAGTGCACAGATTAGGAAAAACACTTTCTAGAGATGGCAGGTAAAAGTAATAAACAATACTGGTGTTATCAGTATCTTGCACATTCTCAGCATCTCCACAGGCACAGTAGAGTCTTTCCCGTGCAGAGTGATGGATGACTACATTTAAGCCGTGCAGAAGGGATGCTGTTAGGGATGCTGTCACGAGGACCTTGGTTGCTGAGCTTAAACTGCAGGAACTCAGGACATTAGCTCTTGAACTGCCCCGTTCAAATCAGAGCCTGCCAGCTGAAAAGGCAGCATTCACATATCTGCAAAACCTACTTCCCTCTGTGGGCCACTCTTAACTGGCCTCCCATGCAAGGGAACGGCTAGATGAATTGACAAAGCCAATTCAGCAGAAACCCAAAAGCAAAATATTTTCTTCTTTTTAAGAAATGGGACTTGACAGAGGTGTCCATCCATTGGCAGCTCTGACTCTGGAACCTGTGCATGCTTCATTTTTAATGCTGTTTACTTCAAGTAGTTGACAGCACCAGCAATAATCATTGCTACTGTCTTTCTACAGGCAGCTCTGCAGGATCAGGGTCTATGCTAGTCATGCCCCCCAGGCACAGACCTTTCCCGTAGCAAGAATTTAAAGTACAAGAAACAAACAAGAAAAGACAATCATTAGAAACTTTTAGAAGAAAAATATTGAGAACACATTACAATTGAAGATATTTTATCTATTCTTATTTAACATAGTGGGGTTTTGTGACAATCTGTTGGTAGTTGGGGGGGGGGGGGGGGGGGGGCCCG
>JAVJGI010000035.1:8161889-8217492 GCA_035590275.1 Ibycter americanus | reverse complement strand
GTCTCTCTCCCCTGACCAGATTAGGAGGGGAGGGACAGAGCGGCTGTGGTGGGCACCTGGTGTCCAGCCAGGGTCAAAACACCATAAATGAAGGCAAGGTGACTCTAAAAGACAGAAAGAAAAGACAGCAGACTGCAAATTTACATGCAAATAAAAAGAGGAGAGCAAGCAGTCATATAGCTGGATATAAACCTTAAGTAATGCAATGAAACATGGCTATATTTTCAATTTTGATAATACTATCATCAGATTATTTATTTGCGGGGAAATATAACAACGAGTTAAAGCCCATTTAACAAAAACACTAAACAGTGTAACTGGATGACTGTAAGGATTCTTCTGTAAAAAATACTAGAAACATCCAACTACTTGAGAAGCACACATTTTTAAAAGTAATATTAGGGAATGAAAAGAGTATGTCCTTTTCCCTTCAGCAGGCCTATTTATATGCCTAAAATTAAACACATGCCTAATAATTAAGCATGATTAGGTTCCAATTACTTCGTTTGTGCTTCTTTAGTGCTTCTTTCATTTCATTCTAGCTGCATCAAAATGTGAAAACCAGAGATGTGAATGGCTGAGATTGACTGCCATCGGTTTCAGACACATTTCACCCACCCTGAAAAATGTAAGCTTCCTGTCATACGCTGTCAGTAAAACTCATGTCTTCCAAACAAAGGTTCTGAGAACAGAGCTTACATGGCACCTTTAGATTTTACATTTTGTTTGACATCTACCATTTGTGAGAAATGGCATTTTATAACCACTTTCCATCCTGTCTGTCCCCATCACCACCACCCCCACCAAACATAATTGCTTTTGCTATAAATAACTGACAGTGCTACTGAAAGTAATAGAGAGTAAGATTTAGAAAGCTCTTTTTGACTGCCTAATAGATTTGTTATATAAGTGCGAATCTTCTTCTAGTGTTAGTGTTAACTAGGTTTTTTTCTGCCAGGGGAAAAAAAAAAGGGGGGGTGGGGTGGGGTGGGGAGCGGGTGGAGAAGGAATAAATCATCTTTCACAAGCGGATAGCACAGTCTGACCAGGAAAAAAACAATTCTTGTACATAAAGCACATTTGAAAAGGTAGCTTATCATCAGGCAGCACACTACATAAATGTAAGTTTCATCTCAGAGATTCAATATTAATTTCCTTTTTATCAGTTTCTTATTTGAACATATCCTAAGTTTGGTAGGTACAGTACTTTTACTAAGCAAAAAGAAAAGGAATTAGGTTTGCCCAGGTAAATCCCATTATTTTCTGACTCAAATACTCATTAAAGTAGGAAATAACCAATATGACGCATTGTATCAGCTGCTATGGAAAACGACCCTTGCTGAATGTTCAATTTACTGAACCGGACTTAGAAGTGTTCCAGAGCCGCCAATAATAACTGAGTGGCAAGCTTTGACAACAGAAAAGCAAATCAATTGATCTAAAATGACATACAAAGAAATCAATCTTGTATTAAAAAGATACTTGAGCAATTCAAACAGATGTTCACTTTAAAAGATAAAAATTCCAACACAATTACAATTTACAGGTATAATTCAGATGATATGTATTATTCAGGGCACCAGAGAGCTTCCAAATTAAAACTGCAGGAATGTTTCCCTACAGAAATAGTTCTGGTCACATTAAAAGAGGAGATGAGCTTATAAGTAACTTTTTTCAATTCTCTTACCACTCAAGTAATTCCGTAAACAGAGTACAAATCTAGGTAAGTGCTATTGTGAAGATACAACCTTAAATACCAAAACAAAGACTTTTCTGAAATGTTTCTTTATATGTTTCTTTCATGGAGCAGAAGGCCTGGGTTTCAGAATGGTTGCTCACAGTCAACACCTGCTCCTTTGTGCTTTTGCAAAATCTCACCTATGAAAAACATATTTTGCTAAATTAAGCGAAGAACAGGATCTCAGCCAGAAGGTCCCACCTTATCCCCAAGATCTTGAGAAATTTGAAGTCCTGAGGCAGCGCTAGGAGTGATGCATACCTAGCAATTTCTCACACAATTACACAAAAACATAAAGAGGAGGAAATGCAATTTCACAATCGGCGTCAAAGTTCAGCAATAGATTATGGCAACTACAGCCCATGGAAAAACCGTACTTTCAGCAGTACCCCTAAGTAGAAGTGATTCCCTTCCCCCACTGGCTACCCCTCCACAGCCCAGACCTCGCTCCCTGTCTGGTATCGACTCCCTTCCCCAAGCAGCATCCTCTGATAAGCTCATATGTTCTCAGATCACCCAACACAGTCAGTTACAGGAGGAGGTAGCCTGACTGTGATGGTAACTTGCCTCTGAAGCACAGGGGACAGCTTGTACCTCTCAGAGCTGCCATTTCCTAACATCAGAAAGTAATTAATCTAAGTTGACTTGCATCATGGAGTGAACAGTTTGCCAAGAGTAACCACATAATATTATATTAGAAATTATACATGTTCCCTACACTGGAGATGTGCCTAAGGCATTAATTGTAAATGGTATTTTCAGCAGGGATGTGTACGTGGGCATGCGCACTGGAGTCAGAAAAGCTGTGGCAGTCATGGATTGCACAACCGTTTCCATAAACAGAATCTTCTGTTGAGAGCTTTTCCCCCTGCTATACTAAAGTTTTCCATGTTTGGCCTCAGAAAAAAGCAGAAGTGCTCTACCCTGGAAATGAAAGAACTGCTCCCATCTTAAATCCATCACTGGGAGACAAATAGGAGTCTGATTTCATGGTGGTTGTTCTTTTCCAAGATTTACTTCAACACATGGTACCTTCTCCATTTTCATCTTTAATTTTTGGTTCTTCCATTCAGAAAATATTGAGTTGAGGCAAGGTTTACTCAGACAGCTAAACATATCAGAGCACAGAGAAGCCCTATCAGTGTTTAAAATCAGTTGGGACACCTAGGGATGGAGGGCTCATCAACTGAGCCTTGCAAAGTGTGGACCAGTGAGGAAAAGCTGGACAGCAGCTTATGTCCTGCTTTCCGTATTTTGGAGCCTGGAAAAGTACTGGAATGCTATAGTACACCTTAAACTACACAGTATTTTATTCTCCTGTTAGGGAGAATAGAAGAGGAGTGCAGGCAATATTCTATCATAAGTATGTAAAGAACACAGTTAAAAGTCTAAAGCATTATTAGCTAAATTCAGTGTGATGGATGAAATTCACACATGGAACCATTCCTGCCCTACATATCATTTAAGCTGTTGTTTCCTCAAGTAGTGCATAAACTGTATGATGGCATTTTAAGGAGGGTGATTTCACACTGAACCATTTCCAGAAGTCCTGTGAGATCTGAAGATCTACTGGGCTGTTTACATTTCTTATGTTCAAAAGGAGCCTTTCTCCAGAAATACTCATGACACAAGGTAGATAAGCCGCAAGCAAAGGAAGGAATCATTCACACACACAGAACAAAGTTTTCCCTATACAATCTGACATTATCTACCTAGGCTGAAATATAACCTGTGTTTTCTTCTAAACATTAGGAAAACAAAACAAAAGCCCAAGCATACACATTAAATTGCTATCAAGAGGAAAATCCATATTATGCAGGTGACAGCTTCCTCTAACAAAGCATTTAAAATAGCAAAATATGGGAAATACCACTGCCTGCCTTCAAATACCTGCAGAAAAGGTTAAGGAATAAAAAGGCAAAAAAGGAAAAATATTAGCACATAACAGCATAAGAGTGCAAAGCGTGTTAATTAGTGTATTATAATGACTTCTGACAGCATCATATAATGCCTTTTCATCATCATACTGTTTCAATTATGCATTCTCCACTTCCCGCATTAAAAACAGCTTCACTATTATTTTTCACCTGCTGCTTCAGTATCAGGTTTAAGCACTTATGTCTTTCAGGAAAATAATTTTATTTTCTGGAAGTTAATCACTGATTCCCTCAATAAACACTATGGAAAAAATTCCTCACCTCTGTGAAAGCATAAAAAGAAAAGAAAGGGAATGTTATAATGTGGTATGCTTTGTTATCTCCAATACACCATGATCCTTCATGCTTCACAAAGCCCTTGGTTAGAAGCCAATCATGCAGCTCAGAGCTGGAGCACATTGGTACAGAAATCTAAAAGCTAGACTAACTTTCCCCAAATGCTGAAAGAAACATCAAGCATCCCATTTTTTTTAACCAGCTATTAAACATGGAAACAAGCATTAAGACAAATGACTGGAAGTCTGATCTACTAACAACATAAATTAAAAGATCAAGTTCGCTACTCCATTCCTAATGACCTGCTGGGGAAATATGTACCTTCTGATTATATTTTTTTTAGCCTTTTTTCAAACCTTGAAGAATCTCAAATAAGGAAATTCAAAATGAATGCATAAATGGCCTGAATCCTTTCCAAAATTTAAAATACTGGATTATTCCATTATACGCATTGAAATGGGGTATAACAAACTGGAAGACTACTTCGCTCCTCTACTTGAAAGGCCAAGCAGCACACCAAGATGTCAAATGCAAAGGATAAGTACCACGGGGTGGACTGCAAACAGATTAAAGGAGCACAATTCCACAAGAGATCCCTACAGCCACTCGCAAAAGTGGCCTCTGACAACAGAACTGATACGTAATGAATGGGTCTCCTCCTACACACGCCTCTGAGCTCACTCTGGGGAGAGACAGCAGCAGGAGGGTGATGATTGCCTCCGGGAAACAATCTTTCCCATCCCAAGCTTCACAGGACACACCCTATCTCCAGTCATGGTATGGGTGGAAGAATTTTTTCCATGCACTCATCGACTGCTCTGTTCCAACAGGTCTGGTACATTCTTCATCCACTCCTGAAAGGTGCCAAGAACCTGCAAAGCAAGCTGAGAGTTTTAGCGGCGCTCTACAGGTACCCACAGCCTTGCAGGATCTGGTGTTCAGAAAACCACCAGAGGCAGAGAAGTGTTACACAGGGCAAATGATCTTGATCTTTTAATGATAGTTTACTGTAGCAAGCTTCAATATACCCACATTTTCAACCACTTCTCCACTCATTTTATGAAACAATCACTTAGTAAGGAAAGCCTTGACACAGAGCCACAAAACAGAAACTCCTCCTTGAAATTTTCATGCAGCAACTCATCACCCAGTTATTGCTCTTTCTTTTAAATCTCACTGAATTTTAACACTGAAAATGGCATGGAGCTAAGATACCACTTTTTGGACTAAATTCTATATTTGGTCAAAGTTCTCAATTCCTCTTCATCTCTGCCCCCTCTTCCCCCGCAACACCATGCTGTAAGTCCTTAATTAAAGCTTATACAGTTAGGGTGAAACTCCCAGGCAATGAAAATGTATACTTGGAGGTTTGACAGCAGTATCTTCCATCAAGTAATGCACCACATTAAGTAGCTGCAACCTTTTTTTAAGACATTTGGATGCTTGTAGCAATCATGGATTGCTGGACTGAATTTTCAACCCCAGGAAACTTTTAAGCATAACTCTTCAGGCTCCACAGTGCCCTTTTTTTTAAAAAAAAAAAAAAAAAAAAAAGAATTATTTAGTGGCCAAATTTTCCCACGTGCCTAGTACTCACACATTCACTCTGCAATCTCTCTGAATAGGCATCTAGTAAGATCTTAAATCAGCACTGGTGTGCTTAGAATTAGTATGTATTAACAGATTTAGGCAATAAAATTTTAAGCTACTGAAGATTATTTTCATTCTTAAAATCTATTCATGTAAGTGCAGCCACCTTCTAATTCAGAGCAGAAGATTTGAGATTTAAATGTAGGTTCACTTGAAGTGATTTTAACACACAAAAAGTGACAGGAGTTGGAATACGGCTCTTTTGTGAATTGAAGAAAAAGAAACGAAATAATAGAAGCAGCAAACAAATTACAAGACCTGTCAACCTTGTTAGATACTGTGTTGAGAGCAGTAGGGATGAATGGGGACTTCCCACTTCTGTGCCTATCACAAACAAATGAAAATATATGCAAGGTTTTAAATAAGGCATTTAGGAAGTGACAGATAAGTCTTGGGAAGGCAAGCTTGCTTTCCCTGCAGAGAAAATAACATATCTCAATAACAGTACTTTCTTTCAAATTCCTCAGGACAATGCTTCACATAAAGCAATTTTAATTTGAGTGTTTGCTCTGTGTTGACAATCTGAATTGGCAACTTCCGAAATTCTACTGTAGGAAGTAGTCTTAAACATCACAGCTCAAGCTGTAAAGAATTAGTACCTTCCAAATTATACATCTCTTAACAAACCATCTTTCTTCCCAGCTATTCCAACCTGAATTCCTGCATTCCAGCTTCATGTTTGTTTTGTGCAAAAGGAAGGCATTTCATTCCAGAATGTTATTCTTTCCATTATTTTGGAATTACACACATCAACCATGTCTGGGTAAGGCCAGAAAACATGAGGGGGGAAAAAAAATTTTTTTCAGAAATTATTTATTATTTGAATGTCAGAAATTGCTATTCTCCAGAACGATTTGTGCTCATTTATGTACTTGAAAAATTCCTTCTCTTAAGATTTCCCTTATTTGAAGAACACGACCATATGCTATATAAACATACAAATCATAGTGCTATCTGCAATATCGAAATAGATTTACGCAGACAGCATATTTAACTGCACTGTACCCATCTTAACCTGAAGGGCACAAGACAGAGAAAGAAAACCAATCTCTGCTTACATAACTAAGGATTGTGCCACTGCCACAACCTAACCAATTGCTTTTAAATGTCACAATAAAACCTGCAAACTACATTAAGCTCCCAAAAAGGCTTTCCAAGCAAAAATTTTCCACCACCGCTTTGTTCAGGTTGCTGAAATGACATCTTAACAGAGGGCAAACTGAAATTTCTTGGTCTTAAAAGTCTCAAACAAGAACCATTTCTCTCAAGCAAGACACTATTTTTATTTTTTAAATTGTTCTATTCCTTTAAGTAGAAAAAGTACACTTGCTATTTGTTCACTATTGTCAAGTAATCTGAAAAGTATAGGAATGTTAAATTAAAGCTCTAACAACACTGACATAAGCTTCAAAAATCATTCCACATCATTTGAAGATTCCTGCTTCACTAAGTTTTATTGTTCTCCAGTTTAGTTAATCCTCTGATATGCAAAGGTCATTGTTCCATGTATTTTGAAGGTTTATACTTATGCAGGAATGTAAGAATGGTTGTGTAGGTAACTCCAAAATCAATCCCATTAGGGCAGAAAAAAGAATAGACGCCAAAACTCCTCTCCTACAATGATAAAATGTAAATGCTCTACAGAAAGTGAAAACAGCTCCTCAGGGAATTGTTAGGAACTGGGCAAAAGAGCAATGCAAACGTTTCGTTAGTCAAGTAGAAACTTGAAAAAAGAACTGGGAGTGCTTGTGAGAACAGAACAGCACCGCCAGCACAGTGCAGCAATAGAGAAAGCCCAATGACTAGTTCACTGACCTTGCATACTGATGTAACGTCAATAAAAGAAAAGGAAATAGATAAAAATCTGTACATATAAAGTATATCCCATTTATTCCTTAAAGGATTTAGTAAATTCCACAAGTCTTCAGAAACAAAGATAAGCTAGCTACTCACGAAGGGCAAAGTGCTGCCAGTTTTCAAGCCAACTTCACTAAGTTTAGTATGGACTTCTGGGAGAAACAGCATTTAAAAACATCTTTCGGGGGTCTTGAAGAAAGAGCTTCCTAAATGGGACCCATAATTTAACCTTCTTCCCTTTGAAAAATTGTTGTCAAGAAAACATGCCAAAACTAAGAAGGAAAACTGGTTTACTTGTCTCTTTCTAAGCTTGTTAGTTAAGATTGAATTCTCCATGTAATTCTTCATTACAATTATGGCCTGAATGCATTAAGTATGACTGATATTCAGAAAAAAAACAGTGGAATGTATTAATGATCCACATCTTTTAAATTTTTAATATAATTTAACGAAATATGAAAATGTTAAGAGGTTCAGCTGGAAGAGGAAAACAGAATGATAAATATATCACATTCTCTTTAATCCAAATATTTTCTTTAAAATAAACTCCACTTTCAAGCTTCATTTACAATCTCATTTGCACAGAGTTGCCAATCCTGATTAGCCCGAATGAACTCCCTAAAAATGAAGGTGAAATCTCCCAGGCAGTGATATAGCAGGAGATTAGAACACCTGCAGACATCCACTGTGTCACAAGAGGCTTTCTTTTTACTTGGAATTACCCTCAAATCAATACCATCAAACATAAATGCACATAAGAAAGGATCTCACAATCCTTGGTTACGCAGAAACCTCGCATTTTGAAGACTGAGGAAATGCATGCTGCTTCAGACTAGAAGCTAAAAAACAAAGAAGTCTCTCTAGCTTTCAAAGACAAAGATTACTTAAAAAGGGAGAAAAGCATGATTTTTACCAAAGTCTCAAGACACTTTTAATAGGATAACTAGTCATGAGTGGTGTAACAGTAGTCAAGGGAAAGAAATATTTGTTCAGCCCACCAGGTGAACATGTAATTCTCCATGAAGACACAAACCATAACCATCTGAAAAGCCATAATTTCTTTAAAAAACAAACCCAAAACCTGATAACTTTACAGATACTATGGATATTATGAGACAAACTGCAGATGAAACTCGTGTCAAGAAAGTAACAAATGCCTTAATAAAAGAGGATTTTCACACCCAGCAAATCAGCACATGCCATCTATTCCTGTTGATTATGGCATTTATTTGGTCAAGTATTCACAAGTTAAAACTCTGTGTGTTTAATCACAGAGTCTGGCCTATTATAAGGCATTGTGTCTTAAGACTTTATTTGATCAGAAGGCAAGCTTAGACTAGTTCCTGCAACTTTGAGAAATTGCAGTCAACCATTTCTCAACATCTGATAGGAAGGAAGCACAAGGAATGCATTTTAAAATGTGTATGGTTTGATCAATGATCTACAAGTAATGTTTCAACAGTCGTGATTGTTAATGACAGGGTATTCACTGTATGTATAGAATACAGTATTGCACGTATCACATCTCATGCATTAAAAAGAAACATCAATATCTTTTTAATGCATATATTAAAACAAGGTGCATAACTGAGATGAAAAATAAAATATCTTTAGTTATTGAACTGTACTGTGAATTTACTACGGCTTGAATTAACTACAGCTTGAATTAACGTATTGGTTTAAATGAGAAAATAGTATTTCCAGATCAACTGGAAATGCTCGAGCCTAGCTATACATATACCTGATGAAAGAGGACTGGTTTGCTTATGGGATGATAGCATTTCCATCTTCCTGTAGCCCAAGTCCAGATGTTTCTCTTAGATTTAGTAAGAATGAACCCTAAACTTTAATTCAAACAAGTCTGATTTTAATTAAACCCAAGATCTAGACTCAACTTTGTACTAAGAGGAAGTGTTCCTTTCATTAGGTGGAAGATAAAAATAGAGGTAAACGCTAAAATAAATTTAAAAAAAAATCCAAAAAGAGTTTACATCAAACAGAAGCAAGACGAACAACAAATGGAGAAGGAAAGACAGCTGAGAAAGGGTGAGAGATGGTTGGGAAAACACTAAACTGATCAAGGATGCTCTGCCAGTCTATGAAAAGACACAAGAATGATATGGAGAGATCACCGCTAAAAATGACTGCCCAAGAAAGTGGTGGAAACATTTGAAGTAGAAAAACACAGGGGTAGAGGAGTGATAATATACTTGCCAGGCACAGCATTCAGATAAAAGACACTGTAGTTAAATCTGTTAATTGTACGCCTGCCATCTTATCAATTTGGAGGGTAAAGGTGCAAGATATAATGGATCCTGGGCTTGGAGCCAAATCACAGCTCCTGCTGTTGAATATCCAGCTACTGTAAGCCAATAGGGGTGCTTTTATGTTTTAAAACATTGGTAGGTAAACACATTGTTTTCCAAACAACAACAGCACATCTCTATTACAATCTCTCCAATAAAATACACAACGACCCAAATGAGCATTAGCACTGGTTTGTATTAAGGAGAGCCTGGAGCTAATAGATAAATGCAAGGCCCAGTATCAAAGAAACGCATTGAGTTCCTCTGCCATAAGCTGGGAGATCTGTTTGGCTGCTTGGATAATACAGAAAAGGGAGGGAAGTGTGGGAGGAGAACAAGCATGTGTACCGCACATGTGGCCAAAAATGGCACCACCGAGAGGTGACCACCTCGGAGGCATTCATTTCAGAGCAGAGCTCAGTGCAGCTGGCCCTGCCCAAAGCCTGCCCAGTGTTAAAGCCACTGAATTCACCTCCTAAAAGACCCGGCGGATTAGGAAAAAACAGTGATACACTGAAATCTCAGGCTGCTCACACTGGCAGCCTGCTGTAAAAACACAAGACAGGGACTTACATACCTGTGTCTAACATGAATTGCCATTTATTTAATAAAATAGGATTCTTATGAGGAACTAGATTAGATAATGGCTTACAGAGCCATTTGCTTATATACCTCTGCTTCAAATCCAACACCAAATAGCAGTGGCAGAAAATTGTTACCAACTGGTGCCGGTACAGTGGATTACTTGAAATGTACTTATACCCTCAGTTTGTTCTTGGTGGGTAAGTTACTCCAATACAGAAGTCACATCCACAGTTGGAACTAATTCAAAGAATACTTTTATAAGCCAAAAATATTCCAAAAACTGAAAAAAAATTATTTTCCCTCCCATGAAAAGATAGTCAACCTATCCTATATTTTTCTTTCCCTTTGCTGTCATGCCGACCCACCTGTTTAATGTGGGTTACACACAGAGGGTTTGGGTTTTTTTATTATTTTTAAACAGGCGCTTAAAGTCTGCATCCCTGCAGGCATGAATGCAGCTCTCAGCTGTCTGGGAGGAGAGCAACAGCAGCAGCAGGAGCTCCGCAACTACAGTTTCTTCATATGCCACAGGAACACACAACACTCCAAACAGCATTACAATGCGCGACAAAGGCCAAAGTCTCCCAAGCTCTTTGGTATATGAGGTGAGGACTTGTTCCACCTTAGAAGATTTCTTTTCAGAATGTGCTGTGTCTGCTGTACAGGGGATTTACTCATTTGTGCCACCCTGATTTCCTATTCATAGTCATTTGGCCTCTAAAATACCATTACTAATTTCAAAAAAAAAAAAAAAAAAAAGACCGATAAAGTCCTCTCTCATTTTCACCCTCACCTTCTACGTATGATCACAAGAGGTTCTCTGACCCATGAACTAACTGCTCTTTTAGATAAAACCATCCATAGAAAAGCTAAATAAAGCATTGTCTACAATCAACAACAAAAAGATAAGGAAAAAATAAGATTAAATCTTAGTGGTTTTAGATCTTGAAGGCTTACAGATTACACTAATTTCACAAAAAACATCTGGGAAACTTAGAGAAAAACCCAGATACCCCAATTGCATAAATAATGTTTAATAAAGAAAGAGGACTCCTGGGTCTGCAGCTGCCATAGGACATTCAAGTATCTGTATGATTCACAGTCCTCCGACATGGATCTTCTGCCACTTCTCTAACACCTTTCAATTCCCCAGGGGGGGAAACCTGTATACAAGTTGTCTTCACTTCTACCCTAACTGTTCCTGTGCTAACACAGTAGCATTCGAGTTGATCAAACATAATTTAGATTATTTTTCACGTCCACATCTGGGCTGTTGGACAGGTCCATTCCCTTGCCAAAAGCAACAAATCCAAGAAAGGCCAAAGTGGTGGCTGTGTCATACAAGAGCTAATTTAACTCAGGAGCATGAGCTAGTGAGGAAGGCAAGGGCAATACTGAAAGCATTTTAATTATAACCACTGTAAAAATTTTAATCCAAACATGGGGTTTTTTTGTTGTTCTTTGGTGGGGTTTGGCTTGGTTTTTTGGTCTTGCTTTTTTCTTTTGTAATCTGGAGAGAAATATCAGTCTTGGCTAAAACTAATTTTTATGTTAAATACAATCTCCATTTGAACAGTCCCTAAGCAAGACAGGTAATAAATATTCCTTAACAACAAATCACAACAAGAGGGGGGTTTTCATGCCCTTCAAAAACCATGCAATAAGAGGGATCCAAATAGTGATGGAAGGGCAGTTTTCTTCTTAAGTTGTGGCCAACTGTTCAAACCCCAAACCTGTTTTCTGAAGTTGTCTTTAATTGCCAAGTGTAAGACTATGATTTGAAGTTACTTGTTTTGCATCTTTCTTTATTTTCAGCTCTCTAACCTGAAAGAAATCCAACAATATTCATGGCTCCCCAGCCAATTTTGTGTTAACTTCACTTTCAGCTTCTCATGAATAGGGCTATATTACAAGAAATTAATTTTAAATGAACAGTCTTCCCTGTAAACATTTCTGCTCCATTCTGAAAAAAAAAAGAAAAGAAAAAAAAAGTGTTTTAAACAAGATTACACCTCTGACAGGATTACACCTGACACAAATGCAATCTCTTACTTGAATGAATTGTGATTTTCAAAACTGCAGGCTTTCAAGAGCATATTATATGACGCTATTTTGCCATCCATGACACCTCTCAAAGTCTCAAGGCTTTTTTCCCCCTCTCTGCTTCACATATAACATGTCTGGAGTTTCCCCAGTCCTACTTGAGAATTAAAAATGAATAATGTGCCTGTTAAAACAAAAAGCTTCAACGAGAAACTGTTTCCTCCTTTGTGTTCATGGGTACTTTAAACCATTTACAGTCTTGATGACCTGCTGTTTATAGCCCATGTAGGCTAACATATTAAACAATATTCTTACTGTATTCTTACCTTCTCAAAACCTACCCAAATGTGTTAATTCTAATGCAAACGCTGTATAAAATTATACTGAAAATACAGTAAGAAAGTTGCAAAAAAATAAATGTGATCCAGGCAGACATACACATAATTAGATATCAAAAAGGTTATTTTTACCGTTGCAAAGCATTTCTCCTTTATGCTTTATTTATTTATAAGCCTGGAAAAGCCTTGGAAAGCTACCAACTCTTTTTATTGAAAACTAAATGGGAAACGAAAGTGTGGAGCTATGTATCAAACACATTCTTTTTTGCCACGTTGAAACTTTACAATGGCCAGACATTTCTCTGTCCATCTCTTTGATACACCACTAGAAAATACACGAATTCAGACCACCGTGTCTGAGATTAAAGGGCACTCAGTATAACTCACTTTTCTGATGAGCCAGAAGAGAGATTTGTAACGTGACAAAGAGCTAAGAAAGAGTATGTAAGAAGATGCATTCAAAGTTGGAACAGTTATTTAATTACCACTTTCTTCTAGCTTCTTACTGCATAAATTATATTATACAAATGATACTCGCCTACGAAACCGGCCTATGAGCAGAAACAGCTACAAAAAAGTTTAGACTGAAAGTACTGTATCTTGCATTAATACACTTTCCTCCTAAACCTGGTCCTAGAACTATTACCAGTTTCTTGGAGTACTGCTGTACCTTTTTTGTTAGTTTGGTTTTTTTGTTAATATTCAAAGACATCCAGAAAGGTGTAAAGCCCAGATAAGAGTTACTGCTGTGCCCTGTAGATGATGCATTTCAAAGTTCCTCTCTATTCCCAACAGTGAAACTTCAGTTCTAACGCAGCAAGTTAAAAGCCCTGTGCTGCAACTACTAAAAACTAACATTTCTTTTCTCTGAGTATTCTGAAAATGGCCAAAAATCAATTACATCCAGAACCTATTTTTTCTCACCAGCTAATTAACCTAAAAGATACTGCCATTTATCCAGAAGAGAATAAGTGGTAGAACATTTACAAGTTATGCAATGGTGTAAATATTCTGTGACACTGACTAGCATGCACAGAGAAAATACAAACACACATATAGATAAATAGATGTACAGCTACAGATATATAGTAACATAAATGCATCCCCTCCAACTCTTGGCTTTCCTTGTTTCTTTTTTTGTAAAACGGTACAAGATCACTGATGATAACTCAAGAATCTTCATAAACATCATTGAAAACTCATGAATACCAAAAAAGGAAGGAAAGAACCTGAGAAGTTTGAGGAGAAATGAAAAAACAACACCTAATGTATCCCCTTCAACTGGTGCAAAATATTTCAAACAAAACTAAAAAAAATAAAAATCTGAGTATGAAACAATGTTAAGAAAAGGGGGATGTTATCAGAAAACTAAAAAAAAGGGGAACTAATTTCTCATAAATTTCTAGTACTGCACAACAACAGAATTTGATTTTGATCCCGATGCTCAAAGTCAAAACCTCATGGATAATGGTATCGTTTCACCAGTACTGAAACAGTATCTTCAGCATGTATAACAATATCCCCCCCCCTCCCCCCCACCTTTTTTTTAAAAAAATATCTGGTTAACCAGTACTTAGATTCTTTCCTACAGCAATTAAAACATTATTTACACCCTGCAGCCTCCCACCTGATATCTTCTTCCTGAAGAGAAATGTTTTAAATGTTTGACCTCAGTTTTCAACCAAAAAAAACCAAGTTTTGGTCTTTGCACTTAGTTTATGTGGAACAGCCTCAAGATACCTCTGCTCAATGAAACAAAGGCCTTTTAAAAACGATTTTACATCACCTTCCCATTCTATCCACTGTAACTGATCTAAAGAAATTACATTAGAGGTAAAGACTCTTGAAACATTCCTACTTTTCATCTGTAAGATTCTTTCAAAATATATTCAGGAAAAAAAATAACAACTTTAAACCGCAAGTAAACACCGAGGTTTGTGAGCAAGTGAAGAATAACTCAAAAAAATCACAGCACCTTTCACATCCATATTTTTCCTTTTGCTTTATTTCAAAATAGTAGAATGAAAACAGCTATGTTCTTTGCTATTACCTACGATCCGATTATTTCCATTTGCAAAAAATTTGCCATATTTTTGGCTGAGGAATATGCAGATTCGGCACAAAAAGGAATCCTATACTTTGCTTGCAAGAAAGAAAATTAGGCTGTACTGTTTTTACAACATTCCAGCTACAATAATATAATTATTATTAATCTGAAGAAATGATATGAAGTTAATGACCTCCGAGAGGCTACAATTTTAAACCTTCTTCCTGCCCTAGGGAGACGGAGGATCAGCAGTTAGTGTTCCAATTCAAGCCCCAAGCCTGTGCCAACATATTTTATAAGCTAAACCCAGGTTTGGGAGACAGGCTGCATATTTTTCAGACTAACCCAGCATAAATCACCAAGTGCCAACGCACTATGAGGTTAATGTTATGTTTTACTACAGTAAGCATTTAAAATGAGACAAGTAAAATTCAGGCAGACAAAATCTCATGCATCAAAGATCAATTTTTCAAGTACTGAGTGTAGGCTTTGGCTACTGAGGGAACGTATTAGAGTGGGAGCAGCAGCAACTGCTGCAGTTAAAGGAGCATAAACATCTCCATTATAACCCATTATAACCCCTTTTCCTTGTCAGCTGACTCTAGCGATCAGAATTTTGTTTATTTTTCTGCTACGCATTAGACTATTTTATTATTATTATTATTTGAGTAAAAAGAACCAACTATATCCAAGGAGGAGGGAGGAAATAAAATATATTATATTAGCCTTAAGGGGCACAACGCCCTGCTCCAGTGCCAACATGCCTGAGGAATGACTATATGCCACCAGTGTGGAAAGTCATATTCCAGTGCAAAATATTTTTCACCGAATTAAGAGACATTTTAAATAGCACCTTACACATAAATTAAGCATTAGGAAAGTGTTTATACCTTGTTAACGTACTCTCCGTTTCTTGGAGCGGGGATCCAGAGGGTCACCCCAGCACACTGATGCCAACACCACTGAATGTGCTACCAAACAGGAAGGGCTGCCGTCACCACCACACTACACTGCCAACTCAGTTCTGTAACTGCTTTCAGTAACACCAAGAATTAGACCCCTGCAGAAAATGTACATGTCCAGAGCTACAGAAATGAGGCCAGGGAGGGAAATTCATGGCACCAAGTTTCTACTGCCTGCCATTACACTGTATTAACACAGACGTTATAAGCCAATGGTGGACTCAAGTACTGAGCAAATGGTTCAGTCCTCCTCTTAATTTTGTCTGTGCCCACTCCTGCCCTGGTGTTCAGTGGTTAATGACCAGTTTGTAACAAGCGATGCCCAGAAAAGGAGGATTTAGAATGAGCAGTGAAGTATAATGTAGTATAATATTATTATAATAATATAGTATAATAGTATTATTATGAAATCAACAGTATAATATTTCCTTCAGACACAACGCATACATTTGTTAACTGAACAATTTGCTGTGAAATAACAGTTTCCAGCAGTACATGCTGTAAGTTAATCACAACATGGCTCTACACAGAGCACTGACAAACACGCACTCCAGTCCATTCACAACTTTAATTTCAAAGAATCTATCCATTAAAAAAATGTATATGAGTTAGGCTCAAATCCAACGGCAAAGACCATATACTCTTGTCATGGAAGATTCTTGCTGATTCATAACTGCACATTTCAACTGCTATCTACAGCACTTGTCCCTTTTCTACTCAAACTGATGACAGATCCTGAGCAGACTTGGAAGAGAAGATGTTTGAACTTGTTTCCTTGAAGTTGATAAATGCATTTCCCATCATTCTCTACAAGTCCTAACTTCTCCCTTTGAATGTGTGTGGGGTGGTATACATAAGGGAAAGACAAGCCATAAAGCTTTACAATATACCATAAAACCCTCTCTAAAAATCTAAGCAGGTTTTAGGACCAAAATAATAATCGATATTTCCCTTCCAACACATTTACAGCATATGCAATGTATGCTATTGTTAACAGTGAATATAGCAGGTCAATAAGACGACTGGAGCCAATTAGACCAAATTAAAAGACAATAAAGACATCACTACACCTATTTGCAAAATGGTCATGCAATACATAAATTGAGCTTATAAAAAAAACCCCACCTTTGAAACCTAAACACAACGCAAAAGAAAAACACACAACCATGTAGTAAGTGGGTTTTTTAACCATTAAAAAAAAAATCCTTTCACAAAGAAATCTAAACAAAAATATCACTCAAGAACAAGGCATCTTGGGCATTTGATTAATATTACCTTGTTTTGCTTCATTTTAAATTTAGCTTTAAATATTTAAGTAATGATATTGGTTTAAAAAAATACAAAAAAAGGATAGCAAACAGCTGGTGCAGCTCAGCACTCTTTCACAAAATAACTGTCTAGAGCTTTTCCTGGCTATATCTTTTTTTCCAGTAGGTATCACGCAGTTTGGACATAATGCTTACAATAATGTGATGCTACTCAGGTAAGACAAAGAGTATAAAGACATCCCTCCTGGTAAACTATCATAACATTTATGAAGCTTCAATTATGCTTATCAGTAGCCTTTTTCAAATGAAATTTCATCAAACTTCAGTCTAGTTATACATCTGGTGGCACACCTGTTCTCACTTAAATATTTAAAAGCAATTGTGAGAGAAGATCAAGGGCCTTGACCAACTGGGAGTTAGTCTTCTCTAAGCAATCCTCTCCTGTCCACATATTGCTCACTTCTAATGCCTTCCTTTTAAATTCCCACACTTATTTTCCAATTCCCAGACTTACCTCTGCCCGGAACAAATAGGGAGGTAGAAAACTGAACAATCACACAAAGATAATGTTCTGCACGTCAGAACCAGGCAGAATAAAATATCTCTCTGACTCTCGATATCAGAAATTTAGAATAGTTTGAAACAAATTTTCTGTATTATTACATCATCCAAGGTTTTAAAAATAAGGAAACAAAGTTCTTTGTGGAATCCCAGAAATTCAGATAATATGCTTGACTATTATGCCCCATTTTTCCAATTGATCAGTTTTGGAGTACTGGAGTAGTTCTATTTCTGCATAATTGACCTTATAATTACAGCTCTCTACGTGTTTTCCGAGAAAATACAGGGATATTTAAAATCAGTACCCTTACAGCCTCACTTTAAAATAATACCCTCCAAATATTCACCTTTAAATATAGAAAATAATATCTATATAATAGAAGCATACTTTTTAATCTCTACTTTTTAATCTCCAATTTTTAATCCGATTAAACAAATTTAAAAGCTGATTCCTCCTACTGCGTTTAATACTAGCACTCCTCCTAACCACTTATTTCACAGCAGGAATCGTCTTTGAGAGCACATTCATGTTATTACTCCAGAGTGATCTACACAGTGACTTTGGACCAGAAGACTATGCTATATATGGTATTTCCCAAAGGACATTGCTTAAAGCACTAAAAATATCAAGCAAACAGGAAAATTATTCAAAGTATTATAGCTTTATTAACAACATAAACCAATGTATTAGAAACTGGCTAGTATTTCCAGTATGGTACCTCCACTGAAAGGCCACCTTTCAGATTTCATTATACCAATCATTGGCTCTATTCCATATTAGAGGCTGTTAGCTTTTATTTTCCTCAGTTTAGGGGTTTTATTATCAAACGCTTTTCAGAAAATAAAAGAAATTATTACTAGACATACTAACAATAGAAAAATATTAGTTTGGCAGTTCCTTTCCTGCCAAGGTCAGGGTACCACTCACCTGTGTTGGGTATTGTCACCACACCTTCAGTTGGTTTTCAGCTGTTAAATACCTTGTGGAATGGGACTGTATTTCCTAATGCGGTCTGAGAGGGTCTTTTTTTATACTGAACCTCTGCAAGCAGGTAACAAGCCACGAAGCTGTTATGGACCCTTGGTTCCAGCCACAAACACAATTTATATTCAGACCATTTTCTGCCAGTAGAGCCAACTGAGACTATTAATCAAATGAGAAAGAAAACAAGCATTTGCAGAGCTTTAAACAGATACTGTTCATCTGTTATTTAAAGCGTGACGGTATCACAGTACTGCTCAATGTTTGAAGACCAGTTGTACAATATTTAGAATGAACTTTTCTTTAAAAGGAACAACAATATGAAGTACAGAAGTAATTGACGATCAGTCTGAGAGAGCATTAAAGGAAAGAATCTCAGAGCAAAAAGCACTGCCTTTTTCAGCCCTTCAAAGCACTATGAAAACCTGGGTGCCTGCATAGGTGTTTGCTGAAAAACAACAATAGATGACATCAACCAAATTATGTATTCAGCAAATAACTGTTGGCATTTGGGGGGGACTTTGTGTAGGCTTTTGCAGCACAGAAGGCAGATGGTGATTACAGTGACTTCTGTAAAACTGTACTGAACGTTATATTAACTGGTAATTAGAAAACTCAATTTGATTTCCCTTCTATTTTCATACAGACTATTTTCTGGCATTCAGAAATATGTATCTTGAAAAGTTCATAATGCAACATCTCTAGGCTATAGACATGTTAATCATTGTCTGTTCACACTATCAGATTAGAAAGATGAGGAAAAATGAACTATTTTATGTATTGTCTCCCTGAACATTTACTGTTACTTGTGTATTTCACAAACTGAAATACACAAGTTACATTCTCGGACTCAGATGCAACAAGAATAAATCACAGAAAGCTAGTCTATACCCTAAATAAATCTTTCCATTTTTGAGTCAGACATTATTTTTCAATTTTTCCTGTGTGAAGAGGTTACTTAGCAGACCTGTTCTTATTTAATCCAAGTAAACACAGCAAAGTATTCGATAAAAATACAATAGATCATAAAGGAGATTGCCAGAGTGCTTATTTACCCACTACCAGCTTCCTAACAAAGCATACCTTCCCTTCAAATGCCAAATTTAATTCAACCTTCTCCAAGTTGTCTATAAAACAAAGCAATATGCTGCATAATCTTTGAATACTAAATCTTCTTTAACATGGAGTCCTCAGCTAAAGCCAAAGTCCTGCATCGTACAGCACACATGCAGGCTGCTCTGCCCCAGAGCAGCTTTGCTGATTTCAGCAAACTGCTTCCAAGCAAAGCATTTCAGTATCAAGAACTAGAGACAGGAAAATCCCAGGGGTAGGAAATATGATTGTAACATTTTACAATTCTGTTAAATAACATAAAAATTACAATTCATCATGCTAGGAAACACATTTCACATTTACTATCATTATTCATTCAACTAAAATCACAGCAAGAACAGAGACAACCAAATAACCATTGCACTTCTCAAAATGTTAATGGATTATTGTAGTTGGTCTCCTACATACGAATAGACATGTGAAAAGCAAACTCATTGTGAAAGCTGGCAGTTATCCATTCACCTCTAACCTTCAACAAAAGGATGACACACAAAACTGCATCACAGTACATCTGGATGGGGAAGTCCAGACCTCCCATCGTGCTGCTGCTCACATCACAAAAATCAGATGTAAAATAGTTTCCACAGTTAAATTATCATACTATTATGACAAAGTGACATGGAGTGACAAAAGATGTCCAGTGACTATAGCTCTTTAAAATACGAAAAAAAGAATGTTGATTATTCACTTTAAGACGAATGGTCTAAAAAGTACAATCATTTAATGAGCCTACAACCTTAAGCTTCCAAAGGGAAAAGTAAAAGAAAACAACAGTTGGTGAACAGGAATGTGTTTTAAGGAAAAAAATCTAAGAAACCAAGAGTATAATTCTCAGCCTCTGCATGCAAACTGTACACTTCCCTTCCTGTTCCTGTTTGTCAGTTAATGTAGCCTTTCCCCCCTCTCATGTTGATGCATGATCAAATAGAAATAGACGTCTCTGGTGTAATTTCAATTTCTAAAAATATTGATTAAGCAGAATATTGACTTTTCTCCATGTCTGGTTACAGTTTTTATTACCAACTGCAAGTGATAATGGGTTTTCCCACTGTTTTGTTTATTATTCCTACATAAAGGGCAAACCAAAAAAAATTCTCCTATAGTCTTCAAACAGGATGCCGTTCTACAAATGTAACTTGCAGCATAAGACCCATTAAACTACTATAAAAGGTAAAGGAAGGGCATGCCTCAGACATGGAATCCTCAGCTAAAGTCCTCAGTGTTCTCTTTCTACCACAGTTCAGTGCTCGTTGCTTTGATACCTTGTATTTAATTTCTCTCATTAAACCACATGGGAGGAATTATGCACCTATGGATAAGCAGCTTTTCTGTCCCTCCCAAGATTTTTTTTTTTTTTTTTTCTAAAAGGGAAGAATTAAACATCAAAAATCCCCGGTAGAGTAAATTACAAGGTGTTATCTAACAAACCTATCCATTTTATAGGAATCCAGTGAAGAATTTGGCCATATACCAACCTACTATAACAACCACATTGCATCTTCCTCAACAATTTCCCTGACCTCTAGTCAAATTAACCTTCCACAAATAATCATTAACATGTGGTAAAACTATGCATAAAATATAGTAAAGTTTTCCCATATATAGCAGCTATCACTGTCAAAGAAATAATTGGTAGCTATCATCATCATCGAAGCTGCCAACAGATGACTGGGAACACTGTTTTCTTCTTTACCTAAGGTATTAAGGGCCACAGGAAGCTGAAAAGATGCCTGCTACTGCAGTAAGCATTTGATTTTACATGAAAAATGTGTAGAATAAATTAAGAGAGCAGATGTAAATACTTTTGAATGAGGCGTGTTCCTAGTGCAGGCGGCATATAAAAAAAAGAGAGCTTGAGTTCTAGTTATATGCTGTTCGTAATGCTTTCTTTGTACCTGTATCATCATATCTTAATATACTATTCTGTCAGAGCCTTACTTGCAGAGATTTCCTACTTTTCATTCTTACATAATAGACTGGCTGACCAATGTGCTGTCAGCATGTTAGTTTTTTTCCAAGAAAAGCTCAACATCTACACAACAAGGTCAAATAGCCGTCTTCCTATTTTAAACAGGATGGGAATTTTGACAATTCCACTTTCAAAGTGCAAAAACATTCCAGCACTGAGCTGCACTCTGTCAAAAGCTAAAGTGTGACAGCTGCCTTCACACTAATTGCCAATCCGCCTCTACGTAGCAGCTGAAAACACAATACATCACTTTGATCTCCTTGGCTCTCAAAGTATTCACAATCAAGGAATCTGCATGAAGAATATGAAATATGCAACATTTCCAAAAACTGTCTCCGTGGAACTTAAATATGATAATGTATATTTTGTTCATACTTCATAAAGCATTTCCAATCCTTTATTATGCATATGAAAGGATAAGTTTTAGCTTGCAAAAAATAAACATGAAAGATGCTTTATATTTTAGAGACATGTAGGTTTTCATCGGATAACATAGGTGAAATAATCGTTTACAAAAGCCTGAATTGCTTTGAGGGGAAGACATTATTACAGAACATGGTTAATCAAGTCCCACTGCTAATTTTCTGAAATGAATACCTTGTTGAATTAGACTACAGGGAAATAAAAGCATGCATACCAGCTCCACGTGCTTTCAACAAAAAGAAAACTCTGAGAAAGGGCTGACTTACATTTTGCAGGTAGGTCGTAGCCACATGTAATTTTCGCTTGTCCAGTCTCACAGCCACTCAGGTTGCGACATTCAGCAACTAAGCAGGGTCCAGCAGCTCTGTGTATACAGCCATCCACTACAAAAGCAAACCCAGAAACTTTTATTTATTAAAAGCCAGTCTTTATGTTGCCTTCACACAAATACACAGTCAGAAACATTTACTGCTCATTTTTACATTCACTAGACAGACCTACTGATCTATAAGTATATATCCAAATATATACAAACTTTTTTTCTGCCAAAACTAGTCAATGTGTTTATCAAAAAATTAGTATTTAGTAAACTTCTGCTAGCTGAAAACACCTAGAAAAGGTAAAGCAGAATTAAAATTTCAATATTAGAAAAGCATCTTATTCAAGGTTCTAAGAAATTCTCGCTACAAATTATGAAAACAAATTTGATCCCCAGCTAAATGCTGAACTCTCTTTTACTATATACCTCTGATACTTCTACAATTACGCAGACCATTTAACGTCACCATCCTATTAATGCCTTATGCAAAAATTCCAAAAAATAACACTTATGGATTTGAAATATAATAAATACTTTGCTTTGACCTTTTTCCTTTCTTACATTTTTTTAGTTTTGCATTATTCATGCAATACTTTGGACTTAATTAAATAACTACTAAAGGTTGCAATTGCAGCTAAGTATGCTAGAAAATTAGTAGAGTGCATAGATCTTATTACCCTAAGGAGCCAGCAAAAGTGTAGTAACAGCAGCAAAGAATAAAAAAGGCTGCTGGGACGGCATTTCTGCCCTCTCAACATGCAATCAAAGAAATGATTTACTGTAATTATGGCAAAGAGTTTAAGAAAAGTGAAAAATACAAAATAAGGGAAATAGCATGTGCATGAACATAGTCACTACACTAAGGCCCTAAGTCAGCACCAATGATGAAGTTCAACTATGAGAAATAACCATATAGACTACAACATCAAATCAAAAAGGATAAAATGAGCTCAAGTATAAAGGCTAAACAAATGCTTACGGAGACAAGAAAGAATGATTCTGTATGCATATCGTTCAATATTTATTTCAGATTTTATTTCAGATTTCACTAGTTCAAAGTTACAGCAGTACCCAACAGCATGTTTGAAGCATTTAAACCAGAAAAGGTTTGAAAAGCCAGGCATACATGTGTTTTCAAGAGATGCACATAATCTGTTCATAGCGTAAACTGTGTAGCTTTCTACAGGCTAGAAGAGTAGGATTTGGGCAATACAAAGCTTAGGCATTCAGCATACCTACTGAGCACTCACTGCCCACTGGGATGCAGGGAGACAGGTCACTCGGTCACCCCATGATGTTTTTTGAAGTTGGAATGGAAACAATGACAGGCCTTTCTGTGTTAAGGGCATAGCTGGTTTTGCAAGGTGTTGAGTCTTTCCCTGAAGCCACACATCCCCATACTGAGGAACAGATAACATCTTTATCAGAATGAAGGCACCTTCTCCTGTGTTAAAAATTTGATTGCTTTTTCTGAGGTGTTCTCTTAAAATTCAAATGATACAGCAGAATCGGATAAGCAGTTCCTTGTAATACTCCACACTCATTCTGGACATGGTGCCACTGATTTTCAAAATGCCATTTTGAAAAACTTTATATTAGACAGAAAGATAATTACAGAATCGTGATTTTGCACATTCTATGAAATTTTCTAAAATTTTCATATTGAAAAGAACGTGGATGCTCAGCCACCACACATAAGCATGTTGTGCACTCTCTATGCCAAGACACCAAGTCTTCTTACGCTATGTTGGCTGAACTTTTGTTTTTAACTTACCCAAAATCTCTGCTCAACAGACTCCAAGATGATAAATGCAAGAACAATATTTTGTAACCTCAAGGGCAAAAAAGAATGCTTGAAAACTATCCTGTGCGCATAATATCCAATTTAATTATTTTAACTTAATTACTAAATGCTTTTCCAAACCAAGCAGGATAAGTAAACCAGTATGTGTTGAAACCTCAGGTATATTTTTGTAAGCACCACCACCATGATCTTTACCAACATTAATGCTTCGTGAGATAGTAACATAAAAACAGCACTGATGCTTAGGACTAGCACTTTCTACATGACTCTCTACAGAGGAAGAAGTCTTTCACCTCAGGGCTACCAGACAAGGACTCAAGTTCATGCAATTATACTCTTGGCAGTAGATTAATCATTGCCACCCCCGAGATCCTTCTTGTCCCTAATAAGTAGGCACCCTTCCTTGAGCAGTGTCTGTACAATGACTTGTTTAGCTACCCTCTGAACCAACCCATCTGGATAAATCAAGCTCTTTTTCCACAAACTCCATTCACTTTAACCCCAGTCCAGCTCAGAGAACAGACAAATAACATAACCTGCAAAAAGAAACCACTTCCTCTGGCAGGGAAGTGGAAGCACAGATTTGCCACTTCTAAATCTGCAATGTATTAACATACCCAACGTGTTACCATACCACGTGCCAGATCAGCTGTGACAGCCAACACATAGGCAGTCCCAGCTCCCCATCTATAAACCACCTCATGATGGAAGAAGCACGCTCTTGATGTACGTACAGCTATGATACAGATGGTATATCACTAGTTTCCTGGAGTCAGTTCCACACAGGTCCATGTTCAGTCTTTATAATCAAAACAGCCTCCAGAAAGATAAAAACATAATTGAAATCCCTGGAGGTATTTAAAAGACATGTAGATGTGGTGCTTACGGATGTGGTTTAGCGGTGGACTTGGCAGTGCCAGTTTAATGGTCGGACTTGATGACCTTAAAGGTCTTTTCCAACCTTTCAAAAAAATTAAGTTGTTAACGGAGGAAAATAAATTCTATCATAACCAATTTAAACATATGACAAGGAAAATGGAAGACATCTGCCAAAATTAAACAACTAGACGTCCATACTTTCCTTATAAATGTGGCATAACAGACAATAGATTGAACACTCCAGACAGCCATAGATGGGAAGGCAGACATTAGCATTTGATATAATTCAGTGACTGATGACATAGAATGAAGGTGGGGGGACACAGGGGGACAATCACACAACCACCAGCAGACAAAAACCCACAACCCAAACAGCAAATGACCCACAATTTTCTGAATAAACTCTTTTCTCTACCATACTGTATTAAATACTTAAGCAGAGATAACCTCTGATCTAAGTATGCATTTTCCATTTAATATTGTAACCCAATAAATCAGGCTAGAATTATTCTGTGTTTCCAATAATATATAAAACCTACAACACAAGTTTGATAATTCTTAAAGATAAAACCCAAGCAGTGAAATATATTGCCAAATACAAGCACTCTGCATAACATCAAGAAAAAAATTGGCAAAGGTACAGTGGATTTGCAAATCTAAATATGATACTTCAGCCTCTGCTAAAACATGTCTTAGATGTCTTAATTCAAAAGGAAAAAAAAAAAAAACAACACGGAACAGGCATGCAGAAAACATTTACATGAGTTATTTTGTTTTCTGGAAGTGTGCACTAACTAGTAATCTAAGTGTACAGAGAAGTAAGCATTGTTAACATGGAAACCTTATGGCAGTTACAGGTAACAGCAACAACCTTAGGAGGGAAAAATGATGACCAAAGATCTATTGTTATTGTGTAGTAAGGAGGAAGATATTTACACAATAATAATGGCATGCTGCCACATTACTTTTAGAGGAAAGTGAAGAATCATTCATGTATTGGTTTCAGATACTTCATCTGTATAATAAGTTCGACTTATAGATGCTCAACTGCATTTTTCAAAACAGATTTGGAAAACATCAAACCATATCCCACTGTTACTTCCCTGGAATTTCTTTCTGCAACTGGCAAAAAAATGCAGGCACTTATGGTCAATTCTGACTTGTGCCATATGACAGCGATAAGGAATTGTGCATTATCACTGTTTTCTACAAGCAATGAAAAGTGTCATTTTACTTCAAAGCTATCACTCTGCTTCACAGTATGCTTTTTTTCTACAGGCTGTCCTCCTGTCCAGGTTTATGGAAATCACATATATACTTTGGGTCATTTATATACACAAATGACCTGCCATTTCACAGCTACAGGAAAGATGTGGGAAAATCCCACAGACAAAACTATCAATCACAACTGACAAGAAATCCAGTCTCCAGTCTGCATGCTGATTGATTGGCATTTCTAAGTACTGGTAACACTTGAAGGTACTAAAGACAGGGCTGCTAACCATCTTTATTGATGCTGTGCTTCTTGATATGAGTTTCAAGCTTATAAATCAAGCTATTTCTAAGGATTTTTGAAAGCATTAATACTGAATGAATCCTGTTCAGGGCCACCAGCGGGGTAGCAAATATCCACAGGATAGTCCCTTTTCTCTTCTGCATTCTGCTCCCAACAAACAAACTGCCAGGCTGCCCAATGCTCCCCACAACCTAACTTGAGGTAAAATAAATACTTTCAAAAAGCACAGAACACTTTCTTTCAGATGACTGCAAAATCTTAACAGGAAGACTTGTCTTTTTAAATGGAATCCTGTAACACTGTCCTGTCACATGTGGAGAACCCATACAAATGGAGTTCCTGTATTTATTGTTTCACAATAGCTTGGCTGGACAAGCACGTGGAGTGGGTTTCTTAGTTTTGAAGACCCACATTCACAGAATGTATTTTGAGAGCTGAAGAACAGCTCAAGGAGCTTCAGATTCAGCTCTGTAGTTAAAGTAGTACATATTTGCCTAAACTAAAAAAAAAAAAAAAAAAAAAAAAAAAAAAAAACAAAAAAAAAAGAAACAGTACTACTCCAACATT
Organism: Ibycter americanus; assembly: GCA_035590275.1. NCBI lineage: Eukaryota > Metazoa > Chordata > Aves > Falconiformes > Falconidae > Ibycter > Ibycter americanus. The sequence goes on along the minus strand of JAVJGI010000035.1, from coordinate 8,190,352 downwards.
TTTTCATTACAAATAATATTAGCAATCTCATTGCATGCATCCATAAGTTTTAGTAGCCACTAGGGACAGCATTTCGTTCTCCCAACAATTCAGCAGAAGCCATTAACAAAGAAAAACACTTTACAAAGCTACTGCAGTCAATGGTATTGGTTACGCAAAGAAGTCACCTGAAAATAATTGCTTAAAATACATGGACAAAATGAAGTATCAAAAGAAAACTCCTAGGCAAAATGACAGTTTACTAAAAACAATGTGTTAAAAATATGGAAATCTTTGACAACATCTTTCTCACTGCACACTAAAGTATGCTAACAGGTTAAATGCTTTCTTATTTCATTTATTGTAAAGCATCTGTATTTGTTCTCCAGAATTAAAGGGTTAAAGTTATATAGTAAAAAGTAGCTAATTTACTGATGTACAATATAGAATAAGTCTATTTCTTACAGAAAATCTCTTGAAATTGCAAATGAAGCAAAAGTGCAGGAAACACAGAATTAAGGGTATCATGGGATGGTGCTTAAAAAAAAAAAAATAACCTCAGCAAAACTAGCCTTGCAGTGCAGATGGTAATAAAAAAGGGTAAGGTAATCAAACACCACAGCAAAAATATACAAATTCCCCCCAGGAATAACGAGGTCCAAACTTCTTTCGTGACCTTGTGTGTGAGTCTGGATAAAGTGAAGTTATGATGTAAACAACATATGTAGATTTATCATGTTATATTTCAAGAATCTATATATTCTTTTTTCCATAGTAATGCCTGCTCTCTGGTGCTTTTCCAGATTTTCATTTTTTGTTTTCACTAGGAAAGTCAGGAGATTTACTTATTTAACTGTACGTGATTTATCTATGAAGCAGTACTGCTCTTCCACATGGCAAATGCCAGGAGTGAATAAAAACAGAAAAATGTCATTGTATCAGATATATTGCTAGGGACACACAAGAGGAAGTTGTTTTGCCCAGACTGTAGCACACCTCTTGTACACATGTCCTCAGTCCTTGTGGACCTTTCAAAAATGCCCGTTGCAAGGACGTGTGTGGAAAGCAATAAAATATATGAAAACAAACAAAACCAAGCACCACCAAAACCCAAAAAATCCAACTCAGAACCAGAAGCAATCTCATTCTGCAAAACTGGCAAACTACCTCTAGGAAGTTCATTGGAATCAAGTGCTATCAAAGTTGCAACTGCACCTCTGAGACCAATGTCAAGGGGAAATAAATCCTGCCCAGCAAGACACAACAGCTGCTGGTCTAATGAACAAAGGTGGGGATCTTTAAAAGATTACAACACAGATGCCAATCAGCTGCTGCTGCTAGAAACGGCAGTTTATATTACAGAGATGGGCTCTGCCATTGGGAAGTTTAATGAACTGAAGATTTTTAATCAATGCACTGGTTTATAGGCCTCCAACATAATTAATTTTAAATACTTAGCATTTATACTGCACTTCCTGGCCAAGATCTCAAGGAGTTTAAAAAGATGATCTGCTTCAGCCTTACAATTCTCCATTTTAAAAACAAAAAGCACAGACAAACCATTTATTTTGAGATTGCTATTTCACTGAATTAGGTTCAGGTTTCATCAACGACAATCTAAATTTATAGTTCCTTAAATATTCTTATTTTCCAAAATTCTTAGTGCCTACACCTGTGTTAAGACAAAACTGAGAGTTGAAAGTCTTGATACTTAAGCTACCAATTACCTAATGTGTCAATCCACATTTGCTGTATAGCGGCTATCTTTATTTAAGAATCAACATTCTGAGGCTGCACAAGGGGCCTCCCTGCAGACAGAATTAAAATTCTCGTCCTCCCAGATCCAACCACTAACCCTTGCTGCAGAAGTTTAATGAAAAGTAATAATAAGATGTAATAAATTCATTATTCCAGTAGAAACTGAAAGGAACAAAACTACTCATAACAATGGCACATGTAAGCCTTATTGTAAAGTCATCCATGGGAAACTTATATTTTAGAATATTGTTTAGCTGAAATCCTCCAAATTTAAAACCACCAGTTATTGCCTGCTACGGTGAAAAGTGCTGGGGAATTACATTTTAAAACCTACTGCTGTTTTAACTGTCCTTAATGTGAATGCAGTTCACATTCAAGCATAACAAAAGCAGTTGAAAGATCCAACATAATCAATGTCCGTGCTAAAAACTGGCAAAAAGACTTATGGAAATAAAGAAGTCAACAACGATTCAAAATAAAGCTCACTTAATCACGGACCTGTTAAATTTTAAGTGTTTTATATTTATTGCACACAATCAATCTTTCTTACTTTGACAAAACCACAAAACAATAGTAAACTCAAAACTTTTGGCAGATTTTTTATTTTAGTCTAATATCTTGGGATATCTGAAACTCATATTAAAAATATACGAAAAGCCACATAAAAGTTGTTCTGTCACGTTAGCAATGACAATTGGTGAATTCCTTTCATAAACAACTAAGCAATAAAGAAAGCATTTGGTTTATCTCACACTTAGGACGTCATCTTTCTTAGTCTCTGAATGCTCCACTCCAATTTTGTAGACAGTTATAATCTCAATAGGATTCACACTTTTTTCAGCCCACTCAAGCAGCATAAGGGCTCAGAGAAACATGGGTCTGATAAACCTGTCTGAATGTCACACTTTTGGCAGGAAAAAAAGAACTAGGAAAGGCTCCAATAGTGTTTTTCCAGTTTTTCCCAGTCCAAAATGCTGACATTAAGGCATGTGTGAAGGAACTGTTCACTTCCTTTTAATTGTGTTAGTGTTGAGGCACCTGACATACCACACTCTTCTACAGATGGAAATGAGACAGCTAAGCCTTAAATACCTCACTGCAGCAAGCAGAAAGATTGCATATTGTTGTTTATTGACAATTGAAGTGATAAGCTGAAGTCTGGTGAAGTTTCAGGCTATTCTATGCTATTAAACCAAACTCGGCTCATGTTCATCTCAACTTGCTCTCCCAGCTTCCCAAACTGACTATTAAGAAGCTGCAAGGTTTTTTTGATGTGTTATGACCTTGAAGAAATGGGTTTGGTGACTCCAAAATGCTTTCCTCAAGCCTCCTGGGCAGGCACAGTACTTCATTTCCAGCTAGATACCACATAGATTGGAAGGACAAAAAGGCTTATCTACATTTCATTGCTAGGATGCCTGCTGTGTCCTGGATTTCCATTCACGTTAGTATGCTATTATAACAGGACTCTCATTCTTCATCAAGAAAACATCTCTGAGGTCTAACTTCATGCACTGTAGCCTCTCCCTATACTCACTAAAAAAAAGTGTGTGGAACAGATTAAGATTAAGACCATGTGAAAAAGTTTACAGCTGTGTCCCTCTGAAAAGGCAGGAAATTGAGAGGGTTAGTTACACTCTTTGCACTACCCAGTTTAGCGATACAAATAAAAATCTATTAGTTAAGCTTTAACCTAACATTTAGGGGTTTGTACCACTTTGAACTTAAATGATGTAAATGTTTAGGGAGATGGCATCAGAACTTTTTTTCCACCACTTTCCCAGCCCTTTGCAAATTAGGCTCTGCTTAACACTTACTTCTAATTCCACACAGAGAAGTCAATGCCCATCTTCACCTGGACCAAGTTGCCAGCCTCCTGCAGCAACTCACTTGTTTCTTTTTTTTAAACAAGCACCTTTGTGCTGCCTCCCTCAAGAACAGGAGAAACTCACAGTAAATATCCACATTACTGTTTTTAAAATCTCACTGAAACTCTCTTTTGCCATGATGGCTATTAAGCTATTGATGACATTAGGATCTACCATCGCATCAGTCTCTGTCCAGTGCATAGAACTGTGGAGTCTATTTTTCCTTCTGTAGTGTTTGGAAACATTATGTTAACTTCTGAGAAACAGTAAAGAAACGAGTATATAAAAATATAAAACACATGCATGAAAGGGCAATGAATCTCAGAATTTATCAAAAAAAGCAATTTACTAATGTTCTAATACTGCATGTAAATGAAATAAGGAACACAGAAATGGACAAACTGGTAAGACTCACTGTCCATCTGTCTCAGCAGGCTATCTCACATGATGGCCAAAGGAAATGCTTAAAAGAAGAGGGCAAGATCAGAGGAAGAAATTACCAGTGCTTCCACAGAATATTCTTCCAACCCTTCAGTACTGGCAACTCACAAACGTGAGCAAGATGTCTTTTCTGTATCACTCTGGACATGCTTTTTTTCTTGTCTTTTTCTGAGCATTTTGTGAGCATCTCAGTCTCACATAAGCATTTGGATTTGTATCCTCCAATGTTATGTAGTCCTCTCTGTAACGTGGACAGCAGCATTAGCAAGGAAAGAAATACTGCAGATTATTCTGAATAAAAGCATGCTGCTAACCTAGAAAAAGAGAATAAATATAGAAAAACTACTGCAAAGTCTTTAAGGAAGTTTTTTGTTTGTTTTTTTTCCCCATTTACAACACGTGCAGACAAGCACTTCCTCTCTGTTGTTCGATAATTATTTTTCTTTGGGTTTTTTGTAATCCATCTTTTCCTTCTCTGCAGGTTGCAGCATTTTAGGGCTCCTCATGAAAAGACAGGAGACTGCAATGGTGTGCTCCATTACTTGCAGACACTTCAAAATACTAAATGTATGGACCAGTCATGGCAGATGAATTGTATTAAGCTAGAATAAGTATTTGCATATTTGGAGTACAGTTATTAAGCAGTCACCACACAGTGATTATACAAATTTATTCACTATGATCAGCTAGCAGTTGTCAGGCACAGGTCAAGGATTCAGACAGAGCATGCTACCAAGTAATAATTGTAAAATGACTGTGTAAAAGGGAGCCTTATAACAGTGGTGCATCCTCACAGCCCAACAGTCTGTGGGTCCGTCATTCCTGAGAGTTTTAAAGGTATAGTTAATTTCTTTTTCTTAATGTCTAAAGTGAACCACTTTTTCCCCACTGAAATGCAAAGGGATGTGATCTATGACCTTCTCTTCACAGAGAAGATGGAAGGAAAGGCATTCTCACATAGGTCTTTGCAGATTTGAAGCCTGAAGGCTTCTGTAACAAAATACCACTTCTACCTAAATATACCTAAACCAGACACGGGAGAAAGTGATGTTTCTCCTTAGCTATAGGATGCACCAAGCATAAGAACATTATACATCACTGCTAGAATAAAAAATACATTAAAGCTTTTAAGAAAACCTGGGAGAAGACGCTGAGCCTGAACCAGACGAAGGAGATACATGATGCAAGGTGAATAGCTCCACTTCCCTGGAAAATCTTGCAAACTAAAGATGGGCAGGTCTGCCATGAAAGCGCTTTTGTGACTTATGACTTCAAATATTACATTCTAAACACTTTTTATAAGTTTGTTTTCAAAAGCAGTCTCCTCCCTTCCCCTCTAACCCACATGGGTTCAGTTTGACTATGCAACAGCACTGAACCTTCATGCAGGTTTAAGTGATACATTATCTACAAGAGAGAGAAGATGTAGAAAGCAACAGAGGAAAGGTTAGATACAGAAGCAAAGTACATCCAGTTCTGGGCATACTTCAAAAGGGACTTTAAAAAACCACAGGGAATGTAGGAGGTCTGATTTAGGGCAGCAGCTGGATCATACAAAGCAGTAAGACTAAGTACCAACAAGGAGATATTCTCTTGCTTGCAGTAAGGCTTAACAGGCTAAAGGAATACTACAAAGTATTTACTGAGTAGCAGCTGGTTTTCTTATTTCCTGGACCGTTTTCACTTGTGCTAATTTACTTTTATCATGAACCAGTGAAGGGAGGATACTTGGTGGAGATACTTCTCAGTCTGCAATCACAGAAACATCCTCTCAGTTTGAAGTGCTGTTTCAAGCCAGATTAATTAACAGTATTAATTATACAAAAATTCCCTTGCAATAGGCAAATCCAATTGAACACATCACAATGTATTCACATGGAATAAATACAAGGAAAGAAAAAGGTAAACATTAGATTAACCAGAAAATGATGTATGAACAAGGTTCTTTCAGAGAGCATTTTAACACAAGCCTGAGAACTAATTAACCATAAAAAGTCTCAAATATTCTTTCCTTTTGTTGAGAGACTATGACAATTCATATGTACCACGCATCTAAGACAAAGATAACTTAAAAGATCTTGCCAAAAGATAACTTGAAAGGTCTAGGACACAATCAACATTCAGCAATGTTGAAATATCAAATGTTTTCCAGCAACATGCAAAAATATCACACACTCTAAGTACAATTTCTCCTATTAAAACAGTATCATATCCTGGTACAGACTTATACCACAAACCAAATATAGAAGAAAAACCATTTACTCTCACTAACATGTCAGCTTGCATTGCAGAATCTGAAAAATCTATAAAAATATTAGAGGCATCAGCACAACCTTCACACATAATTAACTGTATATGGAGTAAAGGGGGCAAGCTGCCATCATCAGACCCTACCTTCCACTTCCATTCCTGGACAGATTGTCTCTGACAGTAAAGTTCTGTTTCCAAGGTAAATGGAAAAGCATTATACTAACCTAACATTGTCAGATGTATTCATAATGATCAAGTGGAATTTCAGTGACTGCACAACCATGAATAAAAAGAAAAGGAATAAAAAACTCTTCAGCATTTATTCATTTAATGTCAGAAATAAAAACAAGATAATGGAAAGAGCATGAGATAAAAAAATGTCTCCCACGCTGCCCCCTGTACTTGGGGTTTTATGCAGTGTAATCACTTTGGACAAAAATAATTTAAAAAAGGAGAAGGACACAACACCTGGTAATAGCAAGTGACGTTTAGATTGAGTTCAAAAGTTGCATAGGGAACTTCTCTGAGCTGTTCACTACCCAGCCCTCCACAGGACCATACCTCAACAGCTCTCGTGAAGTCCCACACAAGCTTTTTTGACCTATAAGAAAGGTAAGCTTGTAATTAATGAACTTACTACTTATCTGAGCTGGCTGCAACGTTCCTTATGCTCCACAAGTTGTGGGAAGGGTAATTAAAGCACTAAGCACAGATTAAAATTACAATCTAATAGATTTTGAGTAAAAAACATCACACCCCACTCAGATGACTATATTTACCAGTTGGTAATTCTGGTAATTCCCTTCCAAACAACTTTATGTTTGTCCTAAAACACTATTAAAAGGGAGATAAGGAACAGGAGAACTAAAGAGCTGGTTAATCTGTGCAGCATCATTATGTATTATTTAGTTTAATATCTTCTTGTAGTAAATACAAAATCATTAAGTCCCATTTTCTTCAAGAGAACATTGTAGTAAATTTGGTGTTGCAACAGAACCATTAAAGTATAATAGTGTACACAGAAAAATTCTACTGATTAGCAAGCAAAAATATGTAATTATACCCACAGTGTGGGACTCAGTTGGCTGGTGTTTTATTGCACACAGCTTTGTAAGACTACTTTGCTGCCAAAACTGATGAGGAAAATACTGAGTTGTTACTTCCAGTTGTACTAGAGGGTTTTGTCTTGATTTTATTGACATTTATAAAGTGATCGTCACATGTAACAAACAAGCCACAGTGCCAACACTGCAAACTGCAGCCTACAGTAATTAAGGAGTAAACAGCATCAATTCCATAGCAATGTTCAATTGATACATAACGAATTTTTAAGGAGTAACTCTGAACAACAATTTACCCAAAGCATCTCAAGTTCTCAGCAACTTGAGCAATATTAATGAAATAATACAACAGCACTGAGACATGACTTCAGAAGGAAAGAGCAGCTCAACATTAGCCCATAAAAGTTGTAGTAAACATATTCAAATGTGCATATGTCCAATATATAAAAATACAGTTTTAAAGAAAACACATACGATCATAAGTAGAAAGACTGAACAATACATATCCTATGATATCTGGTATTATACTGAATCCTCCAGATTTTCCTTTCCAGCTTTCATTAAAAGGGGGCAGTGGGGATTATATTTTCGGCATTGTACAAAAAATACAGAAAGTTTCAGTTTAAAAAGCTTGCAGAGAAATCAAAAAACCCAAAGAGTTAATCTGTTTCTGAGAAGTTATGTTGAAACCTTTAAGCCAGACTCATTAAATTTACTGGGTTTTAACCATACATGTTTCATATCTAAAATGCAGCCTGATAGCATTAGAAAGAGCTAATCATTCTAATATGCCAAAGAATAAAGCAAGAGATCACGTAACACTGGCTGAAAATACCAAAGCTCCAAAGACTGTATCAGTGATGAACCCTGGGCATGAATTCCACTTCCAGATTGACCTCCTTTCTTGAAATGTTTATGGAATAGCATCTTTACCCATATTTAAATAAAAAATAAAAAATCTTAATAGCTTATGTCAATGGTGTCAAATGCAGAATAAATGTCAATGTAATTCTTAACGTTACCCCACCCACTGTCAGAAAGCATACTTTTAAAAATAGCTTTGCCTACTTTCACAGTAGTCAAATTAGGAAGTGATACACAGGGTGATGAACAGAGACTACAGTGAATTTGTCAAGGAAGCTTGGAGAGGCATTGTGAACTACAATCTACACAAAGAATATATCAAGCCCCATATACTTTTTTGTATTAAAGTTTAGAACTTTGGGTACTTCATATTAGAATCTTCATGCTAATCTTCATTAGCAAATACAGAGGACCAATAAAAGCACACCTGTGGAGCAAAATAACTGGTGTTGAGAACCAGTTCTATAAATACTACACACATTTCAGGGTATTTTGGTGCTGGGGAGGGGTTTTTTTGTTTGTTGTGGGTTTTATTTATTTTTACTTTGGGCTAGATCTTGTCCGGTCCTAGGACTGAACACCAGTTTTCCAGTGGAATGCACGAGGGACACATCCCGCAGTCTACTTCCACCAAAAAGAAACTGAGCTCATGTGCTCTGACATACTTAATGCTAAATACCAAAGCAGTCAGGAGAGTCAGGGGATTTCCTTCAAAAGCACATTCTAGGCTCCAGCTATAAAGAACAAGGTAAATGCATCCTTTAAGTATTGTTTTTAGTTGAAATTTATTTGAATTTTTCAGGATTTTAGTAATGCCTGAGTTAGTGTACCTGCAAATAAAGGGGAAAAGACCTCATTCGCACACCCAGGTGAAACAAATTTCTGTAATATAAAAGGACAGCAGTTTTGTTACTGAACCCTAACAACCTGTATGAATCAAAGTTCAAAGGATCAAAGTAGCAAGTCACTTCAAACTCAGACTCTGCATCAGCCACACACAGAAGTCAGCACGATAGGATATTCATCCCTTGAGGTTTTTAGTTGTAAACAGGCACTAACAGAGCAATGGCAGAACAAAAATATTCAACAGTCACCCTAGGGTACAAGCATAAACAAGCCTTGTCTTAGAATGACTAAAACATTCTGCTTGCAGTGGTGATGTTAAGGATGAAGTGTCGGGAAGCAACAAGACTGAGTGATTGAGAACTGCTTTCAGAGCATCGAGACGACTTAAATAATCTAATGCCACAGTTCTATTTACTTCTGATAGGAAGTTGATTGAGAAAAGTAAGTCACCTTCAAAATATTATGCATAAAATTTTACACTGCTAAGTACTTGTGAAAAATACCTAAGTTCAAAATGAATAAGCAAAATGTGTGAATATGCTGATGAAACATTTTATAAGACAGTCTCCAGAAGACCCTATGGTTCATTTACAATCCCACACCATAAATATTTCATGTTTCAGCATTACCAGCATCACACTGTAAAGACAAGCTCATCACAGTCCTATGGAAAGATGATGTCTTTAACTCCAGTAAATGGACATCTTAGATTTACTAGCTTTAATAGTACTGATGTATTTTATTTTCAACATATATCCTTTGACAGAATCAGAAAATAACTTAGGCTGGATTGGATCCTGGAGGTTCTGTGGTCCCATACCCTGCTCAACTTTCTTTTACAAAACAAAAGCATGGTTGAAGTAGATCTGCCTTCTACCCTTCTGAAGTGATGAAAATCTACAGAAGTTGAGAAGCTGTTCTACCATCTAAAATCTTGTTATTGTTATTATTTTTACTAATTATATTTATATATTTCCCAGCTCCAGGGTAAAGCAACACCCAACGCCTACATGTTACTGAAAATAAATGTTTTTCAGTTATTAAGATGGACAAATGAAAGCTAAAGAGTAACTGGCACAAAAAGCTCACTTAAAAACAGTCCCAAGATGACACCTATTCTGTTTGGCCAGGCACCTATTTGTGGTGATAGCAAGAACCACAAAAAATAGGTGTAGCTAAAGTATTAAGGAGGATGAAAGGTCTAAGCTGACAGCATATACAAACCAGATCTGAATACTCCCATCAGACCTCTATTTGTGGTGGCCAGGCTATTATTTGTTATCTAAGCATTCAGGTATGCACAACATAGGCAGGCACTGCAGGCAGAGGGAGGAGCGCAAAGATCCTTAATGAGGGAAAATCTAAACCCTCAGATCTCTCAGTATGTAACATGGTGTGATTCACAAAAGAAAGGGCTTATAACACAGCTTTTGGCAAAGAAATGGGATTCTGATTTCTTTTCCTTACATCTGGATTATTTTTAATTTTGCTCTTCCTTTTCAACAAGAACAAGGTTTTTTATACCTACCTCTTCTAATTGGAAGGCCAACTTCCTGATCTATTGACCTATTGCATAATATGATCTTAATTAGTTCACACTGACATGCATGCCTGGAGTTTAAGTATTGTTTTCCCTGAACAAATCTATTTGCCCATTGAAAGCATCTACATAAATAACCCAACAAAACCATTTTTTAAAATATTATTCTAAAAAATCCCATGGGATATAGTTGATTACTGGCCCGACTGTCATAAAAGGGTGAGTGTGACATTCACGGCCTTCTGAAAGGCAGTTTCCTCTATCGAACTACACTTCCTACTCAATTTTTTTGTTTAAAATTAATAGGATTTTTTTTGGTCAAGTACCAATGTATTGTTCCTTCTCCATTAATGCCTTATATGCATGTCAGCACAGATACAGATTATTAAAAGAATATTTGTTTTGAATAGAAATCTCATTGAGCAATGTTTTACAGACCAGACATAATTTGAAAGCAAGAGGTTTTATCACATCACAACAATTCCTCAAGGTTTCACACAGCCTTTTTATTAGAGGCTTTTATGTACTTCACAAAGGAGACAGACACCAAACAGGAAAACACAGAGGGTAAAATGACAAGTGCTATTTTCAATACCTTCCAGACCCTCCCTGTATCTCCAGAAAGCCCCATATGTCCAGTCTCCCTTCACCTACTGTACACTCAGTTCTTCCACGCCTCCAGCCTGGATCCTTTTGGTTTGCTGGCAGGATAAAAGCCACATATGCTATACTGAATCTGAAATACCAGCTAGCCACATGATGCCAACAAAATACATAATGGCTGAGTCTCCCGGGATTTCCCCACCTTACTTGAGGCTTCCTCTCTGGACACAGTTTTCAGAAATATGCAGAAACCTACTTGTTTTGAAAACTGCAACCTGCTGACAAACACATCTGCAAATAACCATTTGATGAAATAACATGCTGGAAATTAATAGTAGGCAACAGATAGCACAAGGAAACCAGAATAGGAGTGTTTCAAAATCTGCAGACTGTTCATATAGGATGGGGCATAAACAAAGCACAAATGGATACTATCACATATTTCCTTTCCAGTTTGACAAGAAAACCCTTGACAAAACTATCATGGATTTCAAGGAGCCCCAGGTTTCACTACAGCAATCTGCACATCTCTGAATGAGTAAGTGAAGTGTGTGCACCTGTGGTCACAACATTTATGAAAGACAGCAAAGATCATGGCCATGACTGACAAGATGACTCAGTGAACATCAGGGTTTGAACTTCTACCTCTAGCATTTATTGGTGGAACATCAACCAAGAAGTCATTCAGTCTGAACATTTTCTCATGTTCAGCAGATTCCCTATCAAATATGAGTTGAGTTAGTGTTGCAAGCCTACTACTTGAAAGCAACAAAATAGCTCCACGAGACAGCATTTGCACTTTTTTTAGATGCCATAGAGTTAATTCATTGTGAAACTAATAATGTTCTCCTGATACTTCAAATAGATACCCCACGAAAGTACAGAATAAAAAGCGAAAAGAAAAAAGTTTAGATAGCTATGTTCAATCTTTCCCTTCTATTATTCATAAACCTGCAGGTTTTAAAGGTGAATGCAATTATTAGGGGTTCTCAGAGAAACCTGGCCTAATTAAGTTTTAATTCCAATAGATCAAGAGGTATACACCTTCCCTGCAAACACAGAGACACATTTTAGCAGCGTTTCCCAAAAAGACAACATTCCTCGGTAATTCTGCAATGGATTTAGTCTAAAATTTGGCACCACCTGTATATCATAATGGGCCTTTGTGATTCAGGAGCCCAACCAGCCGCCTTGTCTGTAGGACTGCAGTCACCTTGGCCACAGATGCCTCCAGAATCCTGTGAGGAATTAAAAATCATTGCAGAATAGCTCCAAAAAAGACTCTTCCTTCCTCTTAAAGCCTCTTTCTACTTTCTGGCCTCAGGATATACTTCAACTGACCTAGAAGTATTTTAATAGTAAAATTCTATGACTCAGGGATTGATCCCTTCACAACCAACCACAAAACAGCAAAACAAGTCAGAGGCACTGCAGTAGGGGAAAGGAAGAAGTGTAGATATTCATATGTAAAGCTTTTCATAAAGTATAAATGCTAGGACAGGCCAGAAGTCGCAACAGTCAGTGTCACTGTTCTCATTTCCATTGATATATTCCTAAATTAATCTCAAGGACAAAATGCATTGTTCCCATGATGCAGCAGACAATAAGGAGAGCAACTTCTTGCAATACACAAGACTCCCTGACTCAGACGAAACTTCACCTACATTGCCATCAGTCTAACATAGTCTTTAATGGCACTTTCTAAACATATTCTGGTCTTGAGCTTTGTGAAAGAGTTAAAATTGAAGCATTGCTAAACAACACTCAAAAATAATATCTGTATGGGGCAGAGTCATCACTACAGTCAATTAGGTATTCATGGCTCTGCTCCCATTTCTGCTGCAGTAGGTGTGATTGTTGTACTTTCCTGTTTCCCCAATTCTTGCGCTCCATTTAGTTACACTGGTCTAGACACCGCTTCACTACACATCAAAACAAAACCCACTCTAAAGCGAAGCAGAAACAGATTTACCACATAAAAAATCAGGCAAATTTTTTCAAAAGCCCCCAGAATTGGGTGCAACACCACATGGTATACCTCAGAGGGTAAATGTGGATATCTGAAAGGTCTCTTCAAAAATGAGGATTTTGCGAGCATTCTCTCCTGAATGCTGAGACACTTGGGTGACTGCAGAAAAGCACCATGCTAACTGCAGCACATACTTTTCCTTGGCACACATATGGAGAAACAACAATTAAGCTTTTGTCAAACATATCCTTTTTCCAACAAACAAGTTCTTCCTAAATATCTGTGCTGCCAATGTCTCTCTCACATATATAGTTATACAGTCTTATAAGAGTACAAACAGTCAAATAGCATTGTTAAATAACTAAATGTGTTTTCTGTCTTACTTTCTATTATTCAACATTAGCGTATAAATTGACAGTTATTAAGTAAATGATAAATCTTATCTGTTCATACAAAGAATGCTTTACTGAATCAAAACCATAAACAGTTCCCAAGAGCATAAATGTAATTCTTTTATAATACTGAAAAGGAAAGCTACACACACCCCCCAGAAAAAAAAGTGTAGATGTTATTACGCTCAGGAACATATGCAGAGATTCTCCAGAAGAGGCAAGCAACAAAGCTGACCTACGACAGTACCGCTTAAAAATCACTGTAAAAGGAATTTAATGTGTGTAAGATTAGAAAACATGAAATTTGATTTCTTTTCCTTATGCCTCAGAGCTTCTGTTATGCTTCTAGTTGATTTTACCAAGCTGAAGTAGTACTATAAATTTTAAGCATAAATCTACCCTTGTACAATTTTTCTGCCACACAATAAAATAAGTATTCTTTATCAAGCACAACGACCACGTTAAAGAATGGGAACTTAATAGAAAGTTACTTCCATTCAAATACCCTTAATTCAACTCAGAAGATTCAGAAACACTGCAGAAAGCGGAGGGACAGATTTTGAAAATTCTTCCAAGACAGGTAACGGTGGCAAATAATTGAAGTTACAATCTAGTTGTCCCACTCCTCTCTGTCTTTTCAAATGTGGCATTACAGTGTTACCCTGACATCTGCCAGGGAAAGAAATGCGAAATACACTGTGAAAGAATCATCATTGTTTTTGTGCTTGGAGAAAGGCATATCTCCTCACAGCTGTAAGATATCCCTTGCCCTTCGGATGACTTGTTGACCTATCAACACCAAAGTTTACAAAACGCCCGTCAACAAATATCAACAAAGCCAAAGAGAAAACCTTTTCTGTGGGCTTTGCTCCATCACACTTTTGATGCAAGTGAATGATTTGATGCAAGGTCTCAGACCATAAAGTGAATATTCTACAAGAGAGTTAGAATATGGTTTTCCCTAAGAAAGGGAACAGAGGTACTTCTGGATAATGAGACAGGAAACATGTAAGTCCCATCCCACTTTCTTGTTTAAAGAGTTTAATAAAGCAGGACTGTATTGTGGCACACCAGTATATTTTGGCAGCATTCAAAAAGATAGCACCTCCTGAGCTGCGAGTACTGTATTTTACTGCACCCTGTCAGGTTAGATAAAAGCTGTCTGTAACTTTTATATTTTTCCTAGACAGAAGAGTTACACAATATTGCCACTAAGCTTTAGAACGATACATGCTAACCTATCACTACTGCCAAACAATTTTTTAAAATTATATTTCCCCCTCAGTCTAAAAGGCGCTCTGGCAACTCTACAAACATTCAAGAAAGCAGCATATTCTCCAGCTACTCTGCAACACACATTGAGACAGGGCCTTAGAGAGCCTGGCTTTTGAGACCAAAGTCTTACAAATTCCTAAACTATTTATAAAACAACTTTTCTGTGAATTAACTTTTTTTTTTTAATTTTCACATTTAGAGAATAAACATTCTTTTAAAATTCAGTTCTCTCCTCCAAAACTAGCCCTAAAGGAGTGGGGCACAAAGTAAAAGGAAGAGGGAAAATAAGGAAATAAGAACATGCAGTAAATGCGTCAATTTTAGCATGTAAAATATCAATGGAAAGAAGAGAAACTTCACTTAATAGCAGCCTGATTATTCCAGTAGGGCCACTTAGGACGAGTGATGGAAAGATAACACTTACTTAACTAATGTTTGTAAAGTACTTTACATTCCTCAGATAGAAGAACTACAGATACATGAAATACCATCATCATTACACTGGCTGCTACTATGACTTTTGTAAATAATTAAAGGCTGTGATATTATTCCCGGGAAGTATATCATAATGTAACATCTGGGGGGTGGGAGGAACAGACATGACCAATTCCTCCATCCTATATTTTATGCATGAGGAGTCATACTTCATCATGTGATCAAAGCATGACCACCAAGAGGGATAGCTTGTAGCTGGTGATGATTCCTGGAGAGACTGTGAAGTTCCTTTTGTTGAGACAATAAGCGATCAATAAGCTCCAGAGGTAAGGTGCAATAATATGGGTCGACTTTCAAAGCAGTCTTTCTTTTGAAGAAATTTGTTTTGCTTACTTTGTTGGAAGCTCTTCAAAACATCTTCCAGTCCAGTGCTCAATACCTTCAGGGGACAATTACTCCTTCACCAGAAGCATTAATTAATTTTGATTACTGCTTCTGATGAATACTTTGTGCAGAGTGTAACGTAGGGATGTTTTATTAACAATCCAGAAATTTAAGGTTTTTTACATTAGAGAAAAAAACCAACAAACAAACCTGTTCTATTATTATAACAATAATTAAAACTAGGAAAGATACAAAACATGCAACACAAAATGCATAAAGTTCTGACTTTCAAACTAGGGAGGCAACTTTGTGAAAGTCTTTTTACAGACCATTTACAGTAAATAAAATTTCAATTTACTTGTTTCTGTCCATTTTTGCTACTCGCCTTTCAGACACTGGACAACACTAGCATACAGAAGCAATAGATAACGGTGCAGTGAAGATGGAAAGGCATGAAGTAAGAATAAACCTATTCTAGCACAGAGAAGAAACACAGAGAAGTTAGCAGACAAGTAAGTTATGAGAGATTGCCATTGTTTTCAATGGTGAGGTGATTCATTAAATGATCTTGGGCAGAGACATCTGTCAATACTGGAACAAAGCTACATACAAAAACATCATCTTAATTAAGCTCTTAGAGGATGTCCAGTGAGTTAACTGGTATTAAATCACGTACAAAGAATGTTCTTATTTCATCTGACGTGTTTTCTTCCAGACATTCATCTCACAGGAGGAACACTAAATGCAGTGATAAAATGTTTTTCTGTGTAGGAGAAGTTTACCAGCAAGCTAGGAATTAACTTCCACTGGATAATCACAGTAGCTGATTTATATGGTACACGTGGTATTCCAATTAAACATATATATTTAATTAATTTAGAAATTCTAATATCAAGATGCTGCTTTTAAACATCTACAAACATGCATACTATGAAAGCAGGAAACCACCACCGAAAAAGCACCTTGTTAATTGCATCACAAACTGAAGTTAAGTTGGTGACACTCAGTGTGTCAAAAAGCATCTCTCTCTGCCTAATGTGACCTTAAGCCATGGCTGAAGATTGAAGGAGAATTGCTAAAAGGAGAAGAGAATGACATTCACTGCATGCCACAAAACCACAGAAAACTGGGTTTATTCCACAACTCAAGCACAAGAAAGGAAGAAAACTGAAATATGATATACAACAATCAGAAATATTGGTGAGAAGAAATCTCTGGTGGCCCTGTAGTCCAGCCCCTCATTCAGGGCAGGACAATTTCCAAACACCAGACCGGGTCAATCTGTGCATACAACATTCTAGGTATCTGGAAGGGAACTGGTTAGAAGCCCGCTATTTCAGAACGCAGTTCCTGTTGTCTCATTGCTGTTTCTCCATCTTACTTCATGTCAGAGGTATCTGCACAGTGAGCTCTCGCAATCACCTGGCAGAGCACGAAAGCATCAACGAGGAGACAAGTCAGCTCCCTGAAGCCAAGGCAGGGCAAATCTTACCCACTGCCCCACTGCCTCTAGCAGATGACCTCCACCATGCTCCCCCCTCCATACACACATAATTAGCGATGGGTTTCAGGCACTGCACTTTCCACTTAGGTAATGAGGAACATTTATCAAAACTATTGTATTTCTTCCAGTACACTACAGACTTCGTAAAACTGATGCTCTTTCTGCAAATATGTTTTCCTCACCTTTCCATAACATTTGTGCATTATTTATTGCCATGATTTTCCAGAAAGTTTTCCTTTCAAATTAGAAAGATCTGACTACTAGCATTGCATTAAATAGAACGAGAGGAGTTTTCCACATTTTGAGTCAGTTTTTCAATGCATGTTTCAGTGCTTTTCTGATTCAAGGCCAAACTCTTTCTTGTACAGACATCCTTCAACATTACTCATGAGCTAATTTAAACGCAGCTATCACCTAGTTTCAATGAAAGACTGAAATGAAAACAAATACAATAATTTAATATAAACTGCTATAATATGATGAATAGTACATTTTGGAAGAGCATGCTAGGAAAATAATTTATATTGTATACTAAATAAAAAGGATCATAGTCTCAAGAGCTTTTCAAACGTTACTTTCCCCCTGATGAATTACAATGCAATTTTCTAGCCAACTAATTTCACTAAAGAAGATAATGACTTGAGCAAAAGGCTAATCAACTGCCAATCAGGATTCCTTGAAGCACAGAATGTCAAATATTGAAGCAATTTTTTACAAGTCATAAAAGCACTTAAGTTCCACGATGTCATAAAACCTGTGATGAAAATCTGAAGCTGATGAAGCATTCTTATTTCTCTAGTGATATTCCTAAACAAACAAGTTTCATCTTTAACCAAATCTTCCATTAATATTCAGATCTATTAAAGAAGCATCATCACTACACAATTAGCTGTGTAAATGTCAGTCAGAGAACTAAACAGATTAATCATCCAGGTTGTTTTCTCCACCAAGTGTCTGGATTGTCAATGTTATTTAACTTCTTCAGGAGTGGAAGGTGAGAAGGGAAATTTTTATTTGTTTTTATAAATCTTCACTTATTAGAGAAGACCTTTAACATGATAGGAAGCACTAACTGATCATTACAATTAATTTTTAATTTAAATCCACTTTGTTTTTTTGTTCTGTAATGTTCCACTTACACCTTTTTTTGTAATGCAGCACAAAATGTTTCAGAACTAAAGCTTTGTAGAAAAACATTAATTGCCGTCGTCTTTTCTTCACAAGAAACACAGGTCACAACTCTTTTATGTGTGAATAAATTGTATTCTCTGAAGGCAGGACTTTATTTTTATGTAGCTTGTCTCCTCCTTCCTATTTTTAAAGTCAATAATTAATTCTTTGGGCAGCTTCTATTTCACCATCTTGTGTATTTTTCTGGGAAGAAAGCAAGGCAGCTTGAACCTCTATTACCTCCTGGACCTTATTATGATGTTTTAACTTGGTTACATATTTCGTGACCGGAGTGTTAACACTGATGAATACTACAGAACAGAAAAGAACATTTTTAAACAATCTAAATCAGCAGTGTTTTCAAACTTCAAAACTTCTGGACACCAGGAAGGAAGAAAGCAGACTGTCCAGTTTCATATCCTAAAAATCTATTTCTGAAAACTGAATACACTGCATAACCCCAGAAGACACTGTAAAAAAGTGTTATAGATTAAACCAAACATTTTTAAACAGGACACTGTATACAGCTAAAACTATTTGATTGATTTTTGGTTCTTCCATAAATAAGGACCATATCTAAATATAAGAAGTTAAAGTCATCAAATGTTTTATTAGACTACCACACTTCACCCTGCTTCCAAAATCTGCTTACAGTACAATGCCTGTATTGACTTACGCAAACAGAATTGGTGCAATTCCTGTGACGAGTGGATATGATGCAAACAAAGCCCACATTAAGTACAGATAAATCCCCTAACCATGGCACCAGTTGTTCTTGCTGCTCCCCACCCTCATGTGGCCCTGAAGTCCCCTCTCCTCTGCTGGGCTTGGCAGACCTGGAGAAAACATTTTCCCCTCCTTTCTTGCACTAATAACTGTTACATACAAGATTCATGTGGTCTTACTACTATTGATAACTGGGTGTTTGATCCCGCTCCTTTCCCTGGATATGGATTGCATATAAATAAAGACCTACAGTAGCCTGCTCCAACAAGCTAGCTCATTCCAGCTGCTGGCATGAATAATTCCTTGACAGTGCCTTGGTAGCTGCTATGCTTTGACTACTGCCTAACCCAAAATTCGTGATCACCCCTCCATTGTGCTAGGCTTTCCAGGCCTGCTTTCTACATCTGCCTGTTGTCTCTTGTCCTCCCCTTATGTGGGGAGCTCTTTAGGGCAGGGATGGTCTTTTATTGTTCCACGTTGGCACCAAGCGACAACAGCAGCGCCACAGTAACCAATTAGAGCAACCTGGAGCTGTGGCAATTTAAAAAAGACTTTAAATCCTTTTCGGACATCAGAGGCAGCAGAGCAGCAAGATGCAAGAACTTCCAAGCAAGGCAAGGACCCCTGACAGAGCAAAGCAAGAGGTAAGAATTAGTCTTGCACGAGAAACAGCTGCATCCCCTGCTTATCTGGCTTATCATCGCAGACCCTCACTTTTCTACAAATTGGGGATGAGTGCTGGAAGAGGCAAAACATTTTTCAGTGAAACGAAAAAGAGGAGATATCTGGGCAAAGGCAGGAAAAATTGGGCCTTTTTGAGGCAACAGGCCAACTCCTAAGACAGCACAGCAGGGAGAGGAAAACTTTATCCTCTTTTTTTTTTGAGAGAGAGATTTTACGTACATATGTATGTGTTTGTGTAAGACATAAAAACCAGTCCTTTCCAAGACCCTAGGTCTTCCTTAGACCTCCATCTGTTCCTAGAAAATTATCTCTCAATGAAACTATTTAATGCCTTGTTAAGATATTTACCTAGTTACTATAAATCACTTCAGAAACAATTGGTTTGTTTCAGGGAGGGAGGAGGAAAAACTAAGCTTAGGTTTACTGAACAGCTGTTCCACCTTCCGACTGGCCTCCCCAAGTCCCCCAGGTCTGCAGAAAGCTATCAGGTGATGACAGAGTCAATCAGCTAAGCATCTAGTTAAAGTATACGTGTTAGTACAAATTCTCACTGGCCAAACAAGCACGGAGAGCACACAGCTGGAGAAAGCCACTTCTGAACGTTGACCTGCCCAAGGTACATGCTTGTACCTCAGGAATTAAGATCACAGACCAAGAGAAAACCAAGACTGGGAGGGGGAATGTGGAAATTCTACAGGCAGCAAACTACAAAATGAGTTACAGCACTGTGAGCACAGTAAGACGCTACGTGTTCTATATTCTTTGGATGTTAACTACAAGAACATCCTTCTGTCTCGCCAAACACTTGTTGAATGCTTAAGTATTTTAACATATCAGGCTTGTTAGATCACTGTTTGGAAGTCTTTCCATGAAAACTGATCTGGTAAAGCAATCACTATTTCAGGGAGCATAGCTGAGCAGTGGAAAGCCACATGTGCTAGAAACGCTTGACTTGTTTTAAAACTGTCAGTGGAAGGGCAGGGTGGAAGAAAAGGATAGAAATAACTTCCATAAAAATCCAGATTTAAGAAAATTAGGAGAGAAGTAAAAAGGTTCACCAAGACCTATCAGACCTAATAAAATTTGACTTCATAAGACTTGAGTCATTTTCTAATCATGTATATGGACACTGTAGACAAAACCCATAACCCCAGACCTTCCAGCACAGTGCACTCTTTCCAGATGCTTGTATACTTTTCCGGTGTTTTGCTTTTCTGATTGAAGTGAGACAGGCTTGTTCTTTGATGGGAAAGTTTTAAAAAATATTTGAATGAAATAGCTAATCTGTGTCCATACAGGGGTAAAAATAATATAATTTTTAAACTGTAAATTGCTCTTTCCTTCCTCACAAACTTCGATGTTCATATCGCTTACATAGGATTACCCCTAACCGGTTGGCCAACCTGTTCAGGTCTGTCCCTAGGTGGCAAGGAAGGAGTTGGAGTGAAATAAAAATGCCACATCTTTCTTGACAGACAAAAGTGTATCAAGAAAGAGACAATGCAACACAACTTTGCAGCTGACTGTCACAACAAACTGAAGTCCAGCTCAGATTTTCTAATAGCACCACTGAAAAAGACATGCATGCAAACAAATTAAAAAAACTGTGACAAGACATGTTATGGAGACATTACGGAATCACTGAGGATTTTTTTTTTCTTATATGTATATCTAGAACTGCTCTGTTCCTGGGTTACTTTATGAAAAAATGAATTTCAAGCGAAATCACACTTGGCAGTGATGGAGTGGAAAGCACTGGAGAAGGCTGTGATGGGGTGGCTGAGGCGGCCAGCTGAGGCAGGGAATAGGAGGCAGGTACTGGAGCTATATTGACTATGGGATTCTTCACATCCATGGCATGCTGCAGAGCAATGAAGCACCATCTGTCTGAGGGGTTTGCAGTCTGATGGTAGGGAAGTGACAAAGGTACTTGTTAACCTGACAACCTGTAACTTAGTTTTCCATGATGACATAAAAAGTAGTACAAATGCAATTTGTGTGAATTTATAAAGCAATGTATACTTCATCTCATTTATTAAGGTGGTTTCCGATTGCTTTTCCCGTTTTTGAGGAAAATGCTCCAGACTCACTAGAAAACTAAAGGCTGGTGCTGGAGCAACCTTTAAGCACCAGAGCACGATACCTTTACATGCAGGAAATTCTAAAAGGCTAGAAAGAAATACAAATGGTGAGAATATTACCACTAGATCACCTGCCTCCAGAAAAATGAGCAAAGAAGAACTGTTCGCAGTAGAGATCTTCTGAAAACAACAGGGTACATTAACCAAGAAACAGGACACTGATTTTTCCTGTTTTTTTAACCCATGCATGCTGTCATTTTCTGTCCTTCCTGGTTTCCCTCGTCATACACATTTACATTGACACTTTCTCCTTCCATTTTACTGTCTCCACCTCAGATTTTCTGACAAAAGAATGGCTTTTGCCATCTGTCTCGCTCTGCTTCTGCCACCAGGGAACAATGTCACTGACTAAGCCTCATATAAAACGCCATAAAGATCTAGTGAGCCATGGGACCTTGATGATTCAGGGACGATGGAGCAGCACGCACCCTATTAGCATGATACCACTGTCTGGCCTTGCAATAAAAACACAGAAAGGGCACATATGCCCCAAAGACTCATTGTTGTATGTCCTATGACTCTCTTGAAAGTAACAAGCTTCCACGACAGCGTGGAGTGAAGGTGCTGTCATAAATAAATTGCATTCAAGTGAACTGGTTGGATTTTAGTCCTACTTTCAATTTGTTATTGATTTGTGAGGCTCTTTTCTCTTGAACGTGACATTGCACAGAAGTTATGGCCATGACACAAGTATAGGTCCCGTTCTGAAGTCTAAGCTGAGCCTTGTCAGTGCCCCAGGGCTTTCAGAGCCAAGGCTGCACGCTTTGGCTTTGCTCACGACAAGAAGTAGACACAGGCACATTTTATAAACAAATTGGAGACAGACCTAATCACACCCCCTCCAGCAAAAACAGAAGAGCCATACTCAGCACCAGACAATAAAAGCTACCTAATATAATTTCTAATTATTATTTGCAGTGATTTTTTTCCTACTGGTTTTCCTTGCTGTGACTTACCAATTTCTCATATTGCAATGTGTAAGTTAACCCTCTGTTTAATCAATACCTAAACTTGTTTTAATGGCCCATTGCTGAGAATTAAATACTTAATAACTGAGTACTGCATTAATTTGTGCTTAAACTGGCTTCCTCTTGATGATCAAACATCTGGGTAGATAATTTTCACCAAAAAGCTCTATAAACAAGGTACAATGCCAAAGAAACCTAATATTTTATTTTTACTTTAGTTTCATAGGTATAAAAGTAAGACATCCACAGGCTGCTGCCAAGAGCTCACCAGTGCAATTCTTTCCGTAGATAATGTTCTCTTTTCTGCTTTCTAAGAAAAATCATTGATCTAGTTTATGATTCAAAGTCTAGATAAGTGCCTGAATATTCTGTCTCACAACTCCACACCTCATTTTAAAATGCAGGCAGTTTAGGAATAATGAAAATCCGTAAGTAGTCAAAACATAGGGCATTTAACAAATCGTAAAACTTAGGACCAGTGATGGGTATATTATGAGAAGCTATATAGTACCATCTTACAACATAAGAGGTGAGAAAAGCTCTGCGAGGCCAAGCAGAGGCCCGTACATAGCAACAGTTAAATTCTGAATTTACAAGTAGAAATGTCAAAACTCCTCTCTCTCCCTTTTATAGCCCTTCCACCTTTGGCTCACTTGCAGAAATCCTTCAGTCACATTAACAGCACTTTGGGGGAGCTGCATCTACAGAATGTATCAGTACTGTGATGCTTTCCAATAGTCCTCAACAAGGCACAATGCTGGAAGTTTAATCTGGACATGATTCATAAGGGGTAGCAGAAGAGATAATGTCCATTTTGGGGCAAAGCCTCTACTGACTACAGATGTAATAAAGCAGCCAGATACAGAAATTAAAAGTGAAGTAACTAATTTCCATCTCTCCAGTAAAGTGAAAATCTGGTTTTGGTAAGGATTAGCCTTGCATATAACAAAACAGTAGAATAACTAAAGGAAACTAATTATTTGATATACTTTAGGGGAAATGTCTGCCTCTCCCACAACACACACAAGCCAAGGACACTGCCAAGAAAACTCTGAAATTGCACACACGGTGCTTGGTGTGTCATGAGTACATGAAGAACAGACACTAGACATGAAAATTAGAATTCACAGCAGTGAATTCACTCAAAATCACACCGGTTGAAACTACTGAAATTGGGGCAAGCAGGCAGTGAAGCAGCGCTAAGTTTGCAGAAGGCTCTTGCAGGAGGACATTTGTGATAAAAGGGAGCTGCAAATGGGTACATAGTACAGTCACGGCCACTTGTTTTCTGTAATGACCAAGTAACACAGAGATTTGGACTTAATTTAGTAGCCAGCTTGCACTGCTGTACCTATGCTGCAGTGCAGTGTACTGATACCTAAGCTAGTCTTAAAATCCCTATGGCAGCACAGAGCTAGGCGCATGTTAACCAGTTCTGTGTTTATTCCTCAGTGTATTTTGCAGGCTACGCTGGAATGCAGGCTCCAGCAGCTCTTGGTCATCGCCAATGCCCAGACAAGATATGGAGTGACCACAGTCCACGTGCACACTTAGAATTAGCCAAGAACAGCAGATTTATGGAGAAAAAGGTAAACCACAACTGCGTTATGAGAAGAAAACTATTTTGACAGAAATTTCAGTATCTAATCCAAACCTTAAGAGCAGTCCTACTGTTGAACTATTCTGATGAACTGTTGCAATCTGAAAGTAGTTTTATACCAAAAAATGGCATTTTCCTGATCTTTGATTTGAAATTAATCTCCTTTGAGAGGCAGTATTTTATTTTGTTTTGCTTCTCAGTTTACAGTTACGGTGTGTTGCCCCAACGAAGGGGCATGGGGAGAGGGGCAGCCTGTCTCTCTGCTGGAAGGAGCTGGCCCATCCCTGTGGCAGTAGGTTCCCCCAGCCAGCTGCAGCAGACAGGAAAGAAAGGACCCCTAGCAAGATGTGGGGAGCCCATGTTCCAACAGAGGCTGCTGCAGAAGGCATGGGGCCAGCAGTCTGCTCTCCAAAAGCTTCTTCCCATCACCCTGCTGCTATCCAAGGGCACCAAGCTGCCTGAAACAGAGCCTGAAAGCAGGAAGCTGCCTGCCAGGACAAAGGGTTGTCTATAAACCCTTTTTATTTCAGTTCTGTCACGCCTTATTCACTTGAAGTTTTCTCTGATTAAGATGTGAGATATTATAGCATGCATCCAAATACAATGTGGCTTTTTGAGTTTAAAAGCTCTGCCGCTGGGCAGACCCCCTTTCCAGCCCTGCCCAATTCAAAGTCTTGCAACAACTCTGTCCCTCCCTTCCCCAGTGTAATCCAATTTACATGACCACAGTATTATTTAGGGGCTTGTACCACCCTTAAACATACTGTTCTTTCTGTAAGCTTTTCTTCTGTTCCAGACAATACTTATTTCTTGCAAGGCAGTGTCTTTCTAATGCATTACTGGACAAAACATGAGAGCCAAGCACGTACCACTTGCAGTCAGTCTGGAAATTCATAGTGGGTACAGGAGGTGGGCTGTGTTTGTAATGCAAAGGGCAACTTCATACTAAATGTTGGCCAGTAGGCGAGACTTTTGACTAACAGGAAAACAGAAAGCTGCCAGGAGCAGAGAGTCTTCCCAACCCAAGCAAACCTTTGCACCTATACTTTATTGTCCAAGGAAACATTGTGCCTTGGAAACTGGAAAATGAGCCTCATCCTATGAAGGGAAATGGAAAGAGAGACCTAGGAGGAGGACCACAACACTAGATGTTACAAGTTTCCTTGATGTCCTGCCCCTGAAAAAAAAGCCCAGCTAACACTGAGAATGGACTAGGAGTGGAAGATCTGTACTCTGGGAAAAGGAAATACATTTTGCATCTTTCAGAGTAAAGACATTAATAAGAAATCACATCTTTCAGGCTGAAAAAGGCACTGTAAAAACCATTAACGTCTGCAAAGATTTATGTAAACCCCACTTCAAATAGATAGCAATCACCACCCATTTTGATTTTATTGTTAAGGGTAACAATGTCAGTAGCAGCACAGCATAACAATATTTAAATACCATAATATATGCAGAAGAATTCTGCAAATATTGTAAGTTGGAGCTAACCTCATTAACTGCCTGCAGCATTGCTTCAGTTCATTACTTGACACAAACAGAACAAATCTATATAACTGCATCTAAAATTACAAACAGGTAGTGCTATACTTCCATGACTATAGTCTTAGCAGTGGTATTTATGCAGCCATGAATAAAGTCCTGCCAGCATTTTGATTACAAAACTGTATTTCTAGGAATTTTTTTAAGTTGGTTGGAAAAATGTGATTTGACTTGAAAGTTACCATTAAGATTTTGATTAAGACGTTGTACAACAAATAACTCCTTAATATCTAGAATATTTTTACAGAAAAAACCTCATAGGCTCAAATTAAAATAAGTCAGTAGTACAGGAATCACAGGAAAGAATATTTCTCGAAGATGACATGTTGACTAGGACAGAAATTCAAACTAATCACAGATTTTCCAAATCTAATATGGTCTGCAGTGAGGCTGTGAATCCTTTTTCAAATTGCAATGGATGTCTGTAAGCGTGAGAAGCCTTACAGAAATACTGTTCCAATCTAAATAAATTAGGTTAAAAAGCCAAGAGATTAAAGGCTGAGGTTCAATACACATGCAAAAGAATATTTGTATCTGCAGATGTTGACATCAGATCAGTTCACAGCTGTACTCTGTCGTCTTAAAAGAAAAAAAAAAGATAATAAAAAAATCAGACCCTACAACTACTTTTTTCTTCCATAACAACAATCTCTTTTGTCTTGGACACAGAAGCAGCAGCAGTAGGTATGGCTTAGTTAGGTTATAATTCATCTCCACTATGAGTTATCTGACAAAAACCGTGTGCAGTGTCATTCTTCCCTTCATCTGGGAGCTGGTGGAAGTGGTTTTGTCGTATTTTTTCTGTCCCTTACAATATAAAATGTCAGAAGCTTTCAGTCTATTCCTCAGGTTTTTCAGGCATCTTTTGTCCATTTTTATCTCTTGGCATTGTACCCTCCCACGAGTTTATAAATCTTTGGTGAGTTCATATGCCACTATTCTCTGGAGGTCTATATCTGGAAGGTGCCAAGGGTGCAGCATTGTGTGATACTCATACGTCAAGAGTTACCCAAACATCACTTAGCTCTGAAGCCACCGCCATTTACTAACTCCTTAGGGACTGTATCACAACATGGTGATAAAAATGTCGAATTAAGTGCTATGAACACGCATCTAGGAACCTCACTGCCCCGTCCCCCTCCCTTAATCATAATTTAAAAATTTTGGGTAAATATTCACATAACTACTAGGTAGTTTTAGGTAGATCTCCAGTACCTCTTCAAATAAAAATTAAAAAAGGAAAATATGTCTGATTAAAACCAAACAAACTAGCAGCTGAGGCCTATGACTCTAGGATAGGCTCAGATGGCCAGTGCTGTGTATCAGTTGTTACAACTTGGGATGCAAAAAATCAGGACCTTGGAGCGTGGCTTTCCAGCCCCACGTGAGACAGAGGATCCATCAGCCTAAGCATGAGTCGACCAAGAGACCACTGTCTGGAAACCACCACATCTGAGGCTAAGAGGATAAATGGGTAACAATCTGGTAAATCTTTTTCCCAATGGATATAAAAATTATAAAGAAGTAGAGAGAATGCAGTCTTCCCACCTGTCCCTGCAACACATGCAGAGATATCTGACATTAAAAGACTCTTTGATATAACAAAGCAAAGGTCCAGTGGTTAAAATCTGAGTCCAGAAAAGTTCAGACAGAAATAAGGATCATAATTAACACATATAATTAACCAGTTGGAACAGCTTCTGACACAGGATGCTGTAAATTACTCTAGGAGCCTATAAAACAGATTTTTATGGTAAATTTTCATTTAAAACTTTCTAACAGAAAATCTGTTTTGATGCCAAAAAGTGAACAAAAATAGCTACCAATCAAAACAAGTAAAAGGGGAATTTTTATAAATGTGTGACTGCTAGAACTTTTTTTCCAATTGGAATTAAAGAAACACAAACCTCAAAACCTTTGCAAACAAACCAATTGCACAGTTGAAGTGTTGCAGAATCTCTAAAGGAAACTGAACAAAACCAGTCCTAGCTTCAATAATATGTTCATGACCTGGAAACAGTTCTAACAAGACACACAACAATAGATTATTAGAGAGTTGTTCTGATATTTTTTTTTTTTACTTTTTTAATTGTTATTACTCATACAAGTAATATCTTTATTTTAAATATGAATCATAAGCTGACACAGTGCATTTAAAAAAAATTCCAGGCATTTATATGGCACATCACACAAAGTAGCTGCCACTGAGATGCATTAGACTATCGTCTGAAGTCTAGTCTCGAGGGGGAAGTGGAGCACTAAATTGAACAAAAAGCTATCACTGCTTTTGTAGGACAATCCTGAACGTGCCGGGAGATGGAGAGATGACCTAACAAGTTTCATCTTCAAAGTGAGAACATCAAGGGATTAAAAAAAAAAAAAAAACAGGGGGGGGGGGGGGGGGCGAGCAAAAAAAAGCTGGGCAAGCATGAGTTTTAGAAAAAATAGACTGACGGAATA
>JAVJGI010000035.1:8073706-8158836 GCA_035590275.1 Ibycter americanus | reverse complement strand
TGTGCTGCGGCGCCTGGAGCCCCCCTGCCCCCTCCTGCCCTGGCCTGGGGGGCTGCAGGGCTGCTGCTCTCACATAGTCTCACTCCTCTCTTTCACTGCAACTGCTACTGGTGCAGGAACTTTTAATCACCTTGTTAAATATGTTATCCCAGAGGCACAAGCACCATCACTGCTGGGCTCAGCCTCGGCCAGCAGCAGGTCCGTCTTGGAGCCGGCTGGCATTGGCTTCATTGGACATGGGGGAAGCTTTTGGCATCTTCTCACAGAAGCCACCCGTGTAGCCCCCCCACTACCAAAACATTGCCATGCAAACCCGCTACACAAGCTTTACTTATAAAAATAAACACTACTGCAAGCATTTTAACTATTTTCCTCTAGGTATCATATAAGTAGGTAGGACCGTTGTTTAGTAATGGGAGAATCAAGTTTAAGTCCCCTTGTCTTAGACCATCATTGGCCTTGTCCTTCAGTTCCCAGTGCAAAAGAGAGAGACACATCCAAAGAACTAACATGCTTCCATTTGTCTGGGATGGGAATCTCAGGAGTACCTGAAACAGATAAGAGATGCCCTGTGCTAACAGTAAATTTCATCAGACGTATTTTTAAAAAAATTCATACTACAGCAAGAAGAATTTTTACCTTTAAAGAGAATATGAATGATTTAAAGCCCCCCAAAATCCATTACTTTCATGCACTGTAGCAAAATAAATATTTTACAAACAATGAACTTCCACCTCTCTGCCTTTGAATTCCCTTTCATCTCCAGTTTCAATCTGTTTAATCCTGGTCTCCTCTCTTACAGAGCTATACCATCCTGAAATGCCAAAAAGTTTCAGCACAAATGAAGTGATCTTTTCACAGTATGCTTGCTGTTTAAACACACTTAATTAAATACGTAAGTCTAATGATTTGTCTCAAATATTTCTGAATATGCATTTTAAAAAATCCAACATACAGCAGAAGTCTAAGATCATAACGCTGAAGTCAAAACCTATACTCCCATAGGAGAACCCTTGACCAAGTAAACTGACATGTGTAACAACTAATTCAGAGATTGAGATCTGTTTAATTAGTCCATTAAAACAACATATGCAGTTGTGAAATCTGTGTCATTAGAAGTGGTATTCTTTAATCTATTCTGCACCATTTTTCAAATCTTTTCCACAAGGTATCAGCAGGTCTTTAAGATCAAGTATTGTTAGCAAAGGTTCTCCTGATACAATCCATCTGTTAGGTGTTAGTGTTGATCTTTTCTCAACATTCATAAAACGGTCTCTTCTCTATTGTGGATTATAAATATCAGCAACTGTGTAGAAACAGCTTTGTTTAGGACTGCCAAGACCCTCAGTCTTGCAAAATGTTGTATATTAGTCTCCAGTAAAACTAAATTTCACAGGATTTTTAGCATTTTTTAATAACTCTGTGCTTTTTAATATCATTAAAGGTATAATCAGCAGATCATGTTAGGTAAAAATTTCACTTTCTGTACATTGAAAATAAAAGATAAAATTTGATTTTTTTTATAGTATTAATACATTTTGATGATGTTCCATTTACCAAAAAAAGCTGTCAATTTACATTTTAGTCACTTGCAGTCGTTAAACCTTATTGAGAATCTACCTAGACATAAAAAGTTATACTTTGAAAGATGAAGCTAAAATAGCCATTAAAAGGACAAAGGAGGAGGAAGCACGTTTTCTACATCTGAGGCAAAGCAAACAATTGCAGCAGTAATTATAGCCTTTTTCTTTAAAGTAGACTTTAGACCAATTGTCCTGAGGCCACTGAAGGAAGAACAAGATTTAGTTACAGTGGCCATTTGA
Source organism: Ibycter americanus (assembly GCA_035590275.1). Lineage (NCBI taxonomy): Eukaryota > Metazoa > Chordata > Aves > Falconiformes > Falconidae > Ibycter > Ibycter americanus. The sequence continues at coordinate 8,157,013 of JAVJGI010000035.1, read as the reverse complement.
TACTGCAATTTATTGCTTGCTGTATTTTCCTTGAAACAAGATATTTGAGAGAGCCAGTTGCTTGGTGTTAAAAGCTTAATTTTCAAAGCAAATTTGAAGAATGATTCCAGATTTTGACATGGCCAGTCTTCTTATTACTCTTCACATGTTTTCCTTTGGCTACGAAAACAATTCCAGATTCTTTTTTTCATTTTGACCATCGCAAATGAATAATGCGTCCATGCAAGTGATACATTTAAAAAATCAAGGTCAGGCTATTCTGCCCCTATGTTCTTTACTTATATGCTATGTTAACATAGTGTTACTATTAAATTACATGCTGAAATAAGCTTATTTAAAAGCTGTTATATGCTTTATAAAATATTACATTTAGAATATTTTTCCATTATTAATTCTTCAAATAGTAACTTAGACTGCCTCAGAAGTATTTTTTTAAAAAAAACTATTGTGTTTATGTAATGAATAGACAAAAGAAGTTCAGGTCAGGACTATCTATAGGTATATTCACACACCCACATATTTTTAAATGTAGTAGACGTGAGACCAAGATCATCTCTGGGAACCTAAGCTACTAAAAAATGTATTTAAAACTTTATGGTTGAGATTTTTCAAACATCCTATGCTGATTTGCCTGTAAATGTATTGAAATAAATTGTCACAGTGATCTGATGTGGGCAAGTCTAACCTGCTGCCTGGCCTCAGGTCAGGGAGAGCTGACAGAGCTTTAAGCCTTTGGAGGAACAGCTTGGCACCGCACAGGATTGAATTCAAGTGCTTGTGAGATAGAGAATTATGAATATGCAAATACTTACTGATGGATAAGACCTTTTTTTGACACAATAGCTCCCTTCGCTAAATGTTTGATATACAGGAGTCAGTCCTGGTGGCTCCCAGGAGCTGACAAAACAGACACAGGTTTGCTAATACAACGTGCAAGCAGACGGAATATGACTGTCAGTAAATATTGAGCAAGCTATTCATGTTCCTTCCCTACAGCTGGAAGGGGTCTTTGCAAGGAAATTATTAGGAAAGTAAAACAATGAAGATGACGTAAGAAAGGGCATAATCAGAAGGCCAAACTACATGAAAAAAGAAAAGGAAACAAAGACAGAAAAAGAGCAAAGGAAAATAGCAATAAAGTTCATATTATATGAAAAAAAGAGTGCTTGAGAAAGGACAGATGAAAGAGAGTGTGTTGAACACTCAGCTGCAGATCAGATAGGCTGGAATAGAAAATGGTGGGAATGGGGAGACCAGGAACATAACCAATGTCTGAGAGCTTCACATGCAACTGGTTTTACAGGCTCCTGCCAGCTCGGTCTCTCTTCTGAGCCTGTTTCATCTCAGTGACGTTCTTCTTTCCTAACCCACATCACACAGCACAAAGCAGCATGCACAATGTCCTGCTCCCTCTTCTACTCCTGCATCATCTCTGCTCTGGCTGGTACCACGCAGCTTCCTGCCGACTACCCATTCACACCCAATAGCTTACTCCAGTGTTAGCAAGTATGTATGCTCCTGTGCTGCATTTTTTTCATTCATCAGTCTCTGTTCTCCTACCACAACTGGGGGACATAGAAAAATCCCTGTACACGCACCTGCTAGAGGAACAGATGGGAAATAAGAGAACTGATGAATCTAAGGCTAGTTTCCCAAATATCTCACCATTAAAAATGTACCAAATTTATTTCCTTTAGTGTTTCTTATCTGTACACTGGGATTAACACTTCCAATATGTTTGTGCAGAGTTCTTTAAGATACAATGATGAAAATTTCTTTAGCAATGCTAAATATTAGTACCATTAATGTCACGGCATGGTTGAGAGTAGAGGTATTATTTAATAAACTGTTATGAGCATTTGTCAAGTCCCCATCCCATACAAACTGTTGAAATACTGGAATGGAAAAAGCCCTGAAAAAAGAGAGGAATGCCAATGCTGATCATTCAAATTATATCAAGAGCTACATATTAATGATCTCAGATCTGGTTCCAATAGATGGTTCCTCAGAATGTACAGATGCTTTTGATTTTCCCTATCATTATTAATAGTAAATGTCTTGAAAGTATCAAATGAAGACATTAAATAAATTAAAAACTAATTTTCCCATCAAAAGTAATTAGCACATGTTTTTACATCCTTGCCAGGTACTTCTCTCATTACTGGTTATTCTCTTTGGCACACACATTGGATAGTGAGAAGATCATATTTTCCACTGTCCAACATGACAGATTTATTCTTCAAGGACTAACCCATTTCATATATTTGTTAAGAAAAAATCAGCAAAAATAAATATGCAAAATCATCATGTAGCTGGCCATGAGAAATTCCACCGTAATTATTTTTGGCAGAATCACCACTATGTGAAAAGAGGAAATTAAAGTATGTTGCTGACATCAATACTACCAAAAAGAGAGTGGAAATAAATTTACAAAGTGATGTTGTAATTAACATGGCCCTTGGGGTCTTGAGCCAATGTTCTGCCCAACTGCAGAGAAGAGGGGAGAAACTTAAAAGGCACCCAAATGCAATTCCAGACTGCCACAGCACTGTCTATGACAGCAGTAATTTGTGTCAATGGCTTCAGAATTACTGTTGCTGAGAGGTACTTTATTATGTTTCACCCCTCCCTCAGCATACTTTCAGTGCTATAGAACAGAAGAGAAGCTAGGTCAGAAGCAGTAACTCTAACTACGCAGAGAAGTCTTCATCTTGGTAACAAGAAAAAAAGTCTAGTTACCATTTTGAGTTAGAAGGCTGCCACTTTATACAACTTAACAGAAAAAATTCAAAGAATATTTTGATATAGCTATTCAGTCTTCCTAATATTCTTAAAACAGAAAAGCAAGTAACACATTGTTAATGATCCAGTTCATATTTCCCATTCCTGAATCTTAGAAGGCTTTTTGTCTCAGGTAGTATTCCGGGTTTCTCCAAATTTTTTCTCAGCTTCTACCGCTTGGTTGTTTTTTAAGCATTATTCATCCATCCACCCAAACCAACTACGCCCCAGACTGACAGCAAGCTAGTTATAAACATTTGTTTACTATTGCCTCCTTCCTCTACACTTAATTTATGTTACATTTTAGAAGCTTTTAATTAGGGAGCATCTACTGATAACAGGAAGGAAGTGGTTTAAAAGTGCACGAACAAACTCATAGATAGGAATCAAGTTAAAATAAAAAGAATACATGAAAACGTTTTTCATTCTAACTCACAGCTGGGAAACACAGCAGTGACTTCTTCATACCTTTTATCACTGGCTACAATTTCTGCTTTAGACAAATGTGAACTACCTGGAGATAAAACTTCTATTCTATCAAACAAAGCCTTTGTTTCATATATGAGAAAATATTAATATTTCTAATTAATTTGTAAACTAAAAGATGTTTCCAAATTTCTTTAGCATTATTCAGAACATTCATTGAAAATCACAGTCACCAGGTTTTGCCACACAAGATTTTTAAACAGCATTTGAGTATGGCATATTTTGCAGACAATAATGGGTGAGATTGCAATTTTATTCTTTTTTTTTTTTCCCAAAAGGCCATTTGTGCACAGATCACAGCAAGGAGAGCAAACCTCTTGGGTTAGAGCAAGGGCTGTGAGACTTGCTGCTAGCTTGTGGCAGGCTGGGGAAGCTCCTCTCTGTAGCTCTGGATCAAGTGGCAACTGAACTCTGAATGGATCCCAGAAAACCACTTCTTACTATTAGATGTAGAGCCAGTTCACAGCCCAGAATAACCACTTGGAAGAGATCCAAAGCCCTTGGCTCTCACATCTGCTTTCTAGATAGTGGTCTTGCCCTTGTTTGGATATATTTATGACCTTCATAAATTAAAGATAATGTTAAGAATATACAGCCTTTAATAATGGGCTTTAATAATTAATCTTTAGAATAGATTATTATAAAATCGGTATTATTTCCACAACTCAATAAATCAAACACTCTTACAAGAGAAAATACATAAATTAGTAGAAAACTGGCCACCAGTATTGGTGAGAATATCTCTGACCTTTCCAGATGTATTTTACTGTCCTTCTCTCTTCCCTGCATTATTTTCTGTTTTGTAACATGGCTTTTATTTCTTTGAGCATGATAAGCTCCTGGGACTCAGTTTGACCCCTCAAATGAGATTACTAGATTATAGCCATCACAAGAAATCAAAATGGTGCATCCACAACCAACTAGTTTAAAAGTTGTGCTTATCACAAGCCATTTTAATTATCTAACATAGCTGTGGTTCCTTTCCTTGGGGATGCTAATTACATGAGTGTATTTTGTTTCTTTTACTTTCACACCATGCACTTTTTCTGCATTTTCAAGCAATATTCTGAGTGCACACTACACTAAAATGGTACAACATTCAATTGAAGCCTTATCAGTAGATCGGCTTTAATCATCTGAAACATGCCATGCTATTCCTCTAGTGTCAGAGAGAAGCCTGATTTATTGGATAACCTAAGTCATACTACTAGCAGGTTTGGTACATCCATAACCACTTTTCAAGTTCAATTATTGCTATAAAAATGTAAAATGATGCAGAATGGGTTGCAATCTGCAAAATAAATGTTAGGTGTAACCAATTTGAGTTTTCAGATCAGTATACATAAATTTTCATTATTTTTGTGTGGCAAATCAATGAATAACTAAACCAAATCAGTCAACGCTAAGTGTTTTACTGGAGACCGATATCCCTCACTGTGAAAAGTTAAGTTTTTATAAATGTTTTTTGGTACATAGATTTTTATTTTCTGTAGGAGCTCTCAGATTTATTTACAAGAGAATAGGGAGGCTTCTGTTCAGCTCATAACCATAAAATAAGCCAATACTAGACTGTCAAAATCCACTGTTGCAAAGTTACATAACCAAAAAGATTAAGGAATTATCACGTATTGCTCTCAAGAACATAACCTCTCCTCCAGCCTCCCTATTCTTCTGCCGCCTTACCCTGTCTGCAAAACAAGTCTGATAGTAGCAACTGTTCAAACCCAGTCTAACCTTTTTCATCTTCAGCTGAAGAAAAATCCAATGCAAGTTGAAAAACAGGTGTAATATTAGCAAGCACCTAAACTGGAACATATATTTAAATGAAACAGAAGGTTCTTTACAATAGCTAACTCTATTTTGTTTAATTCGGATGCTTTGCAATGCCAGGTTTTACCCCTGCAGATACGCTTACAGCCTTGCCTTGGTAACTGAATGCCAACTCTTTCAGACATGTAAGACTGCAGAACCTATCCTTGGCTTTTCCTGATTTAATCCACATAGTTTACACATAATTTATGTAGGCTAGGTATGTGAAGGATCTGCTTTTATAAAAATGAATGTTTTCACTTAGAAGATACAAACCAATTTTGCCTTTATTATTCTTTTCAAACCTTTCTTGGTTTGACAGGCAAATCCACACATTTGCCAAGCATCAAGCACCTAAAAGATTTTTCTTTTGTACTGAATGCACAGTGTGCTCCCAAATATATTCTCCCTTTTCCTGTGACACATTATATTCTCTGGACAATGAAAGAGGTTGTGTAGGAACAAATGTCTTCCTGAAGCATATCTCACAAAACCCATGAAAGAAAACTAGTACCCTGGATTAAGTGTTTTTCTTTTTTCTTTAATCAAAATTGTACAAGGAGAAGAGAGGAATCCCCGCCCCCCAATTTATCCTTCAGTCCACAAAAAAAACAAAAAGGCTTCAAATACAGGAAGAATTAGGAATTAAGTAAAGTTGGTTTGCTCCTACATTCCACTGAAAACATTTATAGGCAAGTTTAATGTTTGCTTTGCAGGTAAAAGTCCACCAACATGTAGCCACAAATTGAGGAAATACAGAATGATTTAAAATCAGCAACAGCACAATGCCGGAAGAGGTTCAAGTGCGGTACTCCAGTAAAGTCGATGAGTCACTGACCTAGGAGGAAATCCCCAGTCAAGGAGGAGTCACCTCAAACAAAATCTCTGTGCAGATTCTCTGATTTTCCCTGAATTGAACACAGAAAGAGGCAGCAGCCAAAATCAAAGCAGCCAGGTCTGAAGAGGACTTTCAACCCACACTATTCACAGTCCAAGCATTCAGGGCTTTTAGAATTAGCTTACGTATTTTGGTGTTTAAAAAAACTAAGACAATTTTTATATTTTATCTATTCAGGATTCATATTTTCAGGATTTGCTGGAAATTGGTAAAGCCCATGCAGAGAAGGACCATGCTATAAATGTCACATTCATATCCAGTGCTAGGATAAAGTTCCCTGTTACAGCCCACTTTGAGAAAGCCACTCTCTCTGGCATAAGAAGTAACTTTTCAAATGAAAGAAAAGATTTTCACGTCATTATTTGATTCCACATGTCATAATTTTAAAGCAGGTCCTCATTCACCATCACAATTAGCACCTAATTGCTAATGAAAATATCACTCAAAAACATTTTTAAAGCTAGAAGCAAGCCATATACTATAATCTTGTCAAACACAAACATGCCACTTTCCCTAACATTAAGAATAGCAAGAAGTAGAGAGGAATCATTTTTCAAACATAACCAAATCTATCTCCCTGGCTTCCCAAGTAAGAGACACCTCAGGCAGAAGCACAGTGCGCTTAGAAGAGAATCTACTGTTTAACCCATCAGCAGCAATGTCTTCTGAGACTTCCTCCTTTGATTGCTGAGCAAGGAATTGGGGCACAGAATTTCTATGAAGGAATTTGCTTCTCAAGAAAAAGAGATGAAAATAGCTTTCTAAATGAAAATGGACACAGAGAACGGCAAAGGAATCAGATCTACAGGGTGCTGAATGCCCTCACTTCATGCTATGTTAGTAACAGTCACAGGAACCCAATAACCTGCGAAACCGGACCCAGAAAGAATGAAACAGAACATCTCAGCATCACTTATTCTTCATTAAAAATGAATAAAAAACCCACCACCACCCTGCAGTCTCATCACTGGATACATACAAGCAGAAGCAACAGAAAAATCTTCCTAGCCCTCGTACAATGTCAGAACACACCAACAGTTTAAAGCTTTATACTTCTCAGCTGGGCACAAGTGCTACCTAAAGACATAATTTTTCATTGAGCAACTGAATGTAGGAACATGGATTTCTCACATAATGTACATGGTTCATTTACCTCAGAAAAGCAACACATTTTTACGGACATTAAATACAAACTACCTAAAAGCATTGTGTAGTTAGATACAATTGCCATTCCTATTCTTTCATAATCAATGCCATCTAAAAGGATAAAGCCAGGGTTAAGACCTTCATTTAAACTAATCAGAATAAATGTCAACATAAGAATCAGCAGAGGAAGGCATGCCAAAAATAATAGAAAAATAGTAAAGACAACACAAACAATAAAGCCAGTTAAAATCTTGGATACTGATTTATCTTAAGATGCAGCACAAAATACCAGAAGGCAAAAAAGAAGTTTCCCCATTTTCCACTTATTTAAAGGATCTAAACGTAAATGCTGTCACTGTGATTTCTGCAATCAAATGATCTTGAAGTAAGTTCTTTGCATTTCTTTTAAGGAGCTACTTGTGCTTAGCTGGGACATTTCTGAAATGAGGAATACGTTCAGTCAATGTAAAGTAGAGAAATGATACAACAGGAAAGGTTCTTCATGCCCACCTCCTCTTGGGCGCTGAGGCAGACGTGTCTGTACAGACACAGATTAGCTGATGATGATGCTGGGAAAGGCACATATGTAACAGAGGGCTGCACTCAGATGACATGCTCACAAAAATTATGGCTAGTAACTGCTACTTCCAAAACCAGCAAGTCAGCATTCTTTAACAATTGTTATTTGCCTTAAATGTTCAAAGCCACGAAGACAACATCACATCTGGCAACCTGGTAAAATTATAACTCCCAAAAAATGTAAGCCAAATTAGGTAACTGATAAGGGAAGCATCAGTCAGCTCAAATTGTTCAAAGCTCTGGTTGGCACCTGTAAACGTTAACATCAGGATTCTTAAGTTAAGCCTCAGAGCTGGGTCCACTCACTAACTACATAGTTTCCATGGCTCAGGTTCTGACCTTTGCTGAAGTTGTCTCCTATGTCTGGACATCACCCAGATCAACAGGTCAGTAGTTCAAAGCATTATGGGGTGTTCAATGTATTTTTTCTCTCCAAACAAAGCAACTGAAACACAGTTTTTAAAGGCAGTAATAACAAAAATGGAGGGGAAAAAAAGTATTATTCTAAGATGATTATGAAGTTATGATCAACAAATGATGCTTTTTCCCAAAACTCTGAAGCACTGACAAACTGATGTTCTCCTAATAGGCAGCTATTACAAGGGGGGAGGAAAAACCCACAAAAAGAGGATGATTCCATGATTATGAAGTATGATCAACAAATGATGCTTTTTTTCCCCAAAGGCTAAAGTACTGACAAACTGATGTCCTGTATGCATGATGACTACATTAGCTGTCGGTAATCACTAATCAGATCTAGAATGTCATGATGCAGTTAATCATTTCCTTTAAATACCCAGCACTCATTATTTAGTATGATGACACAAACTTGGACCATAAAATGACCTACTGCAGTCTCATTAGTCATGTCCTCTTTTGCTCGAAAATGCAACAAGAATGGATCTGCACACAGATTGAAGCAGACTGCTTTTAGGTAACTGCTCAAATACATTGTAAAGTCTTTTTCTCTCTGCTTTCATGGCTACCAGCAGTCTTGCCATTCTTCAACAAAATTAACCTTGGTCTAAGGCATTTGTTGCTACTACAAGTGACTTACTGAACATTCCTATTGTAAGTAAGATGTATAAAAAACACATTGCATTAGTTCTGCTCATGGTAAACTGACAGTTGCAAGACATTTTCCCTCTTTATGTAATAACAGAATAAAGTTGAATTAAATGAAGCAAGAGACATGAAGCCTCTAACCTATTTCTGTAAACTGTACAAAGGCATTACACTCTAAACCAAGAGGATATTTTGTATGGACTTTGATTCCAAATCTATGACAAATTTCTGAAATAGCCCACTGCATCTAGTTGGAAATTCCTTCTATTCGGGAATACTCAATCGCAGGATCAATGCCTCAATTTACAAACCTGCAAAGTCAGCAGGTTTTCATTTCCTTTAGAAGTTATGCATATTAGTGGTAATGCACAGAACACTAAAAGACAGCTGACTGGAATTCTCATGACTTAGAAATAACTGTGACCAAATAAGAAAATTTTCAGATATGCATCTATGCTGACATACTTTTCTCTATGTACTACCAAGTTGATTGACTTGAAGAGAGACACATACTGTTTTGTAACTTGAAGGCCAATGTGAGTGCACAGGATTCTACCATTACAACAAAGGGTTAACACCCATGCCATCACCAAAAAAGACTGAGTACAACTTCACTGAACTACTAAAAATTATAAAATAATCATCTAGCACTTTTTAAAGTAAAGTAGAAGTGAGAAAAAAAGGTTTTAGGTGGTCCAGTGCAGATCAGCCACCAATACCTCTAAGGACTTTTGGCAATTACAGAGATTTCATATATGAACAAACACCTTTTTTTCTAAACTGCTGAGCACATACAAATGTGAATTAACCATTTTGTGTGACAAGCAATTAAGACAAATTAGAAAACAGTTTCATGTGCTTTCTGCATCACAAATACCCTATAAATGCCTTTCAGTGACCCAAAAAGTGAACAATAAGGACTATGTTAAAGGCTACTGTCAGAGAGACAAAGAGTAAAGACATGCAAGCTTTGTCAATGCTCATCCAGAGAAACTCAGCAAATTGCTCTGTCATGCATCTTGTACCCTCCCCAGCAATCATGCGAACCTTTGCCCTTTTGCCCTGACAGATTAAATCGAAGCATGAAGGAGTGGGATCTTAGCCAAAGAATATTACATTTTAAAAGCTGACCTAAGCTCTTTTTATTTGCCCTTTCATTTTGATCTCATGATGATGTTTGAGTACTTTCCTTATATATTGAGTTCATCAATCTCTAACTCTCTCCTGATGTACTTTAGGTTCTGCTTTTCTTCCATTTCTGGGAAGGGTAAGGTGTTTTATGCTTTACAGATCAACTTTAATAAAAGGGCCTCAATGATACAAGAAATCTAGAATACTTAATAAGAAAGAGTGCATTTACCTCTCAAAATAGCAAAAAAGAATTATCACTTGTTTAAATACTAATTTTGGACTTGCATACAATTTATCACTAGTGAAAGGTTCTGCACAAGCATCCCTTCCGCTCACTCACCCACCCACCATCACCCTTCCTTAAACAGTTGCATGAAGTGCCTTGTAAGTACTTTGTAATTGGCTGTTCAGCTTTTCTTAAACCTCTAAAACTGACATAAAGATTAATGACATTTGACACCATGAGTGAATAGCAGCATAAACTATCATACTATTTTATTTGAAATTAAAATTCTCTAGTCTGCTAGTTACTTTTTAAATGTGCCTCTGGCATAAAGCTTTCAGACCTGAAAACCGAGGGTGCAATCTGCACGGCTCAGGACTTAAGTAATGAAACACTGAATCTTCTAGCTCATAAATATCCAAATTTTTGAAAGGTTTAAGCACGTTACAGAGGTTAAAATGAACTGGTTGCCTCAGTCTACCTTTGAAATGGATGTATCACTCTTATTAATAGAAATAAAAGCTCATGGACATTTTAACTACCCTCATACTTTAAAAAACATACTTGTAAGTTAGGACTGAAGTTTCCAGCACCATTGTATGAGACATAAAAATACTTGCTGGGGCAATTTAACTTGTGGAAACACGTTCAGTTCATATAAAGCAATGAAAACACTATTATAGAGAGCAGCATTATAACATTAAAAAAAAATTCAATTTATGAATCAGCATAGTAGAGCCAAAGACAGAGTATACCAACTCTGAATTTTTATGTGGGACACACTCCACACCAAGCACACAGACTGAATTTATGTAATTTCTGATGACTAAGAAGCCAATGTCTGTTCTTTGTACACAATGATCTAATATTACATATAGTCATTCAAGTATTCCTGACAATGTATTAGATAAAGCACACATATTTGTACACAAAGGATCAATATTTAGAGACTGCATAATTCTTCATCTCTTTAGATGGGCCATCTTAGAAATTAGTCATCTTTAAAAGTAATACTCCCAGAGAAAAAGGACATTTTTGCAATGTGCAGATTGTTGTGATGGATACAGAACATTCAAGTCCTCTAGCTAGATACACTATGCTTTCTCCTTTTGAATTAGAAAACTGTTTTTTCTATTCCATTTTCAGAGATAACAGTACAGAAAGGTGGTAAAGTAATAGTCCAGATAACAGAGGAGGGAAACTTGAATCTGAGAAAAACAACATTCATTGTTTAAAATGCTGCTTAGTACTATTTTATGACCAGATCTCTCTTAATTCAAATATTCAATGAAAGCTGCAAGACACTGTTCAGCTGTTAATGAGCCCTTACTCCTTGATTTAAAGGCTGAGAAAGTTCACAACAGATACTGAAACTTCCAGTGAACACAGTGAAGACAATGCTTATACTTACTAAAATTTAAGCCAAACAATTGTAAAGAAAACACAAAAAAGAAAGATAAAAAGGAAAAGAGGGAAGGAAGACTATTACGGCAGACAAAGCAAAACCCTGGAGTTTTCAAGCCTTCAGCTTTTTGACATAAGCATATCTTTGTCATATCAACTTCCATGACTAAGAACAATATTTCTGTAGCACCTAAATCTGTTGTTAGTTAATCAGCTTTGGAACACATGAGCCTGATGTTGACACAATCCAAGAAAAAGGGGTTTCAGGGCAGTTTTTAAACGGGCTTGAGTTTGGATGTTCCATCCATAACCAGAGCCTATGTTTCTGAATGACAATTCAAATTTGTTACAACATAACAAACCCAGCATATTATGGCTAGCAACAGTAATTTCTCTCTTATTTAAAGGCAACTGTTTACATTACAGAACCTCCCAGAAGTATTTTGCATACCAGTGATTATCTGTTAACTGACAGTAAAGTTATTAGCAAAGTTATAGTCTATTATCAGAATGTCTTTTATTATTATGCACACATTAGCACTTCCTACTTACCACAGGACTATGCAAAATGTTTCTAATATTCATTGAAATAAAATAATTTCAATTCCACAGAGAATGTATATGTACTTAGATAGAAACTAAAACTGTTAATTATTCGTATGACTGAGACATCAGCCACTTCCATTATATGTAGCAGACAGCTTAAGAAAAGTCTTGAAATAATTCACTAGTCCTAACATATGGCTGAAGGGAATAAAGTTATGTGTTTGTGGTCTCACATGCTGACACGGTTTATCAACATGCTTTCTACCTTAACTTTATACATTTTGTGCAGAAAAATTAGCTAGCGGGTACCCTGTGAAAACAGATTTGGTACGCCTCTAGGTATTTCATTCTATTTCACTGGAAAAGCATGCTGAAGATGTGGATGGGTCTAGGGACGTTCCAGACAAGGGATTCTGAGAAGGCTACACTTTCCATGGTTAATGCAATTCTGGCAGTCTCTTAATTTCCCTCCTTATACAGCAGCAATAAAACTAAATTATATAATCTGACCACTTCCTATGCTTGGATGCCCAATTAGATAAATGGAAATAAGTGAAGGATTCCTCAGAAACCGTGGGTTTTCTACCCAAAAAAGAAAGTCGCTCTCAATATGCTGATGTAAATAAGGAGATATTTCTGCAGACACAATTCATAGAAATTAGAACAGAACTCAAGAAGTCACACAGTCTATCATCTCCCGCTCTCTGATGCTACTTAAATAAATATGGCATCCCTGCCAAATCTTTATCAAGCCGATGTATAAAAAGCCTTTTTGCCTATTCAGCACTCAACTGCTATGTAGCTGAGATTTCCTCCAATTAAAATCCCCTTGCTACACCTTTAAGCTGTTATTTCTTCTAATCACCACCAGGCATGGAAAACAATTGATCATTATTCTCTTTCAAAGAAAACAAAACCAAGTCTGTCAACCTTTTCTGAAAGATCAAGTTTTAATTATATTTCTTTCTGACAGATTTCTCTGGACTCTCCGACTGTTGTGTGCAAGAAGCAAACTGAGAAATATGTGGTGCTAAAAAGGCATCTCGAATCCTTTTCCAGCATGGCAAAGATATTTTACTTTAATCACTCAGACTCCCATACCTATAAAAACCTGGGGCCAGTCTCCACAAAATCCTTTGTAGCTCCTAGATCTGTGGAGGTTCTTAGATATTCCAGACTACAGAAAAACCTTCAAAAGCCAATTAAGCTCCACATCTGTTTTGCACTGGGGAGCCCAGAGCTGGACACACTGTTCCAGATGTATACATATATACTAGTTATCATTCCTAAGCAAATACATGAACTAGATAGCATAGCACTCATTCCACATTTTAATAAAAAACAAACAAAACCAAACAAACAAAAGAACCAAACCCCAAAACCCTCTATGTGAAACTTTGACAGTGTAGGTTAAATTTTCAATATGACAAGTACTTTATTTGTTTTGCCCTGGTTCATGTATTTGGTAAGGGTAGAGAGGGCTTCTTAATTGCCACTAAGAGACCAAAGGCAATTCCTGCAAAGTGGTCTCTGTCATCTGAAGATGACATGTACAAAACACATTCCAAATACTTTCTTCTGTTAGGATTATGAAGCTAATCTAAATATGCTACTCGCTGATTATGTCTAGGCCATTTTATTAGATTTGAAACCAAAGAGAATAATATTTCTATTTTTCAAAATTAAAATGCAAGAACTAAAAATAAAAGGGAGGCTGATAGGCATTTGGTTGAGTGAACAGGCTCTTTAGTTATCAACCCCCAACCCACAGAACTGGCCAAAGAAAGAGGGATAAAAACATGATACAGTTATAATTCTGGAATCACAGGTTTGTATGATAACATGAACAGATAGATAGTGGTCAAAACTGACAGTAATTAAACATTCAAAGACAAAGATATACAGAACAGAGATACAAATCTCTCTTCAGTTCTGGAACTTGTAATGCAAAGAACAATGAAATGCATCATTACAAGGAAAAAAGGATTAAAATATATCACAAGGTCCAGAGTTTAGTTCATTAACTTCACCAGAATTTAAATTTTACACTTTGGAATTTAAAAAAAAGAGAGAGAGAGAAGAAGAAGAAGAATATTCAGCCAAGAAAATTCAATACTTTCAAGAACATGTCTGGACTATTTAATGTAATGACTGAATCACAACAGCTTGGGGGCAGGGGAGGGAAACTAGACAGAAACAAGAACTTGGTAGAACTCCTAGTTGGAAGGATGAGAAAATAATACAGGACAAAAGAGCTAGGAATAAGAGACAAGGCTACAACTGGGGAGGCCTTTGCGCTGATCTGCAATTTTTTGTGTTATGTTTAAGTAGTTTTATTCCCAATTCTCAGTTTATTTTACCTAAATGCAGCACATGTAATGAGAACACACCTTCACAATGAAATCTGAAATATCAGGAATTAAATTGTCCCCTTCTCTAGGTTAACAAATATCAAGAGACTGAGGTCAAAACCTCCCCCCTCCCTCCCTTTTTTCTTTAAATGTACAAAAGTCAGCAGAGAATTAAGCACCTTCGTGTTTACAATATGAAATACTGTATTTCATAAAACCTGATGCCTGGAGTAATGCAGGCACTCCAGGCTTGGCCAGGCCACAGTTAGTCTCTGAATGCATGGAAGGTACAGCAATAATTAGGTTTTTCCCAAAACAAAGCATTTATTTCATTTCAGTTAAACCACAGAAATTATGTGTGTTTACATTATCTACTCCAAAGTCTCATTTCCTTTTCACTTATTACATACATGAGACAGGAACTTCAAATAACAAAGCCGAGGTGTGTTAATGAAACGGTGAATGACTTGCTGTTTTTTATTTACAGCACTTACAAAAGAGATACATGTATGTGCCAAAGAAATTTGCGTGAGCATCAGTACTCTCTTTACCTTTTGGGACTGAAAATAAATTACTCCAACACAGATTATCATAAGTATCATGAAGTGTTATACAGTGAAGTAAGGAAATAGATTCATAAGTAATGAAAAACAAAACAGACAGGAATTCTACATCTGATTTGGTCATCAAGGTATCCGTATGGAGTAAAGGAACAAATTATGTTCCCCAGCTCTGTTTCATGGGATATTTTTATTTTTGCAAGTTAAGAGACATTTGCCATACTGGCAAAGAAGATATGTCTGCCATCCTCTTAATGCACTATATTTGTTCAAAGAAATTTACTATAATATACAAAGGAAGTTATCTGTTTAGCACACAGCCAATGCAGAAAGACATTCTACACACACAGGAACCAATGGGCAGAGACTGGTTTTGGTTTGCTTATAATCATGCCTGTTATTGTTTGTGAATGTCATTAGAGAGCTACAGATTTCTTAAAATGTACCACATTTCAGCTAGTTACAATTCTGTGCTACAGGCTTGCCTTCACTGCAACAACATATTCTTACACTAACAGTTTGTCAACAAAATGAAATTTAAACATTGATTGCTTTCAGCATGTCAGTGATGTTTAGAAAAAGTTTAAAAATTACTTCCTGAAATGTATTTCCAGAGATCATTCCAGACACAAGACAATGATCTTGTGCCCAGAAAGGCTGTATTGTCTTGCAGCTTCCTCCCAAAAGGCCTCCCTTTCATTCCATGATCCAGCAGCAACCCGGATAACATTCAACCACCACACATACTCCCTTTCATCTTATTCATGCCTTTCTTCCCATAAGAATCCCATTTCCTCTCAGACCATGCAAACTTTTCCCCTTTTCCCTACTCTGTCCATGGAGCAGGAGAGGGAAGACACACTATCCTCCTTAGCTCTGTCTTGGGGAAGTCAGAGCAACAATATATCCTGTAATATTTCCTGGTATTCACCTATGAATTATCCTTGCTTCCTAAATAATGTACATTGACCTATGGACACCACCATACACATCTGGAAGGAATCTTAGTGTTTTATATTACAATGGTATCGCAAGAGGTACTGGGAGAGATTGTTACAAAATGCAAGTAGAATAGAACAGGATTCTGCTTTCTACATGGGTTCCATGCCAGAACTGAGAAGACAACCCACTGAGGATCAATGTAATTTTGCCCTGAGAGGAAAAAAGTGGTCCTTTGACCTCTCAGAGAAACCCAGAGCTTCTAGAGGTTGAATAACCAAACAAAATTGTCCCATCCCAAAAGCTATATTGTTCTGAGACCTCAAAAGATCAGGCCCGTGCTGAGTGGCTTGTCAATAATTTTGGTGTCCATCCATCACGTCCAAACACTCAAATTTTTTGTAGAATTGTGTTTTTCATTTCTTGAGAGTCCCATAAGTTAGCCATTTGAGACACTTTTAGTCAACAGTTCTCAAATATATTTTAAATGATATGTAACATCTTTGTGGTAACCCATCTTTCAAGCAGAACTGTAAAAACAGCAACATCCCTTTGCAACTATTACAGTTGTTAGAAAAGTGAGAGCATGAAAACTGAACTGAAATCTGTTAAATTCATGTCTTTATATCTGTATTTATTATATACATATACACCCACACAAACACATTTACACAGACAGATGCACACTCATACCCCTACCATGAAGAAAGCCAGTATCACAGGATTGCCTAAGCCTCAGGCCGCTATCACCAAGTCACTTGCTGACAATTGAGAGATTCAGATTCACTACAGCTTAGCAGTCATGCTTTTGACACCAGTTCAGCCACCCTCTTCCCTGTTGAATACAGGGAACAAACTCAAGTTCATATTTAATATTTGGGCTGCCTTTGGTCTATCAACCTGCATCTTTCTCAGCATAAGACCGTGCATTCTTTGCTCCATTTACAGGCCCAGAAGTTTCAAGCTGGTAACATCCACTCAGGTCTCTGGCAAACAAATAACAATCAGCAATTATTTCTCAGGTTTCAGATGCCCAAACTGCAAGGGAAAGAGGTTTGGTTGAGCTCACAATCAACTCAAAGCCACATCTTCAAAAAAAAAAAAATAAAAAAATCAAGGTTCTATTAGTTCTAGTATTCCTGAAATAACTTGTTTTTACTAGTGGCTCGACAGCAATAAAACTTATAAAACTATTGTTTCTGTTCTGGATAAGCAATGTCCTCAACCAGAGAGTCACATCTTCCGAACATGTGTGATTATTGTGCAATTAAAAAAAAACCAAACAAACTTTCCCACTCCCCACTTTCACCAAAGCAAAGAGCTGCTGCTTCATAATTGCAGCTACTGTGTAAGAATTGTATTAAATAGCCTCGGCTTCTTAATTTCTAAAACAGACTCCAAAATTAGCTCTGAAATTACAACAATACGTTCACTTCACATCATAACAATTGTTTTTTAAAATTATCTTATACAAAAATCCCCTTCTGAATTAAAATAAAAAAAAGGACTCATGGTATGTCATGCCTCAAATATCGAAAACTACTTTTCAAGAAACACATGTACATTCGTAAACAGTAACAGTAGTTAACAGCACCTAGGTATTGTCTAAAAACTGTGCAACACACCATCTTTTTTTTTTAGGTTTCAGAGCTTAAAATTGTGGCAAGCAGCTTTGTCTTAAGCTTACAGATTCCACAACAGTGTAGGTTTGACCCTGTGAAATATGTCACGACAAGCAAAGGGGCAGACAGGATGGCAGCACAAAATGGGTAGCCAAGAACAACCTATGGGTACTTGGGTCTTGGGGGATTTATCTGGGGGGAGCGTGCATTTATGTAGAAAGAAAACCTTCTAAGATTCATATTCACAGAAGCACATCTTCCACAGTATAAACGTTCCAACCAACCAAATTATTTTGTTTAAAGCTGTTCTTGAGAAGTTGAAACCTCCTCATGGCTTAGGTACATATTACCTAATATCTGAGTTTAGAAAGGACAGATATACCCTCCAAAGGCAATTTATTTCAGTGCACTTCAGCATTGTTTATTTAGAAACAGGTCCTTATGGCCAACATTTAAAATGCAGCATTCTGTTTTTTGCAAGTGCAAGGTCAGAAAATTCCCCCAAAAGAAAACAAACTAAAAGACACAATGCCAATTAAAGTTCTAAAAGACATTCAGAAAGGCGATTTCTATGTACACATCTACAATGAATACAGTCTTCATTGCACTATATGAAACTACTCCTAGGCATTGCTGTGGTACCGAATACAAATCAAACCATACATTCCAGTATCTCATCTGAGCATGTAATCACTTGACAAATCAATCAGCACTCAACTCAAAAATACAAAGGGACAGATTCACCCCCTGGTTCCAGGGGGATCTGCAATCAGAGACTGAGATGAAAAGAGCCCAGGGCTTCTCCAGTTTCTCTGCTCTGCCCATTCTGCTTCAGGCAGTTCCAGCAGGAAACAGACAGTATCAATGCTGCTTGCCAATTAAAAGGAGGCACACCTTCCCCTCATCTGGCTTTTAAAAAAGTCCATAAGCCAACATGGGAATGAGAGATGAACTGGGGTCAAACTTGGTGCTCAGGCTTCTTGTCAGGTACCTTTCATCTCTGCTCTCCAGCGTGCCACCCTTGCAGTGGATGAGCCACAATACCCCATAGCCAGCCAGGGAGGCACTGTATTCCTTCCTAGTTAACGTATAGGAGTTACAGAAGAGAAACAGAACAGTAGCAGTCTACCAACGGGAGAAAGAATTCTTCCACGGGTGGTCTTGAGGGAAGAATCTGCCTTATGGGTGAACCAGAGACAAGGTAAAACTTACAAAAACATGAAAGTGCTGGACAACGAAGATGAGTAAAAAAATCCTGTATAATGGAGATAAAGCTTTCTATTTGTGCTACCCAACTACCCAAAACTAAGGGGCAAGCCCTCAACCCAGATACCAGTTAAACCTTGCTACACAACTGATTGCAGCAGACTGCATGTCTGTGAAACACAAATACTTAAGGACTTCATTTAGAATTCGTATTTTACATTGCAATGGGAGAAACAGGTTTTATATCCTTAATGACACATTTTCACAGTGAAAAGACTAGTTATAACAAAAGCAAAGTAGTCATCACAGTATCTGCAGAGATTGTGCCATTTTCTTGCATATTTCAAAGTCAGTGTTCGGATCCAAAGCACTCTGGTCCTTCCCAAAGGAATTTTGTAGCAGGTAGTGTTAATAATCCTTGAAACAGGATTCTCTTTGCTGCACCAGCTAAAAGTTAGAGGAAAAAGGATTATGACAAAGACTTCACCTGACCCAGTAATGCCTCTGTCATTTGTCACCTATCATGTCAGTTTTAGAATAAGCAGGTATAACATTTCAATCATAATACTGCAGATTTACTTCTACACTTGCCAAGGTTGAAGGCTAATGTGCTCTTAGAGAGCCATTCTCCTGCAGGAAAATATATGGAAATTAGGAAGAGCTACATTCTACGAGGAACTGTCAGTTTTCTTCAGGGCTTTTACAAACCCCTTCTCCTCCGTTTAATCAGTTTGAGGCGGGGGTGGGGGTGGATGGGGGCAGGTGGTAATGGTGAGGTAGAGGTCAAGCCAGAATGTCTCCAGTGAAATATCTGCGTGATTTTTCTGAAGTCACCTTATTGAAAGTAACACTGCTTCTTGTCTTAACATGAATGCTTTCTAGTTTTCATTTATGTCGATTGCTCATGCAGTAAAAAATGTATGAGGCAGCAATGTAACATCACATAAGGCAGAGCTGAAAGATATGACACCTTTCTAATATCTAATCCCAAAGTTACAGATGCATCAGAGCCATCATTTTGTCATTAAAGTCCTATCTTTATAATAAATTAAAGACCTTTGGACCCATGTTATACAGTGGAGTTATATAAGTACATTTGCAAAATATTTCACTATTAAATATGTACTTTTCCAAAATGCCATAAAAATAATTTATTTCATGTGGGACATTCACCAGACATTTTAAATATACCATGCAAAATCTTGGATGTTTTCCCACAAATATTTGAGTTGTAGATGAAAAATTCTAAGAGAGATTAAATAACTTTAATTAGTATATTTAATTCATTTTGAACTATTCAATAAATTTCCAGACTTCCTTCATCTTTTAAATGGCAATTTAGCACTTTAAAATGCTACAAGATAGGTATATCCATATACTTGAAAACAACAGGAAAAGGCAAAAATCACTGTATTAACAGCAAATTTAGAAAATCTGTGCCTAGAGATCCAATTTACTGATTTTTTTTATTTTTTTTTTAAAGGAGAAAAAAAAAGGAATTCAGGAGCTGGGTCATATCAGAAAGATTTCATCTTCTAGTGCTATTGACTAGAACCAGAAACATTAATCTAAAATACCCTTTTTTTGATTTTTCAACTTTGATGAATTCAGATATAGCTGGACAAAGCTACTGTATGGATTAGGTTTCTGAACAAAATTGTAATTTTCAAGAATGTTTATTTCTGTGAAATTCTAGTCTGTGGTGGTTACAGCATCATCAGTTCTGTTGATTTTCTATCAGCTTTTCAATCCAAAGCAGACTATCATGACCACCTTAGTCACTAAAACCAGATTTTACCCCAGAGGCAATTCACATTCCCATTTTCAGACCATATGCTATTTTCAGATCGACTAAAGTAGATGCTATGATAACCTGCTAGAAAAGCAGGGCACTGCTCTTTACATGTGCAAAGAGAAAACAATCAGCATATATTCAGTTTAAATAACAGTAAAATGACTAGGAAGATTTCAGCTACACAATTGTATAAGATTTTAAAACCCTTATTCCTTCAGCATTTGAAAGAGATGTTTGTTTAAAATATTATGCTATTGAGAAGGTACCTTTTGGTGCTTCAGCTCTTCATAAAAAGAAGCATTAATGTATTCTATTACTTGTTTTAAGCGGACACAGTATGTCAAGATCTGGTCCTCAATGAGTAAAGTGAAGGCTATCTTACTGTAATAAGGCTAGCAGCTTTAAACAAAACAACAACGTTTCAGGAATTTTCTTCTCCCGTCCAATTTACTCCTGCCCACACTTCCCAGTGCTCTCAATCCTACACTCAGATTTCCTGTTCTTCCCACTCCCTTTCACACACTTGTAACTATTCTTTTCCCTTTCCTTTTCAGCCCATCTCCCTTTGTCCTTCTAGCTCCATTGCTCCTATGAATCCACCTCTCCTCCCACTTCTGCTATTTCCATATTTCTTTTAAAACAAAACAAAAATGAGAGAAGTCCCCAAAGAAATTTCCCCTTAGAAAAAGCAAAATAAAAAACAAACAAAAACTCAGGGAAAACAATTAATAGCCCTGCAACTGTACAGAGCTCCGCTGATCTGTATGCCACGTTAGACACTATTATCTTTTGCCTTTTTTTTTTTTTATTTAGACTATAAAGCAAACAAGTCAGATCAGAGATTTGATTCAGTAGGTCACTTATTCGATTTCAGGATGCAAAGATGGATGGCTGGAGGAGTTTAGGTGGCTTAAGCAACTACTGCAAAAAACAATCAAAATTAAGCTTCTATCAAGAAGATGCAAGATTCTCCCTAAACTCATCATCTTAACAGCATCCTAGCTGCATCAACAGGATTACTTACATCTTGCACTACAACCAGCAGCAATTTGGAGGGCTCTGCAGTGTCTGGTTGCCATGTAACTATCATCCACATCCGAAGATACATTCATGTCTGGAATAAGAACTACGCTTTTCCCATGTTACTCGCTTTAACCAGAGTGTGGCTTCCCCTTTATCCTCCCCTGACTTCTCTACTTCTTTTTTGCAGGCACTGAGATTAAGTGCCTATATATCAAAAAATGATTGCCGAGGAAAGCAAAAGTTAGATTATAATCAAAACAGAGCTCAAACCTCAGTCCTTAAACTCCTCATATGGCTGGTGTCAAAACAGTAAGTGCTCCATATGCCTTTAGACACATTCAGCCTCACGTACTCTTCTCCCTTTGTGAGGCCTGTGTCACCAGCCTGCAATGAACAGTGCAAACGCACCTGCACAGATCTAAAAATTTAACCTGAAGTTCACATTAATAATGAAGCACTCCAGGTGGTCTGCAAGCTGGGACCGTAATGAGGAACTTTCAGTGACACACTAGTTATCAAATGTTGAGCCAGGTCACTACACATGAATAAAGTGATCTCCCTGGAAAGATGAAAGGGGAGTTATTTTTTTTAAGAAAAGATTACACTTGCCTTCTGTAAAAAGTTTCAAGTCAGATAATGTGCTAAAGCATTTAACTTGATTAGACTGGAACTGAATAAAACACGTCAAGAACTATCAAAGGAGCAGAAAATTATTCTGAACTGTATATGCAACAGTGGCTAAATCCCGCCTGGTGCCCTCTCAACCCCTGGTGACAGCAGACCTCTTAACTGCAGTTGCACCACTTGCAGAACCGGTGGAGGAACGGCACTGATCTCAAGTATTGCTGTTGGGGGAAGGAAGCAGGGGCACAGGGAACATCAGAGGTGATAGCACTGGCCCTGGGAACCAGGAGCACCTTTCCCACAGCCCAGTGCCCACCTCCGCCCACTACTTACCAATTCAAGGGAGCAGGCTGCCCCTGAGCTCTGTAGGGACAACCTTCAGGAAGAGGCATGACAAGCATCTGAAGGAAAATCAGGGTCTCCCTTCAGCCTGCAAGGGACTGAGCCCCCATTTGCCCTGCCTCACACCTGCTCTGTCCCCCAGCAAGTAAGAGGGATATGAAAACACTCTGGGACTCACTCAGGTCAGAGGATGAGGGACAGGCACTGCCTGTAAGAGACTGCTTGCGCTTCGAAGAGCTCAGGCAGTATATGCATAGGGGAGAACATACATAGGATACAAAACTGATGACCTATGTTGCCTGTGCGTCAGAAGGTCTTCATACAGCCATAGATGGCAGGTCATTATAGCAGAGAGCCACATAAGCAGCTGCATAACAGTTGTGATCTGTTCAGTCCCATGTGTGCGTGACCCGTACAGCACATCTAGTACAAACCACTTCGTGTTCTCAGCTGAAACAAGGCTTTGCCCTTGCTAGGGAATGGCAGAAAGCAGCAACGGCATACAGAAGGCAGCTCATTCATACAGCCACCTCGGGCATCCCCTTTCATCCCACAAGGAGAAAAAAGAACCAGGATCCAAAAATGAGAAAGCCGAGAGGGGCTTAAGCTTTACAGCCTTTGCTAAGTTTTTATCCCAGTGGCTTGCCATAAGGGAAAATTACTTCTAAAGCTTTGCCTACTGAGAAAGAAATGCCAGTTATTGTAACAGGGAGCAAAGAAATATTGGATTACACACTCAGCAACATGTTGTGACTGTATAGGAGTAGGTTGATAAAACCTGGAAATGGTGAAAGAAGGAAAGAGAGCAGGATGGTCCCATAAAATCTTAGCAACAGTAGGTCTGTTTGAAGTTCCCTACATACTGTAGTACTTCTTTGACTAAGCACTAGAACAATACAATTACATTATAAATCAAGTTCAGTTCAGACTAGGAAAGTTCTTCATATATCTCACAGATGGGTATAGTACAAGAACACAGGAAAATACAAGGAGTAAAGTCCCTGAACTTTCTTTGTACCCGATTCTGTAATCAAAGGTAAGTAAGCTTTTACTGTTCTCTACTCCTTCACAAAAGAAGGTATTTCAGTGGCATACCCAAAGACATAATAAAAATTATCCCCAAAGATATAACAAATCAGTTAGTTGTTCTTCTTATAAAGATAATTAAAGCACTATACAGAAATTATGGGTAAGCTTCCTTGCCAATATGCACAATTTAAAATCAACAGCATTCAATCCTCTTCAGAAAGATGAACACATACGCTATCATACCACCTTAAAAAAAACAAAAATAAGTCTATTTACTGCATGACTCTGAAAACTAAATGTAAAGCTTTCCCTGAGAGAAAGCCAGCTCCAAATCTTATGAAGCTGTTTTAGCTTAATTGTTTTGAGATGTAAATGTAAACAATGTAGAGTGACATTCTTCATTTGGGAGAAAAACCAAAACCACAGAATAAACACAGTTGCTGGATCTGAAGCAAGCTGTTCACTGTCCTGAAATAATATAACTTACTTAGACATGTTTTCATGCTGAGAAGCTGGAGAAGCCAGAGTGTTGCTTAAGGGCCATTTGAGACACTTTTGCACCTAATGAGGACAGCATATTTTTTTGCAAGATGGCCTTATTTTCTTTTTTTGCATGGATCCCTACATGGAAACAGGTATCAACTTCTGAAATATCACAGCCTGTGTATTATCACCCAAATAAATCATTGCACTTCTGGGGGAAAACAACAACACCTGGAACAGGAATAATGGACAAATTAATCCAAAAGCAAAAAATGTATAGAAACTAAGTGACAAATTATGATTCCCATCAGTGTGCAGGCCTTATTGCCAGAAAGAATTAATCCCAATACTAATCTGAAGACTTCTATGAACTAATACTAAACATACCTATCTTAATCTTCTTAAAATTCATTTTTAGTAAAACCTGACCACTAACTCTAGCAAGCTGTTCTCACATGTCAAGCTTACTATTTTTCACATCACCTGAAACATGGTCTTGTGTCCCTAAAGGACTCTTTCTGAAGAAACAGTATGTTAGCATTCATTACTGTAACCCATTGATGTATATTTTATTTGTGGGTTTAAAGTTTTCAACCACTTTTCTTTGATGCAATGTATAATCAGTAGTAGTTAAAAGACTACCTTAAAAAATGGAAGCCTCCAAACAAATTTTGTGACCAACCATCAAAGGAGTGGAGTTTGAGTTAGAAGTCTGAAGGGTAAGAAACAAACTCAATTTGAAACAACTGAGGTCTCTAAAAACAATGGCAGGAGTGGGGGAAACCTCTACCATTAAAACACTGGAAAGCTTAATTCGAAATAACTATCAGACACAGCTTCTTTGTTTACCTGGATTTAGAATTAAAACTACTGATGCTCTCAATCTTACACCAGTATAAAAGCGAACCTTTATGTTTCTCTACTGAAAACGGTTCAATAGTCAACCGTACAATCCTAATTCACAGCCCAATGAAAAGTGATCACACAGCATCCTTAGATGAAAAGTAGCATATTTCAGACCACTACTACTGACCTGTGGTCCATGAAGGGCTTAAAATCCTACGTGAAAGGTATCCACGAAAGGTAACTGAGAAGGCATGCTGACACCAGGCTAAAACCCATGGTACGTACAGGCCATACTTCTACTACAAAATATACCATCATTCACAAATTAGAAAAGGCTGAAAAATGCTTCTGTAGACAATTTTCATTCATTAGTAATGGGAATGTTTTATGGGTACCTTATACTTAAGAACAAACACGCATCAATCATTTATCTAATATTTTTATTATACTTAATGCTGAATTTATGTAAATATAGGTTACTAATGAATGACTAGCAACTAGAAAATACAAGCTTTATTTATTTTTACTTAATGGATTAAAACAGTTACCAGTCTACAGGTGGAAAAGTTTGCTGCAATTCCCATTCACTTTATTTAAAAAATAACATTATAATTTCAAAACCTTTTGAGAGTAACTTGCCTCTGAGCAGTCTTTTACATCATTTCAAAGCTCAGGTCCTTGAGCTTTAAAAATAATACTTAGGTTTATTATTCCAGGGAAAGAATTCCACTGAAAACTCTCTTTCAGTGTTTGAACAAGCATTGATGAAATGGGGGCAAAAAGTTCGCAGCACTGCTGGCAGTCACAGAAGCAGTTTTATCAGTGCTCCACGAAATTCAGATTCACACAACAGACCCCTACATAGTTCAGACCTTTTCAAGTAGACAGGGACAGATCTGTCGTGGAGTGTGGGAAGTCTGCCAATCCTCAAAATCAGCAGTATAGCTGGGAAAAGGGGCCTGAACTATTGCAACACCTTAAACCAAAAATATAGAGCTCATAAATAGTTCCAAACACATTTAAATTGAAAGTAATATAAACTTTTAGTTCTCATTAGCATTTCCTATGTATATCAATGAGAAATGTTAATATAACTCCTTGGAACAAGCAAATACTGTACGCATTTTTTTAACAGCAAAATTAAAGATACAGAAAAAAGGTCTTGCATAACACAAAGATAAAAGGTTTCCTTCTGAACTTAGCTACTGTTAACATTTGCACCTGGTGCTTACATAATTAAATACAGAAAACAACAATTGTACCCTAAGAAAAACTTAATTAGATTAGGCATGTAGTAACAAATGCAAAATTACCATCATTAGTATGTCAGTGTTCTAACAAATGGAAATGCTTAACTGCCAAGCCTACAATTCTCATGTCCGATTTATTCCCACAGATGAGGAGGAGACAGCCATTTGCACCCTTTGGTAATTTCAGGGCAACTGCATCCAGGGGAGATTTACTCACAAAGGAGCAGGCAGGAACAATCCTGTCATCTTGTCTCTCTCCAGAAATTCAGGTGTACTTTTGTTTACAGAAGTTTTGTGGTACAAAAGCAATACCAGGTTGGGCAGCCTGGAACAATCTAATGAGTCTACAAATCTCTTATGTGTCCTGATCCTCCATCATTAGCCTTGTGGACTGCTTCACAGGCACCTGCTTTTCTCACAGAGAGACACTGTGAATGGCATGACAGCTCACCACCATCACCCCACGCCACCCACCCGCAAAGCAATAGGAATCCTTTAATTTCAGGCTGAAAGCCGTAACAACAACAAAAAATGACTCCAGGGGAAAATGTTTCAGTGACATAACGGTATAGATAGCGATGCACTGGAAAAGATTGCCTACAGAAGTTGCAGGGTCACAAGCAGGAACACAAGGAAGTTACCAGGAGCAACCTAAGCAAAAGTTATACTGCCTGATCCAGCCTTGCTTTCCTCTGATTATATATAGAATCTTTCAAAATATTTTAAATACTTGTACCCAGACCTACTAAAGATCAGCAGCTGTGATGCCTGTGTGCAGAGCCACATGAACGAAAGAAGTGATCCCCACGGTTACTATAGAACAAGAACTTTACCGGTTTTCTCCTACCATCTTAGTGAGGGAGAACAGTGCTCACAAATCTTCAAATCCCGGCACCAAAAGAGATCAGACTCAGTATGACTAAATACAACCACATATATCATAGTCTTGCGAACCCAAATGTTCTATTTCACATGGAATGGGCACACTGCTGTAAGGCCCAAACTTACTCCTAAAAGTTTGTAATTCTCTAAATGGCAAATACTTTAATTTCTCAGGAATTAATGTGAGCTTAAAATGGGTATTTAAATGCTTTATATATTTCATCAACTTCCCTCAATTACTAAACCGTAAATACTCCCTGAGTATTAGGGCATTAATTTGCTCTAAGAAGCTCCCAGAGACTACAGCAGCCTTCCTGAATACTTCACGCCTGTGAAGATATTTAAACATTACCACTGAAACTGTAAAGCTACACAAATCTTCCTCCCAGTGCCTTCCCTAGCAGGGCAGGTATTTAACTAAACATAGCACCTAAAGATAAACAATATTTAAACTGCTGTTTGATAGCAGTTCCAAAGGATACCTGATACAACTTGTTCAATAAGAGGTATTAGGTTTTAAATAACATAAATGAAAGAAAAGCACGTAATTAAGAATTCAGATTGTTTTTAAAAAAACCATACAACCATATGCTTGATGGCAAACCTGTCACGCCCACCAGCATGAACTCTCTGCCTTCCTTCCGCTGCACTACTAAGAGCCTGCAATCACATCTGGCCTTCCCCTTATTAAGAAAAGCCAGAGAAGCATCAGGCAAAATTGTGGTCTGACCTTACACTTTACTATGTAGTCGAGAAATAAAAAAAATTCTGGTTCATGAATTTTTGAAGTAAAATTCACATTAAGATAGTACGGGGTATCGACATGATTGTTTCTTGAGAAAACTATAGATACGTAAGGTTACCCAGCTGTGCAGCCATGAAACATATTTTTCTTGATTAAATAAGGAACTATGGCAACCAAGGGTACTATGGCCTCACATATGCTGCAATAATGAGACATAATGAAGGGTCTTCTGGGAGCTCTCCCACAACTGTTAAAATTTTATAGCATTAAATTTGGGAATTAATTTTGAAAAAGAGAGAATCCTATTTAATATTTGATGTGCATTGATTTTTTTTTTCCTTTATAATGAAACAATTTCCTCTAAACATCCACATTCTTTATGTCTAAAAAAATTCAACTACTCCTGCTGAATCAAATCCCGAGGGAGAAGAAGATAATAATATTGCATATGAACTTTACAGTATTTGCTTAGTATATCCTATTTGCAGATACCACCTTCTTTGAATAATCATGTGTTTGCAATTTTCCAGCTCCAGATGAAAAACTGACCTGTCATCAGAGCAAATTTCCCTCAAAACTCACATATGACTGTGAGTGTATGTGGTGTTATTAAGAATATTCATTTTTTTGACACTCGTTCCACTAGTTATCTATAAACTTATAAACATATAGCAGGTCTCATCCTAGTCCACGGTGAGGTCACGCTGCTTTTCTTTTCTGTAAAAAGTCACTTGAAATAATTGTCTGATAAACCTGCCAATTCTTTGTCCAGCTGTCATTTCAAGGGAGAAGTTTTCTGCTGAATCTTTTGTTCTCTGGGAGGGCAGGCAGTCCTGGCTGAAGTGCTAATTGCTTGTAAGCCCAGAGAAGAGGCTACATTCCACCGCAGCTGGGTTATATCTGGATCGAACAAAGGCCCCACCCTTGAACAAATAATCCCCATGGAGAAATTACTGCCCAATCATCAAGGGTGAAGAAATACAAAGAAGGTAGTAACACCAGGGGTTTTATATCCTTTTACACCGACGACAATACTGCCTTCATTCCTAAGAGCAATGGAACAGCAGACAGGGTGACCACCATGGTACAGCTAGGTTGGACTAATCATTTTAAATCAAAATTGTGATTAAAAGATAAACAAAGATGACAACTGTAACTGTAGGCTTTCATAAACTTTTTCTCCACTTAACAGCAACTCTGAAATTGGCAGTTCTTTCATTTGCTTGAGTAATGAATTCACTTGGCTCGACAAATCACTGCCTGTTCAGAACACTTCTTCCCTCCTTCCCAGTAGAAGCTGGTGAAAGGAAAGAGAATGGGTGCTACCTGCATTTAGGGGCAGATGACATGATTCAAGATGAGAGGGACTGGTGGCTAAAGCTGTGATTAGGATATAGCATAAGAGCAAAGCCGGCAATGAAAGGGCACGGGCATGAGAATTCAAAGAGAAAGAATCTCAGAAATTGGTCCGAGACTAAAAATAAATCATTTCCCATTAAAGAAATCAGACAGTGAGCCAGGGGCAGAGAGAAACCATGAGTGGCTAGACATGGAGACTAGTTTTTAGAAGTAAACATTAAGGTAAGAATTTAGAAAGAGGACACTCACTCCTTGCACCCCAAATGTTTGAAAACAAGGTCTCACATTACAATCTGCCCAGCAGCAGACGAAGTTACCACTCATCTCTTCCCCTTCGCACTTGTTTCCACACCCATCACTCCTCTCTCAATCAGCTCTCCGCTCCTTAATCACATCAAAGTAAACCTTTTTAAGACCACAGTCTGAAATTTTCTAAGTAAAAACTCTCTCTAAAGTCAATCCCTCTTTAATACGTAAATTTAGGCCACCAGATTTTTGAATGGATGTAATTAAGGGAGCAGTAAACTGTATAATGCAGGTAGTGGGACTGGGAACAAGAAGTAAAGAAGGTGGGAATCTCAAGGTGAATTTCAGTCTGATTATTTATAACATTGCATTACATCCAGAGTTGATATACAAGTTCTACCTTGCACAATCACTTGGAATCTACCAGACCTATTTTTTGAAATGTAAAGACTTCTATTTCTTTACAGAAATTAGTCCCCTGTTGTATAGCTTGGGCCTTAAAATTAGAATTATGACCTTAATCTCTGGCTTGTTGGTGTTGGTTTTGGGTTTGTTTTGTGTTCCTTTTGGTGACAATAATGCCATTGTTTTAGGGAAGACAAATAAATTACCTATGAAATCTTTAGTTATGAAATCATACACCAAACTGGTAAGTACCGTAACAAATACTGGTTTGCAGACCAGAGTTTCATTACACAAAAAGTGAAACATGGGTTTACTTAGAACAAAGAGGATGACTGAAATGAGGTTCCAGCTGGAAAAATAGTGCAATTGCACAGTTAGAGGCAATATCATAATACACATATGCATAGAGACTGCGAGCCTGCAGGCAACTTTAATTTTGGCACTTCCTAACTTTAAGCACTTGGTTTTGCACCTTAATAACATTCTTTTAACATTGTGTGCATATAATACACTCATAGATCACTCAGCCAAGACATAATTGATTTAATCATCCACATTTGTGAATGATTTGTGAAGCTTACATGAGTTTGCTAAGTTGCAGCCCTGCCCAATAAAAATTAAAACAGATGCCTCTGTGAAGCCCAGAGAAACAAGCTGATAATGTAAAAGGAACAGACTGAACTTTAACAGAAGTGTGACAAAAAATATTTTGTTCTTTGCTACTGTATATGTAGCCAAAACTACAACACTACAGGTCTGTCAGTCCAAATGGCAAAAATAAGATTTTGAATTTTAAAAAGATAAATTAGCTTTCAAAGAAACTTGAATTATAAACCCTACACATGACAAAGCATTTACATAAGAACAAGGAAAAAGATGTAAATAAGGTGAATTTGTAAAGAAAAAACCTATTTTACACATAATTATAATGTAGCCTTTTAACGGAAGAGTCATTGAAATTCTGCTGTTGGAAGAGGCTAGATTTGGTCCATAATGAAATTAGATACTTTCATAATCCAGAAGACACTCTCTTTTTGTCATCAAAGATTTTAAAATGCTTTGTTATTAAAACCATACAAATTCAAATTGAAAGTAAACCACCCTTCTTTTACAGTATAGAAAAGATGCAAATAAGAACAGTGAATTGCTGTATATTTAGAATTATTAACAGTAGTAGCCTCAAGTACGTCACATTTTCCTATATTAAAATTTTGACTCCATTAGTGTAAAACAAGTTATCTAGCAGTATCTTATTTCCAGTTGGTGGTCCTTCTGCCATTCCTTTACAGAATTAGCTATACAACCAATTAAGGCCTAATTGTCAGAAAGCTACTCTCAGTAGAGTATGTTTTCTCTTTTTCCAAATATCATCCTGTTTCTACTCATGAAACTGGTACTAAAATTAAAATTCCACTTCCTTCCAAATAGGAATCAAAAATTCCTATTTGCAAAACTGATACAGGCATTATGAAACCCCAGTGAGTTATGCTTTGCCTTCAGAGAGCCGATTTTTGCTCTTTTCCATTTGGACCTTTTGCAAAACATACGGTTTCCTTGTCTTATTTTCCCAACTGTAAAATGGAAAAACATTACTTCTCTGTTTACAGAGCAATTAGGATAAATGCACCAAAGGTCTGTGGAGCATTTAGATTCTGTGATAATAATGCTCATATGGATGAGGTTCCTCATGTGTTTTCTTTCATATCAAAGCCATCTTCAGCAATTCGTGTCCCTCGTTACTTCACAGCTTGGTTTACTATTCCCTCACTGCAACTGATTTTAAAAATAAAGTCTAAATTGAATATACAAAGTCATTCAGGCTAAATTTGAAGCCCTAGAAAGGGCTGGGAGCTTTTTTATTTGTTTCTTAAATCACAGGAGCTGTCTACTTCATAGCTTGTCGCATGGCAATAGAATGAAAATTAGCAACTGGAAGCTGCATTACCATCCAATATTATCAGTTAAAAAAGATGAGCAACTGCAAAGACAGACTTGTACATGGCAGGTTTTCCACTGTTGTCTCTTAAAAATCAGTTCCACCTATATAAGAGTTTTAATCCTTCATTAGAAATCACCATATTTCATTTTTTTTAGTATGTCAAAAGTTCATTCCACTTCATACTGTCCGTTTGATCAAGGGTTCTAGAAACTGGGAGAAAGATAGGCACACAGAAAACAAAGAAGGACAGATCTTTCCAAGATTCAACTATCTCGCCAGCTACTCTGCTGGAGATTTTCTTGGCTTTTGAAAAGCTGCATGTTATAATCTGTAAGCATCTTGCACAGAACAAAGAACTTCTGAAAAATGTGATCAGCAAAGAGCGACTCATAAATGAGTAGTGAAGCTCTGTGGAAAGAGCAGAAAATTTGAAATAGAAGGTGAGAGGTGAATGCAGACCTGATTTTGCAATCCTTCATTCTGTGCGGCAAAGAGAGTTGTAAACTCTATAATATCAGTAATTTCAATACTTTGTTTTTCCTTGTCTCTATAGTTTAATCCTGGGTTTTATTCAAGATTTTCTTTGAAAATATAGTGACTAAGAAGTAATTGCTTTCATTAAAAACAAAAAGAAGAAACTATTTTAAATTCTTTCCATTATGAGATGTAGGACATTGAGGATGATGACAACCTCCAGTCTCTGGCCTTTGGGGAATGGGAGTTTTCATGCTGGAGTACATCAGCAGCCGCAGTTACAGCTATCTTCTCCCTCCGTCTGGGGAGGTGCTAGTGTTATGCAATGTCCATATTTTCATTTAATTGGACACACACTCATTTTAAAAAGAACAAGGATCAGTGAATAGTTGTTGCCATTTTTCTGTTCCATTTTTCCATGTCTTGCTGCTCACACCTGTATACACATTTGACGTAGAAAGTAATGAGCTTGGGGCTTAGTGATACTTTCAAGGAACTCTACTGATTAAGATCTTTGGTTTGTATTTAGGCATACCAGCGTGAAAGCTTCAGTAAATGGGCTGATATTCAAAAGTGCCTCTACGTCTACAAGTCAGGTACCTCCATCACTCCTTTATTTCCTTTCTTCTATTTTAGTATCAGGGGTAAAAATAAACAAATGTGGTTTTTAAATGTTTTAAATTGCATTTTGCATTTTCCCCCTACTGAATAGTCAGTACCACTGTTACGGGGCCAGGAAAATAGCCATAGACCTTAAATCTGAAAAACAGATTTTAAGACACCACCATCCCATTTGAACCTAACAAAACATGTCTTTACTGCAGTGCTCAATTCATTCTTACCTCAGCAAAAAGGACACGGTTGAGACTGTTAGGCATAAAACTGAACAACTTTGTCAGGTGTCCCAATTTACAGATTTTTCTTTAAGGAAACCAATCAAATACTAAATTTTAAGTTCTCTTCTGTAGACTGGCACATATATATACTCAACTGCCTGACTTACTGTATTTTGGTTGCAGCACAGAGCCACATGTATTGCTTCCTGCACTCCTAGACTGTTTTCACTCTGAGAACTGTGTTCTTCACCTCTAGCCACAGTGGGAGAGTCTCAACAGAAGTATCCTAAGATGCTTGAGCAGCACCTCAGTAAATGAAAAAGTAATTGTATTTTCTGCATGCAAGACACGCACGCAAGAAATGTATGTATTTGCCTATAGGTGGAAAAAGTGTTTAACATTTTTAAAGCATATGACCAATTCACATAAAAAATGTACCATGAATTGCCTTAAACATCATGTGGTATCTGTGAATTGGGGAAGGTTTGTGATCACTCATCCTGCTTTGCAGGTCTGTCCCATAACATGCTAAGAAAAAGGAAAAAAGAAAGAAATACATTCCTTACATAACTCCCTGCCTTTTCAGCTTGGATTTTTATCAAAAGCACCTTACAATTTCCATGACCACGAACTAACGGTCTTTCCCAGTCTAACAAAATTAATGCCATATTTTTATTTATTTATTTATACACACACACAAGGTCTGACTTTCTGAAAAGACTGCAAGATTCAGTCACAAATATATATGGTGGCATGCATATATATACGTATATAAGAAAGCCACCTATATATATATATATGTATGTACCAGAAATTGTGTATGTTCATTTTTTTGTTGTGGGTACATAACACTGTAATTAACTCATAACGATATTAAACAAAATGAGGAGAGTCAGTGTGACAGTCTATCTAAGAAAGAAAAAGGCCTCACAATTAAGCAGGAACTCAGAGTGTTGTAGACTCAGCACTCAGTAACTGATGAGTGAATAATAAAACACCACCTTCTAATGCCTAATTAAGTCAACACAGCAGCAATATTAAAAGGCTGAGGATATCAGTGAGTAAGTGTGCCCGGACACAGTAACTTTTAGATTATTTTAATGACTGAAATATACAGTCATATTCCTATACCACTGGCTGGAATAGGAGCAAGACTGTAAAGAATCAGGCTGAACATGTATTTTTCAGTAGTCATCATTAGCGAAAGTCATTTATGTGCATCAACAACTATACATTTCAAACTTAACACCTGATCACATACTTGTATCAGTTCCTGTAAATAGCAAAACATTATTTATTTATTTATTTTAAGTAACTGCTGTGAAAGTGTAATTAACAGGATACAATTAGGCAACAACTAAGAAATACTTAAAATTAATCCAGAGACTTCCTGTTCATGATTATTACCCATAACTATAAGAATGTATAAAATGTCTGGAGAAAGGAAGTTAGTACCCTATACAGCCAAAGTGCAAAATATGTATCATATTTTGAAAAAAAAAACAACAGAAAAGAAACTCAAGTAGAGCACACATTTTAAATGCAATCCTGGTGGCTTCCTTTAAGGGTCCTTTGAAATAAACTATGCTTATTTATTTATAGACCTATCATCATTATATCTCTAGATGCACTACAAAATGAGAAAACTCACTAATTCTAATCAAAGCTGAACTAAATTTCACATGGAAATATCCACTGCCATAACAGAAGGCAAAAAGCAAACATACATACACAGATTGAAGAAAGAAAGAAAAACATTTCAAGAGTAACTGACCTGTGAAGAAAGACTTTGTTTACATGGGAAGTCTGAATGAATTCTATAAAAGTGGATAAATTACAGAGAAATCCGTTTGCTTTGATCTGATCCAACAAAAAGTTCATAAATAATAACAAGATTTTGGGCTGAACCAAACACTTTGAAAGGGTTACAGTCTATCCTGAGCTACTGGGCTACCAATGGAACTAGTATTACAGCTGTACAGAAAGAAATACCTAAATGCATAAATATTAAAATTTTAATTGGCTGATGTACTGTCACAGTGGGGGAACTTGTGGATACAGCCCTCTCAAACCCACTCTATTTACAGAGATGAAAAAGAACAGCATGCAAATAGTAAAAAGAGATAAAACATTTTAACAACCCTACAGAATTGCGCAGCAATCTTCTAGCAGAAAGGGATTAATTAGCAACAAAGGCAAATGGCCATTTGCCTTAAATTATCACTTCGTCTACATGATCATTATTTGCTAGGAAAATCTTTGTACTTTCATAGCTATTATCTAAATACCTAAGATATGATGACGCAGTGTACAAAGCAACCAAAAGCTTTTGAAGATGGTTGAAATCCCAGATGAAGCACACTTGTTCCATGAAGCCATTTGTGGCAAGCACACCCCAATCTGACAAATGCATTTGACGTGACAAGAACATGCCAACAGACTGGCATAAAAAAATACAAAATAATAATGCTTATTTTCTTGATGAAAGAATCCTGTCAGTGATCCTTTCCTGAACTCTTTCTTTTGCTGTCAAGGGATGCATTCACGTTACGTACACGTCATGCACAAATTTGAACTTTGGATTTAAATCCTTGCTTCACTTGCATTTAAATTATGTAAATATCAAGCCCAATTCCTGTGAAATCCAAAACAGAGAGCATCTCATCCTATTTCAGGATAAAAGAGGCTTGTCTTCTTCCTGTTACACATTTCAAATGGGCTAGCGCAGGGCCAGTCTAGTATTTGAAGTATTCTCCTTTTACATTGCTATGGGGTGCTTTGCAAGTTGTCTCATTCCTGCCTCCAATCTTCTCTTGTACAACTTTCACTTCTCAGTGTCATGAACACTCATTTGCTGACATCAAGTTACTATTCAGACAGTGCAAAACCGCCTTTCTTCTGGTAGATTTAACTATCAGAAGGTGACTGGAAATGGTCAGTAGTGTACCTAAGTCACAGCCACGAGAATAAAAACTTCATCTCTGCCCAAGCAGAGGGATGTCAAGAAAAGACATTTGTGTCAGCTGTTCCTTCCTGCCACTACTGACTGGATAATCACCAGCTTTTTGAACTCATTAGCCTGCAATTAATTGACAAATAGACAGGGTGGCTGGCAAACACCAGTGACTTCACAGCAGCACCCTGTCAGCAGTTACCCTTTATTTCTATAGCATGAGCAGCAGCCATGATGGCTGTGCTACACACCTGCTGTATCCATGTTTGAAGATGAACTACTCCACCATCAATCTGGACCCTAGTGGTACAATCCAGATGCTCAAACACTGGTACCTGGTGGTACTTCAGCTGCCCCAGACAAAGCGACATGTGTGACCCCTCAAGCTGTCATTCTGGAAAGGTGCAGAACCCCACCCAGCTCTGTCCTATCTGCCAGACCCATGCCTGTATCTTGGAGAGCCCACTGGGCTGATGTGACACTAGGTGCTTGTACATGAGCATAGCTGCTCACATTTTGAACTGGCATACTGACCCTCGCACAAAGTCAGTCTCCTGCATCATGTGATTTTGTGCTTAGGCTCAGCAAAAGATCCCAGCCATTGAATAGCTCATTTCCCTCCTGATAAACCTGTTTTCCAGGATAGAAGTCAGTCTGCATTAATTTCTTTCTAGCAGGAGAAAACACTTTTTTTGCCACTATTGTAATCTAAAGGCAAACAAAGAAGGCAAGTAAATCCCACTTTCAAAATGGAGTCTACCCAATAACATACAGAGAAACTCAGTTCCCTACTGTGATCATGAGCACAAGTTCCCCCTGCTGTAACAGTTGCTTAAAATGACACGCCTAAAAGCTGTGTCTTGGCAGACTAGAGGGGTAGGTCTGGTCTACATTTAAGATATGCTAACATACTTATGGCTATATAGGAATTAATCTTTTCCATGCCAGCAAAAGCCCTAGAAAAGACATGGTTACACTGGCCAAAAACAGAGACAGAAGGACGGAGAGAAACAGAGAAGCAGACAGATCTTTTGGGGCAAGCAACTTAAACTGGGTCCAAACAATGCTTCCAAGAGACCGTGAATATAACCTGTCTCCTCTCCGAGTTTTTAAAAACAAAATTACCATTTTCAAGTACAGAGCTGACAAAAATTACATTCATAACAGGACACACTAAACGATGATGTCTTCTTCTCCAACTGTAGCATAGGCAACAAAACCTAATGAGGCAAAAAACCTCAAACCCTACCTTGCTATTTTAGATACACCCTCAAATTTAAGGTCAAAGAAAGCAAGCCAATCTAGAAATCAGCATGCAACAAGAACTTGATTACAGTCAGCAAATGAAGTAAAGGAAAAATGAACCCTAACGAAAATAACTGAAAAAAGGAGGTGGGGACAGTGGGGCACAAAACCCCAAAAAAACCCACAGACTATCTGAAACCTTAAGGGGGAGGAGAAATCTCAGCTCTTGCTCACTTTGCTTTAACATAGTGCATGAAATTACATACTTTCATTCCTTGACACAGCTGTAAAACAATGTAAAGAAAAAAATTACGCACAATATAGAGCATTTCAATTTCTCAACAGCCAAAACTTCATGATACATTTTTAAAAGGGGTCATTTATTCTCAAAATATCAAATGTTTTTTCCTTACTCTCTCTGAATGCAGGTAATTTTCTTAATTTTCACATTTGCACTGTTGAACATAATGGGACAAGTAATACATGTTGCACAAATAAGACATAATGCTCCATGCAAGTTAACAGGACCAGTGAGATGCTGAATGTGAGATAAATCTAGACCTGAAAGCGAAATATGCCTCCTAATTAAAAATCAATTATTAAAACCAGTAAAGAATGAAAAAGAAAAAAGGCTCCCTCACCAAACTCATAATGAAACCCTGGAAACTTCAGTTATTTGAAAAGCAGAAAGAAACCTTCGACATCTATATTTAACTAAAGATTCTTCTAAGACTCTATTGTGGGTTTCTCGATTTTATGATTAAACAGTTCTGTGAAAAATTGTTTCTGGTATCTTTTGTGCTTTTATCTCTTCATTCCAAATGGTCATGAAAATGAATAGACAGCATTTAAATGGGTAATGCAAGAACAAATCATTACTCTGGCTTTGGGAAATCAAAGTACACAGATGCCCTGATGTGGCTCCAAGGTGACACAAGGATGATAAGCAGCCACCCAAAACCACCAGCATCTGAACTTACAACCAAGTGCGCTATGTTTACCAACGTCGCCTGTTGCATTACTCCACAGTTCTCCCCCAGAAGATAGTTTTAACATACGCATTGAGTCATTTGCAAGCTTTAGATCAGGGTGTTCAAATAACTATTTCCAACTAATTTGTGTTAAATTCTGGAAAGATTTCAAATACAGAACTGCTCAAAAGTAGCTCAAAATCACTAAACCTGTTGCATGAGCTTGGACAAGTGGAAATTTCTGGTTTTCATTTTATGTAAAACTAAGATAAGTATTCACACCCCCAGCAGTGACAGAGAGATTAAATTAATGAGCATTACTGAAGAGATCTGAATCCCATTATTGGAAAGACTACACCGGTATTATGCATTATCATTAATATTCAGCATCTGCAATCAAAAGAAGGCTTTGCTGTTTACGTATATAATAAAATTTTAATAATTCACTAGCAATTTTTCACATGAAGTGCTGCCACTACATCCTTCTGAAAAAAGGAAAAAATCTATCCAGAATTTAAAATCCCAAACCCTTCAACTGGAAATGAAACGATCCCTTCTACAGAGAAACGCACGTCGCTAACAACAAGTCATTTTTCCAGGAGGCAGGGGCTCCAGGCTTCACCCGTCTGCAGCAGGCGGGTGGGCCAGCCAGGGGTGCCTCCATTTTGTGCCCCCCTGAGCAAGCTCCAGCCTGCAGACCCCGTGCAACCTCCCCTTCTTTGAAAGGGCACGGCCAACGCATGCACCCAAGGATGGAGCCACAGATGCCCCGTGTCAGCTGCCCAAACTTGGCAGTACTTTGGCAATGAAATTCTCACCATTTTTCCTCAAAAGACTCAAAAAACCTAAGCAAGCACACTCTGAGAGAGCGTTGGCCGCCCTACTCAAGGGTGGCTCATGGAACCACCAGAGCACAAACGCAGCCCCTCAACCATCAACAATCAAACTCTAAGCCTCTGAATAGTCATATTCGGTATTTTACCTGCAAAGTTCGGGCACGCGTTGTTATCCTTCCACTGGAAATCAAAGGATCTGGGATTGTGGGGGTCTGGCCATGGGGGGCTGCCGGGAGAGCTCCTCTGAGGGGGGGTGCCAGGCTGCCCCGCGCCACCCGCGCCCAGTCGCAGCTGGTTCCACAAGGGACCGGCCATGCACAGGAACACAACCCCCCACCAGAGCTTCCCAACACCGCTGAGGAAACCTACTTAAGAAATAGTGCTAAAAAGCCAAAAAGACACCAGGGCAGGAGGAGGGAGAGGAGATGCAGAAGAGAAGGTGCAGCAGCGCACTGCCCCAGCCTCCTGTGCTGCCATCAACTCAGCCTGGCCTGAGGGGGCGGGAGGGTGCGACACACGAGAGGAGAGATGTTTTTAATTGCCCGTTAATTAACTAGATTGAAACTCCCCTGCTTTTAACACATAAAACACAGGAAAAATCCCAGCTTGAGCCATGATACGGGCTCACCCCATCTGCCACAGAGGGAGAGATATTTTACCTAGTGCCTTGCTAAATGGACACCAACTTTGTATGCCAGAATAAATATCACAGAAAGTCAAGAGCTGCATCCTTGCAGCAGCAGCAGTGCTCTAGGAACCTGATTGGAATTTGAACATTTGCATTGATGCTGTTTTTGTTTTGTTTTGTTTTTTTGGATGTTACTAGCTGGGAGCAAGTGCTGGACAGGAGGTATGCGAATGGCTCCACAGGAGCATGAACGGCTGGCAAAGGATTACCTTTTAAAGGATTATCTTTAAAACAAAGAAAAACTTGGTATACTGCAAGCAACTAACTCAAATCAAAAGAAACAGATTAATCCAACAGGATTACCAGGTAAGGCTTCCCTGTACTTTAATGTCCAGACACACAGCTGAGAAACATGAACAGTTTTATTTAGATGCCTGGGTGCAGTACAAAAAAAGGGCTGCCTGTTCAGTCGAGGCTGTTAAAACAAAAGCTTTGACAACTTATCCTCAAGCCTCACAAGCAACAGCATTCCTCTGTCTTTTTACAGAGCCCTTTCCTTTACCCTTGCATATGTAAGCTCTGATCATCGAGTCCTTTTAACTCCAGCCAGGAAGAAAGATTAGTCGCTGCCTGTACCGCTCCTGCACTGTGAAATTTCCAGAACTGAGCTCTTTTACTTCCCTCTGGGAGGCAAGGGAAGTCACAGAAAACTGAGATCCAGCTCTTCATGGTTTTTCTTTCCTGAATTGTTAACATTCATGTAAGCTTTTACGGCCACAGGACTACAGTATTACAAAAAGCAAAACAGCATTCATCTACTAAAATAAAACATCATCCATATATTTGGAAACAATAAACATTATGTGCACTTCAGCATCTCGGTATTACTAGGGGACATACAGGTAGCATCTCTTACATGCACCAAAGACTTGTTTTGAAATCTACTTAAGTATTGTGGCAAACAGAATGGGGTAAGCAAACAAATACATATATATATATATATATATATATATAAAGTACAAAGATAAAGACTCACTAATTTACTAAAATAACTTTTTACAGTGGTTTAATTATTTACTTTTTTAAAACCTGTTTATTTAACACACATTCAAGGTTCCCTTCAAGTTAAGTTAAAAATCCTAACTACTTAAACAAAACATAACATAAGGCAGTTCAGTTCCTTCATCTTTCAGTCAGCCTCATATACAGGTCAGCCCTAGTCTAATCCAGTGCGGAAACTGGACTCGGCAGCAGTCACAAACCCTGCCGCTTGATGATATGAAACATTATGGACTTCAGTGAGTTTGCCCATCTCATAATTTTACATTTCTACCTTTTGGACTTACCACATGTTGTTTCATAACCAACTAAACACTACATTTGTTCAGCATATATTTCACATTTAAGAATAAATAGAGCATTAAGGAAAGACTCACCTCCTCCACCTCCAAGCAGGCTGGAATTAGCTGCAAGAAGAACAAAAGGAGAAACGTTAGCATTGAGCTTCCAAAACACAGATGGAACTGAAACAGATGATGTTTAACCAGAGATTTTTCATTATTTCAGTAACTTTGCCACTCTTCACTTATCCAAAAACGTCTACTGTAAAAACAATCATTTATGTAAATTGTAATCACAGTCTTTACCTTCGCACTATTTTGCAATCTTTGAACAGAGAAGCTAATAAATAAGAGTAATACAATTATTAAAGCTAATGTGTTGAATAGCTTATGAAATTACAATCCTGAATTTATAATTCTATAAACCACATTCCTTTGTGATTACCAAATTAAGTAAAAGTCTTTCATTTTAGAGAAACTTAAATAGACTTTGATGCAACTTTTGACTACCTCCCCTTGTTTTCTGTGACAGGGGACCTTTGAGGATGATGATGATGAGAAACCTTGGTCCCATTGATATAAAAGTGTGTTTTACCATTGTATGCAATTAAGTTTGGATTTCACTCAGTATGCTTAATTGCCTCTGCTCGGTAACCATTCAGCTACCCAAGCCAGAAATGGATAAATCACTTATGGAAAGCAATTTTCAGAGCATGGTGATACAAGATGGTCCTTCAAATTAAGCTAACACAGTTGGAGCCATTCCAAACATTTTCCCTTCACTGCCTAGGCAAAAACAGAAGGAAAGACTAGGCTTCTAAACCTGCCCTTTAGATGTGTGGAAGACAAATGCCTGTCATATAGTAATATAGAAAACACACAGCATAAAAGCAAGAGTATAAGGGTGGGAAGCAAGTATTTCTTACTGCTTGCTGATGAGTAAAGGAGAAGCAATATCTCAAACCATTTCCTGCTCTAGGACAAGGACAGATGGCAAGATACACAGAACAAATTTGGTATTTTCCAGTATTCAAACTTTTTACTCTTAGATGTTACTGTTTCTGTGATTTCCTTCCACTTCCTAAATAGAAGACTGTAAGCAGCAAATTCCCTGCTGTTGTTTTTACCATCACTTGCTTGAGACTTTTAGCAAAAAATTGAGTTACCTTTGTCTTCCTCATTTCTTTTTCAGATATTCTACAAACATCTCTGACTTAACATCCACTTTCAGCTCAACCACTTGCAGCCAGCTTTCTGACACTGTAGTAAAACTGTCTTTATCAAAAAGCTAAATTTTTCCATCAAAGTGGCATACCCAAGATCTCTGATTTTAAAAGAAACATATACCATTAATACTATTATCTTACAGTGGCTCAATAAGTAGCTCTATTTTATTCGAAATGCAATGTTCTTTAAAGAAATAAATATACAGCTGTATATCCAGCACAGCCGACCATATCAAATCAAACTGCAAACTACAGACAGTTATCCATCCTAGGACTACTTGTTCCTATGCTCACTGAGTGAATTGTTGAGACCAAGACCTAGAGAGATGTTGTGTGCATCTTTCTGATCCAGGTCTGGTTCTAATACTCTGGAAGATCAGATGGAGGAAAATGAGGCACATTTTCTAAATAATAATTGTTTCTAAAACAAAGTAATTTGTAGCCATTTTCAAAGAAGTGCCTGTTTGAAGATACAGAAAGGTTGGAGCAAGACGCACAGGCACAAAATGGAAAACTGAAAAAGAGGACAATACGATCATCCATACCTGATAAACATCTCTCGGCTATCCTCTATAAAGGGCTATCAGGGAATAAATATCGCCATATATAAATCACCTTTGAAAAAATGTGTGCAGGCATACTGCAAAGACTGCCACTGAACTTCAATCTTTCTATATTGACCTATTCCTGCCCTCACTGAAATTCACTATTAAAGAAGGAAACATTAAAAACAGGCCCACACATTTTTACAGCAGCTTCCAAAGGCCTCCTGTAACAGGCAGCATCACCTTCCCTGCAATCAATGAGTTTATCCAAGATAAAAATCAGCATACTTTATATCAGAAGAAAATAAAAGTAACAAAGTGTCATCTACTGCTGTGAGTCTGCTGTTCAAGCTTATTCTTTTTGGCACTGTAGAATACACCTACAATTACCATTCTAATTCTTGAGTGAGTCAAATTCTAGGATTTCAGTTATTATGTTTGAGAGACTTGAGAGACACAGCTAAGACCTGCTAAACCTCACTGCAACCAAAGTTTCCATTGCTAAAATAGTTTCCTCTGACACTCAGCCAACATCCCCATTGCAAACTCTCATTCGATGGCTTCTCAGAGAATTATGTTTCTCTCATTAAGTTTTGCTGACAATGTTCATCTTTCTAAAACTTGTTAATAACATATACTATAAGTCAGCATCGCACACTTCTCTATAGAAACAGCAAAAACAGTTGAAATAGATTTTTGGCTGCAATGCATCTACTACAGCTATTGAAATTGCAGTAATAATTCACAGGCACTTTTTTTAAAAGAATTATGCTTGCATACTAGAAGGAAAATCAAACCATTTTCCTATGATGCCAGGAAAGAACACGACTGAATCATACTTACAATATCCTTTCCCAAAAGATAATGTGTCACTCATAGAGCAAGAACTTTTATTTTCAGATTTTTCAGACTGTACTTGAAAGGTTCAATAAGATATACCTCTCTTCCCATCTTTGGGAAAGCCCTACCATTAAAGAAGTAACCTGTCACTTAGGATCTAACAAATATTTTTCCCCAGCCAGAGCTCGGAGAGGAGGTCAGCACAGTCCCATGGCTGTAATCACATCGTATTACATTGGAGCAAGCATGGCCTCACTTCTGAGTCCCTCAGTGTTAATCCACAGCTGCATTTTGTCCATCAGTGCTCCCAAATGATCAAGTCTTGCAAAACACTTTGAAA
This sequence comes from Ibycter americanus, assembly GCA_035590275.1. NCBI lineage: Eukaryota > Metazoa > Chordata > Aves > Falconiformes > Falconidae > Ibycter > Ibycter americanus. Next base: position 8,113,065 of record JAVJGI010000035.1, on the reverse strand, counting down.
GGGGCTCCTGCTGTAGAGGTTCAACTATGGGTAGGTATGAGCAACCAGCGGTGGGATCCTAGAAGCTTTCAACCACCAAACTTCACACAGTCCAAACTGTCCCCCAGGTTACACCATTACACTGTGCACGTGCACAAGTCCCCCACCTAACTCAGGGCATGCCCAGCCTTAGGTAGCACATGTTACAACATTTGTAGGTAACTAGTAAATCCGTCTTGACTAACCTCTTGTCCTTATTTCATGATTCCAGAGCTGCACAAGATCCTCAAGTCATAGAAGACTTGGCGTGGGAGGAAAGAGGAAGTCTGAATTGCTACCAAGTTACCAAGGCAAAGAACAGTAAAAGAAAACAAACAAGCATAAGAGGGGCTCCACAGAAATGTGAGGTAAAGATTTCTTGCACCTCATTTCATTCCCCACGTTACCCTTTCAAGTCAACTGGCCCAACCTTTCTAAATTGCCTCCTTACAAAGTACAGTGTACAATAGATTCCTGGGCATTAATTCTGAAAGTCCGTTTACAATACAAACCTTGAAATATTATTTTAATATGTACTCATTTATACTAAGAGGAGTGATGACACAGAGTGGGCAGGCAGCCAGCAGACTACGTACTTCCTTGTCAGACTGAAATATTACACACATTGATAAAGCCCCATCCAAAACATCTCTCTTGGTGATGACCTGCAAGAGGCAGCAGAGGTGAGAGCTCATATAATTTTAAATATTTTTGCTTGCACCAGTAACACAGGCTTTAATAAAAAATAACAATAATTTTAAAAAAAAAGGGGTGACATATCTGGGGACCAGTTCCTGTGGTGTACTTCAAAGAGTAGCTTCAGGATGAGACAAACCACAGCACAGGAGATGCTGCAACTCGCCTCTGCCTTAGAAGGAATCTTGAACTCTGCATTTTGAGACACAGATCTCATCTCACCTCCACAGTCTGCCTCAGTACAGTGAATGGAAATACATCTAGAAGTAGCAACATGGCTTTCAACCCTTTACTTCCAGATTTACTTTTGTTAGTATAGTAGAATCATTAGCAGTAAGAAGTGTTTCTACAAGGTTCAGTCTCATCTCTAAGAAAAAATCCACTAAAAAGAAATAAATCCACTTAAAAGAAAAAACAGCCTCTTATCACAGAATATAACGATTTAGCCCTTAATGAGATGTTTATGACCTCAGATTCAACCAGAAATTCAGTATTTCAAGTGACTTGGCACCTCATCGGACAAGACTTTTATGCTTTTTAACATAGAGCAGCAGCACCAGGACAGCACTACTAAACGAACTCCACGAACGCAGGCCAGGTCTACCCAGAAAAATCCACTCTGGCTCTAAGAAACAAAAGTCCTTCCAAAACACTTCAGTGGGAAGAGAGAAAAAAAAAAAAAAAAAAGAAAAGAAAAAGACAAGACCTGGAAGGAAAGAATTTAAAGTAAGCTTAGTTTCTCATTACAGAATACCCACAATGAAATCTCAGGACACTAAAATGTACAAATTTGAATAATGAATATACCAGCATATTTGACAAATAAAAACTGGACATGAATGTTTTAAATCTCAGCCTTCTTAATGAGTTAAGTCATATAGCTTTCCAACACTTTTTTGACTGAATAAGCAGACCAGAAACTCTGGCACAGGTCTTAACATTTTCCTCAGTGTTCTCTTTACAAAAGCATCCTTGCCAAGAAGTAGGATTATTTGACATTTTGTGGAAAGCAAATGAATGCTGAAGAAATTCACCTCAAATGAAACTGAAAATCTTTCTGCACTGTAAGCCAAAAGGTATAAAAAGTGAAAAAGGATGTATGTACGGGTTGCTTAAACAGACATTTGCAGACACAGTATTATTTTTTCTGCTGTCAACTCTGCAGAATTTAGAAAATAGAAAAGATGTGAATACCAATTTTTGTGATGTCTCTGGAGATAACATGCTTTTAGCTTTGTTAACAACATAGCTGAATAACTCTGGTTACTTTTTGTTGGCATATACTCATCTGACAACATTTTAAAAACGTAAATTCTTCTGGGAGCATGTCTTTGTCAAGTATTAATGGCACTAGTAACTTAAATTGACATCTATGTCATGCAGCCATGCATCTGTCAGTATAATAAAAATACACTTTTAAAAGATTACTTGATATTGTCTGACTTTGGCAGCAGATGTTTGAGCTTATTTTGATGTAAAAAAGATTGAATATTTTTGTCAATACTTTCTAATTGTGAAATTTATTCAAGAAGACATCTTTATAACTGGCAGTGTTGTAAGATGCAAGACATTCTATTGCCTCAGACACCATTTTTATTCATCGATAAAACATCATAACAGGCAGCTGGTGAGCAGAGTACCAGTAATTTATGGAACGGGAAGCTACATTTCTTCTACATGTTTTGTGAGACATCCTTACCTGTCACTGCATTTTGTTTGATCTTTTCTCAAGAAAGCAGAGAGAACAGAGGAGTGAGCTAACAACCGCACCTTGTACATTCAACCATTTTTAATGTGAGATGGTTTTGGTGCCTTAAAGTAAAAAGCATTAGGCTTACAGATCATGAAGTAATTTTGAAGTATACACGGTTAATAAAATACAGCCATATACAATATACTACGGTATAGTCACCACTATAATTAACTTTACTCAAAATACCTCCTTGCACACAAATCCACAGCAATCAGAAGAGGTAAAATAACATTATAATAACAGACTGGGCCAGATTTGCAAAGTTACGTAACTGCCTAATGGTGCAAAGCAGAGACTACTTGAAATTAGAAAACCATCCAGCCTACAAAATAAGATTGACTTCAAACATTTAGACACATCCATAAATACCACTATCAGCATCTTCAGACACCTATATGCCTTCTGTAAATACAGCCTTCAGATACTTACTCAATATGGAGGGTGTTTTTTATATATATATATATATATATATATATATATATATAACCTGCATGCAACTGTACACCAGAAACAGCTCCTTAATACGGTTAGCAGCAATTTACATAACCATTTTCTACAATGCAGAAGATTTCTACAAAAAATTGCTCCTCTCCATACCTGGAAAGAGCTTTTGCCCCTCTGGACTAACACCAGAGGGCCAAACTGGGATTGAATCCTTTGGCTCACGCACAAACTGGAGCCTCACGTAGATGGCTACACCCAGAGTGCAAGGGCAGTGGGCCAGTCCCCCCAGAGGACCCGCTGTTCTGCATGCCCCAGCCCTGACACCGCAGCTCCCTGGAGCAATCCCTGCATTGGCCAAAGACCTGGCCTTGATGCACTCTGCTCCTGAAGGCTCCTGAAATGCTTCAGAGTTTACCCAAATAATTTTGGGGTTTGCTTGCTTTTAATGGGTGATTGAGAGCACATCATACTCTCAATATACAAAGACTTGAGCTTCCATGTATTAAGAAATCTCCTCCTCTTATGCCCATAAAAAACCTCTGTAAACAGAAGTGCATGTCTACCCAGTCTTATTTTATTGTTAGTAAAAATCACCGACTTCAAGCTCTCTTTCTAAAAAGCCAAGATGACAAGAAGCATGACCAAATGAGTCCAAACAATTCAGTTTATGAAGCTTCCATCATCTGTGTTAGCAAAACAGATGATGTGGGAGACAAAAGAAAGGGACTGAATTTTCAATGCCTTATCTTCTTCCCAGATACTGGATATGTACACTACAAATTCGTCCTGCTTTAAAGATAAATAAAATCTAAGGGAATGCTTTGTGCAATTAAAAGTACATGCTTTGTATTTGGAACTTATAAAATGGCTTTGTGGTTTACTTGTCATACAACTTGTGCTGTTCTATTCCCCCCTCGCAAATTCTGTATTGAGAACAAATTCTTAAAAACGAGTTTTGCCATCTTGGCAAATAAAGTAGACATTTATCTCCCACTTCAAGCTTGTAAGGGGTATTTCATAGGTAGATTAAGTAAACAAAAAACATCAGCATACTAGTAAGTGCTCTGGAGTTGATGCTGTCAAGGAAATTGCCTTCACAATAATCTGAATTCAATAAGGAAACAATAACTGTCATAACTTTTCAGTTATTTTTCTCCTTATAATACATTAGCAACTCAATATATAATGTGTATTTATGCAAGAAAGCTATTTTTAAAATGTATATATTATATCCATTAAGCTTAATCAGTCGTATGCAAAACATCTCTGAAATCTGATATTAAGACGGAAAAAAAACCCAAACATCAAACCCACAAAAACCAATGCAGGCAAGGAAGCAGTCAGCAGCAGTGTATCAGTGTACTGTGAAGGCAGTACAGATATAAGCACACAGCTATCATCTGGCATTTAAAATTTAGAGTACATCAGAGGCATACCTTCAAAGTAGAAGGAGAAAAATGACAGGTTTTTACCTTGCAGTGAAATACACTAATTGCTTTAATGCAGAGTGAGAGAAAATTAACAGAAATTGAAGTTGACTAACACATACTGAGAAAAACACACGAGGGAAGGCATTTGGCCTAGAGTACTTCCTAAATGGTGCTGTATAAACTTCCATATGGACTGAAGATTAGGCTCCAGCTTTAACAGGAGCCTAAATTTTACATTAGCCTGAGGACTCTAAATCACCACAATTGCTTCTTGGTGGGGAAGTCAACCAACCACAGCAAAAAAATGTAACTTGAAAGAATATTCAAAAAACCAGGTGAACTCATTTTTAAGAATGGTATTCATCAGGAAATCTTCAGTCCCAAACACAAATCCACAAAACATTTCCAGGTGAAATCCCACAAAAACATCAGTTCACACATTCATAGCAATGAAATTAATACCTTTCATACCCATCCACTGGTTATTACTTTCAGCTAGACAGAAACATCTATCCAATTCAAAGGAAAGAAAGCAATGCAAAAGGAAAAGGTTTCCCGCCAGCACCTTGTGAAGGACAGTTAGAAGAACCTGTTTGATGAGGCTGATCTCATCCTAGGGAGGGAGAAGACAGACCTGTTGAATCAGAAACTGTAGTTTGAAGGGAGGAAGCTAGAAAAGGCTAAAACTGGCTGGCAAGCACAGAAACGTCCATCATCATGTTTTGTGTGAACCCTTTTGCAGAGTTCATACTTCTCTCATTTTTTCTGGCAAACGGAAGAAAGGCGCAAAGCAGGAATAATTTCATTCTAAAACACAGGTTGATAAATTGTCACACACACTACCAGATGCTAAAGAGAAAGCTATGAATTAAGATTTCATCCATTTTGTGTGTCAATTCGTGGTTTGCTCAACCACTTAATGTTGCCTTCTAGACCATCAAGGCAGTTTAGAATACAGCCGAGCTGAAACGTAAAGCAACAGGAACTCATTTCAGGGGAGAATAATGAGGAAAAAAATATTCAGGTCTACTACAGCCAATTCTTCATCTCATAATTTGGACCATTTCTGTGGTTTGCAAATGTAACATTAAAGGGAATCAAAGTGCTGTAGTATATAATTAATCCATTTAAGTAGAGTCATCACCAATATTTAAAAACCTACGCAAAATAGAATAACAGGTAATCCTAGGTTCTACCTGCACAATTAGAAAAGCAGTTTTGGTAGTAATTATTTCAAAATAATTAGTGAAATTTATATAATTCATGCATCTTTTCAGTATCCCAAGGTACTAGAACATGTTATCTGGAAAACAGAAAAAAAAAAAAATAGAGTGAAGTTCTTTGTGCTTTCTTTGCTTTTATCTTTTCAAATTTATAACCAGCGCTGAACCTCCAAAGTCTACCTGTACACAAGAACACTACCCTATGAGCTTTTTCGTCTTTTTTTCATTATTATTTTTAAAACATTGGTATGGTACTTATGGTGCAGCTATTCATAAGATTTCATTTCAATTTCCTTCACCAGGAAGTAATTGCATAATATTTTATTTCAAGAGGGAAAATGTCTGATTGGATAAAGTTTTAATAAAGCAACAATTACGCTCTGATAATCAAAAAGAAATCAAAAGGTGATAAAAACTAACATCTTTCAGTCTCAAAACATTAATATTCAACATTCAGGCTACAAAACAATAAAACCCCCTAACTCGTTATGAAACCAAAGGCAACTGCTGAAAAGAAGCTACCTGGGGCCTCGCCCCGACAGCAGTACGCGTAGGGTAACCAGGAGTAAAAGGTACCCTGTGGTGTAGGCACACCCTGCGGTGCTTCTGATTTACTCAAAGGCAGTCTAAGCAAGGTCAATCCTGGCTACAGCTGCAGGGCTGACCTCAGTGGGTGTATTTTCAAGTAAAAGTAGTGAGCGCCCACACCACTGTTTTTTCTTAGGGTATTAACACTAATGAACAATATTCAGTTTAAAAAAAGAAAAAGAAGATGAAAAATGAAAGGAGGAGGAGAAAATAAAAAAGAAAAAAAAAAGCACACCATGCCCTGCCAAAACAGCCCTCGCATTTTTTTCCAGCTACTCAGACAAGACTTCACTTGCAAATTTTGCCACAAAGTTAGAGGAAGGCAAGGTGTTTTTGCACTGTTTTAGCAAGAGCAGCCTGGAAGGAAGGTTTTGACAGCGAATTACAAGCTCCTGCAAGCAACTAGTGCAGACATGTAGGATTTAAAGAGCCTGCAAGGAAAGGATTGAAGTAAGGTCTACTTTAAAATGTATCCAACTGGGTGAATGTAACATGCTCTGCATATGAACGTGTTGTATAACCTCTCTAATGATCCTTTCTTTATATAGCCTGAAATTAGAACCAGCTCCTACTGTGGTCAGTGTGAGCCACATTACAGAAGAAACAGAGAATCTGGTTATGTATTTTACTGTACTTTTTTTGTTTTCAAACATAGGCCCAAACTGTTGCTATAGGGCTAAATATTTGTATAACTATGGTCATGTATTCCTTTATAAGGGAAAGTGGAACTTAATAACCTCAGTATTTCAGTCAAACCAGGAATAATACTTACAGTAAAATATGGACTGGATGTCTTACACAGTGCCTATGAATATTGTCCCAAATCTTTCTGTGTACTGTTGTCAAATATACTATCCATACTTTATCTTAACTGATTCTTTCAAAAAGTTACCATCTATAAGCTGAAAAATAAAAGAAAAAAAAAATCTTTAGAAGACTATAAAAGATATTAAGAATACAGCATAGCCATCAACTTACTCTATCAGAGAAGTCTGTAGATATTTTCAAAGGCATGACAGAGCCAAGAGCCCAGATGAAATCCATGGCAATGACAGGATTTCAGATTGTACGGGACAATTCTTTGTTCCTGTCAGCTTGTTGGGGGTTTCTACTCTTCCGCTGCTGCAGATGCTCACAGTTCATGATTTATCTCAGCAATCATCAGGCTGGAGCCATACTGCTCAGTTACTTGCCTACCACACAGTGCTCTCCACCTCATTTGCCTGCAAGTCAGTTGCGTACCTGCTCCTTGGATACTCCATGGCACCATGAGAAATAAAGCAAGGAGTCAGTTTTATTATACTCGCAAGATACTTCTTTAACACTAAGATTACAGGCACTTCTTAATGATGAAGGAGATTAAAGCTATTATCAAAAAAATAAAATGCAGTAAATAGGCACTGTTGTTACAGAACTGTGCATTCAAGCAGATAATATCTGGCAGAAGCGGTATTAAGGCTTTGATGAAAAATTAACTGAGGTTAGGCTGGACAAGAATCTTTCATTTTCTCTGAAGCACAACAGAAGGATAGGCTAGCTGCACTGTCATGCACCAATAATGCCATGCAGAAAGAGAAATCATCAGGCTGCAACACCTAATCAATAGCTTGATCATACATGCTCCAAAGTGCCATCCCTAAAATTACACATATTTGCTTCCTGCTAATTCCACTGGTCAACTTTAGATATGGAAATGTTGCCTGTATCGAGCAGGACTCATGCTACCTGTTCAAGTAGGGCTATTCCCAGTTAGACAATATATTTCGGTTGTCTAGAGCAGAGATGACTGTTGGATGCAGATCAGAAGACTACATGTGGAAGACTGATTCCCTAAATGGCCAATGCCGAGAGGCAGGCACTGTCAGGTGGCAATGCGGGACATCTGTGTTTTGTGAACCTAAGGTGGATAACATGAATTCACCCTCTGGTGGCAGATGCTTGTGGTTAACTCACCATCACCACAAGCACTTCCACCACAAATGCTTTCAGCTATAACCACTACTCAAAACAGCAAGAACTGCTGGCACTTGCTATTTTTGCTAACATTTTCTTTCGTTGCTTCAAATAACAGTTTGCCCATTGACTAAAGAGCAGTGCCACCGTGTAAAATAAATAAGCAAACAAGTTTGACTCTTTGCCACAACTCAATCACAAGCTTTTTGTATACCATAGCACCTAACTGTTGGAGGTACTCTCACAGAAAGCTTCAATAAAAAGTACAATGGCTCACTAATCAGAGCTTATGACAGAGGAAACAAAGGGGGGGAAAATAATCCTACAAACAATTTCTACAATCAGACAAAAGAAAAATTTGGGAAAGCTAATTAATCACTTCAGAATATGCTGTTCCTTTTTTCCCCTATTACTGAGTATTTTTAAGGTGTTGTTCAAATAAGCACATCTATGTTTTTGTTTATCTGTCTTTCTGTAAGGCAAAAAGGGAGAAAAATAGATGTGGCACAAAAACCACATTAGGGTGAATGAGTGCGGTCCAAGTTTAGTCATTTTTCTCCCAAACACTGCAATGCATACAGCTCATCTAGAGCAACTTTCTGAAAACGTGTTCTCAATAAGTTGGCATTTTAATGAGTTGTCATTCCTTCTATAGTTTATATCAATAAATTCAAAATTCTAAGAAGCTCCAAGCTTTCATATAGACCTTTGGAATCCAGGATTAGCATGGAATGCACAGTGACCTATTCCACATGTAGGAGACACAAACAGGGATGCTATAATCTAATTTGTGTAAAGCAAACATTTCATTTCATTATTCTAATACTACTAGCATGATTTATAAGTCAGCTGAGTACTTTTGAAAAATGTACTAAGACAATAAAGACAGAATTAGGCAAATGTTAGTACAAATGTTGCTTTAATGAATACACAGACCAGTAATGTCAAAGGATATTACAGACATCTTTTGCTACATATACACATCCATAAGGCAGGTAAAGTATGTTTTTATAGCTGTTCAGAAAAGAAAAAGATGAATCATCTTTTAAAGCTCTATATAAAATTACTTCTCTAGCGGCAATTAATAGAGAGAGGTCCCAAAACACCAGTCACCTGCTCTAATCATCAGGGAGAAAGAAATTAATTGACAATTAAAAAAACCAAAACCTTTATTGAATATGGAAAATTCTGTTTTCTCTTTGAAAGCAACTATAGCAATCTCATATTCTATAACCATGTTAGCAAAGAAACAGTTCACTGGATAGCTAGAGAAAACATTTTCTCTAATGCAACAGATTACAATACGAAACCTACACTACTATATATGTAGCATAAATTTATGGTCATGATTTTCTGGAAGAGATGTCCTGTTAATTTATCTCTAATACTGTTGTGATCTAAGGCTGTCACTCCTACCGAGTATAAAACCCACAAACAGTCAAAAAATTTTACCAGAATTTGTTACAGGCAGAAAAAAACCCCACTACTCTGGCTGGAATAAGTGACTGTGCAGGAGCATGGCTCTTTTCTTCCCCTAAAGTCTAAGGCAGTCTTTTCTTTATACTTCAAACAAATTAAATGTGCCGCAATTAATGATTATAGTTTTTCCTTCAATCAGCCCATATTCCTCTAGGAAATTAACTTAGCTATTAAAAGCCTAAAGGCTGGAAAGGAACCTAGTTAGATGAGTTTTACCTCCTCTGTATTGCCTGTGTAATCAAATGCAGTTTCCCCACCAGTTTAATTCTAATCAGTTTAATTACTGAAAATTACAACAAAAAAAACCCCTTACTTCTTACACCAGAACAAAGGAGAAAAGCTACATGTGGTAACACAAGAATACTGGGTGGCAACAGTCTAATACTGCACATGAGAGAGAAAAAATGACTGAAAATAAAGACAAATTCTAATATTCCTTAGACAACAACTATCAGACTGAGGAGGTGGAAACAGCAAGCCACAAGCCCAGAATAAAACTCAGTGCAGATGACTTCCAAGGTGTGAAATTGGGGCCAGAGTTTATTACTTCAGTATTACAAAGCCTAGATTACACGGGACCTGTGTAGCTCCACTGAGTCTTAAGCTGTATTTCCTACTCGGTCTTTTGGTCAAACGCTTGCTGCACAGAGCAATAGAAAAGCAAAACATGCACCACCTGGGATGGCTTAATTCTCTCTTTCTCACCAAAGAAAGAAACTAGTAATTCAAGCATAGGAAAGCTGTCCATGCACATGGGGAGAAAAATGGGCTAGGAGCCACACTTTTTTCTTGCCATGTCTCTAAAACAAAACTGTTCTATCAGTCCATGCTAAGGAAGGAGAAGCCAAGGGAAAACATGGAGGTAAAAGTCTTAAATGTTGAAGAACACTCTGGTGGAAAGCAAACTGAGGAATAACACCAGGAGGAGAATGGATTCTAACAAAGAAGTCCAGGATTGAGACAGAAAAGAAAGAATCCCTAAAACAAAGGAAGTGCTGGTTGAAATGCTTTCTTCTGGATGATATTAAAATACTGAGGTTGAAAGTCTCTTAAACAAGTCTGTGAGATGCACACAGAGTTATATAGAAATATCTAGAGAGTAACTATGCATGCTTTCCTCCACAGCAAAAGTATTCCTTAGGGTTATGAAACTCTCTTTTTAAAAAGCAATTATTTCCTAGCATGTTTCTCTTATCTTTTGCCACAAGGAAGCTTCTATGCTGATCAGAAAAATACAAGGTAGTATCATGCTTTTATTTCTTTTGACATAATCAAAACATGAAACAAATCCATTCTTTCATTGCATCTTAATTTATTTTTATAATTTTTCCTCTTTAACCATAATGGCTTTACTGTCCACTTCACAATTTTAAGGACCTCAACCAAGGCCGCTTTAAATCTTCTCTGTCCAGATGACTAATCCCAGTAATCTCATTTAAATTGCTAGTTTACATTCTACTAGTACTGGAAGGCCATCTGATCTATAGAAAAAAGGCGTAGGAGTATGCTGGTGAATTTTACTGGAGGAGACTGTGATCACTGCAGAAAGTGAAAACTAACTGCCATAAAGCAAGCATTGGTGCTAGTAAGACAGATACTGGCACTTAAAACTCTAAAAATATTGGCACATATTTTATTTTTGCTGAATTCACCAATCAGCTTTGTATTTTGTAATGCACATTGTGGAAAATAGGAATTTTGGCTCATCGCAGACAAAAATCGTAATCCTTCTCCAAAAAGGGAACTTGTGAATTCCAAGACAAGTTTTTATTAACTGTGTTCACTAATCTTTTAATAATTGAAATTGGAGGGCAGGGGGGCAATACCATAGCAGTATTGGTATCTGGCATACCAGATTCCAGCATCCTGGAATCTGCACAGAAACATGGAAAGGTGAACTATATAAACTTTACCAAAAGGCAAACCATGCATGCTCTTAAAGAAATATGTCTTTAAAAAAAAAAAAAAAGAAAAGACCACTGTTGCAGGACAACATGTACTTTTCACAAGGTCTCCTTCTGCGCCAAGATGTATGCAGCCATGACGTCTTTAAGCCTATATAAAAATTTCCTTCGTTTGCAAAGAACAGCAGAAAGCAGTAGTATCTTGATGAGCAAACACACCAAGCCTGTATCTGAGTCTACAGTCCTCTCCTGAAGGGACTATCTAATCAAGGATATCAAGATACAAACTCCCAGGATAGAGAATCCCTTATGGTAAAAGCAAGTCACTTATTCACAACCTTTGTTCAAAAATACCTGGCTTTGAACATTTAAATGGCTGTAGTGGTAAGGTGATCAAGTGTATCTAAATAGGACAATACACCTCAATCAAAGCTTTTAAAAGTTCTAGACTTAGATGAGATGTCCTCATGTATCCTTATCCACTCCCAGCTGCTTTATCATAAACAATCAATAGGCTATTTTATCGAATCTTTTCCCAAGTTTTGCCTAGACTTTTCTTCTCCTAGAAGATGGGGAAAGTTGCAGCGAAGTACCTCACAAACCCTGAAGGTTCGGACTTTTGAAGCACTAATAAAACCTCCGCTGAATAAAACGGGAAAGCATTTAAATATTCTAGAAGCATGGATCTATAGCAGTAACTCCTTACCAGCCAATCACATTTTTGTCTGCTCCATTCACGATAAAATTTGTTTTTCCTCTGCAAGATCAACAATTAGAATAAGAGGAGAGGACCAGAGGGGGGGGAAAAAACCAAACCAACAACAACATAAAACGCAAAGAAACCTAACAAACAAGAAACATTAATCACGAGGAAACAAATAAAGGCAAGATTGTGACAAAATAAGGTTTGCCAAAACCCCTGTCTCTTTTCCTTGCCCTGCCCACCCACCCCCCCCAGCTACAGCAATGTATCTATATTTTCAGTTCACATTACAAATTTTAAGTACACCTTTTGAAATGTATCTGAGACACTTTTAAAAAGAATTACGGTTATAACAGCTACAATAGGTCCTACAAGAAATAACATAAAAATCAGTTGTACATTTTAGTGGGGGACACCACTATCATCATCATGGGTACCTCTCCTGTAATGAAGTGAATAAAATTTCCATCAAGACCCACACTAACTGTATCTCATATGGCAGGATGAAATCAACTGTTCATAATGCAATCAAATTATACGTTCCACCATTATAATTTCCAAATTAATCCTTAAAAGAACAAAACTGTATTTCGTTGAAGCATCTAAGATAGTTCTTTAAAATGAAAGAAAAAAGCTGAACTAAAATGAACCAGTCCATGTTAGTTTTATAAAAGAGAGGATATTAATATATACTCTATCGCTGCAATCTCACTCAAGCTGAGATTTGAAATGCATTATGTCTGGCATGCAAAACATCCTTTCATAAAGATAAATTCAACCATTGGTAGACCCAAAGGACTCTTGAGAAGAATAAATGCACTTATCCTGTATTTCCTGTTCTTCCAAATCAATAATTCCAGAGGATGTCCATTTGGAGGTTCAAGCCCCTTTCATGCAACCTACGAACCTCCCATGGGATCCAGCCAAAACTCAGGGCTGCATGGAACGCTCTCATGCCACAACCACCACGAGAGTCAGTACTGACTAAACAACCAGGCTTAAAAAGATTAAATTCCCTAATCTGAGAAATACTATAGAAGCAGAAGACTGGATATGTCCTAAGTATAGTTTCAGAAAACAAATCTTGCAGCTCAGCAATTTCAGTTTTTACTGTAAGGGATGTTATGACAGCTTCTCAGTGGATTCATATTTAAATATAACTTTAGTCCCCTCTTGCATCCTCCAAAACATCCATCACTCTAACTTCAGCCTTTTCATAATTTAAATGAATAATCTTCAGCTCCTAAGTACTGCTTTAGTCTGTTTTGACAGACAAAATTAATACGTCTTGCAGTTACTGTTGGAAAGTACTAGAAGCCCCAGTTATCAGATGCTTTGACCTTGCCCCTACAGCCAGTTATTCATGCTGTCAGCTAACTTCCACGGGTCTCTGTACCCAGCACCCTCGCCGGGAGCAGCCCAGCCCAGCTGCCCCGCAGGAGCTGGGAAGGGTCAAGCGATGCCAGCGAAGATCTGCTGTGACAGCCCAGTGTGGGACTCAGCAAATGCCGATCTGCCCCTAACAGCACTTTTAGAAAACCAGGCTTCCAGGTATGCCTTCGGCTCCAGAACATGAGAGGTTTTATGCTTTTAGAAATAGCGTCTATCATTAGAGGAAGGTAGGGGCTTTTACAGCCTTTATAGGGACAAATGTCCCAATGACCTCAGTGGGCTCAATTTAACCTGCCACGAGAGAACTGTAGAGCTACTATTGAGAAGAGGAGAAAAAAGTTCTACACATCTTTCTGTCAAAGTTGAGTTATTTGGGGGTTTTGCTTACTTATTTAGGAGGAGTTCTAGTTAATTTTAATAGATGCATACTTTCTGTCTTGGGACTTTTGACCTGCACTGAGCCTATAGATCAAGTTGGGGCCGGGGTGCAGGGAGATCAGTTCTCCGCTTGCACAAGTCTCTCAGAGTCTCCAGTCACAAACAGCTTTTCTGGCCAGTAAAAGAAAGTGAGCACACGAAGAGCAGTAATGTTATGATACCGTTGTCATGGTGTAGAATTATTATTCCATATATGAACTTTCCTTAAATTTGTCGTCAAAATCATATTCAACAGGTAAACCCTAAGTACAGGCTTGGGAGGCATAAGACCCTCATGGCCAGTAGCTTTAAGTGGGGTTGATAAAGAGCCAACAAGCTGGAACTGAATCTTGCATTATTTCCCAAGGTATAAAAAAGCTTTTACCAATATTAATTAAGATGCTTGGTGAATGCATTAAGAATCTTCTATTAATATCATCTCTTTAATAATGTACGATGACCATTTATGAAAGGTATTGTACTCACATGTGAAAGCATTCTGTTCAAAAAATACAGTGAAAAAGGATTACATGTTCCACTTTAACACATCATTTATAAAGCTCACCAGAAGGAACAAAATCCATGAGAAAAGATACAAAAATTGTTTATTCATGGGACATCTTCTTAAAGTCTAGAAACTATAAGAAAACTCTCTATATCCCCAAGGTATATTTTTAAAAGCTAAATTATCAGCTATTATTTTGTTAAACAAGAAATACTTCAAGCATTTACTCAGCCGCAGTTAAAAAAAAGCTGTAAATAAAAATTCTGTGTATTATCACCTACTTATTAAATCCATTAAATTGAAAAAATAATCATTTCTTTTGTTAAAAAAGAAAACTACTAAAACTTATAGCAGTGTTAAAAACTGCCAGGAACACATAAGATTTTTCCCAACTGATATTCCTCCCTTTCTTCCATTTTCTTCTCTTTTTGTAAATGGCTGCATATATATCGTCTCTAGAACATGGGGTTGAGATATGGTTATTACTATTCAACCGCTTAATGCTTTTACTTTTCCATGATTTACTCTTGAAGAATGTAATAGCAAATATATGTAATGACGAAAAATGTTTGCTAAACCAGCCAACTTTAACTAATGCTGCTGAAGCCACATGAGCAGAAAGCAAAATTAGGAATTTGTAAATGACAGTGTTTGGACTATTAGATTCCAAAGAGTGTTCCCAAATAATAATTTTAGCATAATGTACTGCTCTCCTTGGTTCCTTCTGTAGTCATCAGTCCTTCTAGAAAGCAAGGTGGAGCACGCAGTGGATGTAGCCACTGAACATCCCAACCTGTGGAGCAATCTCCCTCTTTCCACCAACAGTATGATGGATCCAGTTAGCTTCTGTGAATATCCTTCTTTAGGTTCAGAAACAGTATTTGATCTATAAGGTTTACAGTGTTTGCATCATGCATATGCAGAGGTGGAAATGTGCAATCTAGATGAGAATAAGGGAGAGCCGATACCAATTTTCAAAGTCTTTAAGAGGTTACTGCAGTTTGGGAGCGTGTCAGCATTTTCATTTTGGTATAATACAGTCAAACAACACAGTAGAAACGTGTTCACCCACAGTAATGCTCTTAAGCAGAAATCCACAGGTAGAAATGAAGTGAGCCCTTAGCAGAAACGCACACCAGGTACAGCAGCATAACTGGAGCACTCGGTGGATACTGTCACAAGGAAGAGAAATGCATCAGAGGCTGATTCAGACCAGGTTTTCATCCACAAACACAAGTTTAAGTCAGCTTGTATTAACTCAAAGTTAGCAGCTGTACTTTCACATTACTCATTACTTCTATGTGGCCTGAGTCTCCTGTGAGGAATTGTCTTGGATGACCATTTCATCCTTCCATGACTGCACATATGTTTAAATAAAGACAGTTGCACCCAAAATACCACAATCTGTAGCACTTAATTGAAAGCAACCCTTTGGGAACTGCTGCTCCTGATCAAAGAAACAATCGTGAGCCTGAACAAGATGCCGTTATCAGGGCCAGCAAGCACTATTTGTCTCAAAGATTTTCTTTCAGAGGAAAGCCATCCATCCCATCTCAGCATTCATGTCTCTCAAGTCCCACTCCTGGCTTCCTCCCTCTGACCTAATCCCTTCATTGCTCCTCTCTTTCCTAGGCTCTATGCATGACATCTTCTCACAACCACATCCTCTAGCAGGTACCTCTCCAGTTCCTCACTCAACTGCTTTCCCCCCACCCCAGGTCTATGCTGCCTAACCAGTTTGCTTTTCTGCACCCCACTGCTCCATCTGCTTCCCTGTCAAGCTGCCCTCTTACCATTTGCTATCCAGCTTTCCACTGCGATATGACATTTTGCCTTTCAGTTTCAGCACATACGGTTTCCAGTAACCAGATTAAAGTGACTTAAGTTAGAAAGAAGGCAAATATGTAAACAAGCAGCTATTAGATGTAAAAGCCTAAAGCAGGCTTCATCCAAGCAACATTCACATTTCAGAAAATAACCTTTTTCATTGCCTCAGTAAATATTGCCTGCAACTTCCCAACTGCTTTCCATCTTTCAGAGTCATTCTTTATGAAAGATACCTCCAACACACCCCTGGGCAGGGAAGAAAAATTCAGATTCAAATTAATTTATCAGGTCTTTCTCTTGAGAGGGAATGCTGCTGCTACCTAGAAAACCTTATCTGATAGCTTGGGAGTTAAAAGGTCGCGTGAGACCGGGATGTATCTTGGTTGAAGAATAGCCATTATCTTTTCACAGGCATGATGGCAGCTTCTTTCCCTGAAAAAAAAAAGCTCTTAAAAACATTTTACTGGACAGCATATAGGTCATGTAAAATTTTCCCCTCAGTGCCTCATAAATGTTGGCAATATAATTATGAAACTGTAAACAAACATGTGTTGCGGAATCATACTATTTATTGAAAAACATAAGTATGTAAGTTATAAATGCATATATGCACTATTCAGATTGGATATTAAGCCATTTTTCAACTACAACTCAGATGTATACGCAAAAAATTTCACTTACTAAGATTCACCACGAGTCCTGAATTATTAAACATACAACCTAAATTGGATATTGAATACCAATCATTATCACAATGTGAAAAAAACTTGCTCCCTTGAGACTGGACAATTTAATCAGCCTACAGGAAATAAATACTGAAAAAGTTAAATTTAGTGCTCAGTGAGTACTATTTTAACCTCCCTGGTTCAGCAAGATCTAAGGTTTGTCTCAGAAGTGCTATCTCTTCTCAAATTAACTTTACTCTCCCCATCCTTTCTGCCACTTGTTTATGCGATTAACAACAAATGAAAGAACAAAATCCTATATTGCAATTGCATTTCAGCTGCGGTGGGTCAACAACCACCCTTCTCCTACCATTAACTGAAAACTAACATTTAGATTAAAGCCCCAATTTTTTTTAATTATGAATATTTGCCTAATTTTTATCCTGTATTTTCATGAAGGAATACCGATGGCAATATCTAGTTTCTGCCCACAGAATTAGACAGTAGAAACCTGAAATAACAGCTGAATTGCAGGCTTAATGACATAAATTAATTTGCTGGTGTCCTGCCACCTGCTCTACAGGAACTCCTCAGGGGTGAAGCTGGGCTCTGTAACTGTGTGCGGTTAAGATTATAAGCGATGTTAAAACCAGAAATTTAACACCATAATACGTCATCTGGAAAACAGAGACTGAGCGAACATATTTGAAAAATAATTCCATCTAACAGTTCTCAAATATGAAAGTATAGAAAAGACTGAGCACTTAATAGTGCAGGTCAAACTCTGCAGAAAATGGCATGCACCGTTTAGCTCCAGGAAGGAATATGGTATCGTCAGCCCCGCTGACTACCTCCAAATTCCACAGCAGATCTGGTTTGTGAATGTCAGTAGAGCTTGGGATTCAAGAGCCCAGAAAGTCTTCTGAAGGAAAACATGAGCAGCTCTTAGTAAGAGCAGCTGATGGGTCGTGATTATGGGAGAGGCAGTCTATCTTGAAAGGAAAGTCCTCAGGAATCACAGAATCACAGCATGGCCAGGGTTGGAAGGGAGCTCTGGAGATCATCTAGTCCAACCCCCTGCTAAGGCAGGGTCACCTACAGCAGGTTGCACAGAGTCACGTCCAGGTGGGTTTGGAATGTCTCCAGAGAAGGAGACCCCACAGCCCCTCTGGGCAGCCTGTGCCAGGGCTCCATCACCCTTAAGGTAAAGAAGTTCTTCCTCATATTCAGGTGGAACTTCCTGGGCTGCAGTTTGTGCCTGTTGCCCCTTGTCCTGTCGCTGGGCACCACAGAGAAGAGCCTGGCCCCGTCCTCTTGATGCTCATCCTTAAAGTATTTATAGACATTGATAAGATCCCCTCTCAGTCTTTTCTTCTCCAGGCTAAACAGGCCCAGCTCTCTCAGCCTTTCCTCATCAGGCAGATGCTCCAGTCCCCTCATCATCTCCGCAGCCCTCCGCTGGGCCCTCCCGAGCAGTTCCCTGTCTCTCTTGAATGGGGGAGCCCAGAACTGGATACAGCACTCCAGATATGGCCTCACCAGGGCAGGGCAGAAGGGGAGGAGGCCCAGTTCAAATGCACCAAAGTAGTTTTATTTTGAATTGGTGGACACGTATCAGCGATTTTTTCTACAATGGGTAGAATAAAGATATTTTTTCCCTCTAAATAAACCATCCAGAAGTAAAATTGCTCAGAAACTGTCCACAAAACACGGTGAGTTCAAAACGCCACTTGTGAGAAAAATGAGACCAAATGGAAACAGCTTACACAAACAGGGAAAAACTCCGTATTTCATGACATGTGCCATGGCTCTCCACAGCTTGCAAGTCACCGACAGACAAGTCACAGAACAACGCACACTAACTCCTGCTTTCCATGGCACTACCAGCTCTCACTGATTAACCACAACATGATGGAGCATACAGAATTCATGTTTACATGGCATTTGGCGTGTTTGCTCTGTGCAAGATTTTGCAGTCCTGAGTAATTCTTTTACCAAGGTTTAGTCCCTCCTCAGCACTACTCTCTAATGGTGATTTGTTCCATCAGTGTGGTTTGCCTGCTGTCCATTGGGGAGCAGGACACCTAAAAGGTGATCAGAGCACCTCAAAACTAAAAAGACAGGTTACCAGCAAACTCGCTTCTTCATCCTGTCTTTTCCTTCTTGATTTTTTTTCATTTTATGTAGCGAAACATGGCAATCTCAAACACCATTGCCTCGGAAACACCAACATGTTCAGAGGTACAAAGAGCCATAACAAGGAATAAGCCATGAACTGAAACGTAAGCAAAAGGTCCATCCGTCCTTGAACTCCTTCTCCTGCACCCAAAAGCACAAAGTTTAGTCACATATACAGAAAAATTTCAACTGTTTCCGCCTGAGTGCTAAGACTGCTAGAAAAAATTTACAGAGTTCAGCTGTACCTGTTGTTGTTGTTGTTTGTTGCTTTACACAATTAAAAGGGGAAAACTCTGGAGCACTTAAAGCACCTTATCACTGCCCATTTAACAAACACAAAAAGATGCCTCTTGTGTCTGGCAACTGCAATGAAACAACCTCATTCGTCTGAACCAAAGGTTAAGCAGCTGAGAAGCAAAAGCAAAGCACTAACTAAACAAGGTATTTCCCAAATCAAGCCACAAACAACAGAAAGCATTAGCTGGATGAATTCCTGGCTGATATCTTGACTCTCAAGAAGCATGACTTCACAGGCTATGAATTTCAAAACCACCACCTCTGAAAGGATTAGAAGTTTAACGGTCATTTCTCTTAATACTATCACACTGCCTCATCCTTGCCCTCAATGAAAAACCTGCTTGTTGACTAGACAGGCTAAGAGATGCTCAGATGCAGAACTGGCTAGGCCCACTTTTCCAGAAAAAGAAAAATATCATGGGCCAAAATCATATTTTTTTTAATTTAGATGAGGGATTTAGATGAAAATACAGTGAAGGCCAGTTTCTTCAGGTTGCTTAACCAAATAAGGATTTTATCACAAATGAGGCAATTAAAATTTCTAAGAACTGGCAAGCATCTTCATCTCAGCAGCCACAGTAGCCCTCCTCAGAAACTGCCCGCTGCATATGGTTGGGTTTTTTTTTATTTTCATTTGTGCCTTTCCATTCTCCTTTGAGAGAACACTTCTTGCTCCAAGGCAGGTACTCTTCCCTTCATCCACACCTGGGATACTGGATGCAATGAAGAATACCTTCCAGAAGTTACGCCCACAACACTGGTCAAAAGCTAGCCATTTAAAAATATTTACAATATTTTAATAAGAATTTTAATAAGTATTCTATTGTTATTAACATAATGTACATACATAAAACTAGACAGTGAAATCCAACTTGGGTGCCTAAACAATCAACTAACTTCAAATGACTCAGCCTTTAAGAGTCACTAAATGAGTTATCAGCTAAGTCCCATCACATTCAGTGGAAACTTTGCTGAGGAAATCTCAGGATTATCAAAAGAGAAGTTCAGAAATTAGAAAGACAGAAATTAAAAAGTGTTACTTATGCACATAAACATAAGATATTTCTAAACTTCAATATATGATATGGAAAATATGCTAGTTAATCTTTATTCTCTGTAATTAGAATGAGTAAACACTAATTGCCAGAGAATGTGCAATTTTTATAAACAGATATTCCTCCAAACTTTCACAGCCACCAAAGATGATTATTCACACACACAAATCCAGGAAGTCTATTTCAGCATCTTTTATTATGGACTAAAAACTGAATCCACACTCTGTAATGATGGAAAAAATTGTTAGCAATACTGCCTCTAGAGAGGGTTGGGTTTGGGTTTTGTTTTAAGACCCTAATTACTTGTTTTCCATCTCGCTATTTTTTGCTGTCGGCTTCAGTGCTATCAGTTGTAATTAAAAACATAAAGTATTATAATCCTGCTTATAACCCGCCTCTACAAACAATCATAAATTCCTAAATCAATGCAATACAAGTCATTGTCCAAGCATATATATCTTAAATACTACAAGTGTTAACTAGGTAATCACTGGTAATCATATTTCTCCTTTGATTTTTCTTTCCAAAACAACCCTGTCTTTCCAATCCCTAAAATAAAATACTTAATTGTCTGTGTCAGACTGAATGCTGCTGCTTGCTCTGTCACTAACTAGCAGTCTTAACAATTAATGGTCGTAACAGAGTGCCAAAAGAATCACAGCCTTCTACCTGTGACCACATCGCCTGCCCCTCCACCAGAAGAGAGATCCCTGCGACAGGACAAGAGGAAACGGCCTCAAGTTGCACCAGGGGAGGTTTAGATTGGGTATTAGGAAAAACTACTTCACTGAAAGGGTGGTCAAGCATTGGAACGGGCTGCCCAGGGAGGTGTTGGAGTCACCATCCCTGGAGGCATTCAATGAAACTGTAGATGTGGTGCTTAGAGACATGGTTTAGTGGTGGGCTTGGCAGGCCTGGGTTAATGGTGGGATTTGATTATCTTAAAGGTCTTTTCCAACCTAAGCGATTCTATGACTCTATGACAGCATCTACAGACAAAGCAGACAACATTTTCATCCTCGGCAAGTGCCGCTGGATCACTGTATGATGTCTCCGTGCCGCGGTGGCCTGAACAGAAGGTTTGTTCACTATGGTGAGGACCTGCATAAAACCTGCAGTCTACTCCCCACCCTCTCCCCATCCTGCTTATCTAGACATGCATTTCTCTGATGTAAGGGCCAGATCACGCCGCATTGTGCCTGTATAATGAAGTGTGGATTCTATGTGGGTTCTGTAAATAATTTAATATGACCTAAAAATCCGCAGTCGTATCAATGCAATACTTTAATGTGGAAAGCTTGATAGGGTTTTTCCTAACTGTACTATTTCAATACTCCAATGGCTAGACAAATGGAATGAAAGACCTCCACACTTCCAGTTTCATACAACATTTCTCTGATTTACAGCCTCAGGAACGGAAAAATAAAAAGATCCAAAACACAGCCTGCTCTTGCAAGAAGACAGGAAAGGAAATGAATAGCTGGCCTGCCTCTACAAATTCAGGTCCTCCAAGACAGACAGCCAGTATCATGAGGCAACTGACTGAAGTAAAAATGAGGCTGTGCACGCCATTTATTCCCAAAAGGATGATCCCCTACACTAACTTCATACTTTTCAGTAAGGGTTACTCTGTAGTAATATGGAGGTTCACGGAGAGTTTGAAGTCCACGTTGCTTCTTATATACAACTTCTTACTGGACCGTGCTTTATCCTGCCCCCTTCAATTGCCTTTTCCATGTCCTGCTTCCAGGAAATGAGTGCTCCTGCTGACAAGCTTGTGCCTGCTAAGCTCAGCAAAAAAAGACAGCCTGCCACTTCGTACAGGAGCAGCAAAACAAGATCTGAAAGGTCCTGCCCTGAGGAGAAGCACTTGTTCCTCCCCATTCCATACACCAGCCTAGGAATCAAGCAGAGCGCAACCCCAACCCAAAGAGCGAGCTAACGCTGCTCACAGGGCACAGGGAGCAGCAATGCACAAATTCAGGAGCTAATGATAGGTAATCAGGAGCAAGGAATGCAAGTCACTGAACAAAACCAAACACTATTATTTGACCTCCCACTCCCTTCCAGACATTCCCACCCATGCCTTTTGTACTGCAAGCCAGAGCATGGGATAAGAAACAGACTGTGTAATTCCTTTCAACTCTCCAGATGAGCACAAACTCAGGGGCCCTGCCCTCATCTTCCTCCAAGCATTCCTTTGCGCTCTTGCTGATAACTCAGCATTGCTCCGCAGAAAGAGAGGAGCAGAGTGAGATAACATGATGGATACGTGACTGGCCTACTGACCTCTTCCCACATAGTGCCATGGGATTTTTCTAATAGACTCTGTTTTATGCTATTTGCTGGTTTATTTTTGTAACCAGTCTTTCATACACAGCAGATGGTGTTCTGGAAGAAAAGACCACAAGAACTGTAGTACTGTTTCAAAGCAAAGATCCATCTAGCCCGAGAGCCTACTTCTAACAGGGGGCATGAAAAGATGACCAAGAAAAAGTACGAGAACAGGATAATCAAGCACAGCATTGCCAGATATGGTTATTCTTGCTAATACTCCATATGCTTTCAAGCTCAGGGAATTCCTTGGTTGGCTTTAGTTTCTAAATAATCCTCAGTGGCTTCCTTCTTCATGAACTCATCCAGCCTCTCGTTAAACCGCAGGCATCTGCAATACCCTTTGGCAACAAGCTTCATATGCCTAGTACCCATTGCATAGAAAGCCTGGCTTCTGCACGCTCCGAACCTGGTGCTAGCTGTATTTATGCAGGTGTTAGAAGTTTTATTTTTATTACGCCTTTTAATAATTTCAAACATACAAAGCTTGCAGGCTTGCAGTCCATAGCTTTCCCAAGCTGTGTTCAAGATAATGACATTACATCTGCCACCTTACATATGAAAACCATTTTAGCCAACCACTTACACCATTAGTAATTCACCTTTTTCATTCTTGAGCACCTTCACGATGTCTGGCCAGCACCACCTCATCCTGGAAATGTGCTACTGCCAGTTTAGTCTATTTGCTTCAAAACCTCTTTCACATTTGTTTTATCTTCAGACACAGCCTCTATGTCTTCAACAAGAAAGTTTTCTGTAGCACGAACCTCTCCAGTTTCTCCCAGAGACACAAAGAAGTCACTTGCCCTCCCTGGTGGGCATTCTGCATTCTCTGCTCCACCTCTCCTCGGCTGCTCGTTGTTTCAATTGGCAACCATGTGAGACAGTAGCAGTCACCTCTAGTTCAGGCAAAGCAATTTTGCAAAACCTTAGGTTATCACCTATGATAGTTAGAAGCAAATGGATTTTTCATGGGGGCTGGAAAAAGAAAAGCCAGGTGGTTTTTAAAGAATACAATTATCTCTTCTGACCCTCACATCTTTTAGTTTTGCTTAGTGAAGTCAGTGAAAAACAGTTTTTTACTTTGTACAGTTTTACGTAAAGTCTCACGCCCAAAAAAAAATCCTTAATTCACAACTGAATAATCAAATCACTTATTTTTGTCCACGGTTTGCACACTCAATGTCAATTTTAAATGGTCAGTTTTAGACCCCTTTAAAAGGTTTGAGGGGAGCATAAAACAGGGATTTCCACAATATATTGTTATTCACAACCAAAATAAAATACAAAGTCAATAGAAAAATGAAACTCGAGTGGGGAGCATTCACATCAATTTGTATATCCCCACCCAGAATTGCACAGGAATGTGCTGGTCACTGACCTTCTGTAAATAAGTCTTTTTTGCTATGTGCCTTATTTATAGCAAATATATTAGAGATCTTTTTACATCCTTTCCAGCTTCAGCTTTGACATAAGAGTTTGCTTTTTCTTTACTAATCTGACAAACCTTCAATGGCATGGGCCTTATCCTGGAAGGCATCACATGCAAAGGGCACAAATGGAAAAACCTCCAGAAATACTCAACTTAAAGACAGACAAGTGAGCCTGAGTCACAGAAGAAAAAGGCACTAAATGTAATCAGCTTAAATACTGCTTTTGGTATTTTTAAATTCATTAGTATTTTTAGGTAATGTTAAAAGTAATCCTGAAGGGCTCTTGGGAACAGAGGATCCTGGGTAAAGCAAGTATTTGCTATAATTTGATTCTGATATGAATATAACAGATGGAATTGTCTGGAATATATTTATAACAAAAAGACTTTACAAGTCACAGCATTTTGACCTGATCATCCTGGCATACAGGTATGCAACTCGTCTCTACAAGCTCTTCTTTAACTGAGGACAGAATGAAAACAAATGAATTTGAATAAGAATGTACTCCAAACAAAATGTTACTTAATTAAGGAAACTCCTGTTATTTTCCTATTGCAGGAAACAAATTTCAGCTGACAATTACAACGTAAGACTTTTATATACATATAATTTTAACATATTAAAGGACCTTACTTCAATATTCATACCAAAATTTAAACATGACTTGCAGAATAACATATAAAGACAATTAATTTTCATTAGAAGATATTAATTTTTATAATATCTTGTAATCTTCACAACTCTTCTTCTTCATGCATTGCTGCTGCTATCAATATGCAATTTATTTAGATTATCTTAAGTATTCTATATATTCACCTATAAAAAACCAAGATTCTTTGTTTTGTCTTTTGAAAAAAGATATTGATGATTTGTCTTCCCCCTATGTTTAAGGGCTATCAACATCTCTGGCAAAGTCAAGGTGATGAATTAATTAAATCAATTAAAAAATCAATTTCTATCGACGGCATCTACATTCTTTTTCAAAGCAAAAATATTCCAATCGCTGATTGGATGAATAAGAAACAGAAACATAAGGTTAATTATTAAAATTAGTATTATGAGTCAAACTAATACAAACAGGATAATCAGCCAGCAAGAAGTAAATAAGAATTACAAAAGGACTATGCTAGTTTAAGATAATGGTTTTCTACTTTCACATTAATGCTATGTTCGGGGGTGGGGCAAAAAAAAAAACCCAGTGGTCATACCCCCGGTCCTTCGGTTGTTTGCACAATGCTGAAACTCAGACAAACCCAAGATTAAGATTGCAAAGAAGCAGACTTCTCCTCTGCTGTCAACACTTTTATATTTGTGTTGCTTGGCTTGACTCCTTGATCTCCAAGGACCGTCCTGAAGATCACAAGCAGATAGAGAACCAGAAGAGCAAAGAATATTTAAGTAGCAGAATTACTCAGTGGGAATATGCAGGTGTTGCTCTGCAAATACATTAAAATTCTGATGTTTTATTTTCAAGTTCCTTTCTAGCCTGCACAGGTTAGATTTAAGAACAGGCATTAAAACAGCACGCTATTTCAACTGAACTGATTATTCTAATCATTAAACGAGCAAACATTTAAAGTTTTACACTTGGCATTCACCTAAAGTAAACAAAGCAAACTAGATAATTTTATACCGCACATTTTTTTTGCAATATCTATTTCTTGAGGACAAGGAAGGTGTTGATTTGATCTTGAGCCACAAAGGCAAAATCAAAACCCAGCTTTTATAGTGTCAAGCAGGCAATTCTCCCCTGAAATCCATGTTGGACCGTCTCTGACAATGGAAATTGGCAGAGGAAAAGTCTCTGTTCTTTGCGGTTACCAGCATTTCAGTGCAAATCCCTTCTGGTATGTGTATTATACCACAGCAACATCACTCCTCATGTTCTACCAAAAGTCTCCATGACACAACTCCTGAACTTAAAAGCAGACAAGCTTTGGTACCAGGACACTCACCTGAAAAGTGATTTCTGATAATCAGTGCAATGCATATAACATAAACTTCCTCTGTAATGTTTGGGACTTAATAAACAAATATGGAAAAATTATGAGTCCCTTTGGAAATGAGCTCTGTGCAAGTCTCATACTACAGATCAAATACTGTTTTTTCAATATTGTCTGGTCTGATCCTATTGTATGTGCTTTCCTGTGGCATAAAGGGTTGCTGTGTCACTGCACATTTCAGCCCATTTTCACCCCCACAGAGCTTGCAGATGAGTCTCAGATGCAGATGACTATGCCAAGAGGCAAAAGAGAATTCAGCATTTAACTACAGAACTGTTGAGTCTTTACTCGTCGCAGGTTCAATGCCCAGGTAAGTGA
Source organism: Ibycter americanus (assembly GCA_035590275.1). Taxonomy (NCBI): domain Eukaryota; kingdom Metazoa; phylum Chordata; class Aves; order Falconiformes; family Falconidae; genus Ibycter; species Ibycter americanus. The sequence goes on along the minus strand of JAVJGI010000035.1, from coordinate 8,086,450 downwards.
AAAGAAGTCTTCCAGATGAAGTGGAAACCTTCGCAAGACCTGTATCAGCCTAATAAATGATGTTACACACTTAGAAAATTTGGACAGATGCAATCAGCAGGATTTTTCTTCCTCCTTGAGTCAGTTCCGTCGTTAAAAATACCTCTGAAAGACTGACTGTTTCCTAAATTAATTCTTCAAAAGATTCAAGGCAATAGACAGCTTGTTCACTCACAAACACCAACTTCAAGCAAAGGAAAAGGAAAGACAAACAGCGACAGTGCAGTAGCAATAGTTACAACGTCTTGGAGTAACTCCCAATTTGGGAAATTAGGACAGACAAAGTACTCTTGAGTATTTATAGTGCCATACCAAAGTTGGTAGAATCCAGCAAACCTGTCATACCATCCTAGAAATACATCATTTTGCTTAGAATCCAGAACTTAAGTAACACAATTTATTGCCTCAAATCCTAATTGTAACACCCAATCAAGCAGATGCTTCTGTCACATTTTGTAAGGTGCACCTTATGAAGCCTGAAATTCAAACAATTAAAATCAAATTACAATCATTTATCTGACTGGTTTGCAAAGACTAGATTTCAGTTGGCATTATATTTTCCATTATGTCAAATATTCCACATCCAAACCCCTTCATATTCTGAAGTGGAAAAAAAGCCAAAAGACAGTCACAACCTTCTGCAGCTCTGTTCTGGAAAAATAAAAAAAACTTTTTACTTTTTTAGTTTCAGTGTAACATTTTGTTCTAGATATACATATATATTGTTAATACAAGCTTATGTTAGCAAAAATCAGAACCAGTAAGCTGCTTCGATGCAAACAGTTCATGCTAAAAGGTTTTTTTTTTCCCCTAGAAGCAAAAATTATCCATTAGCTTCAATTTTATTTTTTTTTAAATCAGAACTTCAAGTTTTTGATCAACATTTTCCTAAAGGAAAAGCACTCCTTCAGTCTTTTAAATTGAAAACAGGCTTCCGTGCCACTGGAAAACCTGTTGATGTTACTGTTAAAGAGAAATAATAATCATTTTTCCTGTCTAATGTAACTTTATTTTCTTGGATTTCTATGCAAAGCTTCTAGAATTTAGTAAAATAACTCCCACACAAGCACCAACACTAGAACAAGTACGGCCTCAAAATTATACGTTGTACTACACTTAGGATGTACACATTTTAAAGGTACTGCAGCCTGGTCCAGATCGGTTCAGCCATTATTCTCCTATTAACCCACTACAGTATCTCTTTCCATCTGTAATTCAATGCATTAGGTAATGAGCTATGGCAATTTGCAAAATGTTTTTTAAAACTGTGCTCTAAATCACATCAGAGACTACAGACAAAACTGAGTAACACGGCTATTATTTTCAAAGCATTTCCATAAAATTATGAGACCAACAACCATTTCATAGCTTTGGTAAAAATAAAAAACAAAAAAATGATGCAGCCACAGAATAAAACCCAAGACCATTAAACTCCACTGCATTTTATAATGTTTTTTTCAGAGAGATAAACAATATCTACACCGTTTAAAGCTACTTAAACACAAGTATCACTGCATAAATAGTCAACAACACAGTTTCACACCGCTGACAATAATTTCTATCACAGAAGAGGTATGATACAACCTGCCAGTATTTGCCATTCAAATGATCTGGCATACCACTATGTTTAAAATTATTCTGAAAAGAAAAAGAAAAAAAACAAAATCAAAACAAACCAAACAAACTAAAAAATGGTTTTTTTACAAGCCAGGAAGAGTTTGGAGTTTGCAAAGTATTTTCAAAGCGAGCCATCGTATGGTACTTCCTTCCACAACGCCATCTGGAAAAATCTCTTCCGTACAGAATAAGGATCTCTCCGCCGCCCATGTCAGTTGTCAGGACATCCACTCCCCACTGCCAGATTTCAAAGCAGACACTTGTTTTCACAACGGGAAGGCACCAGCAACGTGCAGCCGGAGACTCCTGAGGATTTGCCTGCTCGGTGCGCAGTCCTGGGGGATCCCAGGGGTGCTGAGCAGCAGTGGAGCCACAGGAGTGAGCAGCTCAGGGAAGGGCTTTTAAGGTACCTCTGCCTGTGAAAATGGCATGCGCCCCATCTTCTGCGGGCCTTCACCTTCACCAAGCAAAGCAAATGCCAGTGAGGCATTAAGAGAGTTTAAATCTGGACAAAACCTAAAAGGTGAATGGAGCCTGAGCCTGGCCCCTGAGCCCATGCCAGCCATGATGCCTCCAAGCAACACAAAACCTTCCTGCTCCCTGAATTCTGCTTTTCCGCATCACCCCTCCTTGGTTTTCTTTATAATGTACAACCCAGCAGCCTTCTAGGCAGCCGGCCTTCACCCAGCGTGTCCACAGACACGTTACCGACAGGAACACGATACACAACCTAAACAGGGATTATACAGAACATCGGCTGACAATCACTTTTCCCTCACAGCATTCAGGATTTTTTTGAATTGCTGAAGTTGCTTTTTGTAGCCTACTTTATCTCTGATCAACCTTTCTCCTCTGTTACAGGGAATTTGTCCAACAGCCTTGTCAGAGTATCACCGCAGGGTAAATCTGAGTTGTCACTCTCATTCCTAGTTTTAGATCTCAGTGAGACTCAACCAATGGGACATTCGCTCACAGCACACACCAGAAATTTTACATTAATTTATGCCAGGGAACCAGTTTTTAACAACCTTATAATATTTTGAAAACTCCCTTTGTGCCAAGATCCTTCACATGGGACAAAAGTTCCTTTCTGTATATGCAGGAGCCCTAGTTTGTGTTTGTACTGTAGTTGCGCCTGAATTTTAATGCTTTATAAGCCTTGCTACAAAATGTCTGTTCAACTGTATTGCATGTACTTTTTTTCCCCCCAGCTTCCTGGAAACCACGCTCACTCATCTGCAGCAGTGAAGACACCCATACGAATTCCTCTCCCCCCACAATCTCCTCAATACAGCGTTACAAGCTCCCACCTCGCATTTCTTCAATTCCGTGAGAGGGTGACAGTCTGCAATAACAATGTGCAAGCTAAAACTTTCCATTTTCTGTAGCCTTCAACAGGTTCCTAAAACCTGACAGCAACGCAGATTTCTCAGACAAGTAAATGCCAGTATAAAACTAACTTTCAATTAAAATACACCTTCTTATAATATTTTTGTTTGCAACCTTATCCTAAAGACCTGGCCATCATTTCTAACATCAAGATTCGGTGTGTAAAAAGCTTGAGGTATCTGAAATTTTTGAGTGGTACTCACCACTCCTACAGACAGGCATAGATTTAGAAAAACCAAGGAGAAGCGGGGGGGAAGAGAACCTAGTCTGGAGTTAACCTTTTTGCAGCCAACCCTTTCAACTCACCTCGCTCTCGTACCTAACACTTGGGGTCATCATACAAGAGCTGCTGCTTGCAGGTCAGCGCTGTCCCTGCCAGACCGGAGCAGAGAGGCTTTCCATTACAAAATACATACTCCTTCCTTCTCTCCCCTCCTCTGTTCTCATCAGAGCCATACCCATCCTTGCTTTACAGAGGTGATGATTAGTCATCTCTATTAGTTCAATGTTTTGCACTACAGCTTTCCACTACTGAGCAAAGTTTTCCAGTTCTGAAGAAGCTCTTCCCTTCTCATCTTCCTCTTTTTCCTCCAAGAAAAGAGAAAAAAACTTGATACTGGGTAGATTCTGCAGCTAGAGGCACCCTTCTGAAACATCTTATTTTACAGAAATATGCTATTTCCAACCAACCCATTCTTATTGTTCATTACTATACAACTAGCTTTTTTATTGCAAAATAACACTGCACAAGAAATAATTCTTTTGCAGATTTCATTCTTTTGCTATTTTTCATCCAGCTCGAATGTATACACACCATAAATAAGCTATAATTTTGGTTCTAAAACAGCTGTCATCTCTTATGAAAACTTGCTGCTCACAAGCAATGTTTGTTTCACATTCAATCCTATAAAGATATAATACCCATAATTATGCTATTGTTATTAAGGCAATCATAACAGATACCATATGGACTTTAAAGTGGCTTTGGGTACAATTCTTTAATAAACACAACATTGCTAACACATTTTGCAAGAAAAATCCATGCCACAAACGGCACGCTATTGGTAACATACATAGCTTGCTCTGTTGGTTTTTTTGGGGGTTTTTTACACTGTATGTACTGAGAATAACAATGCAACTCATAGCTTCTATTGATATCTCACTTTCAAAGGCTCTCCAGACTCACTGCACATCATGTTTTTAATACAACAGTGACTGCATGCCAGAATTCAATGCTCCTGCAAATATGCCAACTTGTAGCTACTTTCAAAATGAGCTACTCACCAGGAATTAGTGCCAGCGTAAATCAATGGCACATTCAGCTAGATGTTCTAGCTCTACAAAATGAATTATACGCCATATACAGTCCTTTTGTACATGTCTGTCTTTTTTGCATCTTTATTAATGAAAGCTGAAAAGGCTAGAAATGAAGTTCCAGAAGGCCGTCAATTATCCAGCCAAGGGTTAGCAGAACAGGAAGCAATTTTTTCTACCTGCACGTTAAATACTGGATAGATGTTTTAGAATAAAATCTGCACTGTCTAAACCATTTAACCCCTTCTCAAAAAACACCGTTTCCTTTTGGTCATTACTGCTGTAACACACACAGAGCGGCTGGATGCTCACAGCTACACAAGCAGTCTACTAATAGCCGAGTGCTGGGGTGTCGTTGGCAAAAAAAAAAAAAAAAAAGCAACTTACATTGCAAAAGCTATTGGGCAGCAGATAATTGGGGGAAGTAAAGTAGAACTTTTGAATGCTCAAACACAAACCTTCTGCTTGCTAGCTGCAGCTGGTATGGACATAAGACAGCACCATGAACTAGGAGGCAGATCACACACTGCACTTCCGACAGACTAGGAAAATGCGGGGTTTGGGGAGTGGGAAGAAGGAAGTGACGATGCTGGTTGCAGAACAGATCCTGGAGCTCAGGCTCAAGCACAGAGACAAATATCAGGGGCACCTGGGGACCATGGCCAGTGATGCTCAAGGCAGGGAACAGCAGGCAGTGGCACAGCATGGATCAACCCGACTTTGGGTCCCACCTCCCATGGGCAGCACCCTCCCCGCTGGGAAGGGAAGCAGGGACCTAGTGAAGGTGACACTGGGAGGGTGCAATGTGAGCACAGGATCATTCAGACAGGGTAAAGCCTCTCATCTTGGTTTTTAAATAAACTGCAGTCTCCAGATCCCCTAGGGACTGTAGGAATCCTCTCCCCCACCTCCCTTTTTTTTTTTTTTTTTATGTTTCTCATTCATGACATGGAGTTTGTTTCCTTTTTTAAAAAAGAAGATGCTGCCAAGTTGCACACTTTACCAATACGCAGTGCTCTTTACTGAAAAATCTGATAAGCCTGAGGGCTGTCCACACTTACAGACAGTACCCCTGACCAAACAGCAGGTAGGTTTTAGAAGTAATTGAAGCTCATAGAGTTGTGATTGTGATATAGGAGAGGATAGCCTGCTCCGTGGAACTAAACATTAATTTGCAGAAGTTTCAGGGGCCTGATCATGTCCCATTTATAAAACATTCTTATTCACTATCCTTTCATTCCCTTCAGATATTCAATCAATTTTCCATTCACATCTCAAAAGTGCGACTGCCTTACGAGTCGTGTGCATTTGTACCATGTGTTAATCATCTCCTCCTACAGAACCAGATTCCTTTATCTACTACAACCTCAGAGGCACATGTCTAATTTCACCTGACTTCACTATTCAGAGATAGTATATCGTATTTATTTTAGTATGGATTATGCACAGTGCCTTAGGTGCTTACACTATGGGCATTTTATAAGTGTAAACTTGATTGATTGGTCACAAGACTGTTTTGGATAGCTGTAAAATGGATTTGGCCCCCAGCCACTGTTTGCTCAGCACAGATATACTGTAGGACAGAGATAACTTAACATTTCAAGAATTCATAATGAATATGCTAAGAAGTATTACAAACCCATATTTGTACGGTTGATATTATACATGCATTTCTAAACATTTCTCAATAGCAATGCATACTACAACATAGAAGAGAATTCTGGTTGGATATTTATCAGCAAAGAAGCCTTATGAAAATGTGTTTTCAATAACTGGTGTGAAGTCAGCCCACTCTCTGCTGATTAGATACAGTCGCAGTTCAGAAACAGCTCTATTCAGCATAGTAGGAAGCAATCACCCGCTGTATGCAGGCTTGAATTGAGAGCTTCATGCTTTATCCTGAATGACTAAATGCAAAAAGATCAAGGAGACTGCATTAATTGCCATTTTCAACTTGAATGCAAAAAGAAACCCAAAATTTAACTCAACATCTTCACCTGGATTCTCTTTACACAGCTTCTTCAAGTGCTGTTTTAAAAAGTCCACTTTGTAAGATTAACTGACTATAGTAATGTCGTTTTACCAAAGCACAAAAGCACCAATATCCTAAGAAGCCATGGTTTTTATATAAACTATACAAGCTTAATGTCAAGATTGTTTCTCATATACAGAATAGTCGCTTCATATCATTTTATGCTTCCCGTTCAGGTTACTGACGTGACTTTTCAGACTTAGCAATTATAAAGGAGCCCTCACCATAAGCTGATGCACCTCTTCTTGAAATCTGGTATTTAAGAGTATTAATCTTGAAGGAAGAACCAAGAAATCTTCAAAGCATTTAAGTCATCAGCATAACCATTTCACATATGAGATTAAAGCAAGACAAAACACAGTTCCTTCTAAAGCCTTAACCTTCTAGGACTCTGCAGTTTCCCAGTACTGAACTGATAATGAAGAAGATTGCAGCCTTTACAGCCAACCATGTGATGGATCATCCGCTGTTGTTTTTCTGTGTTACCTTCAAATAATATTCAAACCAATAAATTTCAGTTTAAAAGCATGTCATGGTTTAACCCCAGCCAGCAACTCAGCACCACACAGCTGCTCGCTGACTCCCCCCTGCAGCGGATGGGGGAGAAAACTGGAAGAATAAAAGTGTGAAAACTGGTGGGTTGACATAAAGACAGTTTAATGAGATAGAAAAGGGAGGGAAAAGAAAATAACAATAACAATAGAACTATAAGACACAAAACAAGTGATGCACAATGCAACTGCTCACCAGTTGCTGACCAATGTCCAGCCAGCTCCCGAGCAGCAGCCCCCAGCCAGCTTTCCCCCCAGTGTATACACTGAGCATGACATCACATGGTATGGAATATCCCTCGTGCCAGTTTGGGTCAGCTGTCCCGGCTGTGTTCCCTCCCAGCTTCTTGTGCCCCCCAGCCTGCTCGCTGGCAGGGCACAAGAAGCTGAAAAGTCCTTGACTGAGTATAAAAATTGCTTAGCAACAACTCAAAACATCAGTCTGTTATCAACATTATTCTCATCCTAAATCCAAAACACAGCAGTGCACCAGCTACTAGGAAGAAAATCAGCTCTATCCCATCCAAAACCAGGACAAAGTGTAATTCTCTTATTTTAATGTATTTGCGTATTAACATCTGTAATATGTGGTAACATTACAGCTGTCTTGATTTCAAACATTTGAATTTTATATTTTTAAAATGCTACACATCTGTGTTTATTTTTTTAAACAAAAGAAATCAGGCTGATCCTGATTTATTTAAAAAATCTTTTACAAAAAGGGGCAGATTACTGAAGTATTGAGTAAAATATGTATGGTCCAGGTTCTTAAAAACATTTGAGAAGGAACTTGTTTTTAATCCTTATGCTTTGAATAACCCTTTCCGTATCAACTCACACATATAACTCTCTTTATTGCTAGTATAAAGCAAAATCAGACAACTTGGGCAATACTAATAAGATATCTATGACATTTTTAATAGCAAATTATATTAAATAATTTAACTTATGCATATTTTTAGAACACTCTTTGATACTAGAGTTTTCACTTCATACCCACAATAAACTAAAGACTGAAGTGATACCAATACAATGAGCAGCATTTTTCTTTCTCTGGTGTTTAATGAATCCGTGGATTTTATTTCAAGAACTGCGCTGTATCTAAGCCCACAGCCAAACCCTTTACACACTCACACAGCAGCCAGGAAGGCAATGGGAACGGGGGACTTTTTTCCACTGAGCTTCTGCGGTCTAAAGAAGAAACACACATTTCTGACAGTAGAAGAGGCAGGTGGTATACCTCAGTTACCCAGAGCACCAACAAGTTCAGAAAACCAACACCAACCTTTAAACAGGAGAATGCTTCCTTTTAAGAAGCGTGCCATGATCAGACAGAAAATATTCCGTGTTATGTTGTAAGAATGTAAGAATGAAACTTGGTAACATAATGAATGGACTAGCAAAGTGTTTTGGAGAGAGTCTTACTTCTCCTTACAAAAGAAGTGGTCCAACCGCAAACAGCATGGAACTCTCTCGTGGGCCTCTACATTTCTGACACAATAATTTGACAAACCCCAACCAAGGACAAAGCAGCATCCGTCCAAGCCAGATACAGGCACCTCTTCCTACATTCTGAGTCAAGTCAGACTGGAATCATGAATCTTATCTGCCAGAAAATATGTCGGATTTTCCCCCTATAATAAAGCCTGAAATAATTTCCAGGTGGTGTCTCCAAAAAACCTCTGCTGGACACCACCGTAGAAGCACTGCTAAGGAAAAGCCACCTTATCGCTCTTCATGACAGTCCTGACATTAACTTACAAATATCCTTGCAGACTGATTCACTGCAGCACCAAAGCATATGTTCACCTCTAAGAACACACACAGTCACAACTGACGTCAGTGAAACGAGGTCCACGCTTAATGGTTTGCTGGATCAAGTCCTAGTCCACAGTTGTCTACCCATAAGCAGCACTTCATCTGTTGCTGACGACCTGTGTGTTAACACAGCACAGCCTTACAAGATGGCATGGGAAAATAAGAAATAAAAGATACAGAGACAAGATGGACCGTTATGCCAGTTCACTGAATCATCAGAAGAGTGGCTAACCAATCACAGAGGACAGTTATATAAAAATAGGGTGTGAGGAACAATAAAATCATTTTGCCGAGACCACGCTGCTAACTGGCACCTAAACATAAACTAACATGATCCAGCTACCACAGTTCAGGCTACCATTAAAGTTAAATTTCACCCCTTGGACTGCAGAACTTTTATGACTGTCTTCTTTTTAAACTTCCTTAAATTAACTTGATTTTTTAAGGTACTCCATTAAATCATTAAGGTCAGAAAGAAGCATGTTTTTTTCTCCACAACAGAGAACATCCTTTAGTGGCATGGCAATGTCAGTTCTCCAACAATTAAACAGGCATCATTTACACAGTCCTTAGCATCAATGTGTGGGACAACAAAATGCTTCCAGAAAATTGTAGGATTTTGTGTTTTCTATCTCAAGGGAAAGCCAATGAGACACAGGCCACTGTAGTTATATGTCATTTACAAAATGAAACATGGCACTTGACAAAGGAAAGAATATCTTCTAGGTAGGATGCTTGCTAAGTAGGTCCCAGCTCTCAAAGCATCAAAAACAATCACTTTTTCCTCCCGTCATTCAGAGTACTGACAACCTATGTATTACCATACTAAGGGAGATACTGCTGAAAACTTCAGGAAAAAAAACCAACATTGGAATCTTTTGGCTTCTGCACGACGTAACAGTCCATCAAGGGGAGCACCAAAAGGTGTAACTTTCTTACTTGTGAAACTAGTATTAAGAAAACATTTTTTAAAAATTCAAATCAGACATATCCTTCCACTGAACCCCCAGTGAAGTGACCTTCAATAGCTTGGAACCTACCAGGGTTTCAAATGGTTAGGTATTGCCTTCTTAGAATGTGTATGCATATTAACGAAATGTTATAATACTTACATACATTTTTAAAACTGTATATAAGTCCAATATTTATTACACTAGAATTAGGGTGGGGTTTTTTCTCCTCCTGTTATTATCACTTTGGCTTCCTCAGGTGATCTTAAATCCAGCAAAAGAATGTTCAAGAATTGAGCGGGCACTCGTGGCATCCTGGTGCACTGTCCACTGGGACCGTTAGAGAACTGATGCATGAATGCTGAAGAAGTGTGCTTGCCCAAAAAGTCACCTGATGCTTTTTTTGAGTTCTTTGCTGGAAATCACAGAAGGCAAGTGTGGGGAGGGAAGGTTTGGCACTCTCGGAAGAGAATCAGCATGGCTTGGGCAGATCAGCTGTGCAGCAGCAGTGGGTGATGGAGCAGCAGAGCTCATCACATTGAGTAGCAGCAAGAACCATGGGAGAAACCTTTACGGGGCACAGGCCCGTATAGCCACTTACATGCTACAGCTGGTCCAAGCACCCGCTGCTGGGGCACTCTCATCTGCAACTCTGAAACACTGATGATAACTGCAGCATCCAGGGGAGTCCCTGTTCATTCACTCAAGACCAACAGCCTAAATAGACACACTTCCCACTAGCACCTATGGCTGCTGACAAAGATTGAAACTGAAGATGATGCATTTCCACACACACTTATCACAATTGTACCCATGAGGCAAAAATGAGTGCTGGGGAAAAAACATAGTTTGAGGGTAAAGACTCACACAGTTCTGTCCAAAGGGTGTGTAGGGGTAAAGAGAGAAACCATCATCTTAAACGTGCCGTGTTTTCTTCTCCAGCCAAGCTACTCTCATGCTCCTGCCAGACACCTCTCCTCTTTGCGCTCACAGCATGTATGTTCCTGCCCTCAAAATGGTCTTCCTCCTTTGGAGGATAAATCTCCTATAGACCTTAAAATGCACGCTCTGATCAACCTAGTGTGGTTAATGAAGTTAATTCCCATAGCCTGGAGAGAAGCAGCTGCTCTGGAGCAAAGAAACAGCACCGCAGTCTCTTCACTCCACGCACGGTTCCCCTTAGCTCCTGTGTGTGTTTTGGCCCAAGACCATCACCTCTGGTACAAGTACAAAGACCCTGTAAGCCCAGGCTGGCTGTTCTGGCTTGGGCTGCAATTACAATTCAGATTTCTTTTTTAAATTTGGGCTAAAACCTGTCATCTTTGCAGGGAGCATCACGGCAAACGCATCAAAGTGTTCATAGTCTTCCGATAACTTTCCCTCTATTTGCCCTGAAGGACATGCCTGCTCCAAAACTGTCACAATTAACTTGGGCAAGGGGGAGAGCTGAAGACTGCAGAAGCATCTTAGTAGAAAGAAACACATGATATGTCCCAAGATGCTCTCGTGGGAGCACAGAAATAGTGTGCAAACAATAGCAGGGGTGCAGCTCTGCTCCCAGCACCATCGCACAGGTGCTCAGCCCTGGGTTCCTCCACCCACAGCCTCAGCTCCTCCAAGGAAATACACCCGATGGGTGCTTTGGGCAGCACCTGCAAGGCAAATCCCTGCCTGCCTCGGCTGCAACACAGCCCTGCTGCTCAGCAGCACTAACGTGGCTATTTACCTTAAATTAGGAGCTAGTCTAAGATTTCCGTTCGGCTTTATTAGTGAAGTTGATGGACTGAGAAGAACTTGCTCAAAGCCAGTATCTCCAAGCCACGGCCCTTGTAGGACGAAGGTAATTTTATTGACAAAATTGTTCCGTGAGCTGAGCAAACTGTGGTTCAGGTAAGCATTGATTACTGCTGCTGTTTCCTCCCCATGGATTATCTGAAAGCAAGTCATTCTCCTGCTACGATAAGCATTTTAATGACAGTATCTGAATACTGCAACCATTGTGACAGGTGAAGGGAACCCACTCCCAGAAAGCCACCATCTATGACGAGATGAAAGATATTTATACGGAAGGTTGCTAGCATATAATAAAACTCAATGATATTTACAAAAGTATTTTCCAAAGCAACTAACTGAACATGAAAAGTGTGAGCAAAACAGATCACCTGGAGGGAAAAAAAACCAAAGGAGGGTGGGAATGGAGGGCAGCAGGCACTGGGTTGTAGGGACAACACACAAGGATGCTTCTGCAGTTAAAGATTTTAAAAACAACTGGTGGGACAAACAGTAACCCAGCTAATCCTTGGTACTGGCACGCTGCCTATTTGGAGAGAGCAGCAGCTGGTGAATCTGACGTATGTCTCTGCATCCAAAGCAGGAACTTACTGTAATGAAACCACAGCCCCCATTGGAAAAAAGACTAAACTCAATGAAAAAAAAAATCAGGATCTCAATACGTTATGTGCTGCATTAAATTATTTCCATCCAAATGAAATTAACTATATAATATTACAATTACACTGATTTAAAAAAAAAAAAAAACAACCAACAACAAAAAACCAAAAACAATCGCGCAAGTCAAAACTATCACTTGGACTGAAACTAGTATTAAAAAAAAAAAAAAAAAAGTGAGGATGAAGAAAGCGCAAAACTTGCATCTTCTTTGGTTTGAAAAGTACAAAACTGAGACCTTAAGTGGCATAAAAACACCGTTCCTGAAGCCCGAGGCACCAGGCAGAATTACTTGGACTGGAAAAAATACTTACATCAGTGAAGCACCTAATTCAGGATCCAGTTACTCTTCCACCCCCATTAGAGCACTGCAAGAATGTCAGTCCCTTTATCTTGGGTACTGTGAGAAAAGCACCTCCTGATAAAAACATCCGCACCTCTCCTCCCTCCCTCCCTCCCTCTCCTCGGAGGAGGGCTGGGTCCACCTGCAGCTCTGAGCATCAGTAGAAACCAACCCTTTGCATTTCCCTGACCAACTGTTTTCCAGGATAATTTTTTTTCTTTCTTTCAGAGAATATAACGGGGT
>JAVJGI010000035.1:8040006-8068849 GCA_035590275.1 Ibycter americanus | reverse complement strand
TGTTGGCTCCCTTGGCCCCCTGGGCACACAGCTGGCTCATGCCCAGCCGGCTCTGGACCAGCCCCCCCAGGCCCTTTTCTACCTTTCACTTTCCTTTTTTGCTCAACTAGTAAATAAGAAATAATCTTTGCTATTTCTGTTGTTTAAAAGCACTAAATGCCTTTTTTCTCTAAAATAAATCAGGCCAATAACGTTCAGACTAATCTGGAAATGTGTAGTCAGAACAAGATTTGGATTTTGCTGGTACGTACATTAAAAGCATCTTTAAGGCACTGTCACAAGCTGTAAGCTTACAAGACATACTCCAATAAGGAAACCAAACAACAAAAGCAACACTCCAATTTTTAATAAAAATATTTCCTTCCATCATCCAATGTCAAGAAGAAATAACCTTAAGATGATACATTACAGCATCTTTTTATTTGAGAAGGTCTAACCAGCCATTATCCTAACTCAAAGAGCCTACTGTTGGAAGGTTTAACATGTATTTATTTTGCAGACCAAGAGGAGAAAGAAGGCTGTTCTACCTGGATGACTTCTTAACACTTATGTCTAAATACAGTAGATGGCATTTGCTCTCCTGTGGTAGGTACTTTTTTTTCCTTTTGTTTTTTGAGGCAGTGAAAGGTCACTCTCTTACATCACTGCAAATGTTTAAAGAACATCGTAAAATTCTGATGCTAGTTAGAATTACTTTAGGACTCTTCTTCCAATACAAACTACAGTACAGAAAATCTACAAGGAATAACTACAAAGATCCTGAGTTGAACCTTTCAGACACACCTTTCATTTATTATATATACAAGAATCTGTGGAGTCAGTTAAATATTAACATACAATGGAAAAGCTATTTATCTTTTTAATTGCTAATTTATATTGATACGGTGATAGAAATGCATTTATTATTAACAATTTACTTCTTAAAAATTATAAAAAGGTCAGGATTTTTAGACAGCTTTTCAATACTTGAAATGTAACCCGACCTCAGTGAAGTCAGAGGACACTTTGTCATGGAGTGAAATAAGACCTCACCGTAAGCTTTTATTTGATCATCTTCCTTCAGTAACACAACAGCTATATCCTTAGAGATCTGTTAGTTTGGAGTTGTTTCTAATCAAAACACTTCTCATGCAACCAGCATTTCTTCACACACCCCAAAAAGCCTGCCACTGCATAGAAAAGCATCGTCTCCCTCCCCAAGCATGAGCTTTACAACAAGGGACTCAAGAGCTTTACTTCAAAGTCTTACATCTTCCTACAGCTCCGGGGGGGTAACATCCCTGTAGACTGAGGCGATATTCACGCGTGAATATCACATAGGGATGTTGGAAAGGTTAACGTTTTGAGAGCACAACACTTCCTTCTTGGTGAAATAAAACAGGCACAAGGAAAAGAAAAACAAAACCCTCCTTGTAAGTTATTGAAGACAGAATGGAAAACTCAAAAAAAAATATGAAAGCAACATAAAACTTTAAGAGGCTTTACATTCTAATATGGAAAAAAAATCAAGTATTTTAGTAAAAGTTACTTTCACAATTGCTGGTGATGAACTATGAATGAATGCAATTCTGAGCACCGAGACATGTTTTCATTGCCTCTTATATATAGTATACTTCTGAATATTGAGCTATATTCTTGCAATGCTTTTCCATCTATAAATTCTACACTTAACATAGGGTTATCCATTTGGTGAATTGCAAAAGCACATAATAAAATGCATTTTATCATGTATATGTGACAGCCTCACTTGCTATTAAAGTATCTCCCAAATACTATCATGCTTTTGAAGAGCTCTAAAATAAACATCAAATCCCAACCACAAGTCAGAATCTCTTTCCCCCATCTCAAAGTACAAGTATTCGAGTCCAGAGTTTGCAGGGAATTATGTCATAAATTATCAGCGTCAGGTGCATCTTCTTTCTACCTCTGAGGAACAACTGGTCATCTCATTTTTTTACTCTTTAGACAAAACAGTTTCCATGCCATCAATCCACAAAGTTGACAACATTATGAAAAAAAATGCACCAAACAACTTGTAATAGGTTCTTGCTTCTACATTAAGTTTTATTTCTGCTTTTACTCTGAACTCAAGAATACTAGCCAGTCTCCATGTTTCAAACAAGTATTTTTTTGACAGATAGTGGAGCAGTTCAGAAGGTTAACCACCTTAAAAAAAAAAAAAAAAGGCAAAAACCACCAAACACACCAAACAAACAAAAAAACCCCCACATCTTCTCTTTGCAGGTCATCTAGTGTCTTCCCAGCCACTTGAGTGCTGGCCTGAAGTGGAAATAGCTTGGCTAGAAGTGGTCTTATTACTCTCCAGACCAAGGACAATATTTCACAAGTACTTATTTTCATGTCTTGTCAACATTTGCATTGTCTTTGTGTCTGGAAATCTCAGATCGCCATGCATGGGCTGTCAGCTACCTTCACGTAGTGCTATCATTTGTCCTTCCTCAGAATATTTTTCCTCAGAACTCAGAAAATACTGATTTCTAGTTAGACAACGCAACTGCCTCATCAAAATGCATTCAATCATTTAAATCGTAACACATCGCTCACCCCAAAATCTCTTTCCAAAGCGTATCTGTCACAGAATTTGTGACATTAAACAGACAGAACTGCTGTCTGCCAAAACTTGTATCCATAATTAAGCAAGCAGAATATATGAAGTGCAGTACAATAAAAGTAAGGTGAGATTTCAGTCACCTAAGGTAAGGCTTCCATGAGTTAATGTAAGTAGCTCCCATTTAACTGTCAAAGTTTCCTATAGACAATAGAAATGAATAAATGGCTTAAGACAGCAATTACTCTAACTTATCTTCAATTCCTAATTTGATCAAGCTGAATCATTTTCTGTGATGTATTTCTCTCCATTGATGGTAACAGAAAGCTGAGAGAGAGATGTGTAGCGCACATTTAGGTGTTTAAAGGTTAGAGATGAAAGTGGAGGTAAGATGGATCTTACCTTGAACTAAAATATTTCATCCAAAAGCAGGAGTTTGAGATTAGAGGTATCCTCCACAGCAAACTCAAGCTATTTAAGAACTGCGGAAATGCTCTTTCACGAAAACACACAGTGCATATTGCTAGAAAAAAACCAAGGTCTTGCTATAAACACATACACAGGCATCATCTAGGTTTAAATAATGAGAGCGTGGAGAAGTAGCATCTTCAGCAGGAGTGTGATCTGACGTGACAACTGATGACCGTCATAGGTAGTGCAGTCAGCAAAACCACTGCGACTGATGATCAGAGGACCCTAGCACTCAAAACCCACAGTTCTTAAAGGCATATGTCAACCACGTGATGCAGGATTCCCGAGTCCCAGTGGGCATGCCTTCAGGAATGAAAAGGACGCTACGTTTCTAGTCAACTTAGCTGGAGTGCAACCAATCTTCTCCCCATAACTAAGAAGCCAAAAGAGCAGATGCTGAATGTGGAATGTCAAACCACTCACCTCATTGCTCTGACAAGAAGCCTCACAGGCCGCACAGAATATAACCGGACCAGTAAGAAACACCCTAGTGTGCATTTATCCATCCTCTGCACGACATTCTGGCACCTGCCACCTTAGATTTCCATTAACTGGAAATTCCAGTGAGATATAAGGCAAAACTTTTCATCATTTGGACAGTTAAGTATCAGTAAAGGTTGCCCAGAAAGGTTGTTAAATCTCCATCCTTCCAGACATAGGAAGCTGGGCTGGACACAGCCCTGAGCAACCTGATCTAACTAGACCTGCTTTGAACAGCAGGTTGGACTGGAAGAGCCCAGATGTCTCTCAACCATATGTATTCTATGCCTGGGTTTTTTTCTCAGAAAACAGCACCATGTATTGCAAAACCATGATCTGCAGTCACGTACAAGAAAGCAGTCTCAGTAATACTTAATCCTCGTTTTGACAATTTACCCTCAGAGAGAAAAAACTCAACTCTCAAATAAACATGTTAGAAAAATATGCAAAACTACCACAGTTTTGGCCAAACTACCATTTTGATTATAGTTTTGAAGGTGTGAACATCTTTTATTATTTGCTTTATAAACCTGAATTTAGCACCTCTCCTCCTCCCCACCATCACACCACCCCCAGGAAGAAAGAAAGGAAAAAAAAGAAAAAAAAAAGAAGTCACCAATACACACAGATCGACCACAAACAAGATCATTTAGAGGAACACTGAAAATTCATCTTTTATCATCTGTGCCACCTAGCAACACGCAGTACCAGATCCAACACATTTGCAAACCTGACACAGAGGAGTGCATAAGTATCAGAACAGGAGGAGAGATAAAACCTCCTTTCCCATTTCAAAGATTCCACAGGCACAAGGTTTTTCCATTAATTTTGAAATCTTGTCACTCTTAAAACAGAATACACACATTATTTTTAAATTGCATACTCAAGTTTTGAATAAATATAGGGAGGGTGGTTGTGTGGCTGATAATCTCATCTTCCATAAATCAGAACCAGGCCCGGTATTTCAGAGATATTGAAAATTATGCTGAACTTCAAAATTAAATGTAGCACGACTATGCTTTGCTTGATTTCTTGTGTGCAGCAATAGAAAGGGCAGCCTTTTCTCTTTAAATTAATACAAAGAAATGGACAGACTTTAAGGCTTTAAGCCCAGTTTCCCTCTTGATAACATTCCAATTTCATCCAGGATTGTGAGTGAAGTATTTCAAAAACCCCAA
This sequence comes from Ibycter americanus, assembly GCA_035590275.1. Classification (NCBI taxonomy): domain Eukaryota; kingdom Metazoa; phylum Chordata; class Aves; order Falconiformes; family Falconidae; genus Ibycter; species Ibycter americanus. The sequence goes on along the minus strand of JAVJGI010000035.1, from coordinate 8,064,151 downwards.
ATATTATTATATGCACACATAATTACTAGCATGCTACTCATTTAATAAAATTCCTCAGTTAGGTACTTAAATTCCTTACCTACTCGCACGTTCCTGAGCCAGGGAAATAAACGTTAACAGACTGCACACAATAGGTCACAAAATTGCAGCACATCTGGGGAGACACTCAAGGCCTCCCGACTTCAGTGTTCTAGCACTGGAGTAAATTTATTTCTGTTTAAAATGTATTTAAGTAATGTTATCTATACAAACAATGCATCTGATATTCAGTTCAACAAACGGTATGATGTATTTAATTTTAATTTTTTTTTTAAATTGCAAGATCAATCTACTACAGTACTCTGACAGTCAGTCTGAAAGAAATAAAGTATTAAACTCCTCTAATTTCAGTCAAAAGTCTGGAAATTATGGTAACTTTTCACTTTTTAGGCATTCCTATTCATAATTCACAACTGGATACAAAAAAAACAATACTTTATTTATAAGATGCAGATTTGTGTGTACAAAATATTTAATTCAGGCTACATCTCTCGGAAACTTTCAAAGACATCCGTCTCCTGGTTTTGATTCCTAGAAAAAAATTCAGCAAAATTCAGTTTATGTGATGGTCAAAGTGCATTTAAAAATTTGTTTGGACAGATACATACATATTCATTCTGACAATTTCATCTTGATTTTCAGCCAGCCATTTCCCAACTGAGGTATCTTTTATATGTATCTCTATTTTATAATCGCCATTCTGGACAAAGGGAACTTCATTATTCATCTTTAGACTTCTTTTTCATGTTTTAAAATATATCATCTTTCCTGCAGATTCTGCATTTTTTAAAGAAATTAGAATTTAAAAACAGCAGCCTCCTTATACCTTTGCACGTGGAGAGGGCTCTAGGAAAGCGATGAAAGGTTTGCCACTCGAAAGGAAGAGGCAACATGGAGACCAGAACTTAAATGAGCACAGCAGACAAAGCCAAAAAAAATTGAATAGAAAATCAGAGATGAAGATCACTGAGGCAAAACAGAGGTTCAGAAGGAAACATCAAGACTGACAGCTGTCAAGAACCGAGTCACCTATTCAATCAACTAAGCAGCATATCATGGGCAGAAATAAGCGCCTCCAGAACACTTCATCAGCCTCCCTCGAATACGACCTAATGCAGCTCAGATCTCGCTGCTACAAGAAACCCCATCTTTGCACTGTCTCTTCTTAAAATTCTATGCTGCAAAGCAATAATCAGCAGCGACTGGTGATCCAGTATAATTTGAAAATCCATGAAAACCAGGCAAATCACGGCCTCATTTCACAAACTGTCACACAGTAGCAATTACTGTTGTGAACTAGTACTTAAATGATATACACAGCACCTTGTCACTAAAATCAGAAGGAATATTTGTTTCTATTCAAACAGGGGGGGAAAAACCAGCCAAACGTCTGCGTAAAATTGCATTCTTAGCTCTGTTACAAGTTCACACCGCAATTACAAAGATAAAGCTGAAAACAGGAGCAGTACGTGAGCTTTGCACAAGGTAGGAAGGCTGGGATCAACCATGCCCAGTAGGGCTTTAAGGACCTCATAGAAAGCCCCTCCAAACACAGCTTTAGAAGAGAGGGGAAAAAATTACTCCATTTTTAGAAGCATCTTGAAAGCTGTATTAACTTTATTTAGACTGTAATAAGAGATGTGCATAGACTAGTCAATTAAAAAAACAGTTCACTTTCATTAAAACCAAGGAAATCTGGTCTACTACTTTTTGGTTCTTTGGGATATGCAAACAATTTCACTTCAAGTCAGAAAGGTGTGAGAACCAAACAGCTCCTGTTCAGATTTTGCTTCCATGTACACAGCCTCACAATCTCCACCCCTGCACACTCCTAAATATCCTTACGCACCAAAAGGAGTAACTCTAAAAATCAGAAATATTTTTTCACTTTAGCTTTTCTATTGCCATGCAATCGACTTAGTATTAGCATAGGGGGAAAAATATCTGTCCTTTTCTTTGTTTAGAGAGCTGATTCTTAGATTTCAATTATCAACAGATTTCTGCTGGTTAAAGAACTTAGAAAGGATTTTAATATAGCGAAGCAATAACGCGAGTCATAAAACAGAAAACCTAGTTCTATGGATTAGTTCATTTCAAAGTAAACAGAAATTAAATGATTTCTCTATAATGTCTTAGGAACTGCAAAACAACGATAAAAGGGTAACTACCATACTGAAGTAAATGTTTTTATAGGATCCAATTAAGATACTGCATTGTTGTTTTGCCTTTTAAGTTCTGTTCAATACTTTTTCTTTATCCATGTCTAACATCCTTCACCCTCTCACTTCTAAGGAAAAATTCACATGAGCTTATTTTTAGTTCTTGACACAAGAACTTCAGTTTTCAACTTGACGTAAAGAGTCAAGGGCTGAAGCTGCTTTTTCAAGAGGGCTTCAGTTAGCAATTTTCCATTCACATACTACCTTCAGACCACCTTCCTCTGCAGAGAGATGGAGAAGAGACAAGATTGCACAGCAGATCTTGGGGCTCTGGTTGAATTTCCTGGTGTTTCAAGTCTGAGAGACAGGACGCTACAGAGGTTTGGGCTGGTTAGGGAGGCTAGCTCCTACGTGCATTTCAGTAGCCCATCTCAGCATGGCAAGTGACTGCTAGGCTTGTATAATGAGTATCTGACCTTTATTTGCTACTAGGGAAAAAAACCCACCTTTTAATTCTTCATAGAACCAAGTTGTGAAGTTACTCCCATCTTTTTCACTATTTACTACCTAAGCCCCTTTTCACCATAACCACTTGCTGCTCTACTCTTTTATTTACTGGGAACTTTCTCCCTGTGGATGCACAATACTTTCCACGAAGGAATATAATTTCCTTTTTCTTTCCTTAACTTTGTTTTATACACTGGCTTTTTTCTTTTAACTCTTCAAACTGAGTATCATCAAAGTAAACAAGTTTACTTATCATCCAACATTTCAGTCTGATGCAATGAAACAACCTATATACTGATAAATCTCCATAAAATGCAAATGGGCGATTCATTCATCGACCGACTGCATTGCTTTGAACTAGTCTGCTCGTTATTCTCTAACCAGTTCTCAATACATTGCGGTGTGTCAAACCATACTTAACAGCAATTTATTTTTCAGGACGCTTAGTTTGTGTGACACATATGAAAGGCTTGGATTCATTCAGACTATCCTATGTCTTTTGTGAAAAACTTCTGCAGTAAACTCAAGAAGTATTTTTTTCCAGCAATGCTTAAGTATTTCTAGCTCATCTCACTTACTGCTCACAGCTCTGTTATCCTCTGGCTTCTTGTTTTTTCCTTCCTGAAAGCTGTTATATTTAGTTGGAAACTGAAGACGGTTTTTCCTATATAAAAACATTAAGGCTATTTTTTTCACTGTTCATAAAACTTGAAATCCTAATCCCCTTCGTTCCCTTTGCTTTCCTCCAACAGGATCAGCCCAAGATAACTGCCGTAATTGCATGAAGTGAACTATTTCTTACAAAGTTGGTGATATTTTGTCACCCAAACATGTCACTTACTACACAGAATATTTTTCCACCCAGCAAAGCCTTCTATAGGTGTACTGACAGGCTCTTCATCGCCTTCTAATTGCCTATGCTTCCTTCTCGCTAAAAGCTGAGCAAATTAAATTCTAATCTCAGCTCAATACCAAGTCTTTCTGTAGCACAGGGTAAAACATCTTTGCTTCTTCAGCTGGCAAACAGGGATAAAATACACCACGTTGGTGTGCCCTGTGCCTGCGCGCGCACGCGTGCGGTGTAAGGGCAAAGCGTTACGGAACAATTAACGGCCGCATCCTCGCCCGCGATGCGGCTGAGCTGGCCTCCTGCTTCGTTCCTGGCACTACTTGTTTATTTGTGTTTTGCTGCAAAAATGCTTTTCTGTTCTCCTTGGTTTTTTTCCTTTGAATTAATTTGTTTCGCTTCTAAAATGGAATGTAACAGCTGTTTAGTAGTTCATAGCTCATTTATAGTTTATTCACCTTTTGTTGCTCTACTTTTTAGCTCTCCTTATTCAAACGAGCATTACGTGCTGGGATTTTAGCATAAAATAAATGCTTTTCTGCTCAGTTTCACCTCTTACTAGCTCCAAACCCATCAAATATGTTATAAACAAAGACCTACAACAGAACATATAAAGCAGCACTTAGAAATCCAGTTTACCAGTGATGGATTAGGGATTTACATTCCCAAACTACCAAATACAGTGGTCTCCTTGACCACCCAAACACAGTGATTTATACAGAGTGACAGATTAAGCAGTCTTCCTGGTTACATATCATTAGTGGAAATCAAAGTCATGTCAGATATTGATGGTAATACCTTTCAAAGGTACATTACTAGCCAAGCTTTATGAGCAGCTTTCACATGAATTATTCAGCGAACAACATTGCTTAAAATATATGCATATATATACTCTCGGATCCTTAGACTATATTCATCACTGCTGATTTTAAAAGAATGGAAAATGTACTCAAACTCAAAGCTAACCTGTACATTGAAGCACCAAGTTCAGGCTATTCAATTTATAGATTTACTATTGTAAGTGCATTACATTAAAGTGCAACAAGATATCCCAACTGCAAAAGCAAAAACTCCTAAATATCTAATTTCCAGCATTCAATAAGCACAACTCTTTCTTTCTTTGCTGCAAATCTATTACAATCACTGACGAAAATAAAAAATTAAACTTTTAAACTTCCATTTAAAAGCATGCAGTCATTCTGGGTTACGTTACTGCAGATTAAAACTAATCTATTATAGGAACAGAGTAATCCAGTGTTGATGCTTATTTTAAAATTGAGAAGTGATGAAAGCAATTTTCATAGCTCATTTTAAACTTTCACTCAAAACATGTAGGTTAATGGAAGTTAATATAAACAGCACGGAACAGAAGGACTAAAATCTGATGAGGAACAATCAGAATAATTTGGTCCACCGGCTGAAAGGATACACATGTACAACTAAATTGAACTTTGTTTATGCATTTTGATTTTCAAGCCTTCCTTAAGATGATTACCCTATCTACAGTTCTATCAAGGGGAAAATGTTTCCTTCTTTCTTACTCTGCTTCTAAATCAACTTCTTAAATATTGTTTTTTTAATACTAGGTATGTCACACTATTTAGTTTCTACTCTAAACATCTGCAAAGAAATGTACCTACCACAACTCCTTGCCAACTCCTGACTTTCCATAAACCTGCTACTATTATTTTTATAGTCTCTGATTTGCTTTCATGGATGTAAGCAGGATTAGGGGAAGCCCCCTTTTGTCTCTCCCCTTGTATACCTTTGAGAAATGGGATAATAATTACAGTGCCAAACCATTTATGCAGCTGCAGGTAGTACTCCCAGGCACTTCAAAAGAGTTTTTGTCCAGAATGAAATCTCAGATGCTTTACAAAAATGAAGATGTTCGCAATGAATGGAATTAAAATGAAACATTACCTAAGTAGCGGTGCACAGTAAATGATGAGATTCAATATAGAAAAAAGAGAAGCCGCAACAGGCAGCCTGCATTATGCTTATGTTTATATTGAAAAGCTGCAGTACTTTCTACCCTTAAGCGCTTGTTTCATTTTTGTACACAAATTACATCCACTCTGCCAGATACCATTTGTAATGGCAGACAATCAGATCAGACACGACACTCATGGTTTTTTTTAAATTTCATATTAAAAAAGCAGCACGTCAGCATATTTGGCTACTACAAGTTTCCCCCATCATTTAATTCACACTTGTCTTAAATTGGTAAACAGCTTAAAAATTGCTGTACACAATCTTCCACGTACCCACACCTCACATGCAATGGCTGAAGCCTCATTTTTTAGTAAATCACTGTGAAAAATGTACTTTTCTGCCACTTTCAAAGTCCAGGGCAATTACAATGTGCTTCACATTGAAAAGTCGTCGTTCTGAGCTTCCCAAATAAATTTTTTGAGACACTGAAATTGTGAAAATTAGTTCAACGGGTTTATTTTTAAGCAGTGATGATGACAGCAGTGGGTTGTTACATAAGAAGTAGGGATAATTGGCTTCACTGTGGCAAAAAAAAGAAAAAAATCACAGTAATTGATAACATGGAGATATCAGAAGTTACTTAATTACAACACATTAAAATTGTTCTTCAGGAGTAGACTAAAACTCACTGTAAGTTGTGCTTGAGCAATTCCATTTCGCACAGTCAGATTAGTATAAAACCAATTACCCTGAAAAAAATAATTATATTATTCAGTACTTTTTCAACAGTTCCCTTTCTGAATCTTCACGCTGAGCCTCCTCCTATCCAAGTTTTTTTATTATGAAAACAGATACCTAATCTAATAATATCCTGGACACAAGCAACTCCACAAATTGTAAAACTTAAGAATTATACTGCACATAAATCAGAGCTCTTCTACCAGCATCAGGAAAGGACTGTGGAAATGTCCATCCCTATCAACTATTTCCCTGAAAGAAACCAGACCTTTGAAGTGACTAGCACAGGCTGTCCTAGCAACCATAAAGAAGAATTATTTTCAGATAGGGGAAGACATGGGCCAGTAACAGTGCCTCGAGTTTCACTGTAAATGAAAGCTCAGACACAAGGACTACCGACAGGGCAACGTCAGAGAGCACGAGAAAAACAGGGGCTTCGTGGAGCTATAAAAAAAGTAGCTGCGAAAGAAAGGACCATGATTTTGTTCAAAGCAGGGGAGAGCCTACAGCTGTCAGCCAGTTCAAGGGATCTCTTGAGCAGCACAAAGGGAGTTGCTTCACGTGGAGGTTTTGCCAAGGTGCTCACTGCCGTTTCTCATGCAGCAGCTGAAGCCAGTGAAGGATACAGCTCTTTAATGAAGACAAAAAAACTCCATCAGAACATGTGGTTACAACATGTGTCAAAACATATGCATTAAAATCTAGAAAACAGACTCACTATTAAGTTATCGTGTTTCCTTGATTTTAGTGGTTATCTTGGAAGGGCATGGTGCACAAATTTGTAGCCAGAGATACCTAATACATTTTTTCCTCTTACAGTATTTGTTTTACCAGGTTTACAATTCTTTTATTACATCCCAGTAGTCAGCCTCCACTGGAGAATCACTGTTCATCAATTAATGAGATGCAAACCCCTTTAATACACTTCATCACTGGAACATGGAAACTTAAGTCTTACCTTTTCCTTTTCCAGTGTTACAGAATAATAATACAATTTTAGACATAGTTCCTAGCAATACTAGTAGGCTATCTAGTGAAGCATATGCAATAGGGCTCGTGAAAGCAAGGGATCTTAGGTTACATTTTCAATGTCTAAATCAATCAATATACAACAGGACGTAATGCTTACATTTTCCCACATCACAAGCACATTACAGAAGCTGGCTGGTGCTTAAAGCTTGGGGGTGCTTTTTTTTCCCTTTCTTAATTATGTGATTCTGTCAATCACATAAAATTGATTCTAAATAATGACCATAAAGAATAGTGTCATTACCGATCATCAAATGATCACAGCCAAATCAAACTCCAGCAGCAGTATTTGACAACTCCCAGAGGATACAAGTGCTGTGAGCTCAGTACTTGCCACATTAAGAAATACCTTAGTTGAGCTGTTCTGTTGATAAAGCATTGGAAGGTGCACAGAGCTGCAGAGAAACAAGTGGAAAGTTTGCAGCAGCTGCTTTTTCTTCACCTTGCAAGAGAATATCTTTGCATTAAGAGGCCAAGACTGAAAACAATCCTCTGGGTCCCAGGATGGCACCCGTGCAAGGACCAGCAGTGCCTCACTCATTCAGTACATCGTGCTCTATCAACCATTTACTACCAACGCAAATTGTTTTTCTGTGTTGGCAGCACTGCCCCGTCTACTGCATTTAGATATCCTCTTCCACTTTGGTTGTATGTCACGGGCTAAGTCACAGTATTTAGTATATCCAGGTATGCCACACATATGAAACTCCTCAGTCTTCCCAAGGCCAAGACAAAATGATTTACTCTTTAAGAGAAATACTCTTTAAAAACATCAGTTCACTTCTTAAACTTAGCTGACATGCAAAAGTTCCAAAAACACTAATAAGATTGCAAGAATTTATACAACAGAAGAATTGAAGGAATCAAAACTTACTTCAGATGAAAAAAATAGATACTAAACCAGAATGTTTTCATAAGGGAGGACTGGAGAGTATCAGTGAAACAATTTGGGCTGGGGGAGAAGGGCACTCTGAACACAAGAAACAACAGCACTGTCCTCTCGAGTACAACATTAGTGTTCTCCTGAAGAAAAGGAAGCTTTGCACTGGGCCAAGTCAATGAGAGAGCTATAAAGAAAGAGGCTGTAATACATCCTACAGGGCTGAAAAAGTACTACCAGAAAATAAGGAGTCCCTTCTTTCCCCTTACAGTGACACAAAAATATTTAAATGTGATTACAGTGGTCTATTCTCTATTAATATTAGAATAAAGACACCTTTGCATTCATGGAAATTCAGATTGAAAGGAATGGAATCTGTTAAATACCAAATATTAAGATAAAAAAAGGTTTAGGAAAACTACCCCAAAACCTAACAACGCACCTTTCAGAGGCAGAAGTAATGTATTAATCACACTTTTTTTAAAGAACATAAATATTTGCTTGTTACTCCCCTAATACAGCACAATAGAATAAGCCCTGACAGATCAGCATTCATTTTGCTGATCATGAGGTTTCCAAATTGTTCTGCTACAATTAATTCCAGTGGATTGAAGAGGACACGCTATGTGGCTCTGCCTAGCACCAGAAAGGGCTGTGAAACCGCCGCAGGTAACCGAGGCCCCTCCGGACCGACACTGCTCTTCCAGCCACCTGCACCAGCACACTTGGTTGAGGAGAGGCTCTGACCCCCCTCTTCAACTAAATTAGTTTCATATCAACAGTTCCTACCTTCCTGCTGTCAACCATCCCAATGATGAATTGATAATGCATTTTGATGAAGAGTAGAATACATATGTAACAAAAAAATATTGATTTTGTCTACATACTTCATAAACTTTTTTACTCCTTTCATTCATTTTGGTGACTTACACATGCCATTAGTTGGATTTCCACTTCAAGAATAAATTAAGGGCTCACAAAGCTGGTGTTTCAGAATCAGGGAGTTGCTGAAGATACTCAGATACAGTGCACATGGAAGTACTTTGCTTGGGTTTGTGTGGTTTTTTGGTTTGTGGGGTTTTTTTAAACTAACAGTGATGATGTCAGGTCATCCACAGCTGCTCATTTCCGCGCAACACGCAGCATTCTCTGAAAACAGCACAATAGTGCAGGTGTGTGAGTAATAAGATCTTATAAAGCAAAAAAGCTTCTTGCTTGTAAAACAACGTGATCATATAGCTCCTTAGTCTTGTTGAATTCTGATATAAATGTGCTATGTCAGACCAAATCACCAAGGCCTGTTCCATGAGGAACCCACATAATTCATCAAGGGAGCCATATTTCCTTTTTTTAATTTAAAAAAATCTCATTATCTAGAGGGGAAACCTAGATATGTTTTTAATGTATACGTGACTATTACATGTATGAAGAAGGGCTTTTATTAATAACTAACAGAAAGCAGGCACATAAACCACATTACTCTTGGCTTGCGCGTCACTTCGCTGCTGCGAAGGAGCGAGCACGTCTTTCATCAGGAATGCTAATATATTCTTCCAGCTTACTATTTTACATCCTCTCTGAGGCTTTTAACCACTGGCCTGAATCCTGGACAAAGGAATCGGATGCCCAGAACGAAAGACGCAGGGGAGCAGGGGCTATTTATCCACTCTTTGCAATATCCTTCTGACAGCGCGCACCGAAACAGCCCGCCGCCGATGCCCACCGCCGGCATTGCATGATATTGAACGCGCAGCAGAAAGGACCTTTCCGTCAGATGTCTCCAAAGATCCTCCTATTAGCAAGACTTAAGAAGGCCTTTGTCATATCAAATATGCTCAGCTGCTTACCGCATGGCAAAGCGGTGTAAGAAGCGTTTAAAGATGTGTCTGACATCATTAATCTATTTGCCCTCTGACCTGCGGAGCTGAACTGTAACTATGGCGACCAAAGCTTGACCTTACAACGCTGAGAAACTTTAAAGCTCAGTAGTATTTTGGGTCACATTGTTAAGGCTGAACAAAGGAATAAAGAAGAAATGTGACAGTTTCCTGGGAATTAAGGTCAGCAGGTCAATTGCCCTAAAGCTTTATTGTTATATGATAAGCAAGACTATCTGAAATAATTTTTCAGCTATTAGAATGATAATAATAAAAAAATACTAGAGCTTTTGTTGTCTAAAGTAGAAAATTGGTCTCCATAAAAGCAATAAACAACCCATCACTGAGCAAAATTACTCAATAGCCTTCCCTGTACCATTTCCAGCACAAACACGGGGAAAAATGGGTAGCAGGTATCAATTTCGTATTCTTTCATCGGGTTTATTGTTCACTCAAGCTTTTGGGGGTGTGCAGAAAGTATTTATTAATGTGTTTCTGGGATTGCATTTGATAAAATTGCCAGTGTTTTCCATCCTCCCTTTTCAACTGATTCATGAAAGTATGTGGGAATAAGCAGCCTGAATATACTGATTTTGAACATCTGTGTAAAAGCAGCATATGCCTTATACTTAGAACGCATACGGTATAGGCACTTGCCCTAACAAAATGCTACAACAAATACCAACCAAATATTAACAGTCTCAACAATTAGGCTTATTAACATTGTTTATACAATTGTGTACTGTGAAGCTAACTGTGTTCACTTTAAGGGTGTCAGCGAAATTCATAGGCGCCTCCATTTTCAAGCAGTTTACAACTTAGACACTGAAGCTCATTTTAGAGTTTTAACTAGTTTATGATCATATTTTTTAAGCCTACAAGCTTTTCAAATTTTAGGCATTGCAACCCATAATATGTAGGGCCACAAACGTAACCCATACCAGCTAAAAAGCTGATAGGTAGATCCAAAAGATTCAAGCTGTGTAGATTTATCATGCTGTTGGATTTTTTTAATTTCTTACATCAGTGCTGAAAAACTACTGTGATGCATATGCACAGCACAGCACAGCACAGCACGTATGTAACATGCCAGTTTAGCTGAACATATTGCCCACAAAAGTATAAAGGGAAATTTTGTGAAGCAGTGTCCTCTTTCACGGCATGTAAATATATATCAATATAGTGGTTCGGCGCTCTCCAAAATTAGTATATTTTCTTCAGTTATTCAATAAATATAATCCCTCATGAAGCAGATGCTGAACCAGTGGTGCTTGTTCATTAATAAACATGCAGGAGTACCAGTTCAAGCTTCTAAGATCTTCTGGTGACTATTAAAGGATAGAAAAGCAAAATTCCATGCACCCTGTAAGACAGCCCTTTTTGATTTCATTTTTTTAATACTCTAGCTGTGTCTGAGAAACAGGATTCTACCAAATTCATTTTAAAAGGCCTCTAGACTGCCAGTCTGACAAGATAGCACGGCAAAAATTATGTAAAAGTGGGGACGCTCTCAGTGAAGAATTCAAATGTTGTGTTGGTAGAGCACAATCTGAAGCTATCACTGCTGCAGCTGTCTCCACCCTGGGGAAAAAAAAAAAAGTTAATGGCTCTAGAAAAGCTCTAGCAAGAAGAAATTAAAAGCTTAGAAAATTTGCTTCAATGTGGGCATGTGGAGGAATGTAATCAATATACATATCCAACAGCAAGTTAAGAGTGATTTACCTGCAACCATTAAAACCCGGAATGTGTGAGAACTCTTATCATGTTGATTACTTGTCTTGCAGAGAATGTCCAAAGCCACCGAAGCCGGACAAATCACAAACCAGAGAGAACAGATTTTAATAGCAAGGGCAGTTTGGAGAGCCATCATGCAACAGTTAATATTTAAGATATGCAGTAGATTCTTCATTTCACCTTGGATGCCCAGATGCTTGTTGAAGTTTTGCCTGTGACAGCTCTGATACCCAAAAGTAATGTTGAGAGGTTATTTGGGCTCCATTATACGGAAGGTCACACTAAATACCATAATGCACACCAGGTTACTTTCATTCTCTCTGAACCTGACACAAAACATTTAAGAGTCAAAAAGCATGGACTCTTAATAAACTATCCTTTTGAAATCATTGGGTTTTAAGTTTATTTTTAAAAAGAACGATGAACTAACAAGCTTGCTAACTTACTGTGTGAACACCCAGTGCTGAAGCTTGGCACAGAAGGGGAGCATTACCAGGTGCCACACTCTTTATTACCCACTCATGAGCAAATACCTACTCTGGAGGTCCAAAAAGACCCTCTGAAAGAGTCCTAAAACCTCAACAGTTATTATTTTCTATAGAAGTGAATCGCATCTGAAGTCATACATTTAAGTACTACTGAGTTGGCACAGAAATGGATAAAAGCCAGGAAATTCTAAGTTTAAGCTGACTCGCCATCCTTAGCACACACTATTGTCCTTTATCCCTAAAATTTAATTAAAACCTAGTCCTTACCCGTTGTAATAAGTAGTACAGAAACTGATTATTGGAATTGCTTTCCTCCAACGGTCTATTGTGCTACACTTCCCCTCTGAAAAACACAAAAGACTCTATGTACATTTTTCTTTCTCTGTGAAAAGAGGGCTGGGGGAAAAAAAAAAAAAAACCACACCAGTCTGAACTTTTATTTAGTTGCCAATTGTGCTGTGGAATGAAACTAAGCATTTTCTTTTAAAAGCTGATTCAAATCCAGTACTTAATCATGCCATAGCAGCGCAAGAGCAGCAACAAATTATGTTACAATTACATTAGAATTTCTTTTACAAGATTTTGTTTTCAGTCACTTCTAATCTTTCAATAGCTGCTGTTTCCAGGGTTGATATTTTCCTAACAACATTTTTGCCTGAAACTAGCTGCTCTGATGAGGGACATTTGGAATGTAAGGAAAATATGTACGTGCACGTGCATGCAGAGCACAGACAGAGAGAAAAGCAGTCACACTTGATTAAAAAAAAAAAAAAAAAAAAGTTGTAGAAGCCATAAAATATTTCCTTTATTATTCTAAATGGGGGGGGGGGGGGGTCCTTATTCTAGCAAATTATTTACTGCTGTACTCCTAACAAATTTGTTTTCTGTGCTGCAGACCACTGCAATCTACTATTACAAAGTAATTGTTTTAAAACTTTTACAGGCACATTCTATTAACTCCATTTGAAATAACAGACCCAAAACACAGGCCTCAAGAACGTACATCAAAGTAGACACAGCACTAACTATGTGGATGACTAAGCCATCCAGAAAGAGGTAAAGGAGCTGGCAGGCAAGGGGACACACAAGTTGACAGCACAGGTTTTAAAAGTCCTCTTTGTCTGCAGAGTTCTCCCTCTTAACCCACAAAAAGTCATTGATTTGAAGATATCAAGTAACATCTGTTTTCAAAACAACACACTAATGACTGCAAAATTTACAACACCCACTGCTGAAACTAAATCCCAAAAAGACTTAGCTCAGTCTGCAAATCCAAAAACTTTAAAGGAACCTTCGTTTGCGATTTCAAAAAGATGCCTATAATCCAAGGAACATATTCCTGCCACAAGATGAAATAACAAAAAAAATATGTACATCTATCTATTGTATCATAAGGATATCCAGAGAATTAGAAAGTTTTCAGGTAAAAGCTATTTAACTTGTATACCTTCAAGGAGGAAAGGTGCAATCCTTCGCAGGCCAGCAACAGGTCAGTGCCTGTTACAGCAACGCCTCATCATTATGCTTGTAAATGACTTATGGTTTGGCTGCCACGGCTGCTTTCGTTCTCATCTGCCTCTGCTTTTAGCCGCAAACACCACGCAGCAACATGTTTGCTAGCTGAAATAAAAATGCAAAAATATACCATGTCCTCCTGGCTCTCTGGCCCGACATAGATGAATATGCGTTTCTAGTACACAGTCTTCTACTGACTGGGATCTCGCACCAAAGGACAAACCCTCAGTTCCCCGCATTTCTCCCCAGCATTCCCGAGTTTACACAGTTAGAGTGATGTTTTTCCAGCAGTCACTCCAAAAGCAACTAGTGGTTAATATTAACAACTTCTCATCATCTATAAGGGGGAAAAGAACCCAAAACCACCTTTGGATGAGAAGGTGGGTGGCTTTCACAGGTGGCTGCACAGTATTAATGAACTGTACTGTCTTTGGTAGCTACCAAGAAGTAACCCCACTGCTCAGGTGACTACCAGAATAAATGCTGCACATTTCATCAATAGTTACATGAGGCTGTTTCTACTTGAGATCTTAAGTAACGTAAGCACCACATTGCAAGAGAGCAAAGGGCTGCTAGTCATGACAAAATGAACAGCTGCCACAGAATCTTACAAAAGTGCCAGTTTCCATGCCAATACCACAATCCCTTCAATAAGGCATTTTGCCAACATATTAAAATCCTTAAGACCATCGGGAAAACAACAAAGTAATTCCACTGTAACAGCCCCAGCATGTTATGGTATCTATCACTTTTAAAAATACAGTAGATATAGCATTACAGCTTACAGAAAGAAGCAAGTATCTTTTAGTTCCAGAAATTAAAAAGCAAAGAACAAAACTGGTTTTGTAGTAATATGACAGGCGACATAAACCGTAAGAAATTTGATAGCTGCATATGCCAAACTCGCACGTTTACTAAGAACAAGTTTATATGAGACCTCTAAGGCAGAAGTTCACAGATGCAGCATTGAAGTCAGTTTTGAACAGCGATGGTGGGTGGAAGATCACAGCTTACTAGCAGGTAGCAGGGCTTTGCAGTTGCTCTGCAGGCAGCCCAGAACGATGACGTAAATAAAGAAGTAAGTGAAACTGAGCCAGCAGCAATTTGTGACATGCACTGTCACTGGCTGTCATTCAGAGCTGGATCACCTACTCTTCCAGCTGATGGATTCCACTTGAACCCACTGCACGGACAAATACACAGTTTCCACTAAATCTGCAATACTAAGTCAGAGCCCCTAATGAGGCTTAAAACTTGACTTTTCATCTTTCTGAAAAGCATGCCTGCAGCACTGTTAAAGCTGACCACAAAAGCCAACTTCAGCTGCAGTGTGCAGCACGCCTGACCTACCCACCGAATTGCAGTGGAAGAGGATGGTCCCGCTCCCTTTTTGCAGTGGCGCAGGCACCAGCACTTGTCTGGCTCCATCATGAGCTGGATGGAAAAGCAGCACCGGCAGAACATATTTTATTTTGGGAGGAAGTCTGGTTTTCTGGCAGCTGAGCTAACTAAAGGATTGGCCAAACACTAGCACTGATGCAAAAGCGGAGACGGGGCTGCCCTCTGTGGTAGCAGCCAGCCAGCTGTATTGTTAAAACCCATTTTTAGATGCTCTTGCCTGGAGTATCAGGGAACTGAACTCAATAACCTGAATCCCTTCTGTTATATGCTTTTAGGCTCAACTGTGTGCAGAAAGTACAGAGCTGACCTGGCACAGGCCTGAAATGATTGTGGTTGAACAATCCATAGCAATCATGACTTGTTTGCTAAAGAATTTACAATCGCAATCAGAGCCTCTCTACATCCCCTGGGAAAAATGATCAAGAAGAAATGAAATAGGCTTTGTTATATCCACGAACAATAACGTAAAATAACATAAAGCAGAAATAAAGACAAATGCTAGGCAAGCTAACAACAAATAGAGGTTTCATCTCTCATTGGGGTTGTTTTTAGATGCGTTCATATTTAAATACGAAGGTAATTTCCCATTGCAGCTGTTAACAGCTCTTCCTGAGCTTCTCTTGGAGTTTGGGTGTTGCATCTGCTGGCATTTGCAAGGCAAACTTCTGGTTTCAGTGCTGTAAAACTACAAAAGCAAATGTTTCAAGCATTACTTCCAAAAATCCTGCTTTGTATCTCAGGGGATACTATGGTCATTTTATTTGTAAAAGGTCTGAAGTTTTATGTATAAAACTACGTCGTTATTCTAACAAGCATCTTGCGTGGCTTTTAATCTAGCAAAAGACGTACTGAGATATGTATCAGTTGAACAACAACTATAAATAATGTGCTAGTTCAGGCACTGCTGAAGGTTTTAGAAATGCATGATTTTAAAGAACCATCATTAAGGTCAAGAACTACTCCAGCTTTAATTAGGGGACTTGGTCTGTTTCTCTCATTCAAATGAAGATTTATTTTTTTCATCAGTAAGTGGAAATTAAATATTTCTCACACATGTTACTGTATCTGAAAGCCTGCTTATCTGGAAATAGATAAAATAATGCTTTAATTATGATCATGGATATACCATATTTGACTCAAATCATAGGTCCAACCAGCCCTGTCACACCACCAACTAGTTTTTGCTTTCATAGCAACATCCAAAACTGAACTTTGCACCTACAAGTTTTGTCTTAATACCTGAAAATTAGGAATTGATTGATATTCTGGTTTTATAACCCATCTAGACTACCAAGAAAAGAAATGTAAAGCCAAATCACCTAAGAGCATACATACTTCTACCGGGTTATCAAGCGTTGGAACAGGCTGCCCAGGGAAGTGGCTGAGTCACCATCCCTGGAGGTATTTTTATAAGACATGTAGATGGGACTTGCTTAGGGACGTGGCTTAGTGGTGGACTTGGCAGTGCCAGGTTAATGGTTGGGCTCAATGATCTGAAAGGTCTTTTACAACCTAAAGGATTCCATGATTCTGTGACTATACTACAGGCCTTTTGTGCTACCTGCTGCATTGGCAGACCTAGGCCTGCTTTTGACCTTCTCTCCAGCTCCTCTCCAAAGGGAATGAAGATGAAGCCTCTGGCACTGATGCCACAAGCCTTCAGTGGAGAGCTGTAGGTTTTAGGGTGGAGGAGCAGGTGTGAGAGTGGCTGTGAAGCAGCTCTGAAAATCTTTTTCCCCATCAATGAATTTGATGCAAAGCTACTATAGCATATACCTCTCTTAGGGGAGACAAAAACATGCTCAACTACGTATGTGAAAGGTAGAATTTTGTTTTCCTTACGTTTAAGATGAGAGGAAAAACAACGAACTCAAAGAAAACACAAGACCTTGATGAAAGCATTCATCCAATGCACAGCTGGAGTACCTCAAAACTTCCATCCTGCCTTCTGCAACCTCCTACTTCTCCGAACCATACAGAGTCAGAAAGACTGCGCTCTTCAGTAACAAAGCTACTGTTGTCACCTTCTCAGACAAGACATCTCTTTTATATGCTGCACATCATGCACAGCCGCATCCACCCTGAGCTCCGCCAAAACACATTCATTTTCCTGAGTCACAGAGCTGAAGGTCTCTTATGGGTTTCTACAGTTTGCTTCTCTTCAAGATTCCCAACATTTTCCCCCAGGCCTTGGGACTGGCAGCAGCAATTAGTGTGTGTTCACCAAAGGCCAAAGAACAAAAACATTCAGGAAGGAGATTAAAGATGGATTAAGGAAGGAAAAACAAATAAATATATAAAACACTGCTCCAGATACTAAGCTTGAAATGGCTTTCAGATCCTGTTTCCCATGAAACTTCAGTTTCTTACCATTTCAAGGAACTTCATCCTCAGTAACAGCAAGGCATACCGACTAAAGAATGCATGTTCATCACCTGTTCTAAGCAATTCCCAGGTCTCGAGCCTTCTCCTCGCTTCCCTGCTTACCAGCAAGCTCTGGGCAGACACCCGGCAGGGGAGAGCTTCTCTCCACTCATCAGTGTTTCTAGTCATTCCCTCCAGGTGTTGCAACTGGGACACGGGTGAAAACTCAAGAGGGATCGCTCTAGGAATACCCGGGAAACCCTCCAACATGAATGTGCTTCTGAGACTTGAAGGAACAGTATGCCTCCGCTGAGCATGCCAACGCTTTAGAAATGAGATCTCCTTTTCATTTGAGGCATCCTTTACATTCTGACAAAATTTCACTGGTAAAAAGTAAGATCAGTATTAATGATGTATAACTAGGAAAAGCAAATGTGAAAGAATACACATATGCCTTATGACTCTTTTTTCTGTTTAGCTTCAAGGAGCTTTCCACAGTACATTCAGCCAGCAGATGCTGAAGACAAGCCAGCTTCCACACTGATTCAACGCAGATGGTGCCGGTGGAGCTGATTCCCGTACAAGAGCGGCTTGTCTTCTCAACTGAGATAAAGTTTCTGCATATATATCCTTTTTCTGAGTCAGAATCTCATCAAATGTAACTACACTCCTCAAGGCCAGGGAAATTTCAAAATTCCTGTTAACTCATTTTTAATCACCATCTCAACTTGTAACTTTCTGCCAACACCATTAACTGCTGTTGCGCAAAGCCACTTCTGAAATGTCCTCTCTCACCGCATAGAAAAAGATGGAATAATCACCCCTACTCACAACTAAACAAGTCTGTTCAGACAATGTAAACTTAGTCCTTCCTAAGAATAAATGCTTTTGAGTTATTCATGTATTCAACACCGGCACACAGCCTTTCGTAATTTCAAAACCAGGTATTACACAAGCAAATCAGCAAATACACAGACTCAGACTCCAGCTTACTGCTAGACATTAACAGACTAGACACAAACACCACAAACAACCAGGGTGGTGCAGTTGACCAAAACAGCATGCCTATGATTTGATTTCATTTGCACGCGAAGCAGGGGGTGTACATTTTTTTAGAGATAACAGATCACCACCTAAAGCCTTCAGCAGCATTATACCCATGCATTTGCTTTAAATTTACAAAGAATGGTAAATATTCAAATTGAGTAACTAATATAGTATAGATCTGCACAAAACTTGGCCACTGGAATTTTACAAGATTAGACCTATGTGGAACTGCTCACCTAATCTGAGACCAATGGAAGAAGGAAAGAAAATAGGAAACTCTTTAACACGTAAAAGGGGGCCAAAGGAGAAGGACAACGAGAGAGAGAAGCGAGCTCAGCAGGAGCAGCTCCTCATGGCAGAAGATCAGTGCACAAAGAGCTGGAATGTAAATGCTCCTGTGTGGGTTTGGTGTGCAGAAGAACAGCTATTGGGCATTGCAGGAGGAGGAGAGGAGGTGGGTAAGAGGCAGGGCGTACGCAGAAAGCCTTACAGAGAGAGGCTGACAATGGTGAGAAGAGAGGCAGCGAAAACTCTGGGGCTGTCAGGAACTAAAACAAAGAGAAGGGACCAGAGGACCCATTTCTGCGGCCTGAAAATACACTTGCGAGAAAGAAGGTGACTTTCAAGCTTTCAGTATATAGCTACGAAGCAGTAAGATTTATGAAAACTGCACAAGGAGAAACAACAAGAAACATGAATATTCACCAAACAAATGTCTGCTTAGTGCCTACACAGTCGACAGCAGGAACAGCGAAGGGTTCAAACACCAACAGGCAAAACAGGAACACGGACAGACAGGAGTCACCCATCCCAAGCCCCTTCTTAGCAAGCCACAAATCACCACTGCCTTGCATATCACTCTATTCTTGAAGGCGAGATTTGGGCAGCTGTTGCCTAAGCAGCAATTAAAGCTCCAAGAAAGACAGTCCAAGACCAAAACGGCAGCAGCATTTTTTCCCCTGCCATTTCAGAAGGTTTAAATTTTACATTTAATTTTTTTTAATAGATTTCTCTACTACTGCAACTCTTAATATAGAGGCAAGCGTAAAAATGCATTTACCACTTTGTTCAGCTCAGTATAGGCTACATCCATAAAAACGTGAATTTGCAAATGTAAGAAATGCCCTCAGGGAAGAACAGCAGTTTTGTCCTCCACAGGATTCTTTCTCACACATACTAGACATTACTAACAATTGCAGTTAAAAGTTTTAAAGGTTGTTTTGGGGGAACACTATTTCTCCTTCCTTTAACACACTTTCAAAGCCACGTCAAGTGTACAGAAAGCCTATTCTGTTCTGACAGCATCGTCTACCTCATCAAGCTTGCAAGCAAAAACTCCCTGTCCTCCATAGCTGTGAAGGAGTTAGTTCTGTTTCTCCTAAAAATTTTGTCTTGGTAGCTTCATAGTTTGACATCTAACAAGTAGTGGAAATTGCCTGCTAAATACAAAAAAAAACCCCAGCCTTAAGCAGTAGGAGTAAACTTCTTTGGTATGAACTTTACCCAGTCAGCTTTCTTTATCCATTTCTGTATGTTCTGTAAATAAATTAAAAAAAAAAATACCTTACTCACAGTGATACCAGAGGAATTTTACCAGTGTGCTTAACTATAAATGTTGCAAGTGTGCATCCATGACATGGCTGAGCTGTACCACGCTGTATTACGTAGTTTAGCTGCCAGTAGAACGCTGCCTTGTATAGTTTAGCTATTAAGTAGGTAAAAACCAGTCCAAAACCAAGATGTGAGCTACGAGTGCTGAAACAGGGCCAGAAGAAAAGGTCATGAAAGGGCTGAGAAGAAGAAGAGGAAGATGCCGAAGAAGAGGATGAAGAGAGGTAGAAGATGTCCCAAACGACCACCAGAAGACCCCCGACCCATTAGGCCACACATATGCAGTAAGAGTATAGATACCATACATAGTTCATGGAGCTGTAATGAACATGCTAATACTTTCTCAGAAATTTCATTACTATGTATAGATTGGCCACATACAGGCAAACATAAAACAAAGTCGTATGCACGTTGGGCGGAACTTATCCCCCGTGCATCTGGCGCCAAAAATAAAGAATGCCTGCTTTCTGAAACTCCAGAGTATTAGAGTTTTGCCTCTGATTTTTAGGTATCAATAGGCTTTGCAATTTTCAGTACCCCATTAAGTTACTCGATTTTGCTATCAATAGCACATGATCTCATCAGCAAAACTGTTTATTTGCCTTCGGAAAGAGAGAGATGTGGTTGCACCGAGGGTGTTTCTGAGTTAACAGGGCTTTTCCCTGGGGCTGTTTAGGAATGTTGGAAAGAAGAGCAGGAGAGAGCATGGAGAGAAAGGAGAGGAATGGCAGACAACACAGGTGCAGTGGTCTAATCTCCTGGCATTTACAGGTAGACAAAAGAATAACCACAATTACAACTATTATCTCTCACACATTCCTCTGTCGGGGAGGGGTGGTGGGGGGTGGGCAAGGAAGGCAGCACTCTTGAGCCCACCTAACTTTAAACAAGTATTTAGATTTAGGCTTTTCGTACCTTTTTTAGCTCTACTGTGGACTGTCTTGCACAATTACATTCTAATTTTTGTTGCATACAGAGCTGCTGCACCGAGACAAGGTACCGTATGTACATACACAATCTGAAAGCTGAATTTGACAGGCATTTATTTTTGAAGGAATGTATCCAAAATTGGATTTTAATTTTGAAATGGTTCAGATAATTTAAAAATTAAACTCAAATACAAACTGCAATATGCGTTTGCTGAGAAACTGTACCTAGTCAATATCAGAAAACTTTATAGGACATGGATCATACAAAAGTTCATCTATTACACTGTCTTCTTTTCTTAGATGCCTACAAATCAACCAATGCCTAGCTTGGATTTGGTACAGCCTGCTTTGAAAAATCAATATAGCCTGACAAAAGCCTAATGCTAAAAACCACTAACATTCATTTCAGCGTATTTCATTGAATATTGAACTATTACTCTCAGCTTTATCTAAAAGAAATCTGTCCCTGGGAAGCTCAAAGAAGCAACGGTTCAGTTTCGATGCTTGAAGACAGCTTGTACTCTGCACTGAGGATGTGTGATCTCAGATTCCATTTTGCTTCCTGATCAACATGTTTGGTTTCTCAACATTTCATAAATGTCTGCCCAGAAACGTTTATGACTGGAACCTGACCTAAAGCAGGACAAAGTAGATCCAAAAAGCACGTCAAAGCAAGAGTCATTCAGGTCAACCTTTGGCTGAAGGAGTTCCCAGAACTGCAATTGCTTATCATGCCATCAGAGTGCTCAGAAAAAACCAACCAAGCATCATCATCATGTTGACCTAATAACACCTTACAAGTGTGTGTGTTATAAACTTGCATTAAAGTTCTTTGAAACACATCATGTAGTGTTCCCATCTGCCACCTTTTAAACCCTCTCAGCCCATTAAGTGTTAACAAGATTGCCGTGTCTTCTGAAAGGTAATTTCCCTATAGGTCTGACAAGAACTTTTAATCTCCATGCCACAAGCATTAATTAATTCTATAAACAAAATACAGGTAAAAGACTATTTTAACTTAGAAATTCAATTAAAATATCTCATTATAGTCCTAAGGTTTGATACATCTGTGTTACATATTCACATTCTTATTCCCCACATATGACTAACTCCATCGGTATTAAGAGAGTTCCTTCACTCTCCTAGAATTCAAGAGGCCTTGAAGTCCTATATTTTAAGAAGAAGATGGAGAATGTGGTCAAGTTCTCCATGTACAACAAGGGTTTTATGAAGAGCATTTTAAAGGCTACCCATGGTCTTAAGAAGTATACTTAGGGAGTTTACATAAAAGGGTACAGTCAAAAATCTCCTTGCAACATTAAAGACATTAAAGACCTTTCAGTATTCGAGAGCAGCTGTGACCTGGTAAAATCTAATTATTTCTCACCTGCCCTTTGGAATGCTCCGTGAATATTTACTGTCATTTCTAACTGGTGCCATAAGCACTGGGTCGGCCTTGGAATAACTGAAAGATAGCTGCATGCGTACCGTATACATCTTTTACGAATATTCCACAGATATATGTTAAGACTTTGCAATATGGCACAGCAACGTAAGGCTAGAATCTGTTATCTAATACAAATAAGTCAGGCGCGAGAAATACTAAATACACGACATTTTTGAAAAATGCTACTATAATCTTAAAAGAACCTCAGTTTAAAAAAAATTTTACAGAGTAGTCGCAGCATCTCAAAATGCCTTCTGCATTACTACAGCCCACTGTTCTGTCCCACATGATGAGACAGAGACACACTGTAATACCAGATATACCTATGTTTGTACAGTACATGCATATACGTATCCATATGGCACACATATATTTTATATACATTAAGATGTATATGCGATACAGTTGTATATACTGAACTGATTAGGGCACAGCTTACTCTACCACAAACATTAATACAGACAATTGAACCTTAACTTGAAGTTAATTTATTATTAGTTATACTTATATTATTATTATTATTATTAATCATCTCAAGAGAAAGACTACAATTGATGTGATAGAGAGAAAAAATCCCTTTTCCTTTCTTTTCAAGGAAAATCAATCTAGAATTTTGGTTTTTAATTAGTTGAATAAACAGAGCACATCTATAACATTTCAAGCATTTAAATACCAAATACATCAAGCAGCATTCAAAAATGTATTACAATTCCTCTTGAGAAAGGATGAAGCTTGACACTTTCCAGTTTGCCTGTATTTCTTTTTGCCGAAAGGTAAACAAAGGGAATTTAAATACTCAAACTTTACACAGAAAGTGCAACTATCTGGCGGTTTCTATAGGCCTTACAGAAAACAAGCTCTTCTCTAAACTTAATGGAGCTTGGCCTTGCTGTCTTCTGACACCAGCAAAAAGTGCAAGTGCAGGGCAAGTGGGATCAGCAGGGACAGCGTTGGGGAGCCTGCCTGCCTTCCGCGGGCACCCGCGGCATCCTTGTGCGGGTCAGCACGCCTGGTCCAAACGCTGCAGATGGCCAAGATCACCTATGCACCAATAACGAAGAGAACAGGATACTCGTTAAAGGCAGCAGCTCTCTGCCTTGAAAGAAGCCCTCATTTTTATGGAAAATTATTAAAAAAAACCCAACAGTCGAAACATCCACTGCATCTGCCAAATCTAACGCTACTTGTGTGAGCTGGTAAGCGGGGAAAAAAAAAGAGGGAAACCAAGTTTTATGAAAAAAACACCAGGGGAGTAGGTTTTCTAGCTTGCCCTGCGACTATTGTAAGTTTGGGGGTTTGCTGGAAGAGTAGAAAGTTTGTTTTCCAATGCAAATTCCTTGAAGGCTGCCGGCCGGCCAGGCCCCACTCATCCTCAACCTCGGCCCCGCCAGGCACGATAAGGTATCTCCAAGCCAGCGCCGGCCGGGGTGGAGCACTAATACCAGACGACTCTTACCCACTTGCTGCTTTGAAACTGCACCAAGCGCTAATACCTCAAAATAAAACCCTCAAAGCCCCCGAAGCCGCCAGCGCGGCCTGCGAGGCCTCCGGCGCGGCGTTAGGGCGAGGCCGCCCGCCTGCAGGGGCTGAGGGCAACG
>JAVJGI010000035.1:7973750-8038966 GCA_035590275.1 Ibycter americanus | reverse complement strand
GAGGGGGGAAGCCCTCCTGCCCGAGCCCTGCACGGCTCCCCCGGTTTGAAAACTTCCCCCCCTCCTCCGCCTTGCTGCATATGTTTAAATAAAATCAAAAACCCAGCGAGAGCGTTGGTGCCCCCTCCCCAGCGCTGCCGCTCCGCACGCACAAAGTCTGCGGGCGAGGAGATGGGGGAACAAAATGGTTGCACATACGTTAAGAAAGAATGCAACAGGCCCCAATTGCCTCAAACCCGCCCCACTTTCTTGGGGAAGAAGAGCCTCCCGGCATTCGCAAGGTCCTTGCCTAGTTTTATAATCAACTTCTCCGCTGTTTCCAGTTTATTAAGTGACCGTCTGCCCTCGTACTAGCGCAGCAAGCGCATTTATCAAGAGCTGGCGAATAAATACTTCATCTACTTCTTCCTTTGCGCACCTCCTCTCTGCGTTACTCTCACCCCGAGAGCGGTGTCGGGACTGCTAGGTGTGCCGGAGCCTTTTGTTTTACCCATTTCCCCCAACACAATTAGGAGCTGCAACTTAGTTGATGAGGCGAAGCCTCTCCCGGCGCAGCAGCCCTGCTTCCCCGCAGCTGCCGTGCCTGGCAGCATCTCGACACGGAGCTTCCCGATTTTTTTTTTTTTTTTTTTTTTTAATGGGGGGATCGTCTTTTGGTTCCTGCTGAGTTCCCACAGTCACCCCTTTGGCCAGTCAAAGCTCTGCTCTTGCACCGAGAGCTGCCTTTCTGGCTCAGCCCTCCTCTCTTTGAGGGAGCCTAAATTTTAATCTTTCCGACCGCAAAGGGGTTTGAGCGCAACCCTGGCGCATCCAGGCAAAGTTGCGAGGAGGAGTGTTGCAAACGCGACGGCGAGTGCATGTAATTAACTAATTCACGGAGCGCAGTTAGCCATGGGTTACTAATTTGGACCGAAGGCAAGTCACTTCCCTTCTTCAAGGGATCACTTCTCGTCAGTTCCCAGAGTACAGCAGACTATTTTCTATCCTAGATTTACACCGAAATGCAGAATTACTTTACAATTACATCGTATTCCTGCAAAAGAGCACGTCAGCTGAATGTGTTTTCTTATTACCACTTAGAGGATTCGTGTTTCTCATTTCCATGCAAATCCTGTATGCCGAGAAAAAGTACAGAAAGAAGAGGCTGAAAACGTTCAGACTTTAAAAAAAATTCATTATCCTGACCCCAATTTCCTTGCCTAAAATACACTGCCCAAAAAGATAGAAGCATCAGTTATGCTCACCAGCTATTGCCTGGGGATATGGCGTCTTAATGAACATTTCTTTGAATTAGAGTGAAAAATGCATTTGTCAATTCAAGTGTACAAAGAAAAGAATTACTTGCTATAAAACAGAAAGATAAGTATGTGTTTTCCTTGTCAATATATGCCACACATTAGGTCATACTTAAGAGGTTTCAGTGCCCTTCCCTCCTCCCTGAATAAAAAAAAAAAACCCAAACACCACCCTCTAGTTTCCTTTAATTTATTCCAAAACCATACAATACAGTCCTGTTTAAGATCGGTTTTCAAATATTTCATAAACAGAAGATATACCTGGGTTTATAGAAAGCCAGTTATCTTAAAATATACTGAGGTTATTCTAATCCTTCTATTCATGCTGCTATCAAGCTCTTCTATTTTTCCATCCACATTTAATCACTTCTAAAAGCTGTATTTTTTCCTGCCTTCTGTGCTCCTCCTATATACCAGAAACAGTGACAACCCTTGGCATGTATTTAAAATGCTAATTATCCCTTTTTTTTTTCTTTTTGTACATTCATACCATTTTATTTTAACTGGAGAATAACCAGATAAATACCATAGTTAATACAATCAGCATGGGAAATAAGATTCTGTAGACTCTCTGAAAGAGTGATATTATTTTTTTTATTTCCCTCCTTTGGAGGCTGCCTTTGTTTTTCTCAACAGGAGACTTTGTTGTAATTAAAGCAGAGAAAACTGGACAGCAGCAAAAAACATCTGACTTGTGGCTCTTAAAAGCACAGGTTTTGTAGCATGTACCACCCCCCAGTGGGCAAAAAACTCTGTAGTAAACTCACAGCCAGCTTTAATCTCCAGAAATAAAGTGTATACATTTTACAGCAGGAACAAAATAACGATGCATTTCTGGGTTTGGGGTATCTGGGTTTTTTTTTTCTTTCTTTCTTCATTTTTCCTTTGTCACCAATTGCTAAAAGTTGAAAGATATTGTGTAAGGCAGTGGTGACTAATCAAAGCAATTGCTGGAGTTTGCAAACTTTGCATTGCAATTATTTGAAGTGGCTTGGGTTGGTGGATGGCCATCTTTGTCTCCTTCTAGCAGGACCCATGGATGCTAATGGCTAGTTATTTCTGAAGAAACTTCCCTAATCACTTCAAAGCACAGGAATACTAGAAAAATTAATATGTGGTTGCTTACACGTCTTTTTACGAAGTGACCAAATATCAGTCAGAGCAGGCATCTTGAAAAGTGTTCAGTGAATGTATCATCACAAACTCTGTTGTTCCTTTCATGAGCTGTAAGAATTAAAGCAATCTTACAGCTGCAAGTTTTTAACGTCTTATTTTTTGAGGTGCAAGTTTAGTAAGTCAGGAGATGAGCAAACAACTGTTTTAAAAAAGGAAAGAAAAAAAAACTACTGAAACTTTATCCAGCCTTTAAGTAATGTTTTTACATGCCTAACGTTTTGTGCCAGGAACTCCCTATCAGGTATAATTTCACCTAAACTTGTCAAGAGGGGGGGAAAAAGAATAGATTTTCCTTTGAAACAATGGCAGCATTTGTTCTCTATTCTTTTATTGTAAGCATGGGTGAATTACCTCAGCAGCAGTTCTCAAAAGAAAACCTAGAAGCCGTAATTGGCTAAACTCAGAGACCACTAAAACACAACACAAAAAGGCATTGCAAAACACTCCCCCTCAAAGTGCTTTTTTAACACGCAACTTTTGCAGAAGCAGAGTAGTCAAAACAAGAGAGTGAGTAGGAATAGCACAATAGTCTGAATCTTTTCAACCTAGCCTCTTCAAAACTAGGAAAGGTTTTAGAAGTAAACTTCAGAAGGGAACAACTCCTAGTTCATTTCCATCCTCTACAGCAAATACTGGTTTGGCTTATCTTAGGCATGGAGTCAAGCCTTTACTGAGAGTCCATTTTAAGTCAGATTCACTTGCATTTGAGGGAAGATCACATAAAAAAATTCATTTTTTAAGACACTTGAGTTCAAACTAGAAAGACTAAAGCAATATTATATTCAACTACTGCACAAGAAGGAGGGAAGCAAATTTTCTACAAGTCAATAAAGACTTCTCCAACAGAGGGGAAAAAAACCCCCAAGTTTCACCAAAACACAGAGGTAAATGTGACTGAAGGGCACTCTCACTTTAACAAACTCCTTTGCATTCTTTACCCCTTGGAAAGACAGCTAGAGGAACTTCTGCTTGCCTAGCACCAAACAAAAGACTGGGGCACCTTCCTGAAATATGATGATCGTGGAAATTGCAGCTCCTAGACAGGGTGCTTAGAAAGCATTTTTCTGTCACGATCAACTTAACTCTGAGTAACACACTTAAAGAAAACAAAGTATGGGTATTGTTTTAAGTGTGGATTAGCACTGTGGAACTTCTTTTAAAACAAAACAAAACAAAAAAAAAACACAACGTGGTGAAGTTATTTAAGAGGCAGCATGACCTTCATAAGCTAAACTGGCAATATATGCAGTAGAGAAATTTCACGAGTATTTTAAAAACCAAGCACATTTTGCATTTCTGATAAATTTCAGATGCTAAAGAAATACGGAAGTAATTCTGGAATATAGGTACACTGATTAAGCAAAATTGTTAGGCTTATCAAGTCTGTATATTCTAATGTTACCTTCAAATTATACTTTGTAATTTATAATCTAAAAATACTGGGTTGTTTCCCTTCCCCCTGTTACTTTGATGGTTAGAAAGAAGCCACTGCACTACCAGAGTTCCTGCTGGAGAACACAGAGGTGGATTAGAAATTCAAATAAGCATTGTGTGACCTCGAGTGAGGCAGGTCTTTATTTTACTCACATTTGATCACAGCTTAGAAAGAAAAGATTTCCCTGGCACCATTTGTAGGAAAAGTCCCAACTTTTCAAATATACTTTTTTTTTTTTTTTTTTTTTGGCCATTGACCACCAACAGGACAGGGAGTGGAGCAGGACTCCACACCTTATAGTAAATGCAGTGTTGTTCTTCGGCACATTTTTCTTGTATAGTGCAAATTACTTTGAACGTTTTAAAATAAGATGTCCCCCTGCTTAGCTGTACCGCAGCAATAAATACACGTGCAAGGCTCACACGTTACCACTATCTGTAGTAATACGCTTGCTTACACAATGTCCAAGGAAAAGTAATTTAACCACCTAGTTCAGCAAAGTTCATGAAAACATTCAACTTGGAATAAAGATAAGCAAAAAAGCTGCTGCTCAGTTGTTCTGACATTACTTGCCAAACCTCCCCCCTCTGTTATTCTTGCATTTAAAAATGAAATTTAGCACACACTTCCTAAAATCTGCCCTGTTCAAAAGTAATGGCTTCTTTCAAAACCATGTGTCCATGAAGCCTCCCAATTTGATGTTGCAGAAACCTGGACACAGTGTCTGTACCAGTGGGGGTCACTTTTTCTTTTCATCCTGCCGGATCAGCTATAATGACTTGATGTCAGGGAATATTTAGAGACAGCTCAAGAAGGGGAAAGTTGGAGCATGGCAGCAGGATTCCCTTCTTCTCTGTAGACAGATCACTGGAGCCTTTGATATGCAAAAACATTGTTTTCAGCTATGGCTTGAGATATGAAAGGGAAGTGCGAGATATCAAACAATCAAGACCTGAAGAAAACTATTCTAAGTTTAGAAAAGGGAGTGGGGGGTATAGTCTTAATCCACATTTTTGAAACAGTGTCGTCTTCTCCAAAGAGACCTGCTTTTATTTTTCTCTCTCTTGTTTTCATGTAATTTTAAGAGAAGGGATAAAAAAAATTCCAAGAACTTAATGAGCTTTAGTGCTTTCATTTCAATCCTACACATTACTGCTATTATAATAGCGGCAATAAATGAAGGAATGATTATTAAATGGAGCAAAGAGGAAACAGTTTATATGCTAGAAAGGTAAAACAAATGAACTTACTTTCTCATGTATGTGTATATATATAATGTATGCATACTAGAGCCTCTGTTTTGCTTAATACTAACATGGTTTTTACAGGTCTAAAAATTCTAAAGAAAATTTGTTTGGCTGGGGTTTTTTAAGTACTTAAAAGTTACTGTAACCTTCGAAGGCCTAATTAAGCAATTTATATTCCCACTTTACAATATACTTCGAGAAACTACGTTCTATCACAACTTCGGATTAGTTCCTAAGAGATACCATTTTTTCTACAGCTGTTAAGCAACTGTTTATTTCAAAGTTTCAGGAATAGAGCCTGGACTTCTTTCTCAAACACTTCAGTAATACAGACCAAGAAAACTGCACACTGGAAGAACATGGAGCCTTTTTGTTCCATTGTATGATGATTGCATAATTTGCCCAAATTACATAAGCTATCAAAAAATATGCATTCCCTTATATTCTAAAATGTGGCCATGCAGATGGAGTTTTCCCCTTAAATAAAGCATACATTACTTATGCCACAGTGGGGGGTCTCTCATATTAAGTTACTATTTTCATTACAGAACTGCAGAAAACAAGGTGCAAAAAGCTCAGATGAGCATGAAAGCAGCATTAAGAGAGAAGAGGCTTTACCATTCCGTCACTAGACAGGCACACCATCTCTAAAGTGGGGGGCTTTTGGTTTTTTTAATGGTCAACATTTTTCTATGAAAAAGAGCAGCATAGTTTGTATCTATGTCAGTAATTTTGTATCACTGCATATTTCCTCTTGCTATAGGAGTGTTACTGATCTATTTCACGATGAACCTGCTTCAAATAGCAGGAGACAGTTTTAAAACAGAGACTGTGTCTGTTTAGGTCTAATATTTTATAAAGGACCAGAAGCTACTGGTTAAGCTCGTGAGGCAGGCAGCACAGCAAGCATTACTCAGCATGCTGTTTCTTCCTAGCATTTCAGTTCTGGGGACTGTGCTCCGTTCTCTGGACAACACACAGTCACGAAATGGAGAAGCAAGTAAACGTTAAGGACATTTTAATTTCAGATTTAACCACTTATTTCAGATATACTACCTAGGTGCTCTTAGGGAACACAGACTTGGTATCTCGCTGGATACTATCTACAATAGTGATATGAAGTAGCCTAAGTTAAAAATACCATTCAAAAATAACCAAATAATTACAGTTCTTCAAGAAATAGGAACAGCCAAGACTGAAAATATTTTTTCTCTGTTGAAATTAGAAAAATCAGATTAAATGCCAGTCTAATAACCAATTCCACTGTGCAAAGTGACAGATAAAATAGCTTAGAAGTTCAGACCACAAATCAAGCACATTGCATGGACAAAACCCACATATGAATCTGTTGTCAAAGAGTTAATACATATGCCTAGCTGGTCCCCAATTCAGAATCAGCACGCTGCAAATGTGAAATATTAATATAGTATTTTAGCAAAAACGTTTCACCTTTCATCCAGTAACTTCTGAATAGTAATTGCTCTCTTTACATTTAAAACCAAGGAGATTATCTATCTTAGTTTACCAAGAACACAAAGCAAGCAACCATTCTGGCCTCCTCCAAGGAGGCTGGACTGACATTTGTAATCAAGTGGGAAACATTTACTAATACTTTGTTGCTGTCTGTCAGTTCAGGATTATGTTTATTTTCTAACTGAAAGAAAGGAACATACATTTCCAGCAAAACTGCAGTAACATGAGAATAAACAGCAAAACGTTTTCTTACACAGTTCTGTATTTTGCTGAAATACCAATAATTTGGGAAAACAAAATGTCCTAGTCATGTATACAATAAGCATAGCATGAGTTATATAGGGGATAAAACACAACTTTGAATACTAGCTGTTATTAATTCCAATTTTTTTGTTTGTTTTTACTTTTGCAGGAAATTAAGAGTTCAAGGGAAGCTTTAAAAGGGGAGTTTTCTGGGAAGCAGATCATATTTTTGTGGGGTTTTTTTTAATGAAGAAAACCATCTGAATTGCCTAACATTTCTACAGTAGAGTAACTTGCGTTCTTGCAGCGCAAGAGGAATTCTTTCCTGCATTACAAATTTGGAAGAAGCATTAAAAAGCGAGAGTCGGAAAATGATTCTGTCAAGGAGGTGTGGATGTATCAGGATGTAGCTACTGTACAAAGATTGTACTTGGATAATTCTGGACAGGAAAAAGCAGCCCCATTCCTGACCTCCTGAAGAGGCTACCATCCTTCAAGCCTCAGCATAATGAATAGTTTCCATCACGCAGCGCTGAAGTTACCACCTCTGACTACTACGCTGCACAGAAGAGTTTGTAAGAGTTACAAAGAAAGTAATTCCTGCTAAAGGCATTAAACCAAACAAAAGAGGCTCTTCATTCACTGACTTTACATGAGGACAAAAACAGAGGCAAGCTGAAGCTTTTCTGTGCCCCAGCCTGGTGTGCTTATGTACCATGATAAATCTTGGTTGGAATGCTCATTGAGTATCGTACCAGGAGCCAGGAAACACACACCACCGAGAAGGACCATCACCACACAGCACAGAGAAGGACCGTCTGAGTAAACACCGTTGAGAAAAAAAAAAAAAACCACAGCTCCATGGAGTAAACTGTAAGAGTGACTCACAAGAAAGACATTCCTTCACTGGATATCCTCAAGCACAGAATTTACTCATACCTTTAAATACGGTAGGATCAATATTAATTTATTTTCCTTTTTGTGCCTCAGAGAATAAAGTTCAATTAATATATGAACCCACAGGAGAAAAGGTCATGACACCGCTTAATGCATAGGTCATCTTGCAGAAGTTCTCACAACCCTAATTACAATGGTAATTGAATTATGTTGTCTTAAAAGCTATAAAAATGCTAATTACCCGAGCTCAGTATACAAACACACTACCAATGCAAAGTACAATTGCAGTCTCAAGAGTTAATTTATATTATCCTACCCTGCACGGTTTGAACTAATAAGATGGGAAAACGTGGTTAAACCTGCCAATAGTCTCTTATTAGTGTACTGCTTAGTAAGAAGACTTTTGAGAATGACAAATATTTAAACATGAAATTAAGCATGTAATGAAATATTCCATCTGGTCAACTAGAAAGCCATAGCTCTACCAGCTACATCAGGTTGTTAGCTACCTACCAATTATAACATTTACCTTTCTAAACAGTCTAGGTCAAAACCCAAGAAAAGTAAACTGCAGAATTGGTAGGGTACACAATATGATGTTGAGCACTCGGAAAAATCTTGGAAAAAAGTCCTTAACTGGCCCTTGCTCTTTTGACTATTTTATGCTTTGCCATTAGGACTTTTTTGAACCCATAAAATAGCTACCACTAAACTTGTGGGTTTGGTAAGGGTTTATAGTTCACTTAAGGTCTCCTGAGGTAGTTAGCTGGCTTAGGAATCACTTCTTATCTTTCAGATACAGAATGATTTACTTGAACTGTGGTCTAACTCCAGCTCTGTATTTATCTGGTATCTGCAGACAAAGATTGTCTCTACACGTGAAATGTGAAGCAATCCTTAGAAAGACCCTTCTTGCTTAAGCAAAACAATTCACAGATCAGGCATACTCGATTGTATTATTTTCAATTACTATGCACAGTAACCTGTTAATGAATCACTACATGAAGCAGTACAATTACTGATGTAATGAAAAGAAAGTAAAATAATGTCTACGGGCTTGAATTTTGGTATAATACATGTGTTTCAGATGTCTTCTGTAATGTTGAAGTTGAATTTTCATTGCAGTTTCTTCACTGATGATCTGGATAATTTTGTTTGTTTGGTTTTTTTAGATTGTTGAAGATCAGAACTGTATACAAATCTCATCATTCCTGACCATGATTAGTGTAACCTGGAGCATCTTCCTAGTTTGGACTAAAATAGGGCTGTTACTTGACATGGCACCTTATTCTGTTAGTGCCAAACCATGCCCTTCAGTATGTCGCTGTGATGTGGGTTTCATATATTGTAATGATCGCGATTTGACGTCTATTCCTACAGGAATCCCAGAGGATGCTACTACCCTCTTCCTTCAGAACAATCAAATAAATAATGCTGGGATTCCTTCAGAACTGAAGAACTTGCTTAGGGTGGAAAGAATATATTTATACCACAACAGCCTAGATGAATTCCCCACTAACCTCCCTAAGTACGTTAAGGAACTGCATTTGCAGGAGAATAATATAAGGACCATTACTTATGATTCACTTTCACAAATTCCTTATCTGGAAGAACTGCATTTGGATGATAATTCCGTTTCTGCTGTTAGCATCGAGGATGGAGCTTTCCGGGACAACATCTATCTCAGACTTCTTTTTCTCTCTCGAAATCACCTTAGCACCATTCCCTGGGGTTTGCCTAAAACGATAGAAGAGCTACGCTTGGATGATAATCGTATTTCCACGATTTCAGAGCTGTCCCTTCAAGACCTTACAAATCTAAAACGCCTTGTTTTAGACGGAAATCTTCTAAATAATCATGGATTAGGAGACAAAGTGTTCATGAATCTAGTCAATCTTACAGAACTGTCATTGGTCCGCAACTCACTCACAGCCGCACCGGTAAATTTGCCAGGAACAAACCTAAGAAGGCTTTATCTTCAAGAAAACCACATCAACCGTGTGCCACCCAATGCTTTCTCGTACTTAAGGCAGTTGTATCGGCTAGATATGTCCAATAACAATCTTAGCAATTTACCTCAGGGTGTCTTTGACGATCTGGACAACATAACTCAGCTTTTTCTTCGCAACAACCCTTGGCACTGCGGGTGCAAAATGAAATGGGTACGTGACTGGTTACAGTCGTTGCCTTTAAAAGTTAATGTACGTGGACTGATGTGTCAGGCACCAGAAAAAGTACGGGGAATGGCTATCAAAGACCTCAATGCGGAACTATTTGATTGTAAGGACGATGGCATGATAAGCACCATCCAAATCACCACTGCGGTACCAAACACATTATACCCGGCCCAGGGGCACTGGCCAGTTTCTGTCACCAAACAACCAGACATCAAGACTCCCAACCTAAATAAAAACTACAGAACCACAGCAAGCCCAGTACGCAAAATCATTACAATATTTGTGAAATCCGTAAGCACGGAGACTATTCACATCTCCTGGAAAGTTGCACTACCAATGACTGCTTTAAGACTCAGCTGGCTCAAGATGGGTCACAGCCCCGCCTTTGGATCTATAACTGAAACGATAGTTACAGGCGACAGAAACGACTATTTGCTCACAGCTCTCGAACCAGAATCGCCATACCGTGTATGCATGGTTCCCATGGAAACCAGCAACATCTATCTCTCCGACGAAACGCCTGAATGCATCGAGACTGAGACGGCGCCTCTTAAAATGTACAACCCTACCACCACCCTCAATCGGGAGCAGGAGAAAGAACCTTACAAAAACTCCAGCTTGCCCTTGGCCGCCATCATCGGCGGCGCAGTGGCGCTGGTGGCCATAGCGCTGCTGGCCCTGGTCTGCTGGTATGTCCACAGAAACGGGTCCCTGTTCTCCCGGAACTGCGCCTACAGCAAGGGACGCCGGAGAAAAGATGACTACGCCGAAGCAGGAACCAAGAAGGATAACTCCATCCTAGAAATCAGGGAGACTTCTTTCCAGATGATACCAATAACCAACGACCAAGTGTCCAAGGAGGAATTTGTAATACACACCATTTTCCCACCTAACGGCATGAATCTGTACAAGAACAGCCACAGTGAAAGCAGTAGTAACAGGAGCTACAGAGACAGTGGTATTCCAGATTCAGATCATTCACACTCATGATACTGAGGGACACGAAAGACTGGTTTGGGTTTTGTTGGTTTTTTTGGTTTTGTTTTGTTTTTTAAAGAAAACAAGAAAAGACTGACTTAACAGTTGCTGTTCTACTGCAAAACACTGGATTAAAAGACTGACAAAGCAATGTACTGTACATTTGCCATATAATTTATATTTAAGAACTTTTTATTAAAAGTTTCAAATTTCAGGCTACTGCTGCGATTAATGTAGTGGGGATACCTGACCACAATTCTATATTTTAGTATTTTTTAGTAATTTGTACTGTATTTTCCTTGCTAATATTGAAGTTACAGACCATTTAACTTTTGTGTTCTACTGAGTAAGATGACTTGTTGACTGTGAAAGTGAATTTTCTTGCCGTGTTGAGCAGTCAGAACATTCATCTGAGATCCTTGTAAGTGTAAGCACAGGCCATTTTTCACTTTGGTATCAATAAAATAATGTTGAACCTGGCAAATCAGGAAGATCAAGAAGTGGTTGCAAAAACTCACAGAACTTTCACTGTTGGGTCCACTAAATCTGTAAACCACAACAATATTCAATAAACAAAAATGCGTGTAGTAATGGGCAATATCAGCTGTCTGGATATATCCATTCAACAATGGTAAAATCCAATTTAAAAGAAAATAAGCAAATTGATGACATGCATGAGACCGAAGCTTTTGACACGTGTGAAAAAATTAACTGATCCCTGGAAGAAAGCCTAATCAAATTCCTAACAAGGAGTTTAAAAAAAAAAAAATGCACTAGGCTCTACAAACCAAGAGGATAGATACAGCTTTGGTATAGATTTGTGGTTATCAAAGCCAGTGGTCTGCTTATTACAGGGAAAACCATTGATGTATGGTCACAGGCATTGGGAAGCAAAGGCAGGAGGACAGAGACAACGCTTAGAAACTGCTTTGAACAGAAAAAGGGCTGAAAGTGCAGTTTCACAAGAAAAAAAGAGCAGGACAAAAAAAACATAATACAAGCAAGGTCTCAAAAATTTTAGTCACAAAGGTAAGCAGACAATTGGTGAATACAACTTTTTTAAACTCAAACAGTATACAGGTATGCATTCAGCATACTGCCATTACAGTCAGGAATACTGCCCATTACTGTCGCAGTTTTCCAGAAATTCCTTGATAAATCTGTAAGGTAACATGTTTCTTTTTCTGCCTTCCTACTGAACTATGGGCTATTTCATGTTTAACCCCCAAGCCGCTCTTTGTTGCCATAACCATTTGTTTCTTCAACTAAAAACCAAAGTGCTTTGTATGCCCTTTGGCCAGTCTTGTGTGTGCCTTGATCCAATGCTACATGTATCAAGCTTTTAAAAACTAAAAAAAAACCAAACAAAAAAAAACCAAAAAAAAAAAAGAAGGGAAAAAATAAAATACCCACTTTTTCATACATAACTTATCTAAGAAAAATACTGGTCTTATTGATCAATAAAGTTGAAAAATTAGTTCAAAATAATGCTGCACCTCTGCAGTGCACTGATAGGAAACCCACTGCTTTGCAGGTCATGAGCTTCACCTTTTTCTTTGATCAATTTGACAGTGTTACACTTGCAGGATTTCTTTATTATTAATTACTGGAACACAAGTTTTCATAACTTGGAAGTGTGGGAACAATGAAAGGGAGGGAAGGAATGGAGTTACAACCCTCTGAGATACAACTTTTTTCAACAGAAAGAGCAAATAAAAAGAAAAATACTTAATATTTTGGACAGTATCTCAGACAAGAAGAAATATATAGCAAATGCAATTCAATTTTAAGAGAACTTGAGCAGTTCTTGCCCTGTCTGTTTCCCTAGAAGTGGTAAAGGGTGGAAGACAGCAAGAAGAAAGTGACAAACACCGAGACTGATGGTTTCAGCAGTCAGCCTGCAAACAACTCTGCCAGGGATCCATCTAACTGCGCAGACCCAAAACTTCCAGTAACACGCAGCTCTCTTCATCCTCATTTTCCAGATGCACCCAGGGAAAGTCCTCTGCAAACTCCCTGTGCCACTGCTTCCTCAACCTCACCTTCAAAAACGCCTCCTGCAGTTCCTGAGCAGTGGAGGAGTCCCGGATGGAGAAGCAGCGCTGTGCTTCCCTGCCGACCTCAAGCAAATCACACCTTCACGCAGAGCACTGATTGGAACCACTATGCCAAAAGTAACAGAAAGGGGCACGTTATGCTAAACAACTGTGTGCTCAGCTCAGTGTAATGCACTAAACAAGACTTTTGCTCTGTTTTCCCATCGGGTACAAATCTAGGGAAGGGCAAGAAAGCCAAGACTGAGCACATGGAGCCTCATCACGTTCTTGTGCAAAAGGTTTCCTGAGCAGTATGCGGGAAAGGAAAACCACCACAGATGGAGCAGGCAAACCTGGTTTTCATCTGAGCTAGCGTATGAGGGACCTCATATCAGAGATGCATTTAATGGCTAGATCACTGGCAATAGATTACTAGTTCTTTGCCATCAGCTCTCCAGTAACAAAATTAAATAGGTTTTGCTGAATTTTCAAGCTATTTACATGAAAAACTCTCTCCTAGGTGACTCCAAATTTGTGTTGTGAAAAGGGTAAAGTAACTCTGGGTGAGTACCCTCCCGTGCCTCTTCTGAGGCACCTGAGCCGCAGGTAGCCTGGTAACGGTACATAGCATCTACTGCGCATCTCGGGTGATGCCACACAAAGGTCACATACGGGCTATAAAAACATCGCCATTTGAGGAGGAGATAACTGTATGTGAAACTTAAATACAAGGACTTTTCATGGGAAATCTATGTACTGTGAGGCAGTAGCATGCAAATCCAAAACACCTTCAACAAGCTGGCCCAGTTGTTCCTGGTTCACCTCCACCAGAAAGAGTGAAAACCTGGACAAGTGATTCTGTCTTCTGCAGAGCGCCAGGCCAGGTTTGCAGGGAGAGCTGGCGCCTTCCTGCCGCAGTTGATGTCGATGGAAAAAATGGCACATCCATGCATACAACATCTTCCTTAGGTTCTACAGCAACTTTCATGCAACATGCATAATATTAAGATTAATTCAGTAAATGAAAGACTGCCTTCAAACTAAACTCTGGGTTTTTTTCCTTTGGATACTTACATAAATTTCTATTCTGCTCCGTGTCATGCCCATCTCTTCAAGACTCTTCTACTTACCATAGCCTGCAGTTACAGCATGCAGTGCTCTCTAGCACCATGCATAAATCTGTTCTATTAGACAGTTATATATGTAGGCAAATCTGATTACTACACTGAGCAGTTTACTCAACACATCTATCAAAATAACATTAATCCACATAAAACTTATCTCAAGTAATTTTCTAATTCCATGTTATTTCACGTACGGTTCAATATTTAATAGTGAGGCAAGGAGTGGATCTTTTTCCAGTGTTGCCTAAACCTTTGTGCAGGGTTAATTTAATCAGTATCCTCCATATTAAAATACTATGCCAAGTATCTTTTACATTCTTTATCAGGTGATCACCCCTTAATTTTTATTTATATTGCTATCCTGAATTGCTCACAGTTCTGTTTTTACCTGAAAGCTGACTCCAAAAAAACCCTGGTACTTTGGAAACCATATTAATTTTGTCTTATCTTGGTGCCCTCCAGACCTGAATTTGATTCATTTATAAGCTATAATTTCCTAGCTTTGTACAACAGCCTGAAATGCAACAACTGTTGGGTTTTTTGGGGTTTTGGTTGTTATTTTTTATTGTTTTGTGGGGTTTTTTTCTCCTGGCTTTAACAGTACCAAATTCAAAGTATTATGGTCTTGGAACACCATTACCATTTCTTCTGCTAATGCACTAGCTAGCATGCAAGCTATATTGTGCCAATGCTGTACATATTGAATGTAGAGCAGCAAATGCAATAAAGCAAGAGCAAAAGTAATAAAGCCTTATTTGCTATTAAAATAATTTACTGATGACATAACTCACTAAAGCACATATATAGACTTCTCTACTAAGTAAGAGAATGCAATTTTGCATATTCACCTGCAGCTGAAACTGGATAAAATCTTCAAATGTGAGCTGGCAGATGCCATCTGCCTGGATTTATCCAAACCACATTTGTTTGGGATACTTTTGGATGGAACTGTAATTCACATGGATATCCCCTGCTTCCAAAACACCTTAATCTTGCTTCTAAATCCATATATTGTTTCAGCATCACCTTGGGACTGATCTTTGTTTAATTAACTGTTTCTTTACTGATACCAGAATAACAAAAGCTTCAAGCCACAACCCAGCAATTACGACCAATGAGGGTTTTTTTTACAAAGTATAAAGTCACTCCATAACTGGGAAGTTTCTTCTTCCAAACTAGCCCAGAGTGGTTCAGCCAGAAAGGAAGAGCCCACGGACTGCATTCAGACATGAAAATTTTACACTTTTTTTCCCCCCAAATGTATTTAATTTTGGGGGTGGCAGAGTAGGAGTTTTATCCTTGCGATGAAATCATAGCCGTTTCAAACACTTTGAAGATACAGTAATGACACAGGTATCAGATTCTGGACACAGTTGCTTTGAAAGTTTTTTCTTTTGGTAAACGTGTGTTTTGTTTAATTTTAATAATTCCTGCTCTAAAAAAAAGTCTAGATAAAACCATACAAAGAACGTGGATCTCACTAAAACAGCGACAGAGCATCTAGCTCAAAACAAACATCACCTGCATTTTACCAGCACTGGGCATCAAGCAAGATACTCATTTTAGGGTAGTCTTTAAATGACAACTAAGAAACATTCCTGCCCTACAGGGAAACCAAAACACTTCAACAAAATGGGTGTTAAAAGAAATAACCATCCTCTGGATTACTGGTGGTCTAAGGCAAAGGCATGCAACACACATTTTGGAAACTGAGCAAATGTCCATCACGCATAGACATGGTAAATGTCCTGCACCTGAAACCTGCTGGCCAGGAGTGCAGAATTGTATTACCCAACTCAACTGCTTTTCTGCGCCCCTTTGTGTTTCCTTAAGATGAAAATGTAGTGGAGTCACAGTATAAAACCCCTCAAGATTAACAACATGAGCCGAAAACGCTTTTTGAAATCTGAAGCTGGACCTTCTCAGCTTAGCAAGAACACTCATAAACAGGTTATAAAAATAGAAGCGTCTTAATAGGGCTAATTAAATAATCTGACTCGTTCAAGCTGGTTGATAGTGTTCATATAGGCTGATACTCTGTCCTGAACAGCCCTCTTAAGTAATCAGAAAAAGGGAGCAGATCATAGCCGAGTGCTAGTGCGCACTCCTGTCCCCTTGCTGAGCTTAAGGAATATCTATCTATAGACACAACCGTGGAAGGTTTAATTGTTCAAAATCAAGAGACTGCATGATGTTCTCTAATCATTAACTGTGGGAACATCATTTACAAAAGGATGAAATTATTTGCATATTATGCATAATTTAACTTCTTAAAATTATGCAAAATATTTGAAAAATTATTTTGATTAGAAATGCACGTATGATTTATGTAATACTGATTTCCTCCAGTGGTCTTAGTCCCCAATCGATGCCTACTAGGCAACTAGCTTTTCACAGGAAAACAGGCATTTTTCTGGGGGTGTGGGGATTGGTTTTGTTTAGTTTAGGGTTTCTTCTTGTCTCTGTTTTTGTATTTGAAGAGGTATAAATAATTTCACTCCAAGTCTTTCAGTTTTCATTGGATACAAAAGTTGACAATTTCAAGTGAACGCCTGTCTCACATCAGCACGTATTTAAGGCAGGTGCTGGTGGGATTAAAGATCTCCCCACAAACTCCTTTCCTATCTCTCCTCACAGTACCGCTTTCCAGGATTTTAACTTGAAGTCTTGCTTTTATTGCAAGAATTGCGCTAGGTTAGTGAGATCAGTTCTCACCACTGTAAGATCCTATTCAAAATCTGGGACTGTCTAATTTTGAGATGCACACGAGCAGCTGTATTTACATATGCAGTTAGGGACTAGAAGCAGAAATCTTTCAGGCCGGGTAATACACAGGAGGCCACACAAAATCTAAGCCTTTATCCAACTCTGAGCCTGCTATATTAATATAATTTTCTCTAACTACTGTAACAAGCATTAGCAGCTACGTCAGTAAAAGAACGCATCCTTACCTTACATATCATCTTAGGCTACCACTCTGTATGTGTGAAGTAGAATTAATTTGGCTTCCTTAAACTTGTGCTCTTTTTCCATGGAGTAAATGGCAAAGTAAATAAATAAAAGTTTTTAGAAAAGGTAAACCCTTCTAGCAAGGAATGCTGATGTCCTGACAAAGCAAAGGATTTAAGTCACATCATAACTGCAGAAGTACATGCAAAACCCAAGCCTGTATAAACCTTATGCACTTTTTGATTGCATTTATTTTACGTTCATCCCCTATTTCAGCTACCTCAATTAGAAACAAAAGTTACTTGCATCGCACTCCTCTAACAGGAAATAAGCTAGAAACAGTCTATTTTTATTTTCTACACAGTTTGAACAACGACGTAAGAATGTGGACAAGTACAGAAACTGTGGTTTTTTGTTCACCTGGTTACAATAACCTTCCCAAGAAAGGTTGAAGGCACTTAGGTTTGAATCCTGACAGAATATTTTACTGCCCGTAAGGAACATGAGCTCATTAACAGAAAGCAAGCCATATACAGGGAAAGTGCTAACCCAGCAAGTAAACATATTTTAGGGCATTAGCTGATAATGCAGAACCTCTGTGCCTAATGTCTTTAAAGTAATTATTTTACTCCAAGAACTCATTAATGGCATGTTACCTACTTCATCCACTAAAAACCTTTTCATTTCTCCCTGATACAGAATACTAAAATAAAAATTAAGAAAAAAACCCATGGTATTCCCAGATCTTGGAAGTTGTTTTGGTTGCTGAAATGCAGCGCTTAGCAGCCAAACAAAGTGAAAAGTCAGGTACAGGAGAATACCACCGGGGCAGCTGAATTGCTGACCTCATGCAGTTTCCTTACATAAATGCAAAAAAAGGCAGTGCTGGCAGCGATAGAAGTGCGGGTAGGACTTCAAGCAGCTCAACCATGGCTGTCTCAGACTCCTCACCTCTCCCCAAGTAAGTATCTTGCTGCTTTTGACTGCAAGAAAATATTTGTCAGTACCTTGAGGGGTCAAGAAGTTTGAGCGCTAGCAGGACCATAACTACCTCTAAGCCTCTAAGCTGTTCTTTCCATTTTATTCCCTTTTTTTTTTTTTTTTTTTTTTAATAAAGCTCATTGAGAGAGTTTGTTCAGTAAACATGACTGTCTTGCATGTAAAAACCCCTTCACTGCTTAATGTACTTGCTGATACATAGTGGAATAGTGCTAAACCCTCCTTAAAGAGTTTGCAATTAAGTCCAAGGTAGGCACATCACAAATTATTTACCCAAGTTATATAGTGGAAGTCTCCACTATAACCTGAGCTTACAAATACATGATCTTGAGGGGTGGGGGTAAGAATCATATTCTTAAATTGCTCTCAATGCTGCTGTTTGAACTTGGAAGTTCAAATAAACAAGGTCAATTAAAGAGAATTTGGGGGGAGAGGTGCAACACCACAAAATAACATTTCCACTACCAAGAGTTGAATTATACTGAAAATAAGAATAACTACTTGCTTTATCGTAGCTTATATGTGTCTGTAAGTGCTCAGGTCTTTCTCATTATCTGCTGGCCTGGGGACCCAAGAGATGACAGGGCTGCACGGATCAGTGTTCCTTGGGTGCGGACAGAGGCATTAAGAGTAGCCAAATGCAACCTAACAACAGTAACGGGGACTGGTTTTGTCAAAAAAAAAAAAAAATTGTTTCAAATTTTAGGTTTTGTCCAAAAAGTTTTGTCCCAAACTCCAAAATCTATTCCTATCCTATGCTATGTTTCCAAAAAAAAAAAACCACCAAAAAACCCACCCAAAGAGCAAATGACATAGCTTTTAAGCATGGGTGATATGACCTAATGCCTAGTTTTACCTGTAAAATAAAGTTTAAAGTTTTGTCTAATTGAATTCATACTCAATGCTAGCTATCATGAGTACATTTTAATTAAGTCCCCGTCATCCCCCCCAATATTTTTCAATACATAATCTGCATAGAAGTAAATAGAAGTTTGTGCAGCACGGTTCATCAGCATCTTCCCATTTTCCCTGTCTTATCAACTGACTTACCTTTTGTATCATCTTAGTCATTAAATATTAAAAGCACAAGAAGTGATCTGTCAATTTAGTTTTTAGGGTATTAGAGATGGGAGAGGGAAAGGAAGGAGAGACATTACACTAGGATGCTAATTAGAGAAAATAGCGTGCTACAATATGCTGCAGGTAGATTCCTTGTTGTACTGATAGGAAAAACAAAAAACAAAAAACCACCAAAACAAAAAACACAACCATCCAAGCTTCCACAAACCCATCTATATAGACAAAAGGACCTATCAAGCTGCTCATGCAAGAAATGCATCTTGTTCCCAAAGCAACCGCATCATGTTGGGAAGGGAGGGAAAGGGAGTCTCTTTCTTTGAAATTAATTTGAAGGTGATCTCCTGCACGCCATGAAGGAGCCCTCCACTGATACGGTTAGTATAGGCTTGATTGTCTTAAATGTCCACTTTAAACTCAATACTAGCGTTGCTGCAAAACTAGAGAGCAAGCAACCTAGCAT
This sequence comes from Ibycter americanus, assembly GCA_035590275.1. Classification (NCBI taxonomy): domain Eukaryota; kingdom Metazoa; phylum Chordata; class Aves; order Falconiformes; family Falconidae; genus Ibycter; species Ibycter americanus. Next base: position 8,019,397 of record JAVJGI010000035.1, on the reverse strand, counting down.
ATAGTTCCAGAGACTTCAAAATAACCCTCAAACAAATCAAAAAACAACTAACCCTGCAAAATCCTCAAAAAGCACCTATCAAATTGATTTCAATCCAGTGATTCGGTACAAAGTCAAAGGATGTAAGCTCTTCTAATCCCACCCTTTCAGCTCTTCCAGGCTCCGGCTGACACCTCCTCTAAAGGATGGGAGCCCCGCAAGCTCAGCAGTGCCTCACCACACAGCTCTTCAGCCATTTGCGACCTGACAGCTGTTGGCTTTGGGTTTACACGCTGCAAAAACAACTCAGGAGGCGAACAGTGTGAACGGTACCCCGTTCCAGTCCAGGAGATTTCATTACAATGAGTTTAGCTCTGGGCAAGCTGCCATAATAAGCACATTTTTGACAGGTATTTTATTTTTCCTCCACAGAATACCTAACACTTCTGAAAGCACTGACTGCCACATTAAATACTGCGGTTTTATTAAAGAAAAAAAAACAACAACACACACACAAACAAAAAAAACACCACCACCAAAAAACCCACAAAAAACAACTATTGTTCTCCTCCTGCTAATAAAGGCTAACTTTATTCTTCAGTATAATCCTTCCAAATCAATTAAAATGCATTCAGCGGGTTGAAAGGATACTAGTGAAGTATTAACAAAAGCCTGGTTTGGATTATGCAAAACTTCTGCAGCAATTGGCTGATGCAAAGATTTCAGTGGCAAAGAGATTTCAAGAGAAGCAAAATAAATCTAGCTCTTAAAAATATTTCTTACTCTGTTTTACTCACTAGTTCTAGCAACACAGTAGGTCAAATCCGCACATCACCAACCTCTTTCTAAGGTTTGCAAGTTGAGCTATGAATAAAATGTGTAGTCTCCCAGAGTCATTCACAGAAATCTCTACAGCACTGCCATAACCTGGTGCTTAAGGACGATCAATATGAAAATGCCTTAAAACAGAAGCTGCTCTGGGTACACTCAGGTCCATCACCATCAGCTGATGAACCCATCTAGGACGTGCTCGAGCCTTCCCAGGAATGAAGATAGGGAATTACCATGCCAGGCATCAACAGGTGTTGGAGATCTGCCAAGGCGTTTGTTCACGTGTCTCTCAACCTGCTAAAGTGCTGGTATGGAGGGGGAAAGATTTTTTGCCCTGCCCAGAAGCAGCTCCCCCAGGTGCTGTTACCTGTGCTAGGTCTGGTCAATGGACAGCCACACTTACTGCTTCCTTTGCAAAAAATAAAAATCAGGATGAACTTTCCTCTGACCAACAAGCTAGGGATCACGTTCTCTACTGCTTTTGCATTTGTAGGAAGCCACCTCTGACATCTCACCATGGGGCTTCATCAGACAAGGAAGAAAAATTAGAGAATTTTAAAGGCACTGGCAAGTGTCTGATCTTTCAAGACATCATCGCTAATCTTCACATGATCCAGCCTGCTCAGTAATCAAGGCAGAAGCACCGTGCAGGTGCAAATTAATGCCACTTACGTCCTGAAAACAAGTAAGAAAGAGGATATGGAATAAGTACGCCCAAAAGCAACATCAAATTTATTCTCCACGATCAGACGGGGGATTACTGAAGTTTGCTTCACCTCACACAAAAAAAACCCAAACAAACCTGAAGCTATATCCATGCCATTAACCATTTGGCTGAGCTGGTTAGTGCTATATTAAAAGGACCACAGGCTCAATGGCAGTGAGAACAGGAACACAAGGAGCGGTCCTCGGCTCCCCCAGTGATTTTCAGACACTGCCAAGACAGAAAAGCCAACTCCTACAAGACAATTTTTTTTGTTCTTCTTTTGGGTCTGTCAACAGAAGAGGAGCACCAAGGTTATTTTAAAGCATTATGCATCTCAATGACCTAATATGAGTAAACAGTATAACTTGACGGCATGTCACTTGTTCAGGTGCAGGACAGACGCCTAAAGAGCAGCCCTGTCATCAATCCCAGGACACCACGTGCCAACCTGAAGCATCCCTCTTGAAAAAGGACAGCAGCCCTGTGAGCTCACAGGCGAGCAACCTCAGCACGGGACTCGGAGAGCACATGAAAAACTGCCAGTGTTTCCCTGAACTGCTGAAGCACAACAGGGAGGTGGCCGACTGATACACAGGCACTAGGAAGTTGTCCAAGACCTTTTAAACTCTAATTCACCTGAGAGCTAACCCAGATCTGACTATTTCTCTAATGGTAAAAATCGCTCACTACTTGATACCTGTGATACATGATTATATGCTGATAATGCAGGTTCCTTGAACACTGCAAAGTGCTGGGGGGTTTGTTGTTAAATTGACAGTTTTGCAGGAGTAATCATTATACCTGTCTAGAAAAAAACCACATGTCCTAGATGGTGAAAGGCAACGATGATAACTGCAGGTGTTTCATATAAGAATAAAACTAGCAGAAAATTAAATGGGGGGGAAAAACAAACAAAAAAACCAAAACCACTCCTGCCCACTGTAGTGACCAACTTCCATATTCCAATTTGATTTTTTAAAAAACCTGAAAATACTGTGTCCAAAAAAATCTTTTTTACAAATATGCTTCATAAGGCCTTTTTGTAATATTCTTTCTTCACTAATGATTTTTCAAAGTTCTTGTAATCAGCTTGAAAGGTACCAGCAATTCTTTGCTCAACTGTAGCAGCAATAGAAGGAATCAGCATAATATGCCAGAGGAATGTAAAGTGTACTAACCAGATATGAAACCAGCTATAAAATACTGAAATCCATGCAAATACATATCAGATTGTCTGTTTAACACTGCAAAATTTGCGATATTTGCTTTTCCATTCAAGAATGCTTTTCAGATGACACCCTGAACTCTCAAAAAGCATGTATTATGCACAGCCACAGTGTAAATGAGAAAATTAGTGCTCTAAATCCATCTGTTCTCCATTTTCTTCGAAAGTATAGTGTATAATAATAATAATTTATTTTCCCCTTTAAATTAAATTTCATCAGTCATTGTCCTTTAAAATAAAGATACAAACATATGGTCAGATATTTTTCTGTATACAGCATCATCATTCTTATGGTAAAATTAATAGCTCTTCCAAGGAATTTTTGCTAAGTAGCCAAAATGCAAAAGTAAAGAGTGAGCAAATTACAATACTAATACTAATTTATTAAGCTACTTTCAAACGTGTTCAGCTTCCCCTTTTCTTTCTTTGCAGCATTATAGGACCACTTGATAAAGCAAACCTGCAGATGTTCAACCCTTTGTTTACTACGATAACTGTGGCTGAAAACAAAATGAAGTGACAGCACCAGGGCTACCTCATCCTACCAGGAGTTACCGCTGTGCTGGAGTGGTTGCTGCTGGAGGATATTAAATTGCAGAACCTCTGAAGGATGATGGTACCAGGGGTGCTTTGCAATCCAGACACTCAGGAAGGCAGGAGCGAGAGCCTTGGAGAGCTGCTACCACCTCCCTTCTATGAACCACCTGGGTACCTTTCCTAATACCTTGTTTTCTGGGCTATGCAATATGTGTTCTTATACCTGCCATCCATATGGAGACTTGGACACGTTACACCAAGTCAAGCATACTAGCTAAGCCTGCGACATTTATCATCTCTATCAGCACTAATTCTGCTGGCTTTTGAGGCGGCGATAAAACTCACGTTGCTCTGCTGCAAGCAGAGGTTCATCACAGCCAAGCACTTCTGAACATACTGTGGGTTCACAAGACAAAAGTGCTCAACTTATATTTGCAGGTTGTCCTGTAAAATATTCTCATTACAGGTACACCTATCTCACAAAAACTGTGTTTTTTTTCAAATCTTCCTAAAGCAGGTGGCTTTTGAGGGCAAGCACCACAATGTTTGGTCTTTGGGATTGCATTTTAAATGACAAAAGCTAAAAGGCTCTGATTAATCAAAGCGATTTTTTTTTCCCCTATCAGAAGATCAACTGTTTCACACATCTACAGTTGGAAAGAAAAGAACAAATCCAGGCAATATTTTCTATTCCCCACTCCTACACTAAGAAACGTGTGACATTTATAACCACGGTATAAAAGCTCATTAATACTATGCGCTGACCTATATAAAAAGGGTTATTGGCTTAACACAATAGGAGACACTCTCATGGAAAATGGGCAAGGAAAGGAGAGAACAGCTCAAGATAAGCCATCTCTCCACAAACACTGGCTCAAAGGATGAGATCATTAAATGACGGTATTAAAAGTGGCCAACATTTTTCACCTCCTCTCTGCTCATTTAAAAACCAGTTTAGAGCTGCAGAATAAAAGCCCAGCGAACACCCCAGTACATTTTAAAAGGTAATTCTCTTTCAAAGGGCTGATAGCAGGCAGGGAGTGGGAGAAAGGTTTATTTTAGTTGAGCTAATCTGACAGACTGGCACCTACTCAGAGGTGTTGGAAGAAGTCTGGCACGTCCACGCAACCACCAAGAGCAGCAGTAAATCCTTAAGGAAGACAGGGCTGCCTATGCTTTACATTCGCTTTTTAAATACTTCTCCTCTAGAAGTTCTGTTTTCTCCAAAGAAACCATTTAAAGCACGCTCCCCAATCAATGTGCTCTGAAGAGAGTTATTTCCAACACTTGACCTTGAGGTTTGCCAAGACTAGCTAATGCTCAAGGCACCGTGCCCATGGGGATGCACCACACAGGGGGAGAAATAACCTGCCTGCCAGCCAAAGTGGATTCCATATATACATCCAACACCTCCTCATAAAACCATCCTTTAGCTTAAATAACTGTGCTTCCCCCCCTTCCATATACATATGGAGCGCAATCCTATCTCCACTCAGGTTTTGTTTTTCCAGGCTGAAGCCAAGCTCTTCTGTGCTGCTCATAAAAAGGCTGGACAATCCTTCCACCAGCATCCCAATTGCCCTTCCTTGACCTGTGGTGGTACAAACTCATCTTCCTAAATAGAAGTAAGACACCTTCATTCTTTGCTGTTCCCAAATGATGAGGCTGAGCTTATAGAAGAAATTAATATCATCCGTCCTTAAACACATGACATTCTCCTGAAACAAATTAATGGCAGAGGAAAGTGGTTCTTCTCACATAATAATCCAGTCCTCCCCCGCCTTGCCAACATCTCTCGGCTTTGGAGCTGGCAAATTTATTTAGCATGCTTCTAATTCTTCTGTAAAGGCTGCTAATGAAAATATTAAATAAGGCATGATTTGATCCTTGAGGAACTCCAGCAGTAACTTCGTATGTTCAGCAGAACGAAAAAAATAAACTTGCGGTGATCAAGGTTATCAAGAATGACAGTGTTGAAAGACTTCAGTCTTTCAGGGTATTTTAGCCACCTTAAAAACCCCTCTTGCAGGATACAGGACTACTGTGATGCAATCAAATTATGCCCAATTATCTCAAGTATTTTGAGCATTTATGCCAGCCACCCACCCTGAAGAAAAACAGAAACTGAAATAAGACTGTTTGATACAGACAGATGCAGCAAGACCAGCGACTACTTTTATTCAAACTAAACCGAAAGGCAGCCGCTGTCATCTTCTGGTTCTCCCAAGAGGTCCCTATCATCCACATGAAGATACTTTTTTAGCATCACAAAACAGCTTGCAAAGCACAGATCCCCTATGATAGCACAATTAACTCATTTCCTATACTGAAATCTCTTATACAGTGAACAGCATTTTAATTAATTCTTTAAATATATATTCCTCCAATAGGTTAAACCTTAATTAAAATTAGAAGTGCCTGATAGCATCTTCTTATCTGGTTACAGATGCATTTTTTAAAAATTTGCGGTGATGATATAGCAACCACATCAAAAAGGATACATATTTAATTTTAATTTTTTTTTCAGTTCAGCATAACACTAAGAAAATTAATTCACTCTGCATTTACACTCACAGAATCCATCTCCTGTTTCTGTAATAACTATTTTTGCTTTGTTTCAAACACAAATTTTACAAAACATTTTTGGACTTTGCCCTGGGCACGCCTCTGACCACCAGAGATTCGCTGACGCTTAATCTCCTATCTCATTAGTTATTGCTTAATTGGAACCCCATTTGAAAGAAGCTGAATAAAAATGGACCATTTAATTATCATGAGACATGAAAGAGGCAAAGAGTTCTTTGTAATCCAAGCTGCTTCTCAGCAAGTTTTTATCATGTTTATCACAGACATCATACGTGACTTTACCCTCCATGTATATTTCAGCTCTTCATCTCCCAGTGCAGCTCTTCAGTCAGCACATCTGCCACTACTCCTACATTCACCTTCACACAACTTTCCTGGCATCGGGAAACACCACGATCCCACTGTTGGGAGACAGGTTCATGCAGTCCATGAACACCTACCACCAGACACTTCCCAGGCCCCACCTCAGCCTTTATCTCACTTTTAAACAAGACAACCAGCACAGCAACCACAGGAAAAGCTCCAGCAATATCTTTCAGTTGTGTAGAGTACGCGCAGGGGTCCTTTCCAACTCCTTCCAGAGTTCCCTACAGCTCTAAAGCAACCAGCACTTCTCCAGTACTAGCATTACCCTTAAATATTGATTAAAAAAAAAACAACCACCATGTTTATTTTGATTCACTCTCCTTAAGCGCACCCTCTTCTCTTTATAGCCACCTAATTAACGAAACTGACAAGTTTACAATGCAAGCACAGAATAACCAAGTTTACCTATTAACATGCACAACTAAACACTGAATCGTTTCAGCACTTCCCCACCATCCTTGTTCAGGAACCATTTATGCACAAATGCCAAATTATGTTCTGTTTTCAGGCTTGGGCATCTGAGTATAATTTCAGCTTCCCAATAAATAACAAAATGTGCTCAAAACCAGCAATTTACTTGAGAAGCATTCTCAAATTTCAGTCATGTCTGAAACCGCTGTCTGAAAGGCTTATTCATGAATTGTAAATTAAAGTGTTACTGCTTTATATTATGCAAATAGCCAAATTCTAGCATTGTAACAGAAGCAATGAGCTTGTTATCCTGTCAGTCCTGTAAGCAGACAGACACCTTCTTAGCGCATGATTTCAAAAAGTGCTGGTGTGTTGCCTTAACTCTACTAGTTTTGATACTAATGCAGGATTTACCACCGACTTAAGTGAGATGAGATGCACCCAACAATGAGAATTTCTGAAAAGCCGGCCATCTATCTGTAACGTGGTATGCAAACAACGTTGTCATACTTCATAAAAATTCCCACAACAGCATTTCTATTAACAAACGCAAGCTACCCAATGAACTTGAGCAATAGAAAAAGGAGGTACCAGGTATCAGGACCTTCATTTAAAAAAAAAAATAAAAAAAATCACACGATGCATTCTCAAAATACAATAGCCTCATTTGTGTGTTCAACAATTAGCTTTCGTTAGGTGAATTATATAACTAAGCAGTTGTGTGCAAAAAATAAGATTACATGCACCTGTCTGAAATTCAGATTGTATACATCTCGACAGTCATCCTTTATGGAAAAATTATGCATATGGTGCGTGTGGGTGGACTGCGACCACGAAAGGATGAGCGTTACCTCGTTGCATCTCCGTAATGCAGGGCAGGGTGGAGGGTTCAAAGGAGGCTGCGTGTCTGTCATACACATCAGCACATAAATCAGCGTATCTGTATCAGCAACTCAAGTCACATGCATCCCATTAAATCCTATAAAATTACCTCATCCCTGCACCACTCCAGCAAGCATCTTCAGACAGACACTGCCTCCCACCCGCTCCCGTTCAGGTGACAGCCTTGCAGACGGCAGGTGACACGAGGACAGGCTGTGCCAGGGCACGCCGACCGGCACGGCACGGCACGGCACCCGGCGTGCTGGGGCACGAGATCCCCGCCTCCAGCAGAGTGGATAGCACTGAACAGCCAGTCTGATACTTGCTCCATTTAAGACGCACCCCTGAAATGATAGTGCAGCTGTGAGTTCTGCAATAGACGACAGGATTACAGATGTACCACACCACCAGGTACAAGGGTGCCGTCCTGATCGCTCTGCCACCACCGCACACAGCCTCCTGGCCTGTCTGGACAGCAAGGCATAAATCAATCCAAGAACAGTTTTGGAAGCAAACAGGATTCTGAAAGCAGGAACACATCCGAGCCCCCAGTCCATCCTATTTCATTCCAGAGCAGTTAGCATTACGTTTGCTTATATTCAATCTTCTTTTTTTCCTCATTTAAATCGATTACATTTTACAAAGCAGTACTCCATTTTAATGCATTTCTTCTTCAGTCTTTCCCACTGCATGATGCTACTTTCTTTATAACTTGCATTACAGAGCAGCTTCCAACATCCATGCGCTTTTGTTCAGAACAGAGGTTTCAAACATATCTGCCATGACAAAACAAAATAGGAAAAAGCTAATCTCTAGTGTCTTGGGATACTAAAACATTGATGGTATTTGCACGCTGCAGCTGAGAACAATATACTGATGGAAGCATCAAGTGGCATTTCTATAAGCAGACAGGAGGAGCAGAAATAAAACTCAGACACAAGGAAAGGAACTGGTATGGAACCTGATAAGCCACTCATTTCCTCTCATGTTTCACAGCAATAAATTAAATATTCATCTATATAACTGGGTTTTGGGCTTGTTTTAAAAGCGGCTAACAGGGTTTGCACAGCTTGCAGGCTGATGCACGTTATGCATGACCAAGGCCGTTGTCACCATCATTAGAACCACCGCGACATCAGACATACCGCACCATCAGAAACTGATGCTGAAAGAAAAGTATATTTGCATGTATTTTGTTTCCTGAAATATCAGCACACGCAGAGCTCTGTCCTGCAATCTAAACACCAGGGGAATGCTTCCTCTTAAAATGCATTGATACTGCTCAAGTGAAAAGTTTTCTGCTGATGGGTTTTATGTGCATCTAAGCTGAGCCAAGTGAGCTCAAGACAATCTAGCAATTCCACCATTTACCATGTTACAGTAATATATGGCTTTTTTCGTGTTCCTAATTATATTCTCAGACTGCACAACAGACTCGTCTATTCCCAGTACCCTATAACTGACAATGCGGTTATAATGTGTTCAGTAATTTATTTCCAAACCTTAAAAAAAAAAAAAAAAAAAAAAAAAACCAAACAGAAAACAAACAACTAATAGAGCAAGAGAATACTGTCCATGCTTCCAAAAACACTTGAGCTGAGTGTACTTACACACCAGTATAAATCAAACAGGCACAATCCAATTTAAATATGAGTCCTGCAAGGCTTTTTCATTAGTGCACTGTTTATACTTTTGTCATCTTTTGACTAATTTTATTACATAATACAGAGAGATTTAGTATATTACATTACAGCTCAGCTAGTCATAACAGAATTAAAAAAGTTAATTTTGTTTCTGTTTCAGAAGCGTGACAGTGTATAACATCTTGCTAGTTTTCCATCAGTGCATTTTTCCGAAATCCCTCTTTTGTTCCCCCTTCCCATTTTACATTAGAAAAATACATGTCCTATGTACTATCTTATTTTAAAAAGCATACCTAAGAATGCTTCCATTCTTGTGTGCACTGCCCCTTCAAAAAAAACCAACCATATAGTTTTATATTTTTTAGCTCCTTCTCTTTTTTGCCCCAACCTATTTTTTCAGGGTCTCCGGTCAAGCAGTAATAGCTCAGCAGTTCAGCACTGACCTCACGGAAAAAAGATATAGGGCTACTGCCTTCATATTTCCCTTACTCGAAACAGCACAAATAATTCTACTTAAATTGGTGAGATACATTTATGGCCCATTTTTGAAGACGGGAACATAATTCTGGTGAGCTATTACTAGCTTTTTGTCTTTTTTTATTGTCTTCCTTACACAGCTGCTACTGAACACTGTCAGAGGCAGGATGATGCTCTGCCCTGAGACTGCTGTGCTTGGGGATGAATCACCACGAACCCCATCAGAGAGAGGAGCACCACAAGGATTAAACCTACTGTTGAACATTACATACCCATTTATTTCCATTTTAAAGTTTAACTGGTTTGGGGTTTTTGTTTTATTCATGAGTGTTTTGTTCATATTTCTTAGTTCCTCAGCAACAATACACAAAAGGACCCAGCTAAGGTCCAGAAAATTATCCAGACCAAAGCAAAGGCTCCCAATGCCTGTATCGCCAAGCTAGAGTCTTGCTTAGAAATTCAAGCCTGGTGTACCATATATTCATGTAGAGAGAAGGTTTGGCCCAGGAGACTGCATAATGTGCATTGCGTGCAGAAGAACAGAATAAAACAGAACGATAGGAAGACAACCATCATCGTACAACATGTTGCACGTACAGCTTGATGCACACAAAAAAGCACATTAAATAAACCTAGAAGCCAAGTTACTGATAAAAACACCTTTCACAACACAGAGCAAATTATATACCTTGCATTAAGGATTTTCTAGCCTTTTTATTTGCAACTCATTTTAAAAGGACCGCTCAGGGGGACTGTTGGTTTCAGACTGATTACTTCCAGATTGTGTCAAATTTTCGCACATACAGAAACAAGTGGCATGCTGAATTTGGGCAGATCAAGGCGTTTCCACCAGCTGCTTCACAACCACTTGGAGACACTCATCTGGATGCAATTATGACTTTACTGCAAAGTTTTTATTGGGTTGTTTTTTTTTCAAACACTGGACCACAGAAATCATGTTCCCCATTCAATTCCCATTGAAGAGAACACGGTGGTTTCCATAGACTGATGACTTTTGGATAAGGTCTCATAAAAAGATGAAAAATAAGAACTCTTTGTCTACCAGGAAAAGAGGTTAATCTCTTATCCTTAAAGGCTGCACATCAAAGAACTCTGAAGTTGCACGGGATTGCTGTGCATAAAGTCCAGTATGTGGCCATATCAGCGGGTATGTTTATAAAACCCAGTATTTTCACCAGCATCATTTTCTAGGTGGCATATTACAATATGTCAGTCAGTTTAAAATGAAAAATATTTATGTAAAACACATCTTCAAGACTAAGGACTTGGATTCAAAAAGACTAAGCTCTTCCCAGTGAGGTAGCAAGTTGTCAATTCAAAGAGATTAGCCTTTAAGTTAGAAAAAAATACGAGACCACTAATTTTATCCATGGATTTTCTTTTCTTTTAATTTCTCTACAACTAAGATACAGCAAACCCTTATCTGAGTAGGTTTTACTTTTATACCTTCAAATTGTCACAAATCATAGTAAGACATTCATATATATTTTATATCTAGTTGATGTAGTTAAAGGCAAAACTGTTTAAACAGCCCTAGGGACGGGGGAATCCATTAAACCCTTTTCCCAAGGTGAGAGGTACAGCTGCCACACTGAAGTTTTTCAGCTCAGTCATCTTCAGGAGATACTAATCCCAAGAGACACTTTGAAAGAAAATATGCATTTGCCTGAAAGACCTCTACAGAAACCTCACTTCCAAATTCAGACCCACACGGTGCCACCTGTGATAAAGCTATCTTTGCAACAGTCAACCCCAGTAAGTGCTTTAAGAGAGCACAGCTTATAAGTCACATGCATAACGACCACAGACACATTAAAAAATATAATTCTTCTTTGCTCAAGCATCCACAACCAACAAAACCATTAAGGAAAGTGAGAAGGTTGTAGCTTCATGGTAGTTGCTAGCTATGTCTGTCAACAATCTACAGACTTCACTGCTATGCTTTTGCCCAGAAACATTTGAAGCTTCTTTTGTTTTTTTCAGATAGCCATGATTACAAGAAAGCAGCTGCCTTAATGAACCATATAAAGCGTACTGGAAAAAGAGGCTGGGGATGAGACCTGCCTACTAAGAAGTTTCTCTGCTACTATTTTCCCTCCTTGTCACATACTCAGTCTCTGAAGTAAACACACATTCCACCTCTTCAAGATACTTATAACAAAATATGTAACAACACTATATTCTACCTTTTCTTAGAACTGTGTTGGCAGTGTTGATCTTAACTTTAAAAATAAAGACCGAGTAGGCTCAAACAAATATTCTTAGCAAAGCAGTTTTTCTTCAAAGTTTAAAAATCAACAAGTGAGACAAGTTTGCCTTAGCAGCCTTTTAATAAAACTAGAATCCTGCCTGCTTCTTTCATTAGCAATGGACCAATTCCCAATGTATCATCATACTGAAATACAAACTGCCAGCATTCTTCTCTGGCATGCCAGCAATGATGTGGCTGTTCCATTTTGAATATGACAACTGACGTTTTGCATATACTGAATAATCCTATACATAATTGTTCACTTTAATCTGGCTTGTTCAAATCAGGCCCTTGTTAGCAGTGACTGAAAGTTATCAGACTATGGGAAATTAGATAAGGGTTTCATTCCTTGGTAACAATTGACGTCTTCCTTGTCACTCTAAAATCTTGGAGATCGGCACCTGCAAAGCTCTCTTCTCTACCTGTTCTTCCCAGTCTGTGAGAAATGAAAAGTACTGTCTACATACTGTAAAATGTAGCTAGAGCCTACAAACAGGTATGTAAGCAGAAGAAAGACCAGTTGGACTTGCATAGGCTGCAGTGCAGGCTCAGAGGAGAGCAGGGAAGGAAAAGATGGGGTTTATTTATGAGTTCACATAAGCTGCTGTAAGATTAACCTAAAGCAAAGCTCCACCCTTCACCACCAGCCATTTTTCAACCACCTTCAGTAGACATTTATTGGATATACCTTAATTTGGTGAACCCAAGTCTGTTGTTTATAATGTCATAGTCTGAAAATACTTGTACAGAGATTAGAATGTATTAAAGCGGATTTTTTCTGATAGTTGGTAAGACTAATTATGTGCTTACAGCATTAAGTAATTTACTACATGTATTTCCTAAAAAATGTTTCGGTAGTTCTTTGGGGTTTTTTTTCCAGCAAGCAAAAGATAGCATCACACAAGTACAATAATGTTGTACGTGCAAATATCACAGGCAAATCTGTAGAAAGCAAATGTTTTAAAATGTAACAAGTGAGTAAAATGTCATGAAAACAACAGATTTTAAGAAATGGAAATGAGAAACGGCAAAACTCTTCAATAACCAAGTCAGCATCAGCGTAAGGAAAGCCTTGATGCACGCAGCCACAATATGTTTTATTTGCTTATTTCTCTGCTGGTAGCATCGTAATAACGTTGATGATATTCAATATTGTATCATATTTTCACCTGTGTAACCTATTTGAAAAAACACAAGAAACTGCAGAGGATAAAACCACATTGCACCAAAACCGAGAGAAGTTTACCTTTGATTTAATGAAAACAGTATTTCACTCCGAGTCGAAGTGATTTGCCCCAAGTGGCACAAGTTAGAAGCAGAGCTGCTGGTTGTAATCCAAGTCCCTTGACTCCTCTTCTCCTAACTTACTCTAGTGATCACTTACCTGCCTGTTTTTGTGCAGAACAAGCCACATGTTACAGCAGTACAGATTAGCTCTGCTCCACTGTCAGTCATCTGTCTTCCTCTGAATTTAGTCCAATACTCCATGTAACTAAGGAACGACCACAGATTTCATATTTCAGCTGGGGAGCAGGAAATCAATACGCACTGCAAAGAGTGCAGAAAATCCTTTGGCCTGACTATGTTTGGCTCAAATTGAGAATCCTTTCACAGATTTCTCGAGAATTCAAGTCTTCAGGTTTTTCCCAAGCATTGCTGTAATTAAGCATCGCATCGCTGAAGCTTCAGCTGAGTAAAAATCAACTCATCCCACACGCCCCATAGGAAATGCATTGACAGTATCATGCAGATACTATCCCTTTCCCACCCAAATCCACACCCGACAGTTTTCACTGCATTTGTCCACAGAGCGCACACGTTTTGCTAAGATTCAGTCATTTTAGTTTTTAGTGGTTATCCGTAATGGAGCAAATTCTGCTTACTATTTTCTCCAGATAAGCAGCTCCAGTCACCGCAAGGAATTAGTGATGGCAGAAAGCAAGCAGAACTTGCCCCAGTTTCCTTAACTGGCTAGATTGAAAATCTGTCCATTTAACCCTCTTAAAAAAAAAAAAAAAAAGCCTACTAATGCACTGAAAATTATAGCTCTATTGCAGGTAGCACTGCAAGCCTCCCAGCCAAAGACTTCGAAAGATCCTTTAAAGAATAGTACTGGAGGGTTGGTTTTTGTCATTTACTTCTGGTCACTGCAGGGAGGCCCTTTACTCATAGGGATAGGGGTTTGAGTTTTATTTGTTTTTTTAAGAACAGTTGTGAATATTAATAGATGTATACCTTCAAGATACTAAAAAAAAAAAAACCAAACCAAGAAAAAATTGCCAGGAAAATCCATACCGAAGGACAAAACCTACTGTTAAAGAATGAAACTTACTGTAAAGCATCACCTTACCTGCCAAGTCAACCGGAACATGAGCTTTGCAACACAGAAATCAAGTACTGAAGTCAGTCAGTACAAAACAACAACTATCACCTCAAACGAGTCCCTTCCCTGCATGGGATGGGGTCTGGTGTCCAAACATCCCCACTGACATGTCTTAGGTACAGAAGACCTTGTTTTCTGTCAGCAAGCAGAAGCCACGTAACAGTTGTCCTCCGTTCCCCGTAACACCCACGTTATCCAAATTATCTGATGTCAGGGGCTTGGCTTTCCACTAGATTCACAAAGGGTGTTTGGTTTTTGCCTCTTAAAAAAAGGCAAACTGGCAAATTAATACGAAAATCTTAAATAGAGAACACAAGAAACCTTGCATATTCTTGGAGATGATTGATTAAGCCAAACAAAACCAACTAGGAGAGACTGTCAAAGACAGAATAAAAGCTGGCAAGCTTCTTCTCAACTTCAGCTGCCCCTTGGTGACATGAGAGAGTTTTCATCTTTTCTGAAGACAGTGCCAGTTACGCATCAATGCTTCTGAATGCCAGCCTCGTTAAAGTCTACGTTGGTACCAGCTCCTACAGCCCGCGTAAAATTAATATTCAAACTTCGACTGAGAAGATTGTCACAGTTGCTCCACCAGAGTTTGCATACAAGGAAAACAAGTGTTACAGAACAGGAAAATTACATTAACTGTGTTCTCAAATTGCCGCTCTGAGCATTGCATACTAATGTATTAATATTTGTTTTTAAAATAAGCATCTGCTACTATAAGACTGAAAGAGAACATAAAAATGGATGCTACCCAAAGCAACAAGATGGTTCAGGAAAACGAAGGCTGCCCATCACTGGCATTTGTCCATCCACTGTAAGGTAACAAACCAAACCTGGTTAGGGGAAGACCAAAGGAAAGACCTTTCATAAGTGACTGGAAAGAAACAAAGTTTGGAAATTGTCAGAGCCAAACTTGTGTGCATTTCCAATACAGATCAAAGCCAACTCATGACTTCAGAGCAGTCAACAGATTCCAAGTGTACAGGGCGGGGAGGGGGGAAAGATATTTTTCCTTCTTACTGCCAACAAGATGATGTTCGGCCACCTGAAGTCAGGCAGCAGCTGATACTGGAGTTAGAGACTGATGAGAGTTAATGGATATTTTAGGGGCCTCCCATTCTCCCTCCTCCATCCTACAGAGCCTCCTTGGCTTGCTGTGCCTCTAGGCAGCAGCAAAAGCAGCAAACACATGCACAGAGGGTGCATGACTGTAAGCTGATAAGAAGCTGCTAAGCTAACTGATGGCAAATCTGACCTTGCTAAACCGCTTGACAGGAATTTAAGAAAATAAATATTATTATTTCAAGGAGCAAGATTCTCACAGATACTCCATTAAACTTTAGGAATAGAAAATCACAACAGGGTGCAGCCTGAATATGGAGAGCAGAAGAGTGATGTACATCTGTAACATCAATGACAGAATTATTCAGAGGGAATAGGTATATAAAAATATAAACCAACAACTTTATTTTTTAATAATGTGCTGAATGCTCCCAAGTTCTCTGAGTAAAAAGCACTTCAAGATCATCATACTTCACTCCTCCTAATGTTTCCCTTAACTGCATTATTACTTCTTGTGCCAAGACACATCCCAGTACCGCTTACATACTTGACACAACCTCCATCAAGAAACTTAAAGTTCAGAGCCAATATAAGGAGGTAAAAGCAATCTTATTTCCACACAGGAAGATTGTGTTCTATGCTGTATTTATTTTAGAAGCCTCACTTTTTAAAAAAGTGAAATTATATAAGCAATAGTTTACACAGAGGAGTGCTAAATTCTTCAACACCACCTTTCCTGTCTTCAGGACAGCACTGTAATTCAGCCATGGTCCAAGTAAAAATGACCGGATTCAGTTCTAATATAATATTAAGTCTTTAAAAGTCTTTTTTTTTTTTTTAATAAGTCATTTATGACTAAGTGGAACAAGAGACTGCTAATTTGAATGATTCACATATACTTAGGTATATTATTCAAGATAGCACTATTTTACCTAAAAATAGGCTAAAAATTATATTCCAGAATTCTAACCTAAATACTGAAATTTGCTCCATCTCCCCCTTGTAAGAAACGCAATTCAGTTGCTCTCTCAGTTTTATTTAAAAGTTACAATTCACATTTAGCAAGCCCAAAAGCAATTTATCACTCAAAGCAGCAGCACCAAGAATTTACCTGTTGTCCTGAAAAGTAATGTTCCAACATATTAAATTCTTTTATTGATAAAGCTTGAAAGAGCTTTTTTTAATGACAAGCCACCAGGTCAGTAAACCACTATCGCAGATACTTCTATTTCCACCTAATGCCATTGGAGAGATGGAGAACAGCAATGGAAGTTATAACTCTGTGGCTGTACTCCAGGGAACTTACAGTAGCACAAGGAAGTTATTTTACATTATTCTGAATCAATTCTATTTTTCTTGGGGAAAATTTTGTATAAAAAATCCAGCAACAGAAAAGCCAGACCCCTAATTATGCTCTCCAAGGGAATGAACGCTTTATAACGCAGAGACAGATGGCTTTGTTTCATATGCTGCACTCCCCCTTTGGTTTTTTTAAAAAGTTCTGATGCAATCTTATTGTATGGGCTTTTTAACTTGCTTGCTTGCATCTGTCATCATATTTCGTGAGCTGTGTGGCTGCTGAATAGAAAAAAATGCTTAGGCTTTTGAGATGGGAACAGATTTTGCCTGCTTATAATAATAATCTTCTCAATTGGGATATGGCTATTTTCTCATTAAGAAAAATTCAAAGTGTAACATGATTTTATTGCTCTGCAGTCAACAAAAGCAAAATGGAGCATTTTTTAAAAACAGAATAATACCTCTGGATCAATAAAGGTCACAGCTACACAAGTAAACTATCTCTGAAATGTGCTCAGTGGCCTTTCATCTCTGAATAAACTTGTCCGTGTTCACAGCTAATTGGAATAACCTGGTCTCAGCCAAATAAAACAATGTTTTACCACTGTATGAGAGCTTGCAAGACCCAATCTGAACACCAGATTACTATTTCCTGTAATAATCTTGTCATATATCTCACCTTTATTTGCTTTAAAATAATCACAGACAGTTTATTTTGCACATGCACCCCATTTATGTCATTGGTGTCCATGAGCCACTGAAGACTCCTATTAGGTACAAAAGTTTAAATAAAAAACCCAGAAATTAAATACCAGAAATAGTTTTGCTATCAGTTTCAAGACCGAGCAGTTCCTTTTAGAGAAACCATAGCAGTTTTGTCTCTGCAGATCTCCTTCCTCCCTTTGCACACCCACCCGTCAAGCCGTGGCAATCCCGCAGGCTCCCTCAGCAAAGCATCACTGCACCCTTTGCACATCATCTCATACCAGGGAGGACAGGCTCTTTGGTTACCAGAACCACCGTTCACTGAAATTTATTCTGGGGGACCCAAACCTCTCCTTCTCCCCTTACTCCATGCTACTCCAGAAAGCCCAATTCTCTCCCCAGCAGCTGATACTGATGTGGTGCCTAGACACTGTGTTTGCTGGGATAGGTAAGATAGAAACATCTGGACCATTTCTCCTTCTTTCCCCTCGCCTGCCCCCAAATTACAGAACACCCGGCATGGTCTGGCTTTGTGATGCTATTAGCACAAAATGCCTCCCAGAGCTACTAGTAGTGATTCACCGGAGAGCAAAAATCAAATTTGTATTCTGCGTGCACATGCAGGGGCACAAACTTCTTGCCAGCAATCAGGAGGAAAGGTTTCACAGTGACCACTCCATGAAAAACATCTGTTTGCTTTGAACAAAAATTTGCATTAACAACTGAAAAGCCATCTTCTCCCTTTAACTAAATTTATGTGCCTGTTTTTATGATGTTAAAACACGGAGAGTATTTTGAAATATTGTTAGATCCCATAATCTCCACCCCCATCGCGGCTCAAAGTAAGCTCCATTTATCCACTGTCCAATCAAAGTGAATAGTCTCAACATTGACAAAGATAAAAATTTTGGGACCAAAAGAGGTGTAGAAAACCCCCTAGGTGTAACACCAGGCAAGAACTAGGCTAGTGCAACAGGAGCGACCCACACGAGCTGTGGCAGAATCTCACCTCTTCGAACCAGGCATAGCAAACAAGAAAGTCTGATAATCGGACGCAGTTTGTAAATTGAGATGCTACTCAGATATATTAATACTATAAAAAACATCACTGCATATCATGCAACAGAAATATTTCCTTAGCAACTGTAAAAGTAAAAAGTCTATTTATTGCAAAGAAAGAGGAAAACTCTGATTTTTTTACAGCAAGTCCCCCAGCAACTAGGTATTAAGCTTATGCAGAGTAAACCATAATATTCAGATTTTGTAATCAGTATTTCAGCTAATATGAAAAAAAGTAATTCAAGGGTTACTGAATCACGTGTGTCTTTCGCTCTCTACATATATACCCATCTATATAAAAATTTTGTGCATAATATAAAGTTTCCAGTAATGCTGAAGTCCCTCTTCAACAATTTTATTTTTAATCTCTTCCCACCTTACTCTCTCAAATTGAATAGAGGACATGTCAACTATCAGGCTTAATTTCTGTTCTCATTAGCTTCTACATTATGCAGATGTCAGGTCAGGAAGAACTGTATCAGATAACCAAAAATTAGTAATAATTAACCAATAGCAGTGCAGATTGCCCAAAGAGACCTATTCCTTCCAAGTGGTAAATTATTTTTTAATTATCCCATCGAGATAGAGACTTCTAATTGCAAATACTCTAAGCAAGCAAAAAATATACACTGGGGAAATCCCAGATCATTAGCAACCGTGCAACTTTCTACATAGGTTTTGCAAGTAATAATAGATCTTTTTCAATTGAGAAAAGAATTTCCTGGAACATTTCTTCATCGATGCAGATAAGCCTGAAATTGAAGTGCATGAGGAGGATAATGGAATTGACAATTCAATTTTTAATGTCCAAATAAACAATTTTTTTTAAGTCAACAAAATAAATTGAAGCCAGACCTATTTAGAAGGTGCAGATATAAGAAAATGAAACAGGTTTTGAGCAACAGACATATTATATTAGCTTAACAGTAGATGACGTCAATATATACCTATTTATTTTGCACTTGAGAGGCACTTCATTTGTTCCAATGCAATTTTACAGATCCAGAATCACTCCTGAGCCCTTTAACCTGCCTTCCCACTGCAGGGAGAAAAGATGTTATTTAGTACTTGGAAACTTCAAGCTTTTTCCAGTATTCACAGCCGTCAAATCAACAGCTCCTCACACACTAAAAGGAAGGAGCTAAGAAAGTCCCAAAATTACCACAGTAATCCACCAGCACCATAGTAATCAACGTTTTTGGAAACCACATTTGTGACTGCTGTTGAGCACAGCAGCTTTAATGCCCCACATCATAGTTCTGCTTTCAGTGGTCAGCAAAGCATGCTATAGCAGTCTACTGCTGTCCCTTAACCTTGCCTAACCCACGGGATGAAACCAAGGGGAAAAGCAGCTCTGACCCTTTGCTTTTTTCTGGTTCAACCACAGAACTGGTGCTCAGCATCTTCATCCCATGTCCTAACAGTCCTTCCAGCTTGATCTTGCAGGGAAAGACACAAGTTCCCCACCTCTGTCTCCTAAACACACCCAGCCACCTCTTCAGGGGACAGGCTGTAACTGTCTCTCAAAGTGAGCAAAATTAGAAGTATGTATTGATATCCTGAGCATCACTTCTAAGATGTTGCACCTGATAAGATGATCACTGATTCTTTCCTCCCTGCCCCTAAGAATAACATCCCCAGGTGGCCAAAGACAGCAGTAACATTATACCCTTAGCACATCAATTTCTGAGGCCAAAACACCCTGCAAAAAGCATTTAATAAAAATGTCGGCTACAAAATCCTAATGGCTAATTTGTCACTTCAACATTTCATAACAAGCATTATCAACCTCTCCCAGGATCACAACAAGCAAGGATAGCACTAATGCGGTTCAGCCACAAACATTTCTATTAATATGGCTCATGCACACATTTTCTACCTAATCAGCCATCTGTCACCAACTGGGGACTTTCCTCAAAGTTTGAAGGATAGAAGAGAATATTATGCACTAAAGGTAGAAAAATTTAAAAATCCTATTTTGTGGCTGCATTTTTTTTTTTTTGAACCATTGTCTTCACTGCTGAAAGTTGGAAGCAGTACCTAGGTGCAGAAGGTGCACAGATTTCAGCTCTGTGGGTGCAAAATATAGTTTATAGGCCAAGTGAAAACTACAGTCAGCATCCAGTGAACTGCTGGCCTTGCAAACAGCCATACTGCAGGAAGAAAAATGTCAAGTATGTCTCCTGAGACAGAGTCTTTGGGTGAGGCTGGGCATACAAGAAATACGTAAAGAATAATAGCCTTTATTTTGGGCTCCTAGACAGTTTGGGAGGCCAACAGTTTCTGAAAGAATGCCAGTAAGATGTAGAAAGCATTTTGAATATTCAGTCTAGTTTCTTACCACCTTCATTCCCATTATTCTAATTTTCACATACAAATCCAGGCTGAGATGGCTGACAGTGAAACTCCGTACCTCAAAAAGAAAGCAGAGTTCTTCTCTAAATCCGTACACAACATTATCAAAGCTCAGCTATGTTTGAGGTTGCAAGTAGTCAGGGCAGTACAACCACTACATCCATTCGGCAACTCCATCACCCAAAAGTTATTATAATTAAAAAAGCTCAAAAAATAAAGTTTTCAATGAAGAGAAATAACGAGCAATTACCTTTTGCAGTACTTTCTGAAAACTACCTTAATATGCAGTTTTTTACCTCTCCTAATTCCCTCAGTGCTATCCTTGCTTTTCAAACCTTTGTCCAGAGGAAAAGCCAGGTCATTGCAAAGAAGCCACCATACAATAAAAACCCTCCCATACACAACAGGCCCACTCTAGTTCAACACTGACAGTGTGACATTTAGATGCAAGCCATCTTACTAACTTACCCCCCGCTCCTGCTGGAGTGCTTATTTTCTCATTATGCTATTAGAGAAGAAAAAACTATTAAGAGGCACGAGCTACGTCTATGATCTGACCTAAAGCCACACAAGCTGAAACATCCGTAATTAATTGGCTATTCAGTGTATTGTCCGATACATGAGTAGAAGACGACATGTTAATTGGAGAGGTCCTTTCAACTCCAATTTGTCTAGCTCCCATGGTTAGGAAAGACCCCTAAAGTCAGAGCATTTTTTTTGATTGTCATTACTGTTACTCCAGTTCAAAAGTAGCCCCCAGAAAGCCTATAAAACAAAAAGAAAATTTGATTTTATCTGCCTCAAATTTTTCCTCTTTTATATAAGCTTTAATGTAGCTCATAATTAGGCACCGCTAGTTAAGGGGAAATTAATGAAATAAGAACAGGCCTCCAGATGAAGATTTTTGAAGCGTGCCACTGACACAAAGTTTTTTGTCACGTTAACATACTTAATTGAGACGAGTGGCAGAAAATGGCTAGAAATACAGATGACCTCTTATTCTGCTTTATTGCATCTCATATTTTGTGATCAAATATACTGATATATTGAAGATATCAGTGTGCTTTTTCTCCCCTTTCCCAGATGCAAATCAGAGGGGGGGAAACGCCTATAGATTGGGGGGAGGGGGTGGGGGGTGATTGTTATTGCTTTTAAAGAAAAAATAAGATGTTACCTTTTGCCCTTTTACAATGTATCATTTTACTTGAAAACACAAACATTCCTCTCCAGGTGGCAGAAGATAGAAAACATGTATTTAAAGTGCCCAAGTCAGTTTCAGAATAGGAAAGGCTCTGTTTATATTTACAAAGAATACAATGTATTTGCCATGTAAAAAACAGTTACTCCTTCCAAGATTTAAAAAAAAATAAATAAATTTCATCAGAGAAAGAAGTCTCTTTTTCCTAGCACTTTAATATTCGAGTAGTCACTAAAACCCTTTAGATAGAGCTAAAATTATGTTCATTTAATAAATTCTTTACTCAGCGCTACAGCTATCCTTTGAATACGCCAATTATATGATTAAGCACTGCTCAGACTGCTTTGGACAAAAAGACACATTACAGTATTGTCACTCCAGTAAATGCAACAAAATACATATTCTTTCTGAATACGGACACTGTTGATCTGTAATTGCAAAGCTGCCTATAAGGCTACCATTTCATTAAAAAAAAATGCTAAACACACAATTATTTTAATAAGAATAAAATACTCCAATGCAAATACATACACAGAAGCTTGCATTCTGAGGGATCGCATCCCTCAGAAGTCTTGTAATTTCCTATTAGATTTATGCCATTCGCATTGCTGCTGTGCCATCAGATGCCTTTGCCATTCGGAACTGTGCTTTGACATAGTTATTTACAAAAATAACGATAATTTTCACCAATTAGTCTTCCTGCTTTCTAGAGCTGCTGCCCTACTTTTACATTGTTATTGCAATTTATCACTGAAGTAGAAAGCTGAGTCAAGGAGGAGAAGAAATAGATTTCATTCTCCTTCCTTTCTGTCTCAATGTATTAGGTCTTCTCCATTTTCAGTCCTTTTAACATGGCTGCATTTCCTCATCAACTCATGTTAAATGTGCACCAAAACCAATCCACCTTTCAAAAGCTTAAGAGCCAAGCAAAGAAAGATCTATCAGAAGAAAACAAACAAAAGCCCCAAGAGGAATACAATTAGATACATCTACTAATATTTACTCTCTTCTCAGCTGATCAGTAAAAACTGATATAAAGCAAGAACTTAATCTCTGGATACTACAATATCTTGTTTTATTGACTGAATTCAAAGAGGTGGCTGTGGGATACAGAAGGTCCCCACGTGTGTTATCAAAGTCGTTAAAAAGATGGACTGCAGACAGAAGTACAGAGCATGTGGCCAGTTTTCAAGACCAAAGTATCATTGGCGAAATCCCAAAGGCACAAAAGCCAGGGCTTGTCTTCTTCACCATTCACAGATGACCTAGGGAGGAGGTAAAACAGGGACATGATGAAGTTCACAGAGTTTTCAGCATACAGCACTAGAAGTCCTCCACCTGCAGAGATCAAAGTCTTACAGGTGAGACCGGTGCAGAGGAGATTGCTAGGGACCGCTTTTCCCCATCTTTTCCACTGCAACAATTAAACAAAATGCAATGAAATTAGCAAGGAGCTTTCAAAAGAAACCATAGGGTATATAGGTAAGCTATAGTAGTTTGACCAGGCTCAAAAAGTGCCTGAATAAATTCACAGCAGAAAAATGACAAATACTAAAACCAGAGAGACCACCTGTACTCAAGCTGTCTCAGAGCTACCTGTCAGAGGAGGCTGGAAGAGCACTCTAGGAAAATATATTACTGCATGCTCACTGCTCAGCATCCCACTGCAGTCAATCATAGACCAGTATAACCCTTCTCACATCCTGATTAAATACTAAAAGACTAAAACAAGTAAACACCATATCTTGAGGTAAGGGCTCACCACCACAAAGTCATCAAGCAATTGAAATCAAGGCTGGGAGAATTAATCCACTCACTACGAGACAACAGTCAAGGAAGAATTTGTATGTGAACCTCTTCATTTCTTTTACACCTTCCCATATCATTTGACTTCTGTCTGAACAGTCAGTTATTCTAGTTTATAGTATAATAAAACCTGCTTCTTTTTTTTTTCCTGTTTCAAAGCCTTCCAACATTCACTGCAGTCTTTGTAGACCCACCTCGAAGCTCTGCCTGGCAGTAGGACCCTAAAACCAACATGCCTACAGCTCCTTGATTAAAAAAAAAAAAACAACACCCAAACATACACCTAAAAGAACCCCCAAAAAAACCCAAAACACCAAACACACCAAACGACCCCCCCCAAACAGTAACAACAAACCCCACAAACAACAAAACCCACAAAAATCAAACATTAACAGTAAGTTTTAAATGTATCTCAACTTCCCTTTGATAGGTTTTCCAGAAGAAAATTAATGTATGTTATCCAATTTCTGCCAAGTGCAGCCTAGCCTGTCCCTTAGTATCAGCCTCCAAAAATCTGAAGGGCTGATTTTCATGAATGATAATTTATGATGGAACACAGCAAAGAAAATGAGTGGAAGAGAAACAACTTTCAAACTTGATGATGTAGTGATGAATACATAAAATTTACCTAGATCTGTAATTCTTATCTGATCTTAAAACAAGGGATGATAAAAGGTAGCAGATTTCTTCTTCTCAAGTTTGATTTTTTACTTTTATGCAAATCATGTAGAATTTACCTTCATAGCCCATTATGTAAAATAAGTCTCCATGGACAAGTATATCACATTTTCGTGTGTCAAGCATACTTGGAAAAAGCTTCACCTGATAGACCAAGTGAGGTACAGCACATTCTCCATTTGGAGAATCAGCAACACCTTCCTAACCAGGCCTGAGGCTGAGCGGGTTTTTCCACAGCTGCAGTGGTTCCTGGAGAGGCTGGACTCGGTTTCTGTTCTTCCCCACTTCTCTTGGTAAGACATCAGAGAAAGGAGCTTGCACGGAAAACCAGTCTAACATGGCTCCTCCATAAGATTAGAGAGAAGCGGAGCAGGGAACCAGAGTGAAACAGAGTATTTGCAGCTAGAAAATCGAAAGCACTATCGATATACATTAGAGGATGTAAGTGTGTTTAGGCCTGATGAACAGTGAAAGGAGCACAGGCGATGGCAAGAGGTTTAACAAACACATATTTTGGCAAAGTTTTGGAACATATGATGTGGGGCATTCAAAGCTGCTGTGCTCAACAGCAGTCACAAATGTGGTTTCCAAAAACATCATAGTTCTACTTTCAGTGGTCAGCAGAGCATACTATAGCAGTCTACTGCTGTCCCTTAACCTTGCCTAACCCATGGGATGAAACCAAGGGGAAAAGCAGCTCTGACCCTTTGCTTTTTTCTGGTTCAACCACAGAACTGGTGCTCAGCATCTTCATCCCATGTCCTAACAGTCCTTCCAGCTTGATCTTGCAGGGAAAGACACAAGTTCCCCACCTCTGTCTCCTAAACACACCCAGCCACCTCTTCAGGGGACAGGCTGTAACTGTCTCTCAAAGTGAGCAAAATTAGAAGTATGTATTGATATCCTGAGCATCACTTCTAAGATGTTGCACCTGATAAGATGATCACATAAATTGCCAGATTATAAAGAAACAGCTAAGTCTCATTAAAATAACTTGGAAGGCAGGAAAATGGAAGAAGTCACTGACAAAGAAAAAGACCATGAAGGGGGAGTAAGTACCCAGCAAGAAGAGAGTAGAAGTAAAGAGAGACAAATAGAAGACTGTTTAGGATAGAAAAAGAACAAAAAACAAGGAGTGGTGTCCTGGTTTCAGCTGGGATAGCATTAACTTTCTTCCTAATCGCTGATAAAGTGCTCTGTTTTGCATTTAGTATGAGAATAATTGATAGCAACAACTAAAAACATCAGTGTGTTAAGTAATGTTTACACTAAGTCAAGGACTTTCCAGTTTTTCAGGTCCTGCCAGCAAAAAGGCTGGAGGGACATAAGAAATTGGGAGGGGACACAGCCAGGACAGCTGACCCAAACTAGTCAAAGGAATATTCTATACCATACGACATCATGTGGAGTATATAAACTGGGGGGACGTGGCCAGGGCTGCCGATCACTGCTCAGGAACTGGCTGGGCATCAGTCAGTGAGTGGTGAGCAATGGTATTGTGCATCACTTGCTTTTTTCACCTTCTCTTTGGATTTTATTCCTCTCTTATAGCTTTCCTTTTCATTATTATTCTAATCATAATTTTATTTCAATTATTAAATTGTTCTTATCTCAACCCTTGAATTTTACCTTTTCTTCCCAATTCTCCTCCCCATTCCACTGGGCCGGGGGTGGGGGGTGGAATTTGAAGTCATGCTTACAAGAGGAGGAGGAGAACAAAAAAAACCACAAAGCAATACTCAAAAAAAACCCTACTTGTAAAAACCGATGTTGAACTGTCCAAAAGGCAGGCACGTTTCAGCAAACGAAACTAATCACTTAAACGCCAGTTGTACAACTGGCTGTGAATCAGACACACACTTGCACAGGTTGTTTGCCTTCAGCAGGCCACGGGAAAATGGCTGTGAAAGCTTCCCAGCTTCTCCTGTGCATGTGATAATGCACTGCCTGAGATCTGAGGGATGTAATGCTTGCATGGCAAAGTTAGGGTGGGGAAAGTGATAGAGATGCAAAATGATTTAATGTCAAATCCAACCACTTCCATTAATTTGAGGGTTTTGCTGTTGTTGGGGGTTGTCTGTGCATGTCGAGGTTTTTTTCGAAAAACTCTAGTGCCGCGGAAGATTTGTTGAGAATAACTCAAGAAACACACAAACAGTGGCTTAGCCTCACTCTTACATTACATTTTCATCATCAAATCTCTTGAGGATTTTCATTAAATGCATTTTTTAATTCTTTACAAACCTCTAAAGTATAGGTCTGCAGGGACATTCATTTTCTTAGGTGAAAAGGTTTCATCTGACTGCTGCTTATCTCCCAGCAAACACTGACTGTAAATGCTGTTGAAGTCCTGTACATTCCATAGCAAGCTATAATTTAAAAACTAATACAGCTGAAACCATACAGTCATGCAGCTACATTACAAGAGACTGGGAAGGCTGGGACTCTCCAGACTGGAAAGGAAAAGGTAGAGGTGAGACCCAATCCAGGTTTACACAGCAGCACCCGTTGTGGAGAGGCTGAAAACACAACACAAAACTAAAGGGATTTAAAGCTAGGAAATAGTACATTTAAAACAGGTAAAATAATTTTTCACCCAGCAGACAGAAGACCCCCAGGGCTTGCTGCCATGGGGGAAGCAGAGGCCATCTGCAACATTGGGTCAGAGATGGTCCAGCTACTTTTGTACAATCTTCTCTATTAACTTGCAATAAAAGAAAAAAAAAAAGTGCAACTGAGGAATTCAGGTTAAAGACTTTCCCATGATTGTGTGGGGAAAGAAAAAGCCATCAGAGGTGTGGTTTGTGCCTCCCCTTTGCACATCCAGAGCTCGTCACCTATCACCAGCTAACATCCAGGCACTGAATCCTGTGAGAGCCATATGTCCCACCATATGTCCAGAGAAACGCTGACTTGAGGGAGGAATTGACCCGTCTTTGCTACAACACGCTACTGCTGCTACAGTTGAGGCTCCTCGATAAATATATTTGCACTGATCAATCAGGAATACCAGGATTTAAGCTTTAATTTCCTGTGCAGCAATAGAATTAGGTTACTTTGATTTGATTCAGACTAAGATTTCTACCAGCTTTCTACCTTCCTACATTTCTGTTTCCTAGACATAGCATGGTAAACAAAGAAGCCGGGTTAACAGATGGGAGAAAATAAAATTGATGATCTTGGACCCATTTCTGCTAAATTGACAATCCTATTTCTACGAACTAGGTATTATATACATCACACAGCCAACAAATTAAGTATTTTAGTCCCTGAGCTACCTAAGAGACAAAGCTACCCAGAGAAATTAGACATATTGTTATCTTTGAATGCCCCAGGGGGAAGGTAAATTCATAAGCTTATTCATAACCACCTGATTCATAACCACCTATTTTACAGCATTACAGATACAAGACCTCAGATTTTCACAGTCTCAGTCAGTACTTTTCATAGGTAATAAATCAGCTTCAACAGTTTGGTAAAGGAGTTAATTCATAAAGTCAAGAGTTCCCATAACACATAAACATGCTGCAGCTGTGTTACATTCAGGGTTTTGTGTAATATTGTCAATTTTCCTCTGCTTCGTTCCTTCTACTTTTCCCCTCAGAAGAATAAAAGTAACTCTGAAGTGAAACAAAATAAATCATTTCTTAACTACCTTGAGAAATATGTGGGTGTGACTATGAAAGCCAAGCAAGCTTGAGGGATACAAGGTCTTGAGAAATACAAATTGACACAGCTATTGAAAAAAACCTGCAGATTCTCTTCACGAATGTCTGAAGAGAGAAGATTCCATGAAAACTGATGCTATCGGAGAAAACCTGGTGTACTAAGTATCAGAATTTTTTTGTCAATTAATACAGAAAATATCTGATAAACTTTGCCCTCAGAAGGGGAAATGGAAATTTTTATGCATGAACAAGAATGAGCCCCAGGGCTACAGCCAGTGCTGTAGCCCCTATTCCCTTAGGAATTAAAGAACTTTAGAGAGGAATGAGAAATTTTGATGAATGACAAAATGTATGAGTGAAAGAGCCAGGAAACCAGGAGGATAGATCATGAGCTTTACGGCATTAAGCTTTTTAATGTCTCATCTTCCTGCAAAACATACACAATCAAGTGTTCAGTACATTTTTAATAATAAACATTGTTACACATTTTCAGTTGCGATGACTTTTTCCTCCAAAAACCATCTGCGCTAACAGCAACCATGTTCTTAAATGTAGAACTAACAACTGTTAGTAATGACTTTATTTTGCTTTTAAGAAGTATGAAATCTATATTATTTCTGCATTTTCTAGAACTCTAGCTACTGGCAATCCTCGGGAGCCCCGTCCTCTAAAGTTACTCCAAGGTAAGAAGGGGAAGATACTGGCCAAGGCAGCTCAGAAGCTAACAGCACCTGTTTTTTCAACACGGTCTTGAAAATGGTTGTATCAAAAGAGATGAGCCAGGCCTAAGAAACATCCTTCTTTATTTTATTCAGTTTGCAAGCAAGTACACCAGACAAGAGCAGCAGCAACTAGTATTAGTCTGAACTGAAACAAGCCTTCACATTCAGAAGTTCAGCTGCAATCAGGTTCAAAAAGAACAGAAGAGTATTTGAATAGCACAGTGATCCATTTTCCAACCTAAATGATTCTATGAAACTAAAATCAAGGTGGTAAATAACACCTGTGCCCCAGTGAGCTCTAACACTTTAGAGAACAATAGCAAACGGTTACACTTCTGATCGATAGAAAAGTATTAGATCATAGAACAGGCAAAGCTGTTGCCAGTGTAATTTTTTTCCTAAGGGAATTTTGTGATCATTCCTTCCTGTACTAACTGAAGCTTGTTAAGCAAACTTCAGAGGCACAGAGATTAAAGGTATTTAGTTATATGTTTGGCAACAAATCAGTGAGTTGTTGTGGATTACAGAGACCTAGGTTAACATCTTGCCAGTCTTACAGGCAGCATACACGCACCAGCATCAGCCAGGGCAGAGACCTCTTGCCCAGCCAGCAGCCAGTGGTGGGGAGAGAAGGCATTTGGGGACACAGGGAGGGAAAGATGCACTCTGACACCTGGCTATAAGAATATTTACCTTAATGCACATCTGCATGGACACTCCACAGAAATTCCTGGACATTTTAGACCATTAAGATACAGAAAACTGTTTTCACTCTTACAGCAATGCATGGACTAAATTTCACAGGCTAAGACGCAGTTCTACTGAGTTTAATAAAGACAGGCATTAGGTTTATTCCTCTTGGACAGTGCCCATTGAAGAGAATGAAAAGCAGTCAGTAAAATAAAATATATCTGGTGACCCTCTTGTGCTATACAAAGCACAAAATACACAAGTTTCCTCTGGTTTTGTGACACAATGAAACAGGGAGAAAAATACTATTCTTCATGCTTAAGGGATTTTTCCCTCATGTGATTAGTAAAACAGAAGCTTTCAAAATGTTCAAACAATTTAGCCAAGATCACTATTGATTTTTTTTTCATTTAATTGAGATTCAGATTTTACAAAGTTTGGACCAAGTTTTCATATAGTGTACCATGAGAACTAATCTATTTTAAGCTTGGTCATCTAAAGCTCAATCCAAGCTTAGAGACTACAGCAGCAGAAGAAAAAAACCCCAATCAATCTTCTACTATTTTTTTATCTTCCTTTCTCTCAGAAAAGCAGCATTTTATATTATCCATTACACCTTGACTTTACTATCCTTTTACATTCTGTACACTGTTGACTGACCAACTTTAAATGTTTATAAAACAAGCTGACTTTATCTATACAAATGCCAAAACATTTGAAAACTAAAAGCATACACACAACCAACATCTCTCCCATGTTTAAGAGTCCAGAATACATCAATCTAGCATAAACTCCAGGTGCTACTACCTAGGATGCTATAAGATAGAGAAAATAGTAACTCCAATAAAATTGCCGAGAAAGTTAAAATATCACAGGTTTCTAGGACGGTTTTTAAGAGTTTAAACATTATTTTTATAAGATAACTGATTTTTCTTCAACTTCTAAACAGTCCCTATGGGTAGTACTCCCTGTGTAAAGATGCAAAAACAGTGCTGCAGGAGCAGCATCACACATGACCACCATGCATTACTTGCAGATAGTTCAGAAAATTTATTAATTTAAAACAGTAAAAGACACCACAGTAAAAATAAGCTATTGTACACATGGTTTTGACAACACTTATTACATAAGCATTATCAAAATGCCTGGCTTAATTGAGATTGCCAGCATGCGCTTTCACAGAGGGGAAGCGCTGCAACAAGCTGCTGGTAATTTTGGTACCCTACGGATATAACAGGCAACAGTTCTGACTAGTCAACCAATTGTTATTTACCCAATTAATACGCTAAAACAAACTTGCGCTATCTGTAATTCATTATGCCAGCTAACAAAATTTTAGCATTTGTATCAGAGGAAATTACTTGCATTTATTTCAAAAGATACTACCATCTTTGTAAAAAAAATATGCTGATACACATCTATTGTTATTGCTAATTAGATGTGCAACTGAAGCGACATGTAGTAGAAAAGGCTACTGCGCAAGTGATGTAAGCCTTGTAGTAATTGGGCTTAACAAGAAAATAACAATTACAGATTTGTGTACTACCTTAAACATGAATATTGACATCATATAACAATTCTCTGCAAGTTTGCTATTCTAATTAGCACTTGTGTACTTCGTATGAAAAGGAGCATTCCAATAACTTACTGTTTAAAACACTTTAAATTTGTAAATTTATATTGCAAAAGCACTTATATCAAACAAGCACCTGAGATTCATAGCCGCATGCCATTTTTGGTTATTATAACTATCGGGTTATATATTTTTATATATATATATGTGTATACACACACACCTATATGAATAATTAATTCTAAGATAAACACTCCATGAGCTGTCATTTGTGTTGCTGACTCAGCTTACTTTTCCTCCAAGAGTTTCATTTTATTCTACTCGTTTGTTTTACACAACTATGTCATGCGAAATTACTGCAAGTGTAACACCTATTGCACAATGCATTACATTGTTTTTTTCTCAATCAATTTCTTTCTGAAACTAACTTTCCCTCACGTATTTTTTCAATTCTAGTCAGGTAATAATTTCACTGTTGTCAAAGTATTCTTTATTGACTGACGCTTTATATGAAATTGTATGCTGTCAGGCTGCACTTGAAGAGCTGCATCAAGGACTGCTTCATAAGGGAGAAGAGTTACAACCTGGTACTGCACATCCTGGCTCGTTTGCTCCAGCCTTGTAATTTCTTTCCTTGTTTTGAAATAGAGCATCCTAAATTTCAATATACTTTTGAAGCAGCTTGTTGCTTTTAATGATCACTACCATTTTGAAAGTAAGCTGAATGGTGCCTTCAGGGCACCATTATTAAGGGAGGAGAAATTCACTGATCCAGCCACCAGCACACACTGCCTCTCAGGCTCTATTTTTATAGACCATTAAAAATCTGTCATGTTTTGTCACATTCCGTAGACGTGGCACTTCAGGGCTTTGCTAGCGCCTACCCTATATGGGCTTAATTCTGTCAAATCTTATTAATACCTCGCTGAATCTTCACAGATTTTGATAAAATTCAATTCCAACTTTGGTACCCTGCCTGCCCCCATAGAGACACCCACTACCTTCAACCTTTCTTGCATCTGTCTGTAAAAACTCTAAGAAACTTTGAGTTAAAGCAACATGTTTTCTTACTGACAACAGCAAGTCATGTATACATGCATAGCATTTGGCATCACCACATGTAAACTGTGTCCTTAAAGCTCAAACAGTTTGACCAAGAAATTTTTAATACTACATAGTTTTATCCCCTTCAAAGACAAAAACTGCATCTGCCTACGCACAGGCATTAAATGGATCCCCTATGGGTTCCCAGTAGAAGCTGAACACTTCACATTTCACAGGGGTCAGCATCACCATACCATGTGGAACATCCCTGCCTGAAAACGTCCTCACCCAAGCTTGGGAGAGTTGCCTTTCCTTTTTATTACTATTGTAATGCCTTCATTGCTCTGAATCATCTTTTCTCTCCCCTACTGTTTTTGTTCAATAGGATTTGCTGGAACTTCTCTTTGGCACCAAGCTCTGGCAACAAGCAGTACCAGCTGCTTTTATGCAAAAACAATGACTACTTTTATATTTCTATTAATATACAAACCAAACATTTTCATAACAAATACAATTTAGTCACCAATACCTGAAGTTTCTTCAATCCCCCTTGTTATTTCTTAAACAAAACAAAACACTCCCTAATATTCCTTAAAGTTTAAACATTACATATCTGGGATGTTCCTCTCCCTTCCTCTGCGCTTGATCACTGACACATTTATCCAGCTCCTACAAACCAACAGACTATAATGCACTACAACCAGCAAACAGGTTTTTCCAATGCAAATTCTATCTGAAGAAGGTTCAGCAAAGAGGATTATTACAACTCCCTGGCTAGTAGTGGCACCGTCAGGGACATCAGTAAGAGCTCCCAGAAAAGTAATTTTTTCTTTTTGCCAAAAAACCCACAATACTTTGAAGTTTTAAGTGCCACAATCACCACCAAAAAGATCTAGCAGCTCCTGATGACTGTTTCTGCTCATGCTCACCAAGAGAAAAAGCTGCCTGCTCCAAAAGTTGTTTACTAACTTTTATGCTTACTTGGCAACATCACAAGACAGATAAGAAGAGAACTTGGTTTCATTATAGCTCTAGGAAACAAAATATCCAAACAAATTCAATCTGTGAAAATTACCATGACTAAGTAAAATGCCTTTAAAAGCACCAAAATACAAAACAAGAGGCTAACAAATTCCTGTTTCACATCCAATACCAAACCCCATATAAATTAGTGGTGGGCACAGACACATGGCAAAGTGCTTCCACAACAACCCTGAAGCCTTGATTCCTGATGCCCTTCAAGTTTTGTCTTTTGCTTTGTAACACCGCGCTTGGTAGCTGTTGAAAACAAGCAAGAGTAAGTTCAGGAGAAGAAGCAGGGGAAAAAAATTATTCAAATGGGTTTTGAATACTTGGAACAAATGCCTACTTGTGTATGAATTTATTTAAAGCTTACACAAGTTTTCTTTATCAGATTGTATTACAAGACCAGAAACTTGGCCACGACAAGGTATGGAAAAGGTTACAAATAGCAAGCCTGCCAATGCACACACATACACTGGCAGAAACCAGCAGGACTAAGACCCCAGGGAAAAACACTGAAACTACTAAAGCAAGGGGAAGCCGAGACAAGGACACCTGTCCACCTTCTCCATCAGCTTAGATTTCTCACCATCACCATCCCCACCCTGAAACCCTGAAGAAGCAAAAGAGCACTGCCATACAGCACTGAACAATTATGTTCCAGAAAAGAGCTAAATTGGCAGGAGAAAAGTACTCCCCGCAACAACCTTCTCATTTCCTTGCATAATCTTTTCCAGTTCCAAGATTTGGGGGGGTTCAGTTCTTTAAATGCGTGTTGCTTACACTCAATGCAATATACAGTGAGCACATGGTAGGACAAAAAAAATACAAGAACATGAGGTTTCTGGTGCAGTTTTTGCAACACTGTAGGAAAATGTAAGTTACATAGAGAACGTATTCATGCAGAGAATTAACAGAGATAACTGAAAACTTACAGATTATTTTTTTCCTGCCCGATAACTGTCAGTCCTAATTTAATCCTAACTATCATAACTAAGAATAACAGGTGGCTTGTAGCTCTTAATAATCAGGGAATAGCAATTAAGTCAGGGCCGCCAATTACCAGCATATATACATCTGGATAAACCACTACAGGCACAAGAGAACTGAATTTAGTGCCAGTACCCGTATATGACCATAGTTTATACGAAGAAATGTTTCAAATCATCCTAACCTGCTTCATGGGACACAAGGAGCCACAGTGGGTCAAAACTCCTCTGCCTCATAGCAGGGTTTTTAACATGAAACCATCAGTCGCCCACAGGCATTTTTAGCAGGATACCACTGTCTGAAGGTGCAACAGAGCAAAGCTGACGGCGACTATTACAGCTTGAACAGAGGAAAGCTAAGATGATCAAAGTCATGCACGGTGTTCACAGCATCATGCAGCACTGGAAGCCAGAAGCACAGCCTGAACCTGCAACAGTCGGGGACCCAGAGCACGGCACTGTGGCTGCCCAGTAAGAGGACACAGGGACCCACTCCTGACAAACGCCAGCAGCAAAACTGAAGGCAGATCCAACACGCCTCCCAGCCAGGCTGCCGTGAGTTTTGGGTGTGAGCTGCCAGTGAAACCCAGTGTAGAAGATTTTATGGTTATGAGCATTTTAAGAAGTTTCCTAATAACAGGAATAAGAGCGAGAATAACAAAATTCCAACAGACTGAAGCTGAAGGATAGAAGTAAACCTATAGAAGGAAAACAAGGTCCTATTTTCTCAGTGTTTTAACCTTTCTAGGAAAAAATATTTCCATCTTAACTACGCTAAAACAAGTTTTAGTTTCTTATATAGAAACAAAAGAAGGTAAACATTAATTACACTGCTATAAGTGCTTTCCTGTTCTGAACAATCACTTACCCACTTACCCATTTACTTACTTTGGGTTATAAAAGCAGATATATAAAAGTTTTTTGTTGCCTTTTGAGAAATCATTGCAACGCAATCTTTCATTCTCTAATACATTAGAGACACGTGTTACTCTACTGCTTTTTTCCCCTTTTAAAAAAATTTACATGCAAAAAATTGTTTCACATTACTTCATTTGCATCGTAACACTAAGCACAAAGCATTTTAATGGAAGGAAGAGGTTTTTTACACAACCATTCCCAGCACCAATACATATGAAGTTAACTCAAAGTCATAAAAATCTGTTAAAGGCACCCACCAGAACTGATTACCATTGAAGGTTTCTAAGTGAGACTATTGTCCATTTCAAAAGAGTGTCTCAAATATCAACTATCATTTAAGAGGGAAGTTAAGTTAAAATATCAGAACATATTTCTGGCCACGAAAAAAGAAATGAATATGCCTAAAAGAAGACATGTCATAACTTCCATTTACTAGAAGGTAAACGAAGAACTAAAGTATTTTTAACTGTCTGCAGTGTTTACAACCCAATACTTTTACAATTCAATGTGTGACATTACATTACAGAAATAAAATGCATTTAAAGGCACATCTTGCAAAAGTGAAGTCAGTTACTTCTTCTAAAATGTATATCACAATGCTCGTTACCAAGTGAAAAACACAGCAGACAACACAGGTACTCACCTGTCAGCACTGAGCATCCTCAGCTGCTGCTTTACAGCTTTAAAGAACTTCAGCAACTGGAATTATTGCAATGTAAGTATGATAAATTACAGTGAAGACTTGACTGTAAGTTAAATTAAAGGAGCTGTTACTACTCCCATTAGGTAGGCATATTCACCACTTTGCTCATATGTGCATGTCTGCTCTGCCTGACCTTGGGACTTCACACTTTTGGAGCAGCACAAACTCCTGCAGTGTCCTGGGGGCAAAACCAACAACGCAAAGGCATCTGGTTCTCCAACCATCCCTTCCTTCACTACTAAAAAAAAAAAAAAGAAGGAATAAAACCACACACAAATTCTGGGGAAAAACACCCCAACTATCAACACAGGTCAGAGAAGAAATTAAGCGTACTTATCTTTTGAAGTGTTAGATAATGATTGGGACTATAATGACTTTCCACATAATGCTGCATGTCACTAATTTCACTTTAATTCAAATGCAGGCTTGGGAGGGGGGGAATCATGCTACTTTGTTAGCATGCATCATTCAGCCATGTTTCAAAGAGACTGACATTTATTTTTGCTGTCACAGAAGTGTACTTTACAATTCCATAGTTAATAGCTGAAAATGTTTTCACTTAGCAATAAACCCAACATTTACTACAGTCACAGAAACTAGATTACACCTGGCTTTTGATTGCTGCGTCAAGGAGTTTCAACACTTCTGCAAGATGAAAAGGTCATCGTCTGCTTCCCATCACTACCATACTTACTCCACCAGCTCAGAAAGAATAAAAATTCAGGGCTGCATAGCCTGTAAGGTTTGCACACCAGAAACCAAAAAGCATACACACACAAGAAGGGTCACATACAATTAAAGCAGCTTCATGCTATGTATGCATTTCATCTAGTAAGGTAAGGCAAAAATAAAAGTTAGGCTGCAATTACAGACAAGCATTCAGGGTAAGATATGGGTGTTGCAAATGCTGGCATTCTCTTGACAGCAAACAAGTTGTAATTTTGACCTGCAACTTGACATAACCACCAAAACCAAGCAGATGGCAGACTGTAAATTAACATCTGGAATTCAGTCCCAGGAAAACAGATGCATTGAAGGCATTTTTGTAGCATTATAGCAACAGCAGCATTGGTTCTTATGATGTGAAATACCAGGTACCTATTTGCAGAATATCTGTCATTTATATTCTGCTGACTCTTCAAGAAAGTGGGAGGAAAAAAAAACCAAACAAGTTACACTGCTGGTAAAATCAAGCCGCCTTCTGCTGATTTAAAAAGACAAGTATAATGGCCAATTGCCCTTCAGCTTAACATTTTTATCTCACTCAAGAAGGAATATAGTGGGTTCGAAAACCTAAAACTAAAACACTTCACGCAAAATATGAAGAAGCAATTTTTGCTTTGTTTTATACTTCAAACTGATATTAATCGGTCAAGATTCAAAAGGAGCCCACTGCTGGTCAAATTATGGTTCTAAATCCACTTATCTGGTGGCTTTTTCTTCCTGCATGATATAGCCTATGATACATTTTAAATAGCCTTGGCTGCTCCAGAAACTATTTTATTTAAAAGGAAATAAAGATAGATGTTATTTTACAGGGTATCAGGTTTTGGTGGGTTTTTTTTGCTTCCTGCTTGAAGGAAGGTAATAGAAAAAATGACAAAATCATTAAGTTCAATCTAAACTACAAAAAAAAAAAAAAAGGCTTTTGTTAGCAATCGCAAGAGCTAAGCTGGCTCACACCGAGCTAACAGCAAAACTACTTCACCACAGCGCATTACCATGACTGAGTCACATGTTTGCCTCAAATGCAACAGCACAAGGCACATCAGCTAATGAAGACTTCCAGATTAAAAACAAGAAAGCCACAAGCCTTGTGACCCCATGGACTCAAGTTCTCCAAAATCCTGCTGTGTCAGACAACATTCCTTGTTACCAGCAGCCACATCTTTGGCTGAGCTCCTCTGTGACCCTTCCGTACCTGCTCAGCCAAGTCTACCTGGCTTACCTGGGGACACCACTGTTACCATCTGGATACTCGGAGAACATGCTGGGAAGCACCTTGTTAAGGTGTTCCAGTTCAAAGGCTACCCTTGTTCCTGAACAAGCAGCCACTTATCTCGATGTAAACAGGTAGTAACCACTAAAGCCCACCTTAACTAAATGGAAATAAGAGTCTGAAACAGTTGTTGCAAACTTCCATTAAAGGTGATGAAGAAGTGAAAGAAGCTACACTTAACATATTTAGACCAAGACGAAGGTCTAAATTAGGTATTTTTCTTAGGTTAAACACTTTTCATCTCTGTCTAGAGGGAATGGAAAGACATCAGTAACTCCAAAAAAAAAATCTACCTCAGCTGTGAGGCATCTATTTTAGGAAAGGTTGGATTGCCTTTTGGAGATGTGCTCTTGCTCCACTGCCTATAGAAAAAGCAGAGGGCCAACCTGGACAGTTGAAATAGCAGCAAATTCCACCCACACTATTTTGTCTGCAGAAGAAATACATTATTACAGAAACATCATGCCTTTGGCTCATTTAAATAAAAAAGGAAGTGAAAACGCAAAACTGAGAAACATTTCTTTCCTGCATGCAGACAACTGAAATTCAGCAACTCTGTGTTTATTTTAAGTCACGAAGGTTTCTCCTCAGAAGTCAGAGTGCACACTTGTAAGTGTGGACAAACTGGACAAGAAGTTGCGCACTCTTTCAACACTCCTTATGATCTAAATACTCTCCAATGACTTGCTGAACTACAACATTGTATAATTACATGGGTATATTAAATCTGAGAACTACAAGCCCAGAGCATCTTCCAGAAGAAAAAAAAAAAAAAAAATCAATTTTGTTATTACTTGGTTAGTTATAGCATGGTATAATTAGCCTAGCTCATTAAACCTAAGACAGTGAATACAGAGCATCTTGTATAAACTTTATTGGTAATACTGCATATAATTTGCATCTTGCTGAAAGGAGTAATAACTGCATCAATTTTCTTTTCAAAAGGATAAGCTTCATGTTGCTTAATGCTAAAAGAAATTAAGATTTCTACAGAAACTAAAGGTTCTACTCATTACTCCCTGAAACAGAAGTCACACCAAACTTGGGCTTTTACATCTTTGGCTGGAGTGTTTGATTAAGTTTACCCAGAAGATTCAGGTAAACTTCATCAACTTCTTTTCTTCTCTAAACCTCCACGCCAACATTCACCCTTTAACCAGCCTGTTCAGTTCTGCTAATCTCCCTCTTAGCCATTTTGCCTAACCATACCCACCACTACACTGCCACTGGGGTTTTTTGTGGGTTGTTTTTGGTTGGGTTTTTTTTCCCTATTCACTTATATCTTCTCAACAAAACTATCTTCTCCTTATCAAGACAAAAAGTAGTAAAGTAATTACTCTCTGCTGTCACCACACTGTTCTCCCTCTCTTTCAAAATTTCTCTGTAGAGGTTCCTTCTCTCTGCTGTTTAAGATACGCTTTTGAGAAAGGAGCCGCCTGCTACCTGCAGCTCTGTGTGAAGTATATTTCTAAGCACTTCCCCCAGTACTTCCTCCCCACTCCCATTTTTCATTTCTAAACAAACTCTTCCTCTTTGGAAGGAAAACAAACTTTCCTCAGTGGGGAGCGGGGGGAAGCATAAAAAGAGTGGTAAGTAACTGCCGGAAGTCCCACATCACTTATACGTGAGAGAGAAAGACTGGGTTTACAACTACTACCAAGATACTCTGGATGGAAGAAGCCTTCCTTCACTACTGGACATTTACTAATTGCTGGCCAAAAATATTTTTTCCAGGAATTGCAGCAGAGAAGGTCCTGGCTGGTTATTGAGGGAGAACATCAGTCTCAGATTTCCAGGGTCGGGAGTTTAACCAGTGATTTAAGGTGTCCCTGACAGAACTGTGAAGTAACTAGTATGACTTCCAAAAAACTTAACACAAGCAGCATTCAGAAAAGTGGTTAGAGTTGCAAATGGGAATTGTTAGTTTATTAAAAATAAATTGCATCTTAGACATTTACAGTCTGTGTGTCCTATCATGCATAAAATTTCAATCCTGTTTTATTTGTCTCACAGTTATATGAATTGTTTACAATATTCACTGATTACAGTTTTATTAGAAAACAATAAAACAAGGAGTATGAAAAACAAGTCCATTATTTAAACCTAATGTTTAATTTTGCTTTGTATCAATATTCAGCAATATCAATTGGGAGCAAATAGGTTTTGTGCATGCTATTTAAATAATAAGAACAAAGAAACTTGATCAACAACAGCACAGGCATACAGAAACGAAAGAATGAAGTGACTACATTAAAAGTCATAAAGCATTTTTAAAAGCATCATTAGATTTAGAAATGTATCAAAAAATTACCTCTTCTGGAAAAAATCTATAAAATCACACGATGGAAATTACAAAGCATGAGATCGCCTATAATAGGGCAGAAGAATGGAATCTGAAACTTCCCTTCACAGTTCAAAAAAGCCAACCCTTATGGAAGCACACAGCTGCGTCTGAGTGAAAGAGATAGGCAGCTCAATGTCTTGTATCAGTAACATATGGCTTAAGGCAGGTACAAAGAGATTTACTTCCCATGTGATCCATTAAAATCTCCAGATACATTTAAAGCTCACGCTGTGGAATTACAGTAATGGAACCATCCTGGGACCCCAGAGCTCCGGACCACAAGTGTCTTTTGTTAAGAAAGCCGCCAAGGCTTGGATTTCCATTTAATATCAGTTTTCTAGAAAAATATAGATAGCCTATCTAAAACATATGGACAAATATGCTTTTTAACATAAACCTTCTCAGAAAAAAAAGTATTTTTATTAACCCTTTAAACATATTTCCAAGTGCTTTGCTTGTCCCATTGGGACAGAACATCAAGAGAACATTTCCTACTGCTTCTGGGGTTTGGACACTAGCATTTACAAGTCCTAATAGCTACTCTCTTAAAACATGAAACTTATACAAATGAAACCATTTTGCCACACAAACTAAAGAAACAGCCGCTAGGTCATCTAAGACTAATAATCAATACTGCAAGGGATTTTTCTTTTTTTTTTTTTTTTTTTTTAAGTATTTGCATATGGACAGAAAATGAGGTAACTTGTCCTATAGTTATATAGTGTAAAATAATACAATAATAATATAATAACATAAATAATAATATAAAGCAAATGCTTGCTGAGGTATTGACATAAAGACTCTGCTCAATCTTTCATCTAGAGTCACATAAAGAATGAAAAATTCTCCTAAAGTGCCTGTTAAAGATGCAGGCCAAGCACCTTACAATCACATCAGCTGCCCCAGCTGCTGTCTGCTCTCATTCAGGCTACTAAATCAGTGGCTCACATGGCTAACACAGGAATCTTGAAAGCACATTAAAATAAAAGTTTTCAGCAAAAAACACCTCAACAGCTCACTCTCATTTTCATCCTATTTGCAGTATTTCTGATGAGCTCTCCCGCTTTATAGGCTAAGTCTTACTATAGCATAGGAGCAAGCTTAGCTGTGTTAAGGCCAAGCTGGCCGATTTGAAAGTTGACCTCGCCGTACATCACTTGTAACAACCACTGTCATTTTGTCCAAGTCCATAAAAACATTGCCAGTAGAAACTGATTACTACTTGCCTAGTGACAGTTGCAAGGGTTTTTTGTTTTGTTTTAAAAAATAAACACATTACTTAATACAAAGTTGGTTTATTTTATTCTTTTGTGTGTGTATATACGTAAAGATATGTGTAACCTGTCCAAATCTCAGGATTGCCTGTATTGACATGGAAGGCAATGACTAAGGGAACATTGCTTTACTTCTATGCAAGCTTGCCCTAAATGCTCTCCCCAGATGTTACCTTCCTCATTAGTCTCTAAAGAGATTTTCATTAAAA
Source organism: Ibycter americanus (assembly GCA_035590275.1). Taxonomy (NCBI): domain Eukaryota; kingdom Metazoa; phylum Chordata; class Aves; order Falconiformes; family Falconidae; genus Ibycter; species Ibycter americanus. The sequence continues at coordinate 7,977,775 of JAVJGI010000035.1, read as the reverse complement.
CTAAACATCTGGAAAAAAATAAATCAGAGGCAAGTAGTTAAGATGCTACTTTAATTAAATCATCAGTTGATTATAAACGTATCCCATAAATTCCTTCAGCACTGCCCTGTTTCAAGACTCATTTAAGAACCTGGCGACTCACAAGAAGTCTGGCACGTTATCTGGAAAGGGATACTATTCCTGCTTACAGTGCACAAAACTTCACTTGCCATTACGCTTTATGAAGACCTGGCTAGTGAACATCTCATTCAACATCTGTTGAATCAAGCGAGAGCTCAATTCTGTAACAGGTTAATTAATGAATGAATCCAAAGTCTTGCACTTTAATTTCCTTCCTTACAACAGCAGCATTTCATTGCAAAAATTTCATTCCATAACGTGGTTTCTGCTCCATTATTATGAAGCGCTCCAAAATTATAAATGTGCATGTTGAGTAACTTGCTGTTCAAGGCAGAAAATGCTAACGGCCTCAGCATTCCTGGCTGCTTTAGAGGCAGAAGCTGTAGAAGGCTGGGCCATGCCTTGGCTCTGAGCTGGTGCAGGCAGCGTGTTGCATTTTCTTTCGCATTACAGAGCTCACACCTGCTATAACTGTTTTGCACAGGAGAAAGCTCCAAAGTTTTCCCCATGATCCAGCTGACAGTTTTGCTCTCTCAAATTTATTCCAGTTTCCAAACCATAACTTCTCCTTCCAGGCATGCAAACGAGTGGATGTGCACCCCAGCTTCATTCCACTCACAGCACACCCCCTCTCATCTAGGGGATGCCTCTCCAGGCTGTCACCCAGATGACCGCATATTTTAAGAATAGAACTACCACGGCTATTTCCAAATGCTTGGAATTCAAAACACAAGAATTTCTAAAGAATTCGGTTACTTGTATGAAACAGTTAAGAAACAAAGAGGTAGGTAAAACCTGACAGAGGGAAATTTATCACCACTGAGGCAACAGGGAGCTTCATCCTGAGGCTTTCTACTGATGCAGACCACGGAGCACTGAGTCCCAGCTAACAGCCTGCAAACACACATCTGAAAGCCACAGTTTCGCTGTTATCAGCTAACCAAACGTTAGTTAACAAAAGCTTTCTGGGAGCCCAGCAGGAGATTTCAAGGACAATCAAGGAGTGCCTTTAGCTTCATTTTAATCAAGCTAAAATGTTTAAGCACAAAGCAGCTACAAGAAACATTCATGTCATTAAAAAAGACCAAGTTCTACCACTATCCCTCTTCATTACACTGCAATGTCAAACCTAAATTCAGTCTTAAAGGAATTTTTTCTTTTGGATGTACATTCCAATGCAATGCTGACTGTATATAAATGTATCGCTTCATCATTTCTCCACCGAGGAAAAGAAACCAAGAAGAAAACTCTAGATCTATGAATGCAGAAGAAAACCTGGTCTGTATACAGCTGTCGAACAAGCTCAAAGAAGTGGTTGAGGAGGTTACCCTCCCTCTCTGCCATGCCCTGCCCTGGTGAGGCCACATCTGGAGTGCTGTGTCTAGTTCTGGGCTCCCCAGTTTGAGAGAGGGAACTACTGGGGAGGGCCCAGCGGAGGGCTGTGGAGATGATGAGGGGGCTGGAGCATCAGCCTGATGAGGAAAGGCCCAGAGAGAGCTGGGCCTGTTTAGCCTGGAGAAGGGAAGACTGAGAGGGGATCTTATCAATGTCTATAAATACTTTAAGGATGAGCATCAAGACGACAGGGCCAGGCTCTTCTCTGTGGTGCCCAGCGACAGGACAAGGGGCAACAGTGACAAACTGCAGCCCAGGAAGTTCTTCCTGAATATGAGGAAAAACTTTACCTTGAGGGTGACGGAGCCCTGGCACAGGCTGCCCAGAGAGGCTGTGGGGTCTCCTTCTCTGGAGACGTTCCAAACCCACCTGGATGTGACTGTGCAACCTGCTGTAGGTGACCCTGCCTGAGCAGGGGGTTGGACTAGATGATCTCTGGAGGGCCCTTCCAACCCTGGCCATGCTGTGATTCTGTGAAATGCTACTATATCAAGGTATTTGTTTGAAATGCCTACAGATAGTTTTTTTCCTTCGCATATTAAGATAAAGTATTGCATTTCTTTCCTAACTCCAAGAGGGTATTTTCCAGGGTTGTCCAAAACAGGCACCTAGGACTCCTGGGCTTTCAATAGAATGTACCCTCATCCCAACCGACCTCATAGGAACAACCTTTTCTTCCGCCCTTTGCCAAGATTGTAATATCTTTAGAGAAGTGAAAACAAATACATTAAGGTAAAAAGCAAATGTTCCCGTTTACAGTAAGCTGTAAGGCTTTTCAGGAGACTCACAAAAGAAAAACAAAGACGCCCATATGGCCAAAAGTGCAGATACCAGAACAGATTCACCGTAACTCGGATCCCCCACATCTGGATTCAGATCATGTACAATGCTTAAAAAGGCTGTGGAAAAAAGTTACAGTGAATTAAAAGCAATTAAGAAAAGCCTGATACAAACAAAAGATTCAAGTAGTAGTCATTGTATCAGAAGTAAGTTTTCAACAATTCTTCAATTAAATAATGAGTTTAATGAATAAAAATGCATGCCATTTGTTTTCTTGCCTGTCAACTTCATCAGGAACCCAAGAGGAATTATTTATGCGTATTCAAATTTCTTACTTGCGCATCTGGCATAACTGAATACACTCTTGAATTTGTTGATAAATTTGTTGTTCTCAAGAAAAGCATCTTATTCAAAATATCTGGTAATGATATTCTAATGACTAGTTCAGCATTGCTATTGTGAAGCAAGGAAAAATAAGAGCTTCCATTAGAGAACAAGAAATATTTATGCAACTTAACAATGTCATAACAAAAGCACTGCCTGGTGCTACCTGTCAGTGTACACTGTAGACAGCATTTCAATATCTTACTGAACTTCTGCATTACACTTCTAAAAGATTGATCTTGCCCTGCTAGAGAAATTTTGAGAAGGAAATTGTCATAACACATATTGCTTTAAAGATGGTTTTAAATTAAAGACATTTCTGTTGTTGGTTTCTTGCAAAAACACTGAGAAGTCTGAATTTGACAAGATAAGATTTGACTAAGAGAAGCCCAAGCGTGTGTATTCATAAATCCTGTTCTCATTTGGAAATACTAAATTCCTTATTAAATCATATGAAACTGTAAGGAAAATGTCTTCAAAATTATCATTCCACCAAAATATCTCTGGTTTGATGAAACTGCATTGCTTAGCCAGAAAACAGATTTTGGGCCATCCAGAGTTAAGTGACCAGACCCACCTCCTTGCTTTCTCTAAGCAAAGGCAAAACACATGGGTAGCTGAGGTTTAAACCATATTTTTCTTTTGGTTTAGTGCAGCAGCCTGCACTGGAAGGGAAGCAGAGAGCAGCCCTAATGCAAAGAAAACTGCTAAGAACTACAACCAATGTTTCCACTATACACTTCTCCTTGCCTCCATCTCATTAACTTCTCCCCTACAAAGGATTTGTGCTTCCAAAACCCTGGCTACCTGTCTCATTTCCAGACAAATCCCAGTAACTATGACATTCAAACAACACCAATGAATAATTCCAATGAATTCTGCTGAGCTAGTTACTGCCATAAAAAAAAAAGTTATAAGGGCCTTCAGGAAAACATACAGTAACACTTTAAGTGATTTTTTTTTTTTTTTTTAAATGAAGTGTTTGAAAGGAGGAAAGGAAGGAGAGAAAGTTAATGCTCACATGCATACAAATGAATTCACACATAGCTAGATACAAACCTTTCCTGTACTCTTCCCCTTCTTCCCCACAAGCTGAAAGTTATATATATAAAATTGAGTGCAGCATCTGTCCCAAAGATTGGCACAGGACTCATCAAAAACACAATGCAGCCTGACATGGATGCCCAAAGGCGTCTGCAAGGCTGGCAGCAAAGGGGAGCTGGGGGTTGGGGGGCAGGCTGAGCAAACACATTTTCTCATATCCAAAACCAGCGTGGCCAGCAGGGCCAGGGCAGTGACTGTCCCCGGCACTGGTGGGGCCGCCCCTCAGACCCTGGGTTCGGTTT
>JAVJGI010000035.1:7921690-7973482 GCA_035590275.1 Ibycter americanus | reverse complement strand
TAGGAAAAACTTCTTCCCTGAAAGGGTGGTCAGGCATTGGAACAGGCTGCCAGGGGAGGTGGTGGAGTCACTATCCCTGGAGGGATTTAAAAAAATGCGTAGATGCGGTGCTTAGGGACATGGTTTAGCGATGGGCTTGGCAGTGCTGGGTTAATGGTGGGACTTGATGATCTCAAAGGTCTTTGTCAACCTAAATGATTCTATGATAAACAAGCAAGCTATGGAGGTAAGTAGGCAGTAGGTAATACTCCATTTAAACCACCTACCTCAAAAAAATCAGATTAGACTTGCATTATTTCAGGTGTCCTTGTTACCATGACAATATAAATATACTATTAATGGTTCTAATACCATTAAGCTGTTTATTCTACTGTTTAAACTGAAGAATTAGCAACAAACCCCACTTCTCTTACTCATGAGTATGTGTACAGCAGAGTTATGTTTGCGTCTTCATTGCTGGGGAGGCAGGGAACAGTTATTATTGTACCATACACGCTGTCACAGCAATCAATTAACGCACCACTGCTGGAAGCAGGCCCTCCATTTGACCAATATTAGAAATAACAGAAATAAATATGAAGAACTCCTTTGACCTGGTAATGCTACTGTGCAGAGTCCAAAACCAGAATAAACCCTAAAATAACACACACTAGCAGCTGAAACTGAATGTATTTCATTGCCATCTTATGTCAAAATTAGAAAAAGTTCAATTCACGAACACTTAAGAACACAGGTACTATAACCAGGTGGGCATAAAGGCAGCAAATAAAGTCTCAGTCCTAAAGCCTTTCTTAAGGCTCACTCTGCCAATCCCACAAGCCTAAATTTCACTAGTTAACAGAAAGGAAATGATGGGGATGATGTTAAAACAAAGTCCACGCTACAAAACATGCAAGAACCACTTTTTCAGCTACACTCACTTCAAAGCCTCCTAAATAACACTTCTTCCCTTCGCAAAGCAACAAACATGATTTGAGCCTTGACCATATTTACTGAAATTCGTGTGGCAAACCTATTTTCATTTTATTTTTTAAATACCAACAAGTAAGAGGTGCTGATTCCTCTCCATCCTTCAGCCCACATAACAGTTTGCAGAACACCAGAACACCAGCCTGAAGAACAAAATCCATGTGAATGGGAGGAGGGAGGATGAGATCAAACTAAGCTAACGATTTTTTTATATATATATACAATCTCTAAAATTGTATTTTAGCTCTTGCCATCATTAAAACAGTGCTGGTAGGAATTGTAGCACAGCCTGCCGTTGCAGTACCTTAGCTGTTAAGGTTATGTATTTAAAGAGTTATTGGTTTAATTCAACCACTTGCTTGCTATCTGCTAACTTCTTGTTGTTTATGCATCTTAATTGTTCTGGAGACTTTCAAGATCTCTACTTTTTAATAACCTTCTGTCGCATTCTCAGTTATCAAAACACTCAGAGAACAGCTTAGGTTTTGGGCATATGTTACATAAGACAGAGATAAGAAAGACGATGCACAAGGTTACTGTCCATTTTCAGCATAAAAACACTACTTGTTGCAGCCAAAAAACATTGCTCAGGTGGTTGAAACTGTTCCCTGTCTCCTTCCTTCCAATCTTTTGTTTTGTTTTTATATCAGTGATAAGGGCAGAAGTATGGTAATATCTTCATGTCCAGGTTTTTCCAGAAGTGCCCAAAACTAGTTTCTTCTGACCTGTACTTTCATAATCAATTATTAAAAATGACAAAAGTTTAATGAAAATTTAAACCAAAAATAAAGTTACATAATTATAAAGATGCAGACAGAACAGCTGAAGAGTGTAATATTAATAACCAAAATCAGAGACATCAGCTTAGTTTTCCAGTAGTAACTGTTTGGGTTATAAAAATATACTCTAACCTTTAAAAAGAACAACCACTGCTGTAAATTACTTCATAATGTTACAGAAAGCATGTTATCTTCTTGTGATACTGAGTTTTCTGATATGGTACAGTAAAGCAAAGCCCATATACAATGCACACACAGAGGTAAGTAGAAGCATTTGCAAGCACACTGTCTTTCTGCAGACAGCCCACGTGGAAGAGCAGCTTCAGAAAATACCAGTTCAGGCCAGACACAGGTACTTGTGAAACCCAACTCAAGACAAATGGCGAGCCTACATCGCTTCCAATACTTTCCAACACTATACTGGCAGAGTTTTATAAAGCGATAATTCATCATTTCATATATGCATAATAAAGAAGATGATTATTGAATTGTGGAAGAAAGCCACAAGCAAATAGATGGACAACAGTCTAGTCATTATAAGCATTATAGATTGTATATTCATATATAGCGTGACTATGCAAGAAACTTTTTTAAAAGCACTTTGTCTCTACCTTCATCCATAATACATCCAAACACCTTCTTCAAAAAAAGTAAGGGTTACATACAGATGCATACATACATCTCCTTATCAACTCCCAAAATAACGCAGAAAATAGAGGTACTCACTGCAGACTCTCCGTAGTTAAATTAGTTTCATGTAGTTTCATGTTTTAAAACCAAATGCTGCACTTACAATAACCACACAAAATACAAATATCTTCAAACACAACAGGAGAGATCAAGAATTTTATCAAAAGTAACTACGAATTGGTTTAAGTCCTACATTCTCAGAAATTATAGCACACAATACGCAACACATTCACATCGGCAGAGAGAAAGGAACCAGCTGACAATTAGGAGAGCACAAACACCAAGGTTTAAAGCTAGGTTTAACTCCATGCTGCAGCCAGGAATACTGAATCCAATCTCAAAGAAATCAGTCTCTGCACTTCCCATATATTTCCCAAAACAACAACACTGCTCCCTCCCTACCCCTTCACACAGGGAAGCTGTGACCCTACTCCATGAGTACCAGAAAGACAGTTGGAAAGCTGCCTGGGCACTTTGCAGTGAATTATGCAAGTGTGTGTACTAACGAGCCCTTGTCATGGGAGCAGCTTTCTGTCAGCATAGGAAAAGCATACCTGGAGAGGAAGATCCAAACATTTCAAAAAATAATTAAAAAAAAAAATCTTCTGTATGCTAGTAGCATTGTTTCCAAGGTTATGACTGGTAGTATTGTACAACGTGTAAGTTATGAACTATCTTCACGCATTATAAAAGAAAAATTAGAGGTTGCTTTTGCAGTCATTCAAGGAACGAAGAAGCATTTTAGATTTATTAAATTACCTTTCCTGTAAGCACAGCCCTATGTAGGTACAAGAAAGGTATTTCCAACACAGCTTGACACGAGACCTTTGTAACACCTTTTGCAGGACACCAAATAAAATTTCTCCCACACAACAGAACAGGATACCTTCAAAAAAACGTTAACTCCATTTTCTCATGGTACCCCATGCTACAGCACAAAGTAACCAAGCAGTAAGTTCTCAGTGCTTTTATCTTTCAAATGGCTTTACTAGACGTGGCTCCACAGTACATAGAGCAGAGGGACGGAGATGTGTGTGTGATTATAGACCGCTCTTCATGGAAACAAGCAAAGGGGATCTGTGTTTCAGCTCCAGCAAGATAGCAAACAAAATACCTCAAGACAACTTTTGTTTCTAAAGCAGTCCAGAAGGTAGCACAGGCACATCTCATCCACCATGAGAAGCTTGGACAATTGAGAAAGAGGAGGGAAGTTTCTGATGCACAACGAAAGCATCTGCCCCAAACCTTCATTGAAAGTCAATGGGATTTCAGCTCCTGATTCTCATTATGGCTTTTGAAAGTCTCCCTTTTGTCGTTCCACTGCAAACCACAGATGAAAATAAAAGCATTTCTGTTTGAGACAGGCAGCAGCCACTTCAGTTAAGGCTGACCAGGAAAAGCACGAGTTTCACTTCTGCCTCGACCCGGGGTTTCTTTTGTTTGTGCACTATTGATCAGCCCATGGGTAATAACCAAATTATAGCAGAGCCGACAGCTGCAATCAATCTGTTCTCAGATACAAACATGACCTCTCTCGCCACCTGCAACCTGGAAGTTTTGGGATTTTTTTCATCGTAAAGCAGTAGATACTTATTTGTTTGAGTGCTGGTATGAAACATGAAGAGCATATTTAACATTTACCAGTAGTAAACAAAAAACCTCCACTTTATTTCTCAGTGTGAAATACTCAATATTTACATAGAAGTACTCTGTGATAAAAACCATCATGTATGTGTACATAATATCACTCAAAAATTACCTTTTGATGTGCAAGGACTGAAAGTTCAAGAATTTTACTTATGAAAGATGACATGTAATTTAAACACTACAGTTACTGTTCTGGCAGCATTTTAAGGCCCGTCTCCTTTATAATCATAATTTAATCTTAAAATTCAAAAAAGCCAAACAAAATTACAAAACCCCAGCTTACAGTTTCTGCTTCAGAAGCCTTTTATTTCTTGTCTGGCACTGGTAGCCCTCAAAAACCCTAAATAAACCCCAAAGCAAACAGGAAAGCTATTAGAAGCATTAGCACCTTCATAAACAGATATTCACAGTCATTTTAATTGTTCCATGATAAAGAATAAATAAAGACCTTTAGTTTAGAAAAGGAGATTTGGTAGCTTTTTCTACCAAAATTCTGTGTTAAAAAACAGGATCAAATAACTGGTGGGCAGTAGAAACCAATCCCCACAAGCACACTGAGGAACAAGTCATCCAGGACAACATAACAAGCTAATCCATGATTTCTTTGATTTGTTCGCTTGTTCAGGGACTTGTGGGTTTTAGCGATTAACATAAGGTTTCTAGGTATCGTTAGCAAGTCAGATGGGCAAGTGCAGTTTGTCATGGAGCAGTTTTGAAAGCGAATTTGAAAGAAAAAATATCTGGCAACCCACTGAACTTTGCAAGAAAATACTCTAGTCTTAACTGTGTTATGTACAAAGAAACAACATCATACTTTCTCCCACATACTCTGCTCTTGATTAAAACACTGCGGTAAAACAGCATACATGTATATGTGGATGCCCATAACTATTTTAAAGGCTATTGCTTATTAACGCACCCAATAGCAAATCCCCAACAGATACCACATCCAGATCACTCAGTTACAGCCACCTGGATATTCCTGTTTCTAGGAATACAGCGCAGTGCTTGATATCCCTGCCTCGGTTGGCTTTAACTACTAGAGTGCATATGTATAAATTTACATGCCACTCCATGACATCCTAAATAGCTACACGTTGCTGAAATAATTGAACTGTCAGTCATTGCAAGGCAACTTGTGAAGATAAAAGGGGAAAAAAATATTTAGAGAAGGTGGACTTAGCTTATGACATTTATTTCTACAAGGGAAGAATGGCCTCAGACATCAGTGCTATTGGAAATAAATGCAGAAGCATTTCCTCCGTATTTTATGCAAATTTGAACTTCTTCCTGATGACAGGGGCAGTGAGGGGAAATGAGTCCATCCTGAGAAGCCTGATCGGTTTAGGTTTTAAGAGCAAGAGATACCTACTCTGTAATACTATTAAGAGGAAGAAATGCCTTACCAGATAAGTCTAATGGTTTGTGTAACCCCGGATTTTCTCCCTGATGGGAGCAACAGCTGACAACATGCCAGTCTGGCAACTGCCTGTGGTCCCTTCCCCTTGCATTCCCCCCCTGCATCCGTAACCGCTCCATTAAGGATGTTAGAACATACATTTATGTCCAGTCCTTTTACTGTCCATTTATGACCTGTTGACTATGAATCTGTCTAATCACTTTTACAATAAGAAGATTTAGAGGTTGAGAAAATAACTCAAACACTGAAGCTACCTCTGTTCCGAAAGGATAAGGGCAGCCAGCCCTCTCTCCCACAGAGAGGGAGATGGCCAAAACAGGCGTTTGGTAAAAAGCTGGTCCAGGAATTTTACAGCAATAGCAGCAAACAATTTAAAATACATTTTGCATTAATAAAGCTGGCATTTAGAGGCTGCTGCTCGATGCTAGAGCCCAAGTTCCTCACATCCACAAATACAGAACAGCACATGACGGTCAAACAGTGCCTTTCTCCAGCATAGGCAAGGGGAGCACCGAACAGACACGGAGGAACTACCACGGCCAAGCAGTACAGTAAAATATAAATACAGCATCCAGTCTAATATGCTTATAACATAACTTTTTAAATTGTTAATAAATAGTTCTAAGATTCTTTTACCAAAAGATGAAGTATAGCAATTGCCCTTCCTCTCTTTTCTCAATGCACTCAGCGTAAGTATATTTTTCCCTTTTTAATAAAAAGGTTTTGTTAGTTTTTAACATTACACATTGACCACTCTGGAGTCATCTCTATGGAAGTTTCACAAACTGACATTCTGGTCAGACGGGTTGCCTTCCCCCCAGTTTGAGGCAACAAATTGCTAAACCCCAGCATAGCTAGCACCTGCTATAACTACAAGTTATCCGGATCCCATGGGATTCGTTAGTGTTGCTTCAGATTGCCGTTCAAGTCTGGCTAAGTAAGTCCCCTCTGTGTAGTTGCTGTTGAAAGCTTGTTGTGAGCAGTTACAGCTATATGAACTTGCTGTAAGGGTAAGCTCTACAGCAACAAAAATTCACAGGAAAGGAAACAGTGTTATTTCATAATTGTGTTTAAAGATCATTACTAAAATTATACATAGACACTACAAAGGCAAAGCAAGTCTTACACAACCTGTTTGATCTCACCAGTTTACAATATTCATATACGAAAAATATCTTGGCAACATAGCTAATAGCCATAAAAGTGCCTCTCTGCAACCTGCAATATCCACTAAGCTTTTCTACTTCCTCAGACTAACATGCAAAGTCAATTTAACTCAATATCTTTAATGAAATATCAGGATTGAGACATCCAAAAGTACAGAAAGTCAACTGACACCCAACCCCAACTCATGCTTTCAAACCTGTGTCCTCAATGGTCCTCATTATATTCATGCAGAATGAATATCACATAGTAATATATAAAAACATATATAGACACACAGAGTATACCTAGAAGTACCACTTCAAAGCTGCTCAGGTAAAATAAAAAAAAGGATGAATAAAAAAAACAAATTAATTTGCAAGGGCAAATTATTAATTATCCCAGTTGGAATTTAGCCAGTCAAGCCTGACATCTAAATTTTATGGTAAGTCTACAGTAGAGCTAGGTGAAACTTCAGAGGTAAAAGTTTATTTCTTAGAAGTATATGGTATATACAAGTGAAATACTTCCAGTATTTCAGCAAGTAGCTCTGGCTGATATCAGCCTCTGTATTCCGTGTCTTCTCAGACCTTTTTCTTCACCATGTACAAACAGATTTAGCCACATTTAATAATAAAACTTTAAGTGGGTTTTTTTTTTAAATTATCAAAATGATTTTTTTTGTTTTTCATTTTGGAGGGAAAACAGTTAGACTAATAAGTAATGCAAAGAAATCTATTTCTAGATAGTTCTGCAGGCAAAAACAAATTTCACCCAGATATTGGCCCAGCAGCATTCCTAAGCCCTACTATGATAAAAGAAAAAAAAGGGAAAAAAAACAACCACCAAAAACCAGTGCCTAAATTTTACATCTCATCCATTTTAAAAAAGCATAAAAGGAAGACCTGCTTGGCTATGTTTTTTCCAACACATGTGTGTGCACACATGTGCATGTATGCATAACTGAAGCAACTTCCAAATGTTCACGCTGGTTTGTGTCAGAAAGCCAGAATTGGGTATGTAAATGCAGCAAGTTTGACATTGGAAAACACATGTTCAAACTTTCCACCTCCGAACTACAAAATACAAGATTCCAAAAATTCAGTTTTAACACACTGAGATCCAATCTTGAGTATATACGCACACCTACTTTCACATCAATGCGCATGCGATAGCAAAAAATACAGTAATCCCAACTCCATTCTTTTTAACCATTTAAGATATTCAGGAACATATGGATGATGTAGCCTCATTTATATATAGTGTTATCCCCTACACAGATTCTCATGAAAACCTACTAGTGACAGCAAGCATAGGCTCTCCATTCTTGAAAGTGCCATAAGCATATTTTGAATGACTACATATCAGTATTTGCTTAAGGGAGGAATACATTTATCATGGTTTAAAAAAAAATAAAATCCGGAGTTTCAAGATGGTTACACCACTTAAAACTTGGCAAACTCATTACTATCTTCATGACCAACAGCTCATTCAACAGAATTTCTGAGGTCCAATGTGTTTGGAATATGACATTTGAAAAATTTAGAATATTTTAGAAAACTTAATATTCTATCAGACTTTACATTCTAGGAACCTGTATTTTTTCTCCTGAATCTTGTACATCTGTTTTAAATACAGAGAATGACCTAAAGCAGCTTTTCTAAAACAGAAGGTCTTAGAGCCGCCTCCTGATGAAGTTCCTTCATAAGAATACCTCCCCACAAATTAAATAAGAAAGTAGAAGGCAGGCATAGACAAAAAGATTAATAGGTATGGCTGATGAGACAGGTAACGCCATATTGTGGCCAGAATATACCACCTGACAGGCTAAAATAGACATGCGCAAAGGTAAATGTACATCCAAGAACTAGAAGGTTCTTGGAGCTCTTTTTATTATCAAAACAGCTGCAAACACGTAGCTGTTAGCTTTACTGATTGAGGAAAAAGATTCATTTATTTCAGGTAGCAGCTAAGCAACCTTTGACCACTGTAAGACCTGACAACTTTAATTAGTTTTAGCTTAAAATGGAACCAAACTTGGCTTTGGCGTCTCTCCAAATAATTTTATCCCAGACTGCTCTCTGTTGCTAGTGGAGCATTGCAGTATAATTACTTTAATCTCTTCATAGACATGTTCCATTTGCTAGCTTTCCAAGGAAATTTACAACTTTAACATATAGCTCAAAAATAGTAAAAAAAAAAATTATTTCTCACATTAGTGAAGCAAAAATTAACAAAAAGCATTCATCCCTCACTGGCCTGAAAAGAGAAATTTTACTTTTCCAAAGTTGGTGTACCAAACCTATATTCATCACGTTCAATTAAAGACACCGGACAAAACAGCTCCATACATTCTATGCACAGTGAAGCTGCTAGACTTGTTTGTAGGGTTAGGGTTTCTTTTTTTCCCCCCAGGTTTAGCTTGTATCATTCTAGACAAGCAAATGACCATCTGGCACAAATTCCAGACATATTAGCAGCCGTAACTATTTCCAGATTAAATAACGTTATCACATTGCCATAAAACACTAACACCACTTAAAGATTCTGCCAGTCTGCTCTGGCTGCTTCATCCGCATTCTCAACAGGGACAGAAAATAGCTGGACAACCTATTTTTGCATAAAGTCAAAGTTATCAGGGAGGGCAGGAAAGGGAACCCTTCAGCAGAGTATTTTTTCCTAGCAATCCTAATCCATGCTCATATTTCCTGCAGTTTTCTGTTGAATTGCACAAAATGACCTGCCCACTTTGCAGAATGAGTTACAAGATTAATACTGGAGCATGCAACTGCACATGTAGCTGCAAGCGAAATGGAAGAGGTTGCCCTGACAGTAGCCTTATGCTAGTGACTGCTGGTAATCCTGTTGCATATATGGGGGTGCTCTGATAGACTTTGACCTTATATTAGACTGCCTTCCAGTAGAGCATTACACAACTAGAAGTTTATCATTTGTTTCATTCTTTGCAGAACATATAGGTATAGAAACGTATACGTAACAGTGCTTTTTCTTAGCAGGTTTTTGGTTTTGGAAAGTTACAACTTTAAAAATACTCATGGAAGTATTACTTACATGGAAGACAGGTTAATCTCACACTTCAGATAGAAGGCAATTGTCCTTCGTTTCTATATGAAGCCCTGTCTCTATGAGAACTGCTCCCTGCACAGCTGAGCTTTTATTCTCAAGGCAGAAACTCACAGTACGCCCGCAGAGGAGAATTGTCAGCCGTGATCTTCATCCAAGAAGAAAAGAAGACATTATGGATTTCCCACTATATTTCAGAGTGCAATTTTCATCAGAGGATGAACTTAATTAAAATAAGACAGGACAGCAGAAGTAATAAAAAATCTTTTAATTACATTTCTACATTTTTGGATTTGTCCTCAAGCTAGACATCCAGACTGCCTCAGCCTTCACCAAAAATATGAAAAGAATTCAACTGTACAAAGTTTTCCTGACCAAGCAGAAAAGCACTGAATATAAAAAAAAATATTACTACTTTCAATTTGTGCATCTCTATCAAAGAATAACTTTCAGGAACATGGAAAACAGACCACATTTGTTCTAAAAAGGCAGAACTAAGACTTTTTGATAAAGAAAATGAATAAATTTCCCAAGCACTGTATACACCACGTGCTTTCTTCCATACACAGCAGGTCTGCGTTTTTTTCCCCCACATTCACCAGCACAAAGCTCAAAAGCTCAACTCCATAAACATTACTACACAGAGCCGATAAACGATTTAATTAAATGCTGTTGATACCAACTCTTTATAAGCCATCAGCGTGGCAACCTCTTACGGGCTCCTTATTCCGCAAAATAAAGGCGGCCGTAGGGACGTTCTAACGCTTAACGACACGATGCTCTCCCGGGGCACCCAGGTACCAAGCTAACAAGCCACCAGGTCATTCACTGGCAGGCAAGCAGGCTGTAACACAAAGGAAATAGCCGGGGAAATCGCTCAAGTTGCCCAGGCGACAGCAAAGCAACGTGATGAAACCTTCGCGGCAGCCCGGCCGCGCAGGGCTGGGGGCGCAGGCCCGGGGGCGCAGCACACTCTAGCGACCCAAAGCCTCCGCAAGCACAGCGACATCAATCCGGCGCTGCGCTCACCCGGCAAAACTAAAGAGCAGCGATCTGAACTCTGCCTCCATTTATAAAACATTTGGCGCTTGTTAGGAGGCAAAGGATAGACCAGCGTTGCTCTGGGATCACCAACCTTTTGCTCTCCGTATAACGTGAAGGCAGCTGTGGTTATTATACAGCTTGCCATTTCTTTGGATCAGATTTAAAGGCTGATAGTTAATCATTTGCAAGGTATGGCTTTGCACTTTGTCTTTCTGGGCTGAGAACACACATGCAGCGGACAACAGCGCGGTACCTGGGTGCAGAAGCCACAGCAGCACGTGCAGCGTATGCGCCCCCACAGCACTGCGCCAGGACACTCCCCCCACAAAACCCCCAGGTTCAAGAAATCTTTGCACACCATGGCATCTTCTTGCGCAGTTTCTAGGCTACAAGTACAGTCTGCACTGTAAAACGTAACTGAAAATCAGCAGCTTTTTAACAGGTGGTTCGGTTACTGCAAGAAACAGTCCATTTGCAAAACCAAAAATAACTAAAACCACAGGTTACTTTTCTCCCCCCCACCCCACTTAAGCATTTCGCAATTACCTTGCACATACTATCAACAAAAACTATTTACGTATGGTCACAAGCTGAATTGCTTCACTAAGATTGGAAAGGTGAAAGAAATTTCACTGATATTTCTGTGCACTTGCCCAGGACAGCCCTGTGTTGGTAGTTCCCAGGTAGGAGTTCAAGCACACAGACATACTCCCCTCAATCAGAGTAAATTATCAATGTTTCCCATTGCTGAGCAGCTTCCAAGCAATGCTCTGATTACAGCCCCAACCCACAACACCCTGGTCAAGTGACCCTCTCCCACTCCCTCCCACTCACATCTTTAGCCCATCTAAACATTCCCTCATCTTCTCCAGTTAAAAGCATCCATTTCTTCACATCCTACAGTCTTATTGATCTAACTTCACAATCTGTAGGCGTTGTCTTAATCATTAAGAGTGGGGTCCATGGAGCTGCAAGATAAGCTTCAATAACTCAAAGCCATCCAATCACTAACAATTTCTTCTGTATGTGCCCACCTGTATTTCAGTGCCAATTTCCTTCTCCAACTAATTTGCAGCACTTGTCTTATTTCTTCCTTTTCTCTGTTTTCCTGTGTTTGCTGTGCCTTTGTTTCTCCTTCTCTTGCTTCAATTTCTTCAAGTGTGTTTGCTTTGAAGAAGCTTTTCCAATCATTCTGCCATGTCTACAGTTTTTGTTCTTGCTCTTAGTGCAAGCATGAATTATTGGTAAATCCAAAGCCACGTATATATGCATACACACATTACACACGAACACAGTTTCTGCTATTCTTCTCGTAATGACTCTGCAGAACAGTTACTGTTACACCAAGACACACAGCAGTGCATCTGGTACACCTGGTAGTACGACTTCAGTCAGGAAAATACATTTTTTTTGGAAAAAAAAAAAAAATAAAAAAATCATTCTGGAGAGTTTAAGTTTCAGACTGTTAAGAACATCATGACTACAGCAAGTACTTACAATGGATCATTGTACTTACTAATGAACAAAGCCTGTTGAAACACTAAACTACATGATTATTGCTTAATTTCTAGATGTGGATACACCTCATTGCCTCTCTGTACAGACTACACTTTGAAGCTGAAATAATGAACTGCAGTGATTAGAGAGCAGCTTTTAAAGACAAAAAAAGACTTAGTACCTTTTTATTAAATACGGGGTTGGGGGTGGAGGAACAGCTTCAATGAGAAATAGTCCTTTAACACATCATTTTTCAAGACTTGTGTATGTCCTTTAATTATGTATGAACAATCCTTCCAAAGTGAACGTGACTATGCCTACACTAGAATGGAAGAACTTGTACAGCTTTTTCCAGGTTCAAGGCTTAAACTCAAATCTATCTGGTGACACAACTGCCTTATTTAAAATAAGCATTTTCATGAAACTTGCAAGCTATTGTATACAATACAGGTATTAAACTTCAGAAGAATAATGTGTTAGTACCAAAGAGTTACCCATGCACTGCAAAAAGCAAACATTTTGGACAAAGGAGAAGAAAGATGCTTTGGAAGTACCAGATTCATGTTTCCAATTCTTACGGTGAATAGTTCACATAACTTGGCAACAGAAAACCTATATCCATTAACACATTAGCTTCTCCCAGTAAGGTTTTCAGAAGGAAAAAAAAAAGAAGAAAAAAAAAAGTGAGCCACCAGTTCCATCAGTATTAAAAAATGTATTTAAGAAATCCATAAACTATCTCTCCTAACATAATCTTTTCCATTCCCTTCTCCCATCAGCTACCTTCACACATGCATGAATGGTACATGGCAGGAAATTAAGTTATGATACTCTTCAGAAAAAGAAAAAAGCATTTAAAAGAAAATATAATTGAAAGAAACTTCCATAATATAACAACAGTACTTACATGTGCACCACCGAAGTTTTTTTATACATATAAACTGAATAAATAATTAAACATTAAAACTGAAGTTTTATTCATACATGTACCTCAATCTTGCTAAGAATTAGCCCACTGAGGGATACCTGGACCAGTTTGTACAGCAGTTGAATTAAGGCCTAGTTCAGCAACTGATTTTATTTCCAGTTTATATGCACATTATCTTTCTTCCCTAATTCATAGATTCATTATATGCACTCATAAGAGGTGTATTGCAAGGGAACAGAATTCAGGATCATAACGTAAAACTCTTCATTCTCACTAATTATATAGGATTTAGCTTCAATATTTGTACAATGCCAAGAAGACTGCTGATGGTGCAGACTATTTACTTAGCTAGTCTGGAAGAAACACTTGAAACTGCAGCTAAATTAAATTTTAAAAAAATCAAAATGCAAAGAGTGCAAATGCACACACATATTACATGTTGCAGTATAGGCATTGAGAATGAATTACTATGCTAAAAATGTATAAACATCAACTAGAAAGATCCTGTAACTAAAAACCATCAGAACCCCAAGTAAAAAAATGTAAGCCAATTCATAAACTGATTTCGCCACAACCAGAAAGAACACCAAATCCCCCTTCTTAACATTAAATCATCCTCTGTTTCACCAGACTAACTCCAAATTTGAAGAACTGTATTCGTGCCAGGATTGAAGAAAAATTAGACCCAAGGTAGAACAAGAAAATATTAACCAAATAATGTATTTAGCAAGACTATGTAAGATAGTGTTGTTTAACAAAAAAACAAACAAACAAAAAAAAAACATCAAAGCCAAAGCAATATGTCCAGCAGGAGGAATGTTGCATTTGGACATGGAATTTAAAAAACAATCCCTTAATCCAGTTAGAGACCATGTTGGGCAAGAAAGAAACTACTTAGCACAGATCCAAAGTGCCAGTCCCCTTTTCCTAAAGCCCTGGATCCTGAGGCCATGTCCTTCCCCCGCTCCCACAAGCAGGCCCTCAGCTAGAACTCCAGGCCCCCCCAGCTTAGGGCTGGATCCTTTCTTGCTGAGAAGGGATGTTTTACCATCTTCTGCACCAAACTCAATGCACGCTTGCCTTGATTCCTCCTCACTTTAAACAAAAAAAGGGAAAATAAATTCCTGAGCAAGAAGTCCAGCAAGGGTGGCAATGCGACCGGGAAATCTAATCCACATTCCAAGCCAGGGATAGGCTTACAATTCGTTCAAAGCAGAAGAGTAAGCTTTTCACTCCATATCTTGGCTAAAAAAGGAACATGTCCTAGCTTAGCTCCATCATGCCTGCACCAGCAAATTGACTTAACTGTCAGCAGGGGATTATGAAATATGAAGTGACTCCAGCAGCGCTCAGGGGAGACTCCCGAGGCATGGTGCCTATAGCAAAGACACCAAAGAGCCATCCATCTCATTCTCACCCCCAGGCAAAGCAGAATAGCCTTGGATCTCTAAAGAGGCCAACAAGAAATAAGAATAAAACTTGGCTTTCCTGGGTGATTAGCACTGGCCCAAATAAGATAAAGTGGTTTTAAATACATCAGCGCAGCTTCCCTGACTGCTGGTGCCCATGGCTGCCGAAAACAAAGGTTGAAGCTCATGATTTGAGACACCAATTTGCAGTTATGAGGCTACATCTGATAAAAGCTCATAGAGGCCTTTCTAAGAAGAAAAGCCAACACCACGTATGCTTCCCCTCTCACATCCTTCTCCTCAAGAAGGATAAGGTGGAAAGGGTAGAAAGCGAGACTGCAGCCAACACACACTGCTCTGCTGGGTGCTAGCACTAGAGCATGGGAGAGAACGGGAAGGCAACAGAGATACTGCTAAGCTATACTTCTGGCTGAAGTCCTGTTTTCAGTCTGATCGTGCTGACATGAAGGAAGAAGAGAAGCCAGATGTAACTCAGCCTCCGGGACACAGGCACTAAGAAAAAAGTAGGGATCTGAAACCTTACGCTGTGTCTTTGATAAGAGTATATAATAGAGAGAAATAGTCCCAGCTGAAGACAACCCTTGTGCCATCTGTCAGGGGACTCACTTTGAATTTAAGAAACAGTTTTTGTTTTAATCTAATCTATGAGTGGTGTTGGGGACTAGTCTGAACCAGAGCTGCAGCCTCAGAAGCTGTGAACTCCTGACCTGAAGAGCCTTTGGGCTCTAAGCCCTATGAAAACACCAAGTTTGGGCCTCCTTAGCAGGTTCGGTTTTGCCAGAAAGGAGGTGCAAAGTCGAGAAATCACTCTGTGGTGCAACAACCCTAATGCTGATCATTAGCTCTCTGAAATGCTAGGTTTTGTCATCTCGTAGTGAGAAGAAAAAAAAAAAGAAAAAAAGAAACTATAATTAGCTGGGTCATGGCCAAGATTAGAACTGCTGGTAGGCAAAGCTCTGCTGTTACACAAGGCAAAAATCATCTGGCCTCCAGCATTTGGAGATGCCTTCATCCAAGGAATCAAAGGAAAACAAAGAACTGCTGTATTTGTTCTAGTCCACCCTTCCCCCAGGGTAGATTCAGTTGTCTTATTTTTTAAGGTAATGGACAACCTAAAATGAAAATTGTCACAGAATCTCAGAAATAAGAAGTTATGCATAAATTCTGGATTTCTGATACTTTTCCCAATATAGTTTAGTGAACTCTGCAGGTAAAATCCACCATTTTTCACTGATTGACTGTTCTGGAAGTCATTGTAAAATTTCAGTTTCATTTCACAGAGAGTAATATCAAGACTCAGATTTGCAGATATTCAGAACTAGTCAAGTAGTGACCTGGACCACACTGCTCAATGCAATCACCTCAAAATAGAGTGAGACAGACAGGATAAAAAACCCCAGAGTTTCTCTGAAATAGGCTATTAACCACAAATTCTTAGAAATGTAAAGGAAGCAGGTTGCCAGTTAATATTATCTAGCATATCAAGTCACTGAGAAGACTTACGTTCCTCTATAACCTGGTTTGATAGAGTTGAAAGCAGTATCATCTCTTTCTTAAGCAAGAAATTATTTCACATGACACAAGAGTACCATTCTCTTGCAAAAGCAATATGGTTCACACTTTAAATTTAAAAGCATTTCTAACATGGATTTGCAATGCAAAATATTCTAAATACAAATCAAATGTAGCTGACAGAACCATCTTTTTTAGACAACCTACAACTAGGCATACAAGATATTAACTACTGCCATTTATTACTCTACAGGAGCTAAGTTTAAAGCATAAAACGAAGGTGCTACAGAAACATACTTAGGTGATTCATGTTGTACACCAGATTAAAGCTACCGCAGCGTAAACACCCAAGTGCCAAAAGAGAGATGCAGCAGTAATCCTAAAAAGTTTTCTGAATCAGTAATCCTAAAAGTTTTCTGAATCAGTGTTTTTCCACAAAGTTCAACTACTCAAACACAATAGGTAATAAAAGCCCCAGGCTTCAAGGCATCACTGCTGAAACCATCTGAGAACAAGGGCCATTACAACAGAGGTCCTACAAGAGCCAAGTAATCTCTTCTTTATGAGACTGCCTGCCCTCCAGCACAGCTCAGGGGAGAAGTTGCAAAGCTCCGCAAAGTTCCTCTGCAGCCACGGGGCCAGTATTTGGGACAGGGTACCCCGAAGGGGGAAGGAACGGTACCACCATCTCTCCTCTTGGCCATTCAAGCACGTTGTGCAAGTGACCATCAGGCAGGAGACATAAAAATGAACCTGGAATGTTCTTGTCACCTCTCAGTGAATCAAAGATATATGGGAGCAGTGGTAGCTCATCACCCCACTGTTGTGAAGAAAGCATATAGGGCTTCGCAGCCTCTTCAGTACTAGAATGAATTCCCACATACATCCAAACAACACAGTGTGTTTCAGAAACAACTCTGAACGACAGTGTATAAACATACAAGTGTCTATTACTTGCACATGATGCAAACAGCACTTACCATTGTGCTTGGATTAACAAGCAAATACCACTTTCACAAACCTCCACTGTGCTTTGATGTATATTTAGCTGCCATTACTAATTTTTATGACTGTGACAGCAGGTCACACAAAGGAATTTGGAGTCCAGATTTTTAAAGCCAAGCTGTAGCCTTAATACTAATTTTTAATCAAGACACATTCTGAATTCCTAAAGAAAGCAACTTCTGGTTTTGCAACAGAAATGTTTTCCTATTGTCAGAAAAGTCAGTTTCTAACAGCCATAGGTCAAAACAAAACTTAAACCACATTTCACAGTCCATAATTACGTAACAAGTAAACTGTATTTCAAGCAACTAATATTTTTGAAAATCTTCCCCAAAATCTGTAGCAAGTGGCAAAACACAAGGCAAATCTGAAATCGTAATGAAGGGTGGAAGGCACAGAATCAGTCTTCTACTCAGCATCTAAGAGAATTAAGCAAAAGCAACGCCTGCTGCCGAAGCAGAAGTAAGGGGAGACAGACGGGGTTAGTCAGACTGCTACAAAACAGCATTTTTGAACATCCACTCTCATTACCATTTAGGTGAGTAGGTATCCCATTTTCTGCATCTAGTAAGTTAGATGAGATAAACCTAAAGCTTACTTGCTTCAAAGTAGACCTTCCCCTATTCAATACTTAACGGTATACACTTAATGGGATTACATTACACCTAGAAAAAATAATTCCCATGCTAACCTCGCTGTATTACTTACACTGAGGTCTCCCTGAGCTAATATCTGTACAAATCTAGAACAACCTAGTCCATGCCCATGTGTTTATAGTTACAACATACAGGTAGGAAAGAGCAAACATACATTTGGACAGAGAAGTATGAAGGGGCAATATTAATACTACATGGATAATATCAGCCTACCACCTGACGACCTGCGGCCAAGATTTTGTAAGTATGGCAGAGAGAGGAGACTTCAAAGAAATCTTCTCTTTTGTGTCGTAACACATTGCAATTACTAGAAGCTTGACTGGTTTGGGTTTTTTAAAATGCAAAAACTTGAAAAAACACCATGTTGCATGCCTGTCTTGACTGAGAACACACTGCTGCAACTATTGGCTTAAAAAAACCACAATCCTTTGGATAATCCCCCACAAGTCCTGATTAAAAGTGGATTTAATATTATGAAATGAAGCGTAATTGTTCAAGACGACCTTCAGTAGTTTCTTACACCACTCCATCAGCACACTCAAAATGACAGCTGCACTGTCAAATGTAGGATGAGACAGGCTGATAGCAAGGTTCTTCCTAAATATTTTCCTCTCTGAAGTAAAACAGATGCTTACAGTTCTTCCAAACCACGTCTGTCTCCTGTTCTATTTCAAACACACACTAAACACGCATAATGAAATGGAGTAGACATTTAATAAGTACAAGCCGTATCGATGGCCTATCCAAGAAGCAGTCCTAGAATACATGCATTTTGTTTCCTCTGCTTAAGGCATTACTGATTTTATGTCCAGGAAAATTAAGGCATACAGGCAAAGAGCGGTTTCACAGTAAGAGTGGCACTACTGCCATCTGCTGTCAGACCGCGTACATGGCACACCACACCACCTCGCCCTTCTCACCTGCAGGAAATTAAAAACTGTTAAGAGAAATCCAACTTTGCAGGTGTTTCGCCTGAACGTTGCTAGTTTTCTCTAGAAAAAGCACACACAGAAAAGGTCCTGGGTAACCATGGCATGAAGGCTTAATAATCGCATTGGTCTGATGGCTGGGAAAGTCCACGTTACAGTCCTGGAATACAGAAAAGAAGTTCTACTAACAGAAACAAGGATTTTATGTTACCACCCCCTCAAACCACAAAGGATAAAATAAAACAGTGCCAGAGAGCAGAAAAGCTAAAAGGGAAGATGATACAGTGAAAGGTCTAACATTTCACAGCCTGTTACTATTTCCCTTAATTACTGAATACTGCTAGAAACCTGTATCACAGCAGAGCCCACACAGCTCTGGCTGCCCCGCTCACAGCACTACAGCTCCTGCTTTTAGGGAAATAAAATGTGTTAAGTTTGAGTGGCCAAGCACAAACTCTGATACAATGAGTTACTTCTAAACCTGACAAGTCACAAATGATACAAGTAGCACCCTCCACTCACACCCATTCTTTCTCCACAAAGTGTCAAAGTTACTTAAGATGTTTTATTTCTATCCATAAAGCTCCTAAGCAGTTTGCCTATTTTTTTTAATGAACAAAAATATCAGGAACACATGGTTTACATAGAAAGTTATTGTCCCAGAGAACCTAAAAACAATCAGAGACAATAAATGGGTTCAGCAGTGGATGCACAAAGTAGTAAGGAGAACTTACTGGTCTAGGTAAAACAGACAGCAGCCTGAACGCATCAACACTGAAGATCAGATTGTTAAATAAATCCACGTACCATAGACCATCAGGTTAGATTGGGCTACTAAAATGTCTACCTTGCCCATTTCATGTGACATTCTCAAAAGACTAACAGACTATGCTAAATCCAGTCAGAGGAGACAGTTGGCCATTTAACTCTGTGCCAGGGTATTTCATAGAATCACAGAACGGTTTGGATTGGAAGGGACCTTCGGAGATCATCTAGTTAAACCCCCCTGATGTGGTCAGGGACATTTTTCACTACATCAGGCTGCCCAAAGCCCCATCCAACCTGGCCTTGAACAGTTCCAATGATAGGATATCCACAACTTCTCTGGGCAACATGATTTATATACTAGATCCTTAGGTATCCTGCACCCTTATCTCCGTTCTACTCAAGACTTGGGTGCCAGGATGGAATAACGTGGGAATTCAAACAGCATTGCTCTGAACCTCAACTTGCTGCACGTCTGGTGCCTCAGTCCACAATCTGTTAGTTTAAGGAGCCTTTTGAGTGCATTGTTCCAATGGAAAGTGTATTTTCATCTCTACTACTGGTTTTTTTTATGGCTTCTCAGTAAGTCACTGAACACTCACATCACACTGTTAACATGAAGTGCCTGTCTGTTTGCAGCGTCTGGCCGTACAGCCGGTTGATCGGCAAAGCTTTTCTTGTAGGCATGCAAGGTTTAGGTCTCATTCCATCACCTGAGACTCTCAGCTGGCAGACACCACACGTGGTTTGGCAGGATAATGCCCAGGCCCATGTCCGAGGCACAGACCCACCCAGAAGCCATCTCTGTTAGCTAAGCAACACAGCTGTAAGCGCACTGGGGGGATACAGTGGCATACTGAAAATTTCATTGTGGCATTTCACCACAATTACTTTCCCCCTCCCAAAGCACCCCAGAACAAGGAAAAAAATGATTCCTGCCATGTGTCTGCAGCACTGCCAATCCTTTCTTTTTTTGTTGTTAAGTTCTGAGTTATACTAATAATACCTGGGATATGTTCAAAGTATATTGTGACCATCCTTGCTGCAGTACAATTCTGAGCTTGTCTCCTCAATCTTAAGCTTTTGCCACATCCTTAAGAGAAAATAGTGTTTGACTGAGACAGCAGCTGAAGTAATCCACCTAAATTAAACTGCACCTCTAGCTGTACTTTTCTTTGGTTTCATTCTCTCCATCACTGCCACTTTACACTGTTTTTTAGTTTTCATCCAAATGAGTATTACACTAAAGGGAATAACTACAATGAAATCTGTTTAGACCAAAAGCAGAGGGCAAGTTTAACCATGCCTACTACTCAGCAGCCACACTTAAAACATTTTCCACAGAAAGCAGTAATAAACTCACACACAGATGTCATGATTGAGAATGACTGATTCTCTCTACTATTAACACTGACTTTTCTAATGAATAAGTGGGGACTATATATAAATTAGTCTGGGGCTTTACACACATGTGTAATTGCACCAACTGTAAATTAACTTGAGAAACCTTTGATTAGCACCACAGTCTGCTCGCACTAAAGATGAAAACCAAATTAACAAGAATTTGTTAGCATTATTGGTTCTATTCCTGGAGGAAATTACAACAGTGTAAGTTACATAGGCAGATGCCAGATGACTCCATACAAGAGACTGCAATAAGAGTTTTCAGTTTCCTTATCTGTAGAGTGGAGATAAAACATTTAAAACATGCTTACAAAACATGCTATTAGACATCAAACTCACTAAGAAGCTCCCAGTATAAGCAACCATTTGTGTTTAGCTCGGGGGAGGGGGGGGGGGGGGGGGCAAAAAAAAAAAAAACAGCAAAAAAAACCCCACAAAAATCAATGTTAATAAATATGCAATCATCCCATGCAAAAATCCTGTCAGCAACTTAAGGGCACATTTTACATTTTGTTGATCCCACTTTCAATAGCGGGAACATTTGAGTTAAGAGACTTATTTTTATAGTGAACGAAGTTGAAGAATAACTTCAAATAATCTCCAGAGTAAGAACTACTGGTCACTGTAAAAAAAAAAGGGGGAGAGTAAGCATATACACAATATTAGAGTTCAGGCCCAGCAACTGACTCGAATACCTTCATAATATTCAGACAGGCCACTTCCGAAGTAATTTCTACTTCAGAAGCTACAAGATGAAAATTTTGTGTGATAAATTAAGTTGCCAAATGAAATGGATTAGCAATCAGTGAAATTGCCTGATGTCAGATCTGCTCCAGATTAGAATCCATCCTTTTCCCCCACCTGTTCATTAAGCACCAAGTTCAAGGCAACTGCAGTGACTGATTGCACATTAACAAGCTGTTTATGTGGAAAGGCATAGTTCAGCCACTATCTATACTTACGCACTTGTTTAAACATAATTCATTGATAATATATTCAGCTCCCAGTTTCAATACATAGTACTTTTACCTTGATATGTAATTTTGGACTTTAGGAAAATGGGATGCCTCAAAATTAAACAATCAGATTATACTTCAAGGTCAAGGCCAGGAAAAACCCAGAAGAAAATCTGTTGCTATCTCCAGTTAAGAAAACTGGAGAAAGATACTGCTGTTACACTGTGAAAACACCCTTGCCTCTTAAAGCAACCAAGAGATCCTCCGCTCTGCATACCTCTACTCAGCTGTCGCTGCACAATGTGCCAAGGAAGCAAAGAAACCTGTGCCATGTGCCTGCCAAACCAGCATGCCCAGCTGAAGTGACTCACTGCAGACTTCCTGCAGAGGAAACCTCTTCTTGAACAGCAGGAGGTTCAGTAACTAAATTCCAGCATCAGAGCCTAGTAAAAGGGACGTAAGTTTTTTTTACTTTTTTTTTTTCACTAACTCTTTTCACCGTTTATCAGAGTAATATTTTACTAACCATTTGTTTTCTCATATGGGAAAAAAATATTCCCTTTATAAAGTGATAGTCTCTCCCCAAATTTGGGAGGATTAGAGATGATTCCAGCACTCAAGTGAAGTTTAAAGGGAGCCACCTAGTTGCTGTAACTGTAGCAACCATCTAATTGCTAATTTAGAAGCAACACTATAGACTTATTACTGAAAATATCTACTTGAATAGAACTGATCACCTTCCCTTTTCCTGTAGATTAAAGGTTTCTGTTCTCAGTACCATGTTTTTGTACAAATATCCAAGAATATTTTTCAAAGCTAAGAAAAAAATAACATTTTTTCTAGTTTTCTGCAAGTCATCCTCCTTCCACCAATTAGATAACAGTAATCTTCCCTCCCCATAATAGTTTCCCCTTGATCTTGCTCCTAATAAAAGCTCACTTACAAGCACATTAGTACATGCCTCCTTATCTTAGAACTGGGCCAGTAAGCTTTATTAAGAGGTAAGAAATTAACGAATACCTGAGGTCAACAGTGATGAACTGCTGCTTAAGGTATATCAGGCACAGACACACATATCACACCCACTGCAAAAGTGCAACTCTTTCATCTACTTCAGATTTAAAAGTTACCGCATATGATATAAGTAGCGGCATATTTTCCCTGTATTTATTAAAAATGCTGAAGAAATTTAGTATTTACTGCTTAGCTGATACTATAAATATTGCACTTCTTTTCAAAACTTAGTGAGGGTTTTACTGCTTATTTTTGTATTTGGGGTTGGATGCTCTATAAAAACAACACACTTGAAGAAGCCTAAAAGTGAGCAGAATGAGCTGTATGACTGGCGGACTAATCCTTTTTGCTTTTCCAACAGGTCCTGAAAACTTCGGTCAGGACCGGTGTTACTGCACCAGACCCACCTAAGCCACGAGAACATCATGTCACACAGTTCAGACTTCGAAGAAGCAGAGGCAGCAGGCAAGCAGTCTCCAAGGGAAACAATATTTCAAGAGTCACAACCTAGGACATACACCACTTATTTTGGACTGCTGTTAAATTAACCGCCAGCAGAAAGACTTGCTCCCTAAATCCGTATCATACCTTGGAGAATGAAGTCCAAAAATACTAAGGTAAACTGAGCTGGCGAGGCGGTATGGGTGGCATTACACATTTTGTGGCTTTTGTATTCCAGTATTATCAGAAATTATTTTTCTCACACAGCCCATTCGGTCCTCAGAAATGCCTTCTATCAGGAAATGCCTGCAGTACGAATAAAATGTGTGTTAAAAGAGCCAAGAGAAAAGAGGCAGAGGGACTAAACGACCCCCTCCTCCCTCCCCTAAACACACACATCCCCAAACTCAGCTCCCATGAGTTATTTGGCAGTCAGCTAATTGTGGTTAGTCAGGCTTCCAGGAGCTTGAAGCACTTTTCGCATCAGGACAAAGTGACATCCAGGACTATTTAATTTGTTAAAAAGGCCAGTTATCATGGATTTATGCAGTAAGTACATGCTTCAAGGACAGCCTGTTCACATTCATTCTTAGAGCCTAATACCAAAGAGCAGACAAGGATATAGGAGTAGAAATAAGTTTTTTCTACAAATCTTAACTGAATCCTTAAACAGAAACTGGGGAAGGAAATTAACATAACAGGACACCTTAGGCGAAACATCCAGTTAAACTCATACCTGTCTGCAATGCAATCAGTAGCAAGGACGTTTTAGGGGAACATTATGGAAGGTTAACAGATTTACAGGGGTAGATAATTGACATCGATTTTAGCAAAATGGCACATCAGCTCCCTTTTTCAGCTGTCTTCTCCTTCAGCTGCATCTCGGGTTAACTCTCACTCTCTTCAGAACCCAGGAAATAGATGGGCACTCTAATGACAGATGATTTCAAAATGGCTGGTTTGATGTGGTGGTTTTGACAATGAGCAAAGACACAAACTTCTACTTCCACTGTTTCCATAGTTGTCCTCTTTTAGGATAAAGTATTTGTAAAACATTTTTGGAAAGTAAGTAACATTCAGTTCAGGAGAAAGTATAGGAGAAAAGGGGATCCTTTTGTACAGGTGCTTATCAGTGGTATCTTGATATTTAACTACATAAGATCACCATTAACACCTTTGTTAGCCTATTGAAAGAATTGAGTTATCAGTTTAACTGTCTCATTTATATATGAGAAATTCAAATGGGAAAGTACTAAATTTAACAGTATTATTTGTGTGGTATAGCTCAGAAATAAATTTGGCCATACTCTGAGAGTCATGCTGTTATCTGGATGCCCAAAGGAAGAATTTGCAATATAAAGTCAGCACTACAGACAAGTTACCACACCTAATTCTCACATTCCTGCTTAATCAACTAAGTCCATTTATGTCTCCTATACCCCTCAGAGGCAGTATTAGAAAATATAGATTTTTTTTGCCAATATGTTTGTATCCAAATCTGGAGACAATCTGAACCACCTGGAAACTTCAACAGCCCCAAAATTTGCATACTGTTTCCTTTATTTAAGGCATATTTTGTTGTTTGCATAAGTCAATGTAAATGAAAACATTTGACCTGTACATATCTTCCTGTTGCTTTAATTTGGATATGACTTGTTGTATGCTAAACTATTTAGTACAGGACATGGTTAACAGAATTCCTAAATTCAGAGAGAAAGTTTCAAGAGGGTTTCTTCCTCCTGCCAGTTGCAAGCCCTGGGTTAGGGAGAGTGTCGGTCATTGACATTTGGAGAGGCCAAAAGGTTTTAACTATAAAAAGAACTTGCACAGATTAACCTTCAAAAACTCTGTCTCCTATGCCATGTTCGACAAGCTGCATTTTATTCAACTTACGCACAGTAGCTGGTACTGTGACTACTTTTTGCTTTATCTCTTTGAGGTTTGGTTAATCTTAACTGTAGGAGGAAAAACAATGGAATTCTTTGCAAAAGCATCAGAGTGCAGAAACATATTTTTAGATACCATCCATGAGATGGTACAATTTCACTGAAACTGTGTTTGATTTAAAAAAAACACCCTCAGTGTAGCACCTGAATTTTTTGCATAAATAATATGGATCTTGAACCAAAATATCCTCCCTCATTTAGCTTTCTAGCTATCCTCCATAATAAGTTTAAAAGGTTTAACTTCAAAAGGGGAAAAAAAAGTAACACTGAAACCATAAGCAAATCAAAGGCTTACACTTAAAATTTAATTACTACATTGACATACAGAGAGTATTTGATTTTTCAGAGTAACTACAGGTTAGTGTTTTAATCTAAGCATATTAACAACTCATAATAGTTAATACATTATACACTTTAGGAACTATAACAGATTATGGAAGAAGGGTGCTGGAAGAATCTCAAAAATCCACCCATCTCAATGCCCTGACAGGACTGCTGCTACGTATCAGCCTGATACAGCAAGTTATCACTGTCCCTTCCAGTAAGCAGTTTTGCCAACCTGTAATTTGAATCTCGCATTAAGCCCAAATCCAACTCCTCTTAACTTACAGAAGACGTCAGCGGAAACAACTTCTTTGGTTTTGCCGAAAGCCTTCTAGATACACGAAGAGTCTTATATCCCTCTTTACGTCTTTCAACCTCGGTTACATTGTGTTGTTTCAAGTGGTCTTTAATCCTTTGCTCAAAATTACATATTAATATGTGTTGATTTTAATGGGGTTCTATTTTTTATTTCTACTCAGATGTATTCCTTACCAGGACGGCAGGCAAGTTCACAGGTAGATAATGCCATCTAGCATATAGGGTTTTGGACATTTCAAGAGAAAGGGAGAAAATCCCTTTAAATGAAAAAAAGCAAAGTATTCCTATTCCAAAACTAATCTGCAATGAGTTCCAGCCTGTAATTCAAGGGAGGCTATGAACAAAGAAAATCTAAATATAAATCAAGAGAAGTATTACTCCACAGTAAGTCAATATTAGTATAAAGTAAGGAAGTCAGTGAGAGCACTACTGGAAATGTCATCTTGAAAAAAGAGAAAAAAATTAAAAGATTAAAGCTTCAGATTCCTCGCCAACACAGTGAGGAGATGATCGTGTTACATGGATGCTACTGTATTGTTTGTCTGTAACTCAGAAAGGCTTTTACGCACCAGTAAACTAGAAGATTAATTAAAAAGTTTTGCATGGAAATACCATCCTCATTAGTCGTTGGAGTGCAAAAATGCATTTTGAGATAACTGAGGATTCCACCTGTACTTCACAAAACCCACTAGCATGTCTCCACTGTAACGTGGAGAGTCATGCAGAACAACAAAATCAAACAATCTAAGACAGTCTATTTACTAGTGTCAACACCATATAAGCAAACATTTCAGCATTCTTTACAGACATGAGCCAGTATCTCCACACAGCTTTTTACCATAGTAAACACACATCAATTTTGGCCAACACACACCTGGGAATCTCTGCACTTTATTCCATCACAGAGAAGACATTGCAGCATGTTTCCTTCCAAGAAATGAATACCACAAAAAATTAGTTCTTGAAAATTAATCAATACTCCTAACAACTAAGGACAATGCTAGCCAAATACTAGGGGGGGGGAAGGGAATTTCCAGACTCAGGACACAGCAACCATATTCTTTTTGGGGTGAGGAGTGCAGGCAAGATTTGGCTGGGGCATGGGTGTAGGGGGAAACCTTCCCGTAGTCTTTCCCAACCAGTCAAATTAGCTTCTTACAACCTTATAACCTAATGCATAAAGAAATTAATTGCATAGGCATTTCCCCCCGATTTTTGTCACAAGAAGATGCTATGCATAGTTCACCTCAGTTGCAGACGTGGAAACTTGGTCGCTAAGAGAGAAGAGGTACTAAAACATTGAGAACATTTGGGGGTTTTTGTTCATGGCCAAAAATTTGAAAAATATAATCTCCCTACAAGAAAGCAAATATTCAAACACATGAAAAATTCAGTTTTCCTATCACCTTATTGTTCAGGTTTTCATACTACCTAGCCCAAAATGGCTTGATTTATAAAACCAGACTGGAATAATCTGCAGTAGTTTACTATCAGATCTCAGCCTTCTACAGTATGACGTGTGAAGTCTCAGACACTCAAGTCAAGTCAAAAGATAAATAAGATTTTTTTTTCCCCCCCTGGTAACCACACTATTAAAGCTTCACAGTAATCATTGACACAGTAAAGGCACACAGGATGAACAGATGTAATATAGAGAAACTGGGAAAAACACGTAGTTTCCAACAGATTTCCACAGTACATACCATTTTTATGCAACTTTTCAAAGTTCAAACTTGTAACATAGCGCTATAAAGGATCTTCATGTCATAACAATGTAAAAAAATTTAACCACCTACCAGCATTAACGATGGCATCAACCTCAAGCAATGTAATGTCACCTCTATAGAGAGAAACTTTCTCGCCCAGACTTTTCTTCCCTTGCAGATCTTCTTTAGTGCTTTCACCTACAAATCGAGAAAGCAGTAAAACCAGATTACAAATGTGGGTCTGAGATGACTATTTACAAGTCCAGAGCAGGTATCAGCAGTTCCAGTTACACTATTGCTGTCAGACTGCAGCATCCTTCGGTTTCACCTCGAGAGGGCACTGGAAACCCACAAAGATAACAGCATTTCCGTAAAATCACACTAGTTGCTTTTTGCTTGTTTTCAAATACAAGCTACTATGAAGCACGGATTCCTGGCCCACATTCCATGTGATTAAAAAACCCTGCATAAACAAACACGTTTTTTGAAGCTAGATCCATCAAATAATTTTCTTTGGTAACCACAAGGATGCAAATTAGAAAAAAAAAATGTGAAGAATTAGTTAAGACAATCCTCCTGCTGAAGCAGTAATTTTTCCAACCCAAAATTATTCTGAATGTGTACAACAACACACAAGAACACTATCTGCCTACAGCCCCAACATTCAGAACTAGCCCTGACAGCAGGTAGAGGGGAGAAGAAAAACACGAACAAAACCACCAGCAAATTTGAAACTGGGAGCTTAAATTGCTCAGCTGCAAGAGGGGGGATGAAGACACAACGTACATTAGCTTTCAAAAGATTTGTTACTAAGCAATGTTATAATAGGTCCCGTATTCTGATAAACTTAATTTTTGCATCACCAATTCACTTCATTTGAAGTGAACACTTCTACAAACATATATTGGCCAAAAACTTAACCCAGTCTCGCATTGTTAGGCATCTACATAATTAGCAAAGAACTAAGGAGAGAGGAGAAGATTGCTTAATTGATTTCTATTATTATTTTTTAAAATTAATTCTTTCTGACACAAGCCAAGCATCTCAAGAGGCTTGAGTTCATACATTGGCCAGAAATAGAACTGAATTGCTGAAGTGACAATTTAAGTGGGAAACAGTTCCCAATCTTCAGAGAAAGTGAAATTTATTTGTAAGTAAAAAAACCCCAAAACAACAACAAACCCTCAAGAGAAGATATGGTGAGAAGGTACAAGTCCAAACAAATTTAGCCCTTTAGTTTGCACACCAACCTTTATTTTAATCAATTTCCACCAGTTTGAGTATATCTGCTCAAACTTGCTGGCATTACAAGCAACCATAAGTAGAAATAAGAAAGTTACATTTACTTAGGTCTTGTTCTTCTAACTTCAGCACAAATGACTGGTATCAGAAATCATTGTTTATTTCAACCACTCCAAAATAACTAGCCTCACTCAATTCTACTTCAGATCACTATCACATGCTTAGCACAAAATCCATGCCGCCTCCAGAAAAAGATATGTTGCCACTGTGAGTTACATTAGCATAAAGGTAGCCTTGTATTCAAAGTGTGTGTACTCAAGAGTTTAATGTTTGTATTTGGCTCCTAAAGCAATTACTCCATTGCCACCAGATCATGCTCAGTGTCTTATCCAAAGCAAAGAGCATTTATGTGGAAAGATGTGAAGATTTTATTATCATATAATAACCTTGTTCATCCATTTTTCCACAGAAGATAACCATTGCAGTTAGCTGTTGAGTTGCATTAAAATAAAAATCAGCCTCTGTAACCGACTTACAGAGTCTGATTTATTATCTGCTTTCATGTTAAATGCATTTTGCCAACAAGTAGGACAGTTGTTTTCCCCATCCCTCCCCAGTGAGCATCCTACTGGAGCTCTGCCAAATTTAACACACACATCATCATCTTCCCCCGCCACCTTCTGCCCGAGTTACTGCAACAGTAGTGAACATCAAATCAAAACATGTTGAATTCTCCAAACTAAACCTATTAAATTTAAAAAGAAAGTACAGTTTGGATACTATAGTATTTGTACCAATGCGACACAAAAACAAGTAACAAAAAAAATCCACCAGGAAGAGACATGGAGAAACAGATACCACACAATTAAAACAATCTTAATTCTCAGTATCACCGATTTCTGAGTCAGAGGGAAAGCAGAGATGTCCCCTAGGTCATCTAAACTCTTTCTGTAGGGAGCCACACAACACCATGTTGCATGCACTTGGCACCACCTCCCAATTTTTTATACTCCACAGCCTTCACAACTTTGCCTCTAGTTCTCACTCTTTACTAGTACTAAATATATTTGAGTGTGGTTCTCTTGAGACTCTTTCCTCATGAAAAAGCATCAGTAAATTCACTGCCTCACGAGAAAAACAAAACAAAGAAAACACTCCTATATAATCTACCACATCCTCTTCAGCAAGTCTCTTACCTGCCCTACAATTCTTGGAAGAGCCCTGCTGACCACTGTCTTTAATACAGTTCAGCAGTAAAAGCACATGCTTTTTGCATTGTACATTTTTGCATTGTAGCCTTGTACCTCTCTGATAGATTACCTTTGTTTCTTTGAATAAAAGTCTGTTTAACAGAGGATTTGAGCTTGCACTTATTTTATTTTATTCTGGTTGTTAAAGAAGGATGCTTAACACTGATGGAAGTCACAGAGAGCCAAGTCTTGTTCACAAAGACACTCAACAAGTCTATAATATACTGCTGATTACAAAAGTAATCCCAATATCGTACAAATAGTTGTAGGAGAGATGACTATTTCCTTTGCCATCTGTTAGATCTCCAGGGCTGGCAGACAGCATCTCCTAACAAAGTCAAAACTGATACCTGATTTGGGATATTTTCTTCTCCTGTAACCAGTTTAGTCACGTCCCCTTGGCAGGGACAGTGAAGTCATTCCCGGTCGTTACAAGTAGCTCGCTTCCCACTTCTGTCTCCCATCTCTTCCTTCACCACACACATTTTTGTCTGCCTCTCAAATTAAAGAAAACTTGCACTCATTTACTTCAAAATCTCTTCCCAAGGTAATGATGAACTTCAGATCTGTAAATATGCCCAAGAAAGTCAAATGCTTTATGTATTATCCTGTAATTTATGGTACCATAACTCAGCAAGGACAAACCAGCAATTCCAGGGTATCGCGTATTTTGCAAAGGACGCACACCATGTGTGCATACTAGTGCACTAATAAAAATCCTAGTAGTGACAGATTAACCTTGCACTTGTGGTAACAAGGGAATGAGAGTATTTCTTGCTCTCCATTAACAAGACAGCTTTACATACATCCTCAAGAAATAAACCCTCTGAAGTGTCCCTAGACTCAATGGCCTAAGTTTTTAGAGATAAGGAAGCCTGCTTGACAAGCAAATCAAGCTTTCCAGTCTGCCTCCAATTGGTTGTCCAGAACTCACATTAAAGGCAGAACAGTTGGAAAGCCAGGAAAACTCTAATATATTCCAGTCCTTAAAAAAAATAAAATAAAATAAAAAAGCCACAAAAACAAACCCCAAACAAAAACCCCACCAACTAAACCTACACTACATCAAGGCTATGAGAAAGTCCATCTTAGTTTTAGATGGAGGCATCACAGGCTCCAAGACAAGAAATTATTTTGTTTGGTCCGTGGCTGTGAATATAAGGAGTCTTCAAGACAAAAAGCTCAAGCAAAGTAAGAGAGACTGAATTTTCTGAAGTACCTCCACAGGAATCCCAGCGTAGCTACGGTAAAATTTAAGAGGTACTAGAAGATGTTTAAGATCTTCCAGCTGGGCAGGGAAGGCAGGCTCCCTGCCTGCTAGGAGAACTGCTGCCATCTCCTTTGTCACCACAGCAATCCTGGCTCACAAGCGAAACTGAACACATAGCAAGCGCCTGCGCAAGAAGCCTGGATGCCTTCAGATCACTGGTTTTAATCAAGCCATAGTTAGTAAAATGACAAAATAGCTGTTGCAATGGGATTGTGGCAATATTAAGTATTAACAATAGCTTCTGCTTTACTTGGGGTTTTATCTTTGTGTACCACTGGGGACACTGTTTCTGGGCCTCTCCTTCCCTCCGGAGCAGACCCTGCCCCCAACTTCTACCACATGCCCATCTCCATTGAAAAAGTAAAAACACAGGCTTTTACTGGGAGATGCTCCTAAAAACAAACAAACAAAACAAAAACCAACCCAAACCAAAAAAATAACCCCAACAAAAAGCCACTGTGAAGAGCTCTCACAAAGTAGTGATAATCAGCATTAGTTTGGCCACCTTGGTTCCCTCCCAACTCTCACAGTGAATTGTTTCTCATTTTTCTTCCTTGATCTCAACAGTTGTGCAAACAGTTCTGTACATTGTATCAACAATTACGAATGAGCTCAAACTGTGGTTTAAGCACATTAACATTTCACATATTTCATCACAATTACGTGTGCGTGTCAAAAGCAAATAAACCAAGCAAATAAACCCTGATTTTGTTTTGTTTAATGTGAATTTTACAAGGTATGTTCATGTAAAGTCTGGTTATCTGAGAAAGTGCAATCCCAGAGTCTTCATCCCTGGTAACTTCCCAGGACCAGTTAATGCCAGCCCTGCCTCTGGAATACAAGGGCCCTAATGAATTCAAGACTTGGGGCTAAAAGCATCAGCAAAGCCATGATCTCCCATACAGGTAGACTTCACAACCATTTAGAGCTTTTAGGTTCAGATGAACTCAAAGAAATAATTGGCATATAAAGAAAGCTATTATGGAGGAGGGTAAATGGAATATTCACAAACTTTTGAAATGCCTTTCACAGCACAATAGAAGTCTATTGTAAAATGACTGTAGGCATAACTACAGTCAGTTCAAGTCTATTCATTCCAAAGAAAAGAAATTACATTTGCAAAGTGAGACACTGAAGCAACCACACACACA
Organism: Ibycter americanus; assembly: GCA_035590275.1. Classification (NCBI taxonomy): domain Eukaryota; kingdom Metazoa; phylum Chordata; class Aves; order Falconiformes; family Falconidae; genus Ibycter; species Ibycter americanus. Next base: position 7,940,962 of record JAVJGI010000035.1, on the reverse strand, counting down.
CCCCAAAAATCTGCATATTCACAAGCAGGTGAGGACCTAACAGAACCCTACGGAAATGCCCAACATGAAAGCAATTAGTAAGACAAATTTTGAATTTTTTCCCAAGTGCCTATTCAGCCCCTCTGCCACTCTTCTGACCTAAATAATTCTCAAACTTTTCTCCTCTACTTACCTAGCCCTAATTCAGCCCCCATCCATCCCTCCTCTGGGGTGATTTTGGTAGAGGGAAGGGGGAAAAGACACACAACACGACATGACCAACATCTGCAAGGGAAGCATAGCAATGTACCAAAAAATACCTAAAAAAGAAATAAAGGAAAAAAAAGACTGCTTTTCTTTTTTTAACTTTAGCATTGCTAACAAGTTACTGTAGCTCCTATTAGAAAGTGAAATCAGTGGTCACTAAATCATCTTTGCATACACACGCACAAAGGATAGAGTTGATCCTGTTACATTCCTCCCAAAATCTGTTTTGTCTAGGCTGTTTTTAAAGACACACAGCAGCGAAGACACCACAAATGCTCTAGGTCCTCCTCTTGCCCACTCTGCTCCAGCCTCAGGAATAATTAAAGTCGAAAATCTTCACCACAAGCAGTTGAAAATTTATGTCACACCACCATTTTTTCCATCCAGATCCCCCCATCATCTTCTATCCTTCTGTCTATACAGCCCAACTTCCTTTAGCTTTTCCTCCTAGGTCACACCCTTTGGGCCTGTAATCATGCTCCCAACACCTATGAGTCCACAGAGCCACATCTTGAAGTATGATGGAGTTGAGCAGCTGAGGTCTTAACACCAAATACACCAAACAGGCAGTCCTATCCCTCAGTTCTACCTACAAGCCCTTCCAGCTCGTACCAAAGGAAAAGGACCTTTACAACTCAGAGAAAAAAACTTTAGATTTAGAAAACAGGAACTGCACTTGGAAAGAAAACACTTGACTAAGAGGAAAAAAACAACTTTCAAAACAGCTCACTAGAGGGAGCCCCCATAAAGAGCATGAATATAAAAGCATGCATATATAAATATATGTAAAAATATAAATAAATTTATGCATATATTAATGTCAGAGCATGCATAAAGAGCTGGTGCAATTGAAAAGGATGGCACAAACCTAACATCATAAAATCAACTCTGAAACTCAGTCACTGCTAAAATAGCTAGGATTTTAAAGTCTAGTACACTTTAAAGCATCTTTTTAAAACAGGTCTCAGACATCCAAGGACAAAAATTCCTACAGCAATACTAAAGAGTTTGCAACCAAAGGGAGAAGAAAAACCTACAGCTGGAAGAGCTTCTCTTAAATAAAACACAAAACCCAAACACATTTTCATTTTAAAACTACTTGATAACAAAAGAGTAGAGCACACACAGAGTAGTAAAAATAGTTATTAAAGCCCCATAGTATAAAGCAATACCTATGGCAAAGAAAAAGGCTCTTGGCACTCCACAAGCAAAAGCAGATAAGAGAAATGAAAGAAAGAACAAGTTAAAAGGATTTACAGCAGCTAAGCTCACAGGCTTGCATTATCAAAATGAAATTTTGTTAAACAAGTCAAGACTGTTTCTTTTTCCTAGTTCATAAAAACAAGAGTAACAGACTGAATTGCGAGAAACAAAACTAAAAATGGGTGAGTTTCATCTTTTATAGCCAGCTTTACAATTCACAGCAGAAGGAAGTAAATGAATTCCAAGTAAAAAATAAGTAACTCTGCCCGCCATCTCATCCCTGCTATGACAGCTACGAGTAGAAACATGTAACTCCACAAGGAAAGCTTCTCCAACAGCAGTCTATAACATTGATCTGGAAACAGTGCTGGGAAAAGAACCTGAGCAAGGCATAAGACTCCCAACATCAACCCCAGACAAGAGCCAGACTTTCCACTCCTAGAAGAATCCTCAGCAAAGGCTGGACTGGGACACTGCTCCACTTCCCTTGGGCTGCTCTGCTGAAAAAACAAAGGAGTCGAGTGAGCTGCAAGAGCACATCTGACCACAGAGAAACATGCAGCAACCATTCTGCAACCATTCTGCAACGTACTCTCTGCGCTATTCCCTTCAGCACCTTAGTGCCTTTTTTTTAATGCTTTCTTTTTTCAAGTATCTTGTACAGATTAAAAATGACAAACTATTAGCAATTACTAACCTCACATATAACACAGCTTTCCATTCCATTTGTTTTTACATAGGCTTACGGAGCGTTAGAAAAGACAGATTGTAAGATCGGTTACATTACGTGCCTGCTTTTACTCCTACTAACTGTGGATGATTGTACAGGAAAGGCAATTGCTTATCTAAATCAAGATAAGCATTATTTCCATATGTTCCATCACCAGGGGGAAAGCATTCACAGATGCACTCTAGTATTTCAGATTTGTAGTACAGATTTGCTCTATCAGTTTTTGGACTTAAACGAAATCAGAATCTGAATACAAGGAGGAAACATCTGTTGCAAACAAATCACCTTCCAGCTAGCCAAAAATGCAGCACAACACGCAAGTCAAAGGCACTGCATGAACACCAACACCTTGTCCCAGGCTGCACACCCTGCCAATATGCCCTGTTTCAGTAATTACAAAGTGGCATAATTGGATTAGCCAAGTACAAAGCTTATGAGGGATACAGACACCATGAACCCCAGAACCGATGAGGTTGGGTGGGACCTCTAGAGATCGTCAAGACCAACCTCTCCACCCAAAGCAGGGTCACCCAGGGCAAGTTGCCCAGGTCCCTGTCCCAGCTGGATTTTGAGTATCTCCGAAGACAGAGACTCCACAACCTCTCTGAGCAACCTGCTCCAGTATTCAGGCACCCTCAGAGTCGGTATGTAGTTTTGTTTTCTTATGCTCAGAAAGAATTTCCTCTTTCAACTTGTGCCCATTGCCTCTTGTCCTGTCACTGTGTACCACTGAGAAAAGTCTGGAGCCATCTTCTTTACACCCTCCCATCATATCTTTATAAGCACTAATCATATCCCACCTAGGGTGTCATTTCTTCAGGCTAAGTCCCAGCTCTCTCAGCTTCTCCTTGCAGAAGAGATGCTCCAGTCCCTTAATCATATCTGTGGTTCATCTGGTGCATCAACTACACTTTCCACTTTTGCACCATGGACAAATTTGCTGAGTTTGCACTCTGCCCCATCTTCCAGGTCAGGAGGTCATGGTATCTCCCATTCAAGGTTTTTCAGGAGGTATAAAATATCCCCATCTGAGGATGTGAGCATCACGTGACATCCACTGGTTAACTGAGGAGCCCACATCCAATGAACCACACCGTAATTGAGTTCTGTATCTGAGTTCTAATCTGAGTGCTATAACACACCCCTCTAAAGCTACTGCAAAAAGCTCAGAAACAAACTCACTTGGTCAAAATTAAATGTAGTAATACAGCTAGCAGCAGCCCAGGAATGAGGCTGTAAATATGAGCCTCTGCTTTTCAGGCACGTGATTGAAACGGAGCTATTGACGACTATGTTACACATTAAGAAGACAAAGAGTAGTGTACCATGAGGACTGATAAAAAATAGCCAGTCATTCCTAACAATGCACACAACGCTCATGCAAAATGCAACTATTCTTGTGTTACCAAGGGTTTGCATAGCCCTTACAGTGTCATGTTCCAATGTTTTCCTCAGTCTATCCCATACAGCTCTATGTCCCTCAAAAACAAAACAGAGAGGCAAAAAAACCCTTTAAGTCTGGGAGAAGAGGAAGGAGAAAAAATAGAGAAGGTTGCCAAGAGAAGACTTGGTATGAAGTGTTAAAGTACCAAAGACCAAAGTTTGAGAAAACAGTTATAACAAACAAGGAGAACAAGAAAAGGAATATGTTCTCGATTCTTATTTGTGGTGCAACTTGGTCTGCAGGGATGCACAATTGTCAATTCATAAATCAAAGTCTTCTCACTTCAGCAGCACGCACACTGACAGCAAAGACACGACATAAGTAGGCTGAGGCCCTCGGGTATTTGTGTGTTTACCTGGAGAGTCAGAATCCAGCTGCTATGGTTGCTATGCTTGCTTCTGCTGGCTTGAGATTTCATGATTTAGGGTCCATAGGAATGGCTGCTGCTTTAGCTGGGACCCAGAAGGAGCTGTGCTTTGTGTATTTGAAGAAATTCATTCAATCACTGTCTTGTTTGGTTGTTTTTTTAATGTGAGCCTTCAGAGGGATTCAAGACATTATGACAATATACTGGAATAAAAATGCTGTTGGATAGCACATGCACTAAGTTCTTGCCCAAGCCTGTTTATCACTACCTCTATCTGAGGGATACCAAGAATTTCAATACACAGATCCTTCTTCCAGAATGGCAGTGTTAGTTGTACACAGACGTATGTTAAATGATCAACCAAGGCCACATGGAGGCAAGAACTACACCGCACCATCTCCAATTCCATTCCCACTTTATAACCTCCTTCTGCTACAGAGAACTTGTAATTAACAATGAAAGTTCAAAAGTTTAGAGAAAAACATATTACACTCCTGTAGACCACTGTTCATTGCCTCACAGGAGTATGTTGATACTTCTCTATAAAGCTAGAAGACTATAGGTGATGCTACTTCACTAGATTCCTTCAACGACAAAGCAGATCACCTTCACTGCAAGAGTTGTTTCTTGCTAATATCACAGCATTCACACAACTATTCCTGGTATGTTCAAATCAATCCAGTACCTCCTGGGGTAACTATGAGCCTTCATCCAAAATTTACACTACCAGCAGCACAGCATTCCTTGACTTAGCTTCAGAAACTGGCTGGAAAAAAAATTGCCTTTTCACATGCAACCAGGTGCTTGGTTTTCAGCAGCATCTATTTCATTTACCAAAAAGTGAAAAGCCATTTTTAATAGGTGTGAAGAGCACATACACCATCAAGCAGAATTAAAATAAGTTTATAGTGGGAAACTACAAATTCATTAGCTTTCATTCATTAGTTTACCAAGCAGACAGACTATTTTTATTCTACATTCTGATTTTTAACTCCCTACACCATTGCTAAGCAACAGCTTCTGTAGTTGAGCATGACAGCCTTTTGTAGTACTTAATGTGGAGTTTGGAAATAAAAAGTTACTACCAGCAAACTATGAAACTTCTGCAAAACTGTCAGCAAATACTTCACGGCATTGTCATTCAAGAACCTCTCTGCATGAGATATAGTGACAACTGCTTACCACATGGGAGTAGGAACTTCAGCTTTCTAGTACCAGGGGACAGCTAGGTAAGTTTTTGTGGAAGTACCAAAGATAACGTTTTCCGCATGAAGACATTAGGCTTGGTGAGCAGTGCTTACCTTGCAGCCTTTCCCCTCCCCTACTCCCCGAGATACCGCATGTAATTTGCTACTCTAAGAAACAGTAGGGCTTCAATCCAAACAGCAAGGTACAGAAGAAAATCTTCAATATTTGAAGAGGACTCTACCAAGACCCATTTGCATTGCAAGTCATACTTGCTTACTTGAAGGACTTGAAAAATAAGAAATAATACATACTCATAAGCAGTTACAAACTCACTTGCAGTTAGTAGAAAGAGTTAGCTCTATCTTCTTCAGCATGTCTACCTGGAAATTAAAGGCACACAAAACCTCAGAGCCCGTTAGCCAATATAGGCATATGCTGGTGTGCACCGCCTATTCTGTCAGGATATAGTTATTTGCAATAACACTTACAAACATTCTCCTGTAAAAACTCTGGTAGCAATGCAGACACGGGGAAGAAAAAAAAAAAAGGAACCCTACCTTTTTTAAAATATAACCGACCCATACTCTCACTGACAGTTACATAAAGTCTGGGGTTTGCTTTCAGTTGATGTAGACTCATTAAGCATTCCCACAAAAGGACAGCACTGCAACACACAGCATGTTTGTATGAGAGCACTAAGAGTACCTTATTGATACAGAAAAGATTACATTAAGCATACAGGAATAAATCCAATGCAGGCTGAACTTCAACGAATTACAAGTCATAAGTTACCTGGTTTTCATTTGCTGCACAAATACAACACTTTTACAGACTATCCAGCAGTTCCAAAGAGACAATCAAAAAGGCTCACATTTGCACAAAAAAGCCTCTGTGAAAAAGGAAAGGGCAGGATAAGGCAGGTAAATGTTTTAAAGCAAGACAGATGTGCAACCAGTTGTACGCTTTCTTCACATCTGCATTATAGATGGACTGAGTCTTTTGGACAGGATCCCCTTGGTAAACCACAGAGCAGTCATTTCTAACTCAGTGTTTGATCATGAACTCCTAGAGATGCTATTAGTGCAAAAGTGCACATTGACAACTACATCCACTTTCACAAATAAAGACATTGGCTTTACTAGCACAAGGCTGAGAGGTCTAATTCTGCAAGCTGTACATTCTATAGCATCCTGTCCACACAAAAAAAAAAAAAAAAAAAATCAGGAAACATCAGTAAATGCCATTGTGACTTCCGCAAACAGGCCAAGTCAACACACAATAGCTGCAAGTCTCAGTGCCTCTTCTGTGCACAAACGTTATGCTTCTCCCCCTGCATTCAAACAAGCAATATTTCTTAGTGAAATGGAGCCATGCATAAAACTAATTTCTATGGTTTTTAAAGCAGCACAAAATAGAAGTTTATATTTAAACTGGATTGTTAAGACTTCTCTCCAGCAAAGAAGAGCATTTTCTGTGCATCGTAACAAACACACCTATACGTAGCACTTCCTACAGGGCTGAGGAATTCTGTATCAACTGGATTTTCCAACGGCACACCAGCTAGACACCCTTGCACAAAGCAAGTCACATATCACTTCACATAGGAAGTACTACAACAACTTGGATGTTAGTTGGTGTGTTAGAGACATTTCTACATGGTGAGCAGTTCAGCTCTAGTAAACCAAATAAGGGAAACCAAGCTCATCTGGTTTCCAATCATTGGGTTTTCAACACATGTGTAATGAAGTGTTTAATTGTGCATGAAGCAAATGCAGCTATGCATGAAAGCTGGTTAAAATCATCCAAACAGAGCTCAGCGAACTTGAAGAGCATCAGTGATCCCCCTACCTTATCATGGAAGTTAAATATGTATCCTTACATGTGGTTAATTTCCAGGCTCGATGCAAGCCTCCCACATAAAGAGAGCAGTTGACAGGCCTACCCTGTGTGATCACTAGTTACTACTAGCCCCAGGCAGCAAATCCTAGTTGAAGCAACAGTTCGGCACCTTCATAAATGTCTGTCACATCTATGCTATAGTGAATTAAGACAAGCCATACCAGCCTCTTACTGTCTTATCAAAAGACCCAGTTTTCTGCAGGACAACGTCAGCTTTTCTCACCTACGTACAAAGATATTCAAAAGTCACACAGCTGGGCAACAGGTCTACACTAGTAAGCAATGACAAGGGTATGATTTAACAGCTTGATCTTGGCCTCTACCTAATCATAGACACATGGCTTCTAGTCGGGCTGGCACATTGGCTCACATCTGTCTGCAAAAGCCTGTGAGAACATATGCCACAATCCATCATAAATTATAGATGAGGGCTTTAGCCAAGTTACCATACTGGGCAAAACTAGATGACTTACTGAACCTGTCTTTGCAGAGCAAAGAAATTAATTTGAGGATTTGATCTTGCAATCCCCCATGCTCAAAAGGGGATCATCCTTTATGTACAAAAAAGGGGCAAAAATATTCAAAGGAGAAAAGACAGACGTATACATAAACACAAATTACTGGAGACCAAGATGTATAACCTATTTCTTTTCCCCTGCATATATTAAACTATCTCATTCAAAAAGTTACTATTGTTCTTCTTTCTCTTAGTAGTCTTGAATATGAGCAAAGTCAGCCACTGGAAAACTCCTGACTGGAACTTGAGAAGCCCTAAACTTTCTCAGCAATTTCTGAGGAACAGTGCGTACCAACCTACACACAGCATCACTGCTGCTAAAGCCATCCTTCCTCACACTCTGAGCAAGCCTGCCAGCTGACAGCACGCTGCATCATCTGGACTTTCTAACTCCGATTAGTACTTACCTAGGGACCTCCGTAAAAAACTTCATTGCACAGTAACGTTCAGTAGCTACAAAAATAGGATTGTTTCCCATGTTGCATGGGACAGAAGCTCGGGAGATATTAATCTAGTCAAGAATCACGTCACCAGCACCTAAGGAACATTCTTTAGAAATATTCTTTCCAGCAAAGACATCTTTAACTTCCCTTTGCATCTCCACCTACTATTACTCTCTAAAACACATTCAGAGCTTGTGGGGCTTCAATAAGGATATTAATTTACTGTTGAGAGCAGCATCCTTTCCCACAGTTAACCTTCCCCTCGAGGAGCTGGCTGCCACTGGAGACAAGACTGTTCTCACAGCTGCATGCAAAAGGGCCACAAAAGGATAACTATCAAGTACCTGTATAAGCTTATGCTGTGCAGAAGTTAACTTGTTAAAAAAAAATATCAAGGAACAGCAGCTTAAAAAGAAGTCACCTTCTTAATTACATCAAAACCAAGTGATTTACTTTCTTAGAGAGAGGATTAGCCACACTGGATTCTGTGTTCTTCATCTATAGAAACAGAGCTGATTTTTTGCTTTTTAATAATCATTTCACACACTTTATGAAAGCAAAAGTGGTTTTTTATTTTTCTCCAAAAACACTTTAAAGAAAACTGTAACATAAGCATCATTTCTTTGACAGCTAATCCATCCTATAAAGGCTATATGCATACAGTTCACTAGGGAATTACAAGGTCAATTGAATACATACTGGTTCTTTTAGTTTACTGTAGTTCCCCCCCCCATAATAAGCACGCTGCTTTATTCACTTATATCAGGGATGTCACTAACTACGTAAGAATACTTGCCTTTAAAAAGAAACCACCCCCAAAGGTTATTTCTCAGTTTGTACTCAAGTAAACTTGCACCTGAAGAGTTTTTCCCATCTCTGTGCTGTGCAAGGCTATCTTTGGAAAAGAATAGCTGATGTATATGTTTAGAAAGACAAAAAGATGTGAGGGGTCAGTAGATCACCTGGTCAGATTTGTACCACTCCGCAGCTTTGCATCTGTTCAGGACACATCCCCAAAGGGCAGCCAAGAAGCTAGGAGAAGCAGAGCACACCAGGCTCCAGTTACTCCCTATGGCTCTGGCACCCTTTGATATCTGTTGCAGCCAAACGTAAGCCACCTCTGCCTTAAAGTCACTCTGCATTATGCCATGGGCATGCAGACTCCTGGATACCTTTAGCACAGACTAATAAGCTGTAAACGTTGTTTGCTCTTTTTACCACAGCAATTCCTTTTCTGCTTCCTTAATATATGTATAACATGGAGAGACAACAGAATGAGCAAACGGATTTACAGCCACTTTCACAAAATGCATGTAGTTTCCTAAGTATTCAAAATACTTCATTACCGTGATCTTCACACAATTCATAGAAGCCACAGATGTCAGTCTTTCAGTGGGGCTCCCCAGGCTATTATACACAGCAGTTAATAAGCAGTGGTCTCCACATGCATCTATAATGACACAGCTTTCTAACCTTAAACACACTAGCCTTCAAGAGACCTTGCCACAAAACGTTTTGGACAAGTAACAGAGTGGGATGCCACTACATGAAAAGTAAGGACAAAACCCAATACAGCACGAGTTTAAGCAAAGCTGTGATTCTGTGAAAGCTCACTCATGTTCAAGGCCACAGCTAATAGGAGATCCTGAACTGTGGCAGGCAAGTTATTGCAGTTTTCTACATCAACTCTGCAGAAAAACTGTCCGGTTAAGTTCACAGCACAAAGAGTTTCAGTAGCAAAAGAACCATTTTCTTTGACTGACACGTAGCAAGCATCACACTGAGCTAAGATGTCTTGATTTACTTTCATCGTTGTCACTCAGCTGGAAATCTGTTCTAAAGACAGTTGTTAAAGTCACTGTAAGAAAAAAAAACTTACTGCAAGCTGATGGACTTGTTTTTCTGGTGGGGGGACGGTCTCAAAGTGCACTGGTTTCACGTAGCTATTATAGACAGAACTCATTGACTGTCAGGCAACTTTTGACAACCTTAACGTTCTAGCAGAACCTAACTTCTTTTTCTATATAACTCCCTGAAAATAACGAGTAGTTCAGAGAGATCCCATCTCCCACTTGTAGATGTCTGGCTGAATTCCACTGCTGCTTCGTAGTGGCATTACTTTCCAACAGCTGTTTGATGATTGTCACCTTGATTCATAGCTCCCACAGAGAGATACTCACATCAGACTGGGCCACACCGAGATGCTCTGAAGAACCCAGTATGACTTGTGGTTAGTTAACTGCCTCAGTAGATGCTGGTCAACAGAGCTCAGTATTACCACACTTTTATTTTTTCCAGCATGAGGCATTTTGAGTGGCTCATCTAGATGCCTTGTCTCTATAATCTTGTGTCCACTCACTGAATATTTAGAAAGCTACAGATTCATAGACACTTTTATCAAATATTACACAAAGCCCTCAGTGTTAATTTGAACACATCTTGCACCCTATAATTTTATGAAAAGATAGCAGATTAAGAAAATCCAGAGGCTGCCAAAACACCTAAACACATTCAAGACTTGTTTAAAAAAAAGGGACTGCAGACCTTTCGTGGCATTTAAACTTAAGCAAAAATAAAAAACTCAACAGCTACTGTGTCCTAACATTTTAACTTCATCCAAGCAAAAGTAGTCCTTACCATTAGCAAAGATCTTTAAACCGTCACCTGAATTTGCTGTTTTCTTGGCACCACTGCTATACCAGTGAATCCCAGAGGCTGTGAGAGTCAGCAGGACTGTCAGCTGTCTTGAGTTGAAACTATATAATTTATTCCATTTTCTGAATTATCCCAGTAATGCAACAAAACATGTTTCTACCACTGACACAAAACTCTGTGACAGCAGAATTCCCAAGACCCTGATTTTTCAAAAAGCTTTCAAGAAAAAGTTTTCTGAAGTAATCTCTCACACTCCCCACTGAAGAGTAAAGACATCTTGTGTACCCAGGAAAAAGCTAATATATGTATTTAACTTCAAAAAGTGCTAGTTATTCATCTACATGGTGGCATTTTATTCACCAAGCACCACAAAACACAATCAGCCATTGCTGTACAGGATGAATGCCTAGCATAAGGTGGTATATAATAAATAGCAGTGAAATAAAGGTATACAAATTCCAGAGCTTCAGAAAACAAGTCCATTATTCTCATATTGTCAGGAAGGAACTCTACTTCAAAGTACATAACAGAACAGATGAGATGTGTCTGCCTTTGGTCTATTTGAAGGATAAGAAGCAGGAGAAATGATGGATTACAGTATATACGTACTATCCAGCCCTATATGACAGGTTCATTCTTTGTTCCCAAAGTGGACAATTCCTTGTTTCCTCGATAAATGCAGTTAAACCAAAGAAAGCTTATATTTACAGAACTACTTCAAGAACAAGAATTTTTTTCCCTTCCTACCATCTCCTCTGGCATTAAAGAAGACCACTTGTCAATAACAGCAGTGGAAGGAAAAGGGACAGTATTATGATACTTTATCTCTGAGGTCCACTTGTGCAGCCTAGCAAGTTGTATGCCAAAACCCAGGGGTGTTGACAAGGTAGTCCTTCTGGACATGCACATACCCACATCAGCTTGCTTCCCTCAGTTCAGAGCAGGAGACACTGGGCTTAGTCCCTGCATTCCACATTGTGCTGCAACACCCACCCCACCCCCACCCACCCCCCAAAAAAATAATCAAAACCTCAGAAATATTGACCAAGTTCCATGTTAACATACACAGCAGCTTAATTTCTTATGACTAGTCACATCTATATGATAACTGCAAAACCTGTAGGTTTTTGGTTTAGTCACAGAAGAGCAAAACAAAGACAAAACCTATACACAGCTGCTCTCAACTTCCAAATGTTTTCAAACACCTTTGCTGCTGTAAGAAAAGACAAAGCTGCCGTGAGGATTCCCTAACTTCACTCCCCATAAGTCTTTACAACATTACACATCCCTCTGTTACAGACTTCCAGCCTTGCCCAAATTTACCTTAACATCAACTTATTCCAAGCTTTACTGGTTTTCTTTAGAATTTAGTTCTGAACACAAACTTCATGCCAAAGGGTGGAGGAGGAGGGGTGGTGAAGAAACACTTTCCTCCCCAAACTAAGGTATGTTCTCCAAACTTGTCAATAAGGAGCATGCAAAGGTATCACGGGGGTCAGGTTGGCTCCTTCCCAACTTGAACTTTTTAGGTCATTTCACTTTCAGTAGTTCTGCAGACAGCTTTTTCAATAATCTTTTGTTAAACTTCCATATAACAAAAACGCGCGCCTAACTGGAACCTCCTAACACCCTTCAGTGAGTCAGTCACATTTAAAAATGGGTACCATAAAGCTTTTGCATTGTTCACACAATTTTTTCCTAACAGTCAGTACTAAAACCTTGTGCAGTACTGAATACCCTTAATCTCCAGTTGCGTATTTACAGAGACTATTGCCAGCCCAGATGCTGTCCCCTTCTCCTACAGCTTCTTACTCCAGCAGCTGATTGATTGCACCTGCTTCACTTTATTTGTTCTTGGTTGCTTTCTTGATTTCTCCTCATCACTCTTCCTGAACAGCCACTCCACACTTTACTAATCAATCTGTCATTTTTTTCACTGTATACAGTGTTGGAAGTAAATGGTAAAGAACCTTTTCCACATTCCCCATCAGTTTCTGTTCTGGCTTGTCAAGCATGCAGAGGACTTCCCCACCACCACCACCACCCTTCAAGACCTCTTTAGTTTGTTGCTGCAAATAGCAGCCTTTCACTTGAAGAAAATATCAGAACTTGGGCATGGCATTGTCAAGTCATCACCGATTTTGTCGTACCTGGGGCTTCACTTGCTCTCTCCAGAGTCTCATTTGGGTTGTACCCGTTGCCCTCCATATGTACCAGTATACAGAGCAGATGTTCGCATCAGCAAGAAGACTTAAATTCTAATTTTTTGATATTTCAGCTCAGAAATATAATCCTTACATGCCCTCTATACCTTCAGAGTGGGGTCAACATTTAAGGGAAAGAAAGCTTGAAGCAGCTGCAGTAACAGTTACATTAATATACATATTTAATTGCACTGATCAGTTGAAATGTGGAAGCATTTCAGCAGTCTAACCTTCTAGAAGTTCACTATTCCACATGGCTTGCTTACAACAAATACATCAAAGAAAACAAGTGACTATGGATATTTTCTCCTGAATGTACAGTATAACAAAAGCTTCAAGTAGCAGAGCAGTGTTTCAGCACAACTTCTGCCTTCCAGCATTTTTTGCAGTGTACTGGTTACTGACAGAAAGAACGTAAGAACAGCTACTAGAAAATAAATTCACCACTGCCGTGATTCAATACCCACATATTAGACACCAGCATTTAGCTTATGTGAAGTGTAACAGCAGTCACAACGTAAATCCACACCTTGTCACATTCAGCAGCCCAAGTAATAAGATCTGTGAATTTTAGCATATTATACAGAATCTGAGAGTAGTTAGAATAAAAACATCATTTAGGCTAGAACAGATAGAGAGTCTCCCAATTAAACTATCTGATATACTGCATATCCCCATGTACCACAGGCCTCCAAAATGAAGTTTGGAGAAGTCGGGTCATCTTTTTTACTTTTACGCAGCCTTTGTCTTCTAGATGGACAGGCTTCTTTATGTTGTAAGATACGAAAGGCATATTCTAATGGGAGAAAGAGGTCTATGGGTACAGTTGTAGTAAAACCACTCATCAGTGTTGAAGAGCTCAGCAACCTCTGACACATTTTCACTCCATAATTCATTAAAGATGCTTTTAGGAGTATGAGATACCATTAGATGTTTATGACAGTGGCATCTGGAAATCTGTCAGCTTCTCCAGATTGCGCTAAGCATTACAGCTTTCCCATTTTACTAAAAACAGCTGTTCAGTTCCAGGCCACATCTCACCTGGACTATTATCATAAAGACCATGTTCACCTGCAGTCACAGGATTACTCAGCACACCTGTTGACACAGGCCAGTATTTGTCCCTAATGATAACAAAAGGGTCAGAAAACCAGTCCTATATCTGCAGAAGCAGGAAACACTTTAGGTCTCACAGATCCCCCTCCAAAAAACACAAGCTTCAGCCAAGCAGGACAACAAGAACTAAAAAGAAAAGAGGAGGATGAAACCAGCTCAGAAGTCATCCCTCTTCTTCCACACCCCCACGTGGATGAAAAAGAACGAGGCACTGTTACAGAATTACGTACAAAATACAGAATTCTTTAAGTGAATCGGGTTCTCTTTTTTGGTCAGCCTTCATTGCAAGCATTTGAACAACTCTACCGGTGATCATAACTGTGATAACGCTGCAAATGCTAAGAGAATGGAAGTTAATCCAGGCCAGGCTGATGTTTCTCAACCCAAGAAAGCAGGCAGGACCATAACAGAGGCTTCAAATCCAATCTTCTCTCATTTCTGGACTTTCAGAAAACCACACAACTTGCACACTTCCCCTCTGCTTTTCAGCCACCTACAAGAACAACGCTATTTTGCCCAAATTCCCCGTATCATTATGCTCACTAAGTTTCAAAGACTAAGTTCTTTAGGCATGGCTGACTGCTGAAATATCTGAAAAGTAAGACTCGCGCAGAGAATAACTATTTTAAACACTTAAGGATATCAGTGTATTATGTATTATGATTGTATGGGGATATCTACAAAGTCAGTAGACACCAGTGAGGCTTTAAGAAGTTCTGTTGGTGTATTTTTCCCCCTGCCCCCAAAGTGCTCTTGTCCCCATGTCAGGTTGCCACTGTTAGTAACAACATGGGTTCTAAGTCCTGGCCCTCCTAAAAGTCACTTCAGACTGAGAAAATAGAATTGTCTATATTTAAAACTATTCCCCTGTTTTACTTACCATCACTTTCGCTCTTATTTTTTAAGTCTTCCATCCATGTTGGAATATTTTTCAACGCAACATAATCCCTTAAGTACTCTTTACGTCTTTCTTCCAAGGTCATCTTCAGCAAACGCTCTGTTTAGGGGAAGAGAAATAAAAAAAGGTTTGCAAGCTTTCATATATTCTTGCACATTAGTCAAGTAGCAACCAATTCAGTGTCCTTGATGCAATTAAATGCCATCTGAGAGAACCAAGCACGGATGATTCAATGAGTTACAAGTAATAGGAGCTAAACACGGTGCATCTAAACAACTGCATAAGCCTATTTCTGGATATCCCAGTTCAGCAAAAAGAAATGCCTCTTCAACGCACTCTTGGCTGTCCAGACTTCCTCCCCACATCGCTACTGTGCCTCTTCTTGTCACTTGAGTTCAAGAATCAGAGAACTAACATCAAGTTTATTATGTAGTGAATTCTTGTTTTATACAGAGTTTTTAGGTAAAGTCTATTCTGTAGGTTCCTCATTTGTAAACCAGAACCTTATTACAAAAAAAAAAAAAAAGTTAGAAGATCAAAACTGAGACATCTTTACTGAAATTACTTTAACACCACCAGCAAGCACAGGCAGGGAGCATGGCACAACATTAACAAAGGACTACTACATTACAAAAGAAATTAGAGCCAAAGCAAATGTTATGTCACTTTCTAGATGGCTAGGGTGATAAGAAAGGCATTTTTGTTTGGTTGGGGTTTTTTGTTCTGCAAACAATGTAATTTTCAGCATGAGAAAACTGCTGTCATTTGCTTTAGACACATCCAGTGGCATTTAATCCCGTTTTGGGCCAAAAAAAAAAAAAAAATCACTAGCTGTAGAAAATACTAGGGTGTCTGTCAGACACCCAACAGTAAGCAGCAAAAGTAAGTTTGACAAACTTCAGCTGCACATAATCCCAAATGCTAGGTAAGCTCACCGCCATCCACAGGCTACACACATTTCTAAAAAGCAGACCAAGACCAGCTTCAACTGCATCTGCAGGATTCAAAGTGCTGCAAAACGGAACCTGGGTTTAAAGTGAATGGCATGAGTTAACCTCTAGAAATTTTTATTTGAGCATTAATATGACACACTTTGTTACCACACTGAAACAGATACGGATGGTTATTTTCTCCTGAGGAAGTTACCACTTCTTTTTTTTGAGACATTTAGTGAAAAGTAAAGCCTCCAAGATTGTACAATTATGATGCTACTGCCAACTTTACTCTTCCTCAGACCTTGCTATAAATGGACTAAGTTCTAAGATAATAAAAAAACATCCCAATGACCCAACACCGCAAACAACCCTGGCGCTTCGACAAGACCTGACTTTTGCAGCCATGTCTTCTCCCTCCCCACCACATCAATGATCAGTATTAGCTCAGACGAAGATGCAGAGCTTTTCCCCTTCAAAAAGGGGGTGGAAGGAACACGACCCAAACTGTCAGGCATATCACAATGCCCATACACTAATCAAGTTTTTGGTCTGTTTTTACCAGAAAGAGTGTACTACTATTACCATAACAGTAAGTTTTTCCTGGCACATTATTCAGTAATAAAAGCTCTTTGATAATTCAAGAGTTTTTAGGGGTTGGGGAGGCTAGACCTGTATTATTTGCCTTTGGCATAAAGGACTAGACGGACATGAAAAGAATATTTTCATCTCAAGTTGAAGGAGCAGTGAGTGGACTGAACACGGAAACTGCTTCTCAGATCAAACCTTAAAAAAAAAAAAAAGAGAGAAAGAACCACTTTCAGTGGGTTTGGGTTGGCTTGGTTGGTTGGGGTTTTTGGTTTGTTTTTTTTTTTTTTTTCAAAAAAAGGTCTTCTAATTATGCAGACTGCAATCAGCACATTCTAGTAAGCAATGGTAGGTTTTAAGCACAGGCTCCCTTATCAAAATAAGTTTATTTTTATATTTTTGACAGTATTAACAATTTCTTCAGTTGACAAAAGCATTTATCTCCCATTATTCAGGCCTGGTATCTTAATTGGGTATTTACAAATGCAAAAAGTAAAACTAGTGCGATTAGGATCATCATTATGCACAACAGACATGCACTTAACTCCATTACTTGATCTTCAAGCATACAAAACACCAAGTATTTAATGTGCACATTAGAAGTACTACAGAAAGGCAAACCCGAGAGAGTGCGTGAGTGTGTCTGTCAGGTTGGAGGGACTGACAGGCACAGGAAGCTTGACTGCCTTTTGCTGAAGAGGTTACAGAGCCAGTTCTGTGCCTTCAAAATGCATGTTCCTCTCCTATAGGAAGGTTTCATAAAACTTTGCTCTTGCGAGTCAGCAGCGAGAACTGAGTCTTAATTATAGACAAACCTCCCCGGAAAATGCTTCCGACAGCCTTAGCCGCAAGTACGGTTTTCTGCCTGTAGCTCGATGAAGTGCCTTTGAAAGACTGCAGGCAGACCAGTCCTGTGTCTAAGACTCTGAAATCAACTCCAGTCCCACCCCTACTCTGTTTCAGCTGTCCTCAAGCAAGATCCACTCTGGGAGAACATGGACCAACCCTTAATTACCAAGAAAGTAATTAAGAAAAGCAAGCGTATTGTCAGTGGGTTTGAACTCAATATTTAGCAATCAGTGCTTTTTCGTTTTAAAAACTTCTTCAGAATCTAAAAGGCTGAGAATGACTACAATCGGAGCTTCGTGGGAAGAGCTGAGCCAGCAAGCACACCCAGCTTTACAGGGGTCCAGGAGTATCTGCAAAAGACAAAGGCAGACCTAACAAAAGATTTGATTTCAAAAGTACAATCTGGGTACGAAGGAAAGAAGTTTGGGTTCTGTATGTTTGCTTTCTAATGAAGGAGGTACCTGGTAAGAACAGTCACACAGGGCTACAATGCCAGCCATGAACATGGAAGTTTTTTCTGCCCTCCTCACACAAAATACCTAAGGTCAGCATCATCAGCATGGTGCTGGAAAGCAGTTCCTGGAGCAAAGACTGGCAAATGCTATTCATTCTCACTAGGCAAAAAGACACCATAGTCCTGACCAGGGTGCGCTCACAATCACGCTCCCCTGGATAGAAAAAACTCATCAGCAGTCATGAGCTCTGGTTTGCATTTAGTAACATCACTGTACTGATGGAGCCTGCTATCCTCACAGCTGACTAAGCCAACAAAAGCATGCCTGCAGATCGGGTTTCCAGCTTACCCTCCAGATCCTCCACTTGACCCTCCTCACTGAGGGTTCAAGTTCATGTGTCAGGCTATGAATTCACACAGACAGCAGCAGAGCTAGAAGAGACAGTGGAATTAAGGGGAATGCTCACCAGAGCCTACCAGCAACCTTTCCCTATCTGCCCCCAGCACAAAACCAGCATGTTTTGAAGGTAACAACACACAGCAATAAGGACTTGCACAGGGAAAGTCAGTTACAGTTGATCACACATAAGCAATGCCTGAGAAGATTTAACTGTGTCTTCGCTGTTGAAAACAGAAACCTAAAACATCTTGTTGAAATTTGTTGCCTCACTGTAACTACAGAAACATGCTTTGTAAGACAGTTTTGAAAGAAAAAAAAAGTACATGGCAAAACTCACTTCATTTGAAAAGAGTTTGTCAGCAGCAGCTAACCTACAGAGGGATGAGTTTATTTCTGTTTTAACAGTTTTGCCTTAGAAACATGCACTTGATTTCTGCCACCGGACAAGAGGAATGAATCCCATCCTTCAGGCTGGTCTTCCGCTTTCTTGGCTTGAAACACACACAGAGTCACAGGGGCGATGGAAGAAAAGAAAGAAAACTTGAAATTGAACCTGCTGGTCTGTTTCTTTTCCTCTCCTTGTATGTTTCTACATTATTTGTAAACATACCAGGCAGGAAGCCATTTCCTTCCAGCCAAGGTAAATACTCCACTTCCACTCTGTCGATTTCTCTTTAATTCTTACACTGCCCTCCACGTGACGAATACAAAGTATCAAAGTGGCAAGGTCTGCACACAACGCTTGTCCCACGCTTCTCAGGCTCTGGAGTTTGGCGTCGGGGTTTCCTAAAGAGCCTCCGCACGGAGGGGGGGGGGGGGTGTGCTTAAAAAAATAGTATTTCTGCTGGCGTGAGGTGGGCGCTGAGAGCCCCCCGCAGCCCAGGCCGGCGCCGGGGGCCGAGCTCAGGCACAGGGCACCCGCGATACCAACAAACCACGTTTTCCCCGGGAAACGTAGCGCCTGAAAACGAGCAAGAGGCACGTTTCGCCGGCAGGCGCCTAACTTTTCGGCCTGAGACGCCTCCGCAAGGTGACGCGGGGGCGGCCAGCCCTGAGGGAGAGGGGCCCTGAGGGAGAGGGGCCCTGCCCCGCCCCCCCCCCTCAGCCCCAGGGCCCGCGCCCCGCGGGCAAAGTCACTC
>JAVJGI010000035.1:7890073-7917673 GCA_035590275.1 Ibycter americanus | reverse complement strand
GAGAATTTATGTCTTCCTCCTCACAGAAGCAACTGTCAGAAGCCGCTGCACCATAAAACAGTGTAAAATATGCCTGTGAACTGCACGTAACCTGTAAAGTAGGTATGTTCGTTTCAAAGGTCATGTACCATGAGTTACCTGGAGTAAATTCTTACTTCCTTATACTTCAAAAAGCATGTTTATACAGAAAATCAAACTCTTCTATTCACAGTAAATGCTATCCAAAAAAAGTATGTTTGTTTCTTTGGTGGGTTTGGGGCGGGTTTGGGTTGCTTCTTTTTCTTTGTTATTGAATAACGTGAAGGATTGATTGTATGGCCATGTTTAGCTCATTTTTCAGATCTTATATTTTCATTTTCTTTCTTTTTATAAAAATCTAAACCAACAAAATAGTACACAAACTGCAAACAGAATCCATAAATAAACTATTTTTTCAATCTTTTTACCTAAAATATTTTTTATCTAACACACAATATTTGAGTTTTTCTCCTCCTTCTTGTTTTGTTTTGTTGTTGTTGTTTTTGTTGTTTTTAAACTAGGAACTGTTTTGATTATGAATTCATTTCAAGAGCTTCTCGTACTGCTACAAATTTAAATGCTGGGGCATGAAAAAAATGAAAGAAAAATGAAAATAACAGCACGCAGTCCGTTTAATTGTTTACAGTGGAAAACAGTCCTTTATTTCATCAGTATTTACACTGTTTATTCAACTTTTCATTGAATAGAGTGAAAAAGGTAAAAACGAAATTAAGACACCTTAAAAAATCTTAAATATTTTTGAATTTTCATAATATAAATATCATTCTAGTTAATTGATAAAAAATTTAAATGCAAATCTAAATTTATGTTAAAATTATTGTCTCAATTTCTACCTCACTTTAAAAAAAGGCAACAGAACGTTATGGGCGGTTTCACATGTTAAGAGAAAACTCCTTCCCCATGTGTGTGAAGGTACATTTTTAAATGTATAATTTCAGTAGCTATTAAACAAAATGGATTTATTATACCAATAACAGAGCAATATAAAAATCTAAAATGGGCTTTATAAATTATTTATACTTAAGAAAAATGTATTTCAGCCGTTGTTAGTCTTATCAAAGCTTGCTTGTGTAGCAAACCATGTGTTATGCCTGGTCTTGCTGATTTTGATTAAATCCTGTGCCGACGCACATTTCCACCACGGGAAATTCAACTGCAGACTTACCGCCCCTGTACATTAATCACTAAGTCTTTCCTCCTGTCCATCCGTATCACACGCTGCAACTGTTCTGAGCTCTTTTCACAGTGTTTCCACAGTGTCGTTGATAAAATGTCACCTTTCATTAGCACGTTCACTCTCAGATACGCTGATGTACATTTAAAACGTAACATGCACATCATCCATCTTTTATTTGACAGTGGCATCCTACCTTCTGAACTTGCAAGCTACTAGCACACGTGCGTCAAGGTTCTGTTAATGAAATGATGCCTAGTGACAGGTATAGAGGGAGTTAACTGACTACAAGCATTTGATAAACCATTACCTGTAATTTCTCTGGTTTGTTGCCTTGGGCAAACAAGCTAAAGAGGAGGCAAGTAACTACAAGCCCCATTTGTCCAGCTGGGTGATTGGAGAGAAAGAGGAAAGGCAAGATACTCATGTGTTTCTTACAGCTTTAGGATTTTAATCCATTTTGTCAGGGAAATACATTTTGGTCCATCAAATAACGTGGTAACTAAACTATCCAAACCAAGAGAAAAAGAATGTTTCTGTGCTGTTGATATATTTGGTAATATGATTTCCTAGAGGTACTATTTCACCAATAGTCAGATGCACAGTATTCCAGTTTAACCACTAAGGTTATACTTGTATCTAGAAATAGTAATTTTTGACAGTAAAGAAATACAATATTAAACACATAAAACAAATAATTTGAGGTAATTATTCAAATAATTTAATATATACACATTATTAAGTGACTCTTCTGATGGTTAACACTTATTTTCTAGTATTTGGCTTTGATTTGTCAGACCCTCGCAGACTTCTAGAAATCTGTAGATCCTTTGAACTCAGACCTATTTTAAGCCAACTATTTTGGAAAACATTGTTCCAACATAGTAGCATCGTAACACAGTTCAGTCTCATAATGCAAATGAGTGGAGCATGTTCCTAAGCTTTGCAGAAGTACCAAAACTTAATTACTTACTTCAGAAGTATCAGGTGTGATTATGCATACCATGTGAGACTGATGCATGTTTTAATTATTGCAATGGCTACCACGTTGTACCTGAATTCTGCAGTATGGTGAATGCTGCTGTTCACTCCAACCGTATCCAGTCATTGAAAGCCATGTTTGCAAAGACAAGGGAGAAGGAGCTTTTCAGAGTTTCCAAAAGAACCTCACAGACCTGAATTTTTATGTACAGCAGAAGACCCAGAAAGAAAGACAGGAATGTTCAAGTTGGGCTCCCCTCTGGGATCAGCATCATATGGAAGAGATAAAAATACAAGGTGAAAAAACCAGCAGTTGATCCAGACTGAAACTGTCTCCTGCTCCTGGATCTATTCCTGGCGTAGAGAGGAAAAGAGGAAGAAAAGAGAAGTGTTCCACCTTGGAGCTGACTCAATGGAGTGGGAAGTGGAATGCCAAACCAGCACCCTGGTCCCAGTTACCAGGGACTTTGCCACCATTCAGATGTTCATAGTTGTGATGGCGGTGCTTGCACAAGCCTTTTCAGGCCTTTGCCAGTGGCTGCTGTAAACAGAACTACCTTTTAGTCTCAGTCGTTCTGTAACAGAACAAACCAAGATGTATTCCAGAATGTACTTGATAAAGAGGAAGACTTGTAAGCTGGAAATCACTTTTCAGCGTGCCACTTGAAAATGTGGAATTCCTGCTCAGCCTGTAATGTCCTCAGTAAAAAAACGGAGATTGAAAGGTCAGATAGAATGAAACAAAGTGACCTCAGTACAGAAAAACAGAGTAAAAAAGAAAAAAAGCAGGGCTTAACCATGTGCTCCAAGTACACAAAAGTAATTCTATTGACTTGAGCCAGCACCACTGATGTACTATACGACCACTGGGAACTTGACCTCTACTGACTGTGTACAACCTTCTTATAATCAAGACAGTCACATCATCAAGTGGCTTTGCAAGGACAGAAGATAATTAAATGCAGATCTAGCAGAGGAAAGCATACCATTAATCTGCAGTAGTAGCAGAGATCTTTACTAATTATAAAATTCCTTACATGATTGCTCCTTTTCTTCCCCGAAAAACAACAACCTGGCATTAGAAAAGTTTACATTGGGTGACTGTAAGAAGAGGTAAACAGATGCATTTTGTTGGTTTGGTATTCCACTCTCACTGCACACATCTACATCTATGCTTTGATATGTATTTTAAGACTGGGAGGGGCAGAAGGTGGGTGATTTATTCCAGCGTGCTATGCCAAACCCCCAGCATACAGCTGAGCAACTGGGACTAGTTAGGCTGTGAACTAATTGGTTGCTAAAAACAATAAAAGATAGGAGTACTTTTAAAAGACATCTAACATGCTGACTGTTTAAAATTAGGCTGAAATGACATTATTAAAGAAAGCTTTCAAGTGTCAAAAGTGAAAGAAGGTCATATATTCTCCACTGAGGAAATCTAGATCTCACCAGAGGGGACATCCACTTTCATTATTCTGCTGTTTTATCTGTTTTGTCTTTTACAACAACTTTGTAGCCAGACAGAAAAAAAAGCTAAGAGATATGGTTGAGAATTGAAAGAATGAGCACATAGAGTAGACAAAGGATGTAAGAATTGTAAAGACAAGTCAAAATCTTAAAATTATATATACTGCAAAGCTAGTATAAAGTAGTTATTGATGAAATTTTGAATGTAAATCTTATGCGTCTTACTATTTTTAACAGAGATCATGCATCATCAAAATCACTTGAATTATACCACTATAAATATGTTTGGTTCATACATATCAAGAAGTAACTGAATTAATTTTTCAACTCTGGTTTTCCATCTCTCTCCTTTGTTTGGTTATTTTGTTTGGTTTGGATTTTTTCCCCCTCCAAACGATGCCATCTATTCACAGCTATATATTCTCACCATTTCTAATTGATTCTGTTGTTTTTAATTCATCAATTCCTGTGCACTTTTTGTAGATTGGAGGCAAATCTCTTCTCAAGAGAAGAGATGTAACTATGTTACCTTTACAAAAGGACATCTGCCAATTAACATTAGCAAGGTAGCACTTGTGATACATACAGAATCATAGCTTGTACGAAATTAAGGAATCAGAAACTCACCGTGGCTGGAGGGCCCACAGGAGATCTCTGGTCCAAGTTTTTGCCTAAGGCAAGGTTGCACTGAATTCACATCAGGGTGCTCAGGGCTTTTTACACGTTGAGTGCTGAAAACCTCTAGGGATAGTGGATCCACAGCCTGTCCGGGCAGCCTGTCCGGGCAGCCTGTCCCAACCTCTGCTGGATTTGCTGAAGTTTATCACCATCCTCCTTATATTTTCATCTAGCACCAAGTTTTAAAAACATAGTTTAAAGAATTCCAGTTCAATCAACTGATGTCCCACGATACATAAAACTATATGAGGGCATCACTATTACTCTATACCTTTCCTGCACTACATTCATTTTGTGTGTTGCCTCAGACTTCACGCTGGATTGCATGGCTTTTCGGCAAAGAACTATCTTTTTGCTTGTATGGAGTCCAACGTGAAAAAAAGAGGGTGGGGTGAGGGTGTCTTTCAACTTTGTTGAAGCAATGACATGGTTATTTTTCAGGTTATTTTTCTTTCTAATTTTACTTTACTCTTGTCTTCTCTTGCATTTTATTTGCTTTGCCTAACCTTTCATGTTGTTTGTTGCTCACCTTTCCATTAGCAGTACACTCTATTTTTATCCCCTGTAAATACAACACATGCTCCTGCTCCTTTTCTTGTAATGCTTCCAGCACTGTGAAAGCATATCTACATTTTCCTTATATTTTTCTTTCATCTTAATGCAATACATCCCATATCGACTTCACTACTTTCCTCTCAGCTAAATTGTTCTAAGTGATTTGTTTGGTGTGAGGGGAGAACAGTAATGTAATATAAGTAACTGCTTTAACTTTGATCACCTGGGTACCATAAGTTTGTGTGTACTGTTTTTAGTTTAATTATGTTCTACCACTTCACAAAAGTTAGGTCATAATTTGGGAGTACAGGTTTTACAGGAGATTCGCAATAATACTCTGCCTGAATGCTGGTAATTAATATGTCCTCCCCATCAACTGCGCTTTATTGCTTTGTGTTACTAAATAGCGTGTTACTGTATCATTGACATTATAGTACATTATATACTAGGAAAGTAGGATATTTACATCACAATTCTTAGAAGTAGTTTAATTGTGACTTTCATTTTTTATAGTACTTATCACCTTTAGCTTTGATATACGTTTTACCTTGTTACAGTATTTTTTTGTTGCTAGTACATTAATGGCTTTTCCTAATGTGCCAAAATCAGTGCAGATGTCTTTATTAGTAATCCATAATTCACAACTATTTCGTGATCTGTAGGAATCAGGTTTGTTCATATTCCCTCCCTCAAGTTGGTCAGGAACTGTATTATGAGCTCTATTCTGCTCATATTGAACTCACCAGGAAACCCTCTCTATTTTGACTGAATTATTTACTGCAGATACAGAATTTCATTTACTACAGTGGATCCGATGCCTAGGTGCCAACAGTATTAGAGATAGCAGTGAGTATGAAGCGCTTCACTCAGGCTCATCGGGTACAAAATGTATCCTCACTGGGTAGGACTATAATGATGGTCACTGCCCATTGTCCTCTGAGGAGCTCTGTGATCTGGAAGCCTTCTCACCATAGCTTTACAGTGCCATCTTCCTCACAGGCTGTTTTCCGGCTGTACAGCAATGAAGAAGGTGTTTGCATTGTGTGTCCTCTTCCATGGGTTATCTACAAGCTTGGCAAAGGTCCTGACATCCTCTTTATTATAATAAATCCATCAGGACTTATGTACAAGTAGTAGTACAGTTAAGGCTGATACATAGCAAAGTCTCCAAATCATCCATTCTTGGGAAAATGAAGACACTCTCCCTGCTCACACATAGCAGCCTAAGGGATAAACGGGTGGCTAACCAGCAAAGCACCACTTAATTTATGGTTATTCATGTAGGTGGTTACAGCTATGTACCTCATTCTGCCTTTTGTCATAGGTTGGAAAAAGCATTTAATCTTTTTTTCTTGTAGCAATCCCTTCCTGGAAGCCCTTTCAAGAAGAGGTCCATAATATGCTCATTAGAATTTAATCTCTTGTATTTTAATAAGTATCCTACAGGGTTATTAAGGTGTTAGAAGTATCTCTAAAAAAAAAGAATGACGTTATTAGTTAGCAAATTAGGAAAATTTGTCTCCCAAATATGTTTTGTTTGAATAGAAACAAAACAGTTTTATTAACAAAATGTACCCTCTTGCAATAACTTGTTTATTTTCAGAAGCAGAAGCCATTTTTTTGAAAACTACAGAGAAATAATGTTTCAAAACAAGTAAATGCGTTTCAAAGCGTAATTTATAAGGATGAAGGTTTAGTCCCTCCAACACAGTCACAAACTGTGCTACATAGTCTTTATAAATGGGGACATTATCTCTCTTAATAAATTTGAATAATTGTCTTAAATGCCATTATTGTTTAATAACAACCAGACTGCATCCACCCCGCTATTTAAATGTAGCATGGATAGGCAGCAGTCCCACGCATTCACTGGTAAGGAAACACTCAGAGATGGAGCATTAAGTGCCTACCTGGAAGCAGCTTTCAGAAGGCTCAGAGTAGGCTGTGGTGGTGTCTGGAGCAACCCAAAGCAATTCTGTGGAGGCCAGCAGGAGCTGAGAACCTGGTTTAATTGTCCGCTGGGTGCCATGGCAATGAGGTTGGCCAAGCTTGGCAAAAAGAAGCGTACACCATTAACATAGCCGAGCAATAACACACAGCGTGGGTCAGCCACCATGTGCATCCCAAATTTCCTGGATGTGGGCATCCTTCAGCAAACAGCGTGATTGGTATTTAATTGTATGAACGACTTGCAGAGCCTGCCAGGCCTGGAAGGTTACAAAGCAATGACAGTAATTCTGATTGCTCTCTGGGGCACACTGCAGGGACGTGTTCTTCTTGTTGAGTCCTGGCTTAGAGGGTTACCTCTGGACACTGAGATGACACTTGGGGAAACAGCAGACAGGAACAAGAGAGAGATCAGATGAAGAGAGATCAGATGATAGTCTCCGAGACACCCACAGCTGTTATAAATGACTAGAGTAGTGGGAGGTAATTTAAACAAGTCTCCGGAGGGCAGCTTCCGCAGAGGAGCTTTCATGTGCAGAAGGTGTTAAAGAAATAAGCCTATACAGTTAAGAGTGCAGCCGCCTGAGTTCACAATTTGGCTGTCGGCCACCACAGATGTCGAGGGCCACGTGTTCCCAAGTGACTTGTCACCAGAAATAGCAGGAGATGTCACGTCTGCACTTCACAGAGCAGCACAGTCCAGCCACTGTCATGCGCTCGGGGGGAGCAGGACCATCAGTGGGATACAGCCACACATCTCATTACAGCTGGACTTAGGAGCTGAGCCACAAACCTCTCATCTCCTGTCCATCCTTCTGGGAGCTGGTCACCAGTACATCAGCAGTCAGTGAAATACATTTGAGCACAGAGCATGTGAAATGAGTAGAACAAATGAGAGCTAATTTTTAAGTCCTGAGTCTTAAAAACTGTTTCTTACAGTAAGCGTTCTCTCATGTGATGCTTGAAAATTGCAATTTTCAATAGAATTCTTAACATTATGATATAATATCATTATGGTGGTGAAATATTTAATTATTGTTGGAAAAATTGAATAACGCTTATATATATTAACATATAATGTCAGTGTCTTGCATCTTCCTGCTGATAGGGCAAGAAACTGAAAAGTACTCCCAAGACTGACAAATCAGTCCAGGTTCTCAAAGTAGGAATCGGGTGGAAACGGAAATTCACCAAATACACCTAGAGTTGCCCCACAATATTTGAGTACAACTACATTTTCCAAAGTGGTCATTAATTTTGGATCTGTTCAGT
This sequence comes from Ibycter americanus, assembly GCA_035590275.1. Classification (NCBI taxonomy): domain Eukaryota; kingdom Metazoa; phylum Chordata; class Aves; order Falconiformes; family Falconidae; genus Ibycter; species Ibycter americanus. The sequence continues at coordinate 7,909,560 of JAVJGI010000035.1, read as the reverse complement.
TTTAGTATTCAAATCAATATCCCATAGATATGATTTGTGAAGGTGCCACTTATTAAATGAGTTTCATTTCAAGTGTTAAGCTATAGCTGTGATGTATGTAAGAAGTGCATATCAAATATTTGCTTCATGATATAATTATTTTAGTAGTGAATTTTTGAAATATTATCTCCTTTTATGGCTAAATCCAGTTGCATTTTCAATGTTTTTATTTGAAATAAGAAGGTATATCAAAGAAGGTTCTTATCTATGAACAGCATTATCCATAGGCTGCTCTCCATAAGCTTTTTATTGCTAATCTTTTTCTGCCGGAAACTTGCACATATTTTAGACTGAACCTTTTTTGGCTGATGCTTTGCATGTGGCATAAGAAACAGGTTTATCAATATACAATCCACCTGAAACCAGCGTGAATTTATTAAATAATTCAGTTCTTTGGACATTGCTTAAGTCACATTTGAAAACAATACTAACTTTTCTGGATAGGTAAATAGCATGGTAAACAGGGAAAAAAAATACTGTGTTCATCATGAAGGACTTCTGTAGTTCATGAGATAGTAACAGCTTTCTGTGTGTGAAATATATATTCTAGTTTTTAAAAATGTTATTATTATAGACTGCCTCTGTAAAGGTAGCAAAACAGTTTTCATGATGGTTTCTGGTTTTGACACTCATCTTATTTGCTGATCATTTCTCATATTTAACTTCACCCTAAAAATTACGTAACATGAAATGTTACCAAAAAATATTATTTATTCATAACAGATTGAAAACCACAAAAGAAACCCCTCAGACATGTCTTCTCAGACCTTAATAATAAAATGCTCCTTCTGACAATCTAATTGGACAACTTCGTGAGTATCTTGTACTTAGACCAAAAAAAAGTTAGATAAATTAGTAGTTCATGTCATAAACTCAAGTCTCTGCAAAACTTCAGTCTCTTCACGTTGCTCTATTTGTACAAAATGGGGTAGAAATAGCCTCAGGGAAGAATCCAAGAGTAATGAGGTTAGTTCAAGTAGAGCTGACAGAATAACTCTCTATCAGTCCCCCAACGCTAAGCCATATATCTAGATGCAGCAGGTAAAATTCACCTTAAACAATCACAAGATCAGCTACAATTTACCTGCAGATAAATTGTGTTTCCTACTTCTGTTTTGCTGGTCAAAAACACAGCTTAAGATAGCATCAGAAGGTATGCACCATAACATTTACAAGAGCTTAAAATGCTAAATTAACGGTGGACTTAGAAATATTTGACTGCATCTGCCCTAGCAGAGTTTTGCCGTAACTTTCCACAATTTCCCCCTTTCTATAATAAAAATACCTGCTTATTTTTAAAACAGTTTCTGTATTAAATAGGGAATAACAGAACACGTTTTAGTTCACCCTGGCCATTTGATGGCAATATATACACTAGATATACAATGTCACAAGGATAATTAATTGTGACATTGCCAAAGGGACCCAACATTTTTCCTGATAAATTCTTTGCATCTTTCCAAAGGGTCACAGTCAGTATTTCAGCTTTAGCCTGGTTTATTGCCTAGATCAAATTTGATTTTAATAGACTTACACAAGCTATGGAAAAGGTGATCTAGAATGGTTACATGTTTAAAACGTGAAAAATGTTCCAGGGAAAACAGAAGAGCTGCTGCGCTTTAACATCTTCATGCAAATAAACTTACCTGAATATAAATGATGTACATCTTTGAACAAGACTGCCAAGCTGAAAATAACACAGCATATTAATATTATAATACCAAGATGAGATAGTTTGATCTTAGTTTGATAGAAATAATTTAAAACCTAGATTAAGGAGGCGAGTGGAATGCAAATCATGAATAGCAGAAGGAAAAGAAAGCCCAGAAAATAGAAATCCTAGCAGTAGTTATTTAGTGAAAAATCACTTTAAACCCACTCTAAAACAGGTTCCAATTTAGAAACACTAGTGAATTCTGGTTTTATTTTTATTAATTCTCCACTATCCTTCCAGTATAGACACAATAAGGCTGATATCAAAGTGCTTGTGTTAATACAACTGACTTTGCTTGATGAACCAGTAAAGGCAATACTTGCCAAAATGTTCATTTACCCATATAACTCTGCCAGCAGACTTTTTCATATGTATTATCCAGCCTTATACAACATCTGTCTCTACCTTTCTTTCTGTACTTACTTGGCCATCACCTTCCATATGCAGTTTCACAATATGCTACTCAAATGAAATACTGCAGTGATTCAGCAGTGATTATCTCCAGGTTTATAACGTTTGCATTATCTTGCCTTTTTTTGGCATGCTAGTCTAACGTAAGTAAACTGTATAAAATTGTCAAAACTGGTCCGATGTTTGAGTCTTGTTGGGTTCTCATGGTAAATTGCTGTGTCTGAGCAGGATTAGAGAGAAGTCTGAATAGGTTTTTAACCCCATAGGGTAGCTGCTGCAGTTAAAAGTGCCCGCTGCCTTTAAGGATGGTTGAGTACCCTCCATGGTCATAAATGCCATTTTAAAAGTTATGTCAGGTTCCAACTGAAAACATAATTCCTTGAAAGAGAAAACTAAAATGGGATAACGAACTACCTGAACACAAGATATTGTGCTCCAAATTCTGAAGAAATTATAATGAGGATGCTGAAATTTTATTTTTTAAAAAAATTTCAAGATTCTCCTTTATAGAAAAGATTTTTAGAAGAGATTCTTCTGGAAGAAAAAGTAGATCAAGAATAGCTCCACACTGGAAGCAACAATGAGGGGCATTAACAAGATTTGTATCAGTAGTCAGGGACAGTATTTCAGTGGGTGGATGGGGGTGGGAAATTGTGTGTCTGTTTTGTTTTTAGATAAGGAAGCAACAGCATGCTTCACAGAAATATTTCAGTGGCCAGCTCGTATGTGAAAAAGAGAAGATCTACAGGGAAAACCAGGATTTGGATTCCTTGGCTTAAGAAACAGCTTCCGCAGGAGAGGAACTGAAGCAAGGTTTCTTCTTATAGGTCAAATTCCAGCAATAATAAAACAAGGCATATAGCTACTTTCACTAGGTCTGTATATATCCCCAGGCTGTCAGCAGAGGCTACAATGACTTACAGTGAATGAAACCTGGCATGACCTTCCAGATGTGGGTAACGCTAATGTAAAATACAACCAGGCAAACATTTAGAAAAAATGTTTAAGTGACTGTGATGCTCATGGCACTTACACTAACTGAAACAACAGTTTGAGAGAATTTCAGTGAACTTTTACATGCGTTAATCCAGAATGTAAGATTCTTCAAAGTATATAGTGAAGGATGTCACCAAAATGTGGGCAACGCTAGTGTAAGATGGAACAATCATCCCTAAGAAAAAACAGCTTTCACACTACACCTGTCATGCTTGTAAGGACTAGTATAAGTCAATGACAATAGACGGGACCTCAGCTATTCTATCTTTTAAAAACTGCCTACCTAAGAAATGTTAATTCACAGCCATACGGTGACCCAAAATAAGATCTCTTCAGCTTTAAGTCAGAGACCCTAGACAGTACTGAAAAGAAGATACACAGTGGTTTTAAGTAGAAGAAAACGGTTCATAACAAAAGCAAACTTTATTTTAAATATACAATTTTGACATCGTGTTTAGCAAAATTAATAGCCAAAGAACTCACGGACATGTCTCCAAAATAAACTCTCACTCTGAAATGAGGGCGTTTCACACAATACGTTTATCTGAGTGGTCAACAGCAAAGTCCTCTAAATCTGCAAACATGAACCACAAGCACCTGAGCTAGAAGTCTGCCTTGCTGCGAGAGGGCAGGGCTATGAACCTCCGCGGTGGCCCTGCTACAATAACATGGGGACAGCTTCACCTGGGGCCTAGAATTTAGGGGGAGATATGGTAATATTTCACAACATATTACTAAGTAGTAAACTCTGACCAACCCACCTGCTCAGAAAGAGCCCCCTGAAATAATTGTATTCGCGTTACGTTTGACAGATACTAGACTTGGAAAAAGTCTGGCAGATCTAGTTCCTTCTTGAGACACATGCTTTCATAGAATTGTGTAGGTTGGAATAGACCTTTAAGATCATCAGGCCCAACTGTTAACCCAAGACTGCCAAGCCCACCACTAAACCATGTCCCTAAATACCACATCTACACATCATTCAAATACCTGCAGGGATGGTAACTCAGCTACTTCCTTTGCTTCCAGCTTTGCAAGTTCTGGAAGCACGTTGACTTGGGTGAAATAATGGTGGTGCATAAACGTAAGCAAATGCATTAGTGTGGAAAAGAGCAGGCTCCTCGAATGAGAACAATTTAAGCACAAAAAAGAAACACAGATGCAAAATTATTAATAGTAACAAATGGAAGACATGTTTACTACACAGCTGTTCCTTCTTTTGCTTTTTGTTTTCTGCAAGATCTAACAGATATTAAATATCATTAAATGTGAGATTTCATAGGTTACATTGGAGTTCTCAAACTTGTTATTACTGAATTCCTAGTGCTAATAAAGTAAAATCTTTAAATACTTATGGAAGTGTCTTCTGCTAAACAGAGAACGGGCCATTACTCCCGTTTATTAAAAGCCAATACACACAGCGTACCTTTTGTTGATGATCACACTATTTGCTGCTACAAATTATAACCTATTTTTCTTCAGTGTAAGGAGCCCAGATTCCTTGAGCTCATACAGTATGTGAACATATTTGTGCAATCTCAAAAGTAGGTAAGCTGAATTCTTAGATGTTTTATTTATGGGATTTCAGTCTTAACAGATGTTGCAAATACAGCTCAGTAATTCACATAGCATAACAAAAGTGTTCAATTTATACCCTATATAAGAATGAAAGTAGAGAATTGAGTGACATTTTATTTCAGTTATTGCTAATGTGAATTACGTATATCTAGAAATACGTATAAATGTATCTATACCTCAACAACAAAAATAGTTTTGAAAGAAACAGTGCACCATTTCTTTTCTTCTAATATCCAGGACACACTGAATGAAATCGCAAGATTAAGAATGTAAGACACAACCTCTCTGCAAGTTAACAGCCTTGGCTGTAAGTACTTGTTTTCCCCACATGCTGTTTGCCTTGTGTAAAGCATGCTGACAGTGTAAGACAATGGAATTGCAAAGCTTTTCTAAAACAGATGTCTCTAAAAGATTTAAAGCACAATCTTTAATTAAGTTTCACTTTCTTCCACTTTTCCTTGTTATATCATGTCCACTCCAGATGTCCCTTGGAGTTAATTCAATATTAATGAACAGTTTAATGACACCAAAGTGAGGATCGTCACCATGGAAATTGTAGTAAAAGGTCACTTCTGCTCTCGTTTCACACATATGGTATAAACATTTTTTCATGCACTCATCAAAAAACTACAAGTTGCAAATAAAGCACATGTATAGCTGGGAATACCTCTTTGCCTGCAGATCAAGCATGGAGGACTGTATTCCCAACCTCCTTATTCTTGCTATGAAAGAGGACAATGAATCAGCCAGTAAATAGAAATGTTGCACTTGACTTCGGGGTGCTCACATTTTTGTCTTGCAAACACAACCTGCTTTCCCAGTTCAGCTTGTTGATCCCATGCAGGGTTAATTGTGAATTCATGCTCTGAGGTACATCCATATGGTAAAATGATTGAGCATTTGCTTAAACTTTTAATTGAACGTGGGCCCAATTGATTGTTGTTCACCTAATTTGCATTTGGGAGTAGTGCATTATTTTTTTAAAACCTTTCAGTAAAACACAGATTATAGATTGTTTTATGATAGAAGCGATTCGGTGGGGGAAGCAATGTGCAGTCAGCACATTGAAATGAAGATATAGTCACAGTTAGAAGAAAAACATGAAGAGTTCTTAAACTCTTAAATGTTCCACATATTTTAACTGTGAAATACACAGACTTTAGCTCTATATTGCAGTCAACAGTATTTTTCAGGACTGTAGTATGTGTCAGAGGCATTTGCAAGGCAAAGGGAGTTTCTGACCTAGTGCTTTCAGAGCACTGAACCATCTACACCAAAAATTTTTTTACTGCCTACTCAGAAATCAACTATAGATTTACAGTTAGCAAAGTTTATATTAATTACAAGCTAATTCTAATAAGTTACCTGTTTCACATAAGCTTCAGGTAAGCTGAGCAACAATGACATTTTGTCTCCTCAGGAAGCATTATGCATTCTTTTAAGGGCAAATTACAGAGAAGGGGAAAAACCAGAGGCGGACAATTTGAGCAACAGAACAAGTTACTTCAGTTTTCACACAGGTCATTCCATTTCTAAGTGCTTTATCAACTATACCAGGTCCAGGAGAGTTTGATTTGCTTGACTGCCAACATTTCAGGAAACTGAGGTCCAAAGCAACAACTGCGTGGTTTGGGAATTACAACTTTACTTTTCTTAAAGTCCTGGTTCTTCAAGTAACAAGTAGCATCTGTAAAACTCAGTCTTGAAACCTCTGCTAGAGCCAGACTAATTTGCAAGAGACTTTGGAATTAGCTAAAACTATCTAAAATCATCTGTTACATTTAAACTGAGGCCCATCTGGAGTTGAATCTGTTGAAAGATGTGAAGTGCAAAAAGACGGGCTTCTACAAGTAGATCAGCAGCAAAAAGAAGTCAATTGCCTCTATTACAAAAGACAAAAGCTAGAATCATGGTATTTTTCCCTTAACGGTAATTTTCCTAAATCTAATCTGTGCTGAAGTACCCAAAAAGAATAATAATCTCTTCTTTAACTGCCGGATTTTTCCAAGTGGTGCATTGACAGTGCAATTCTTCTGATTATTTCAAGTTGATGTTGTCAGCTTGTTTGTTTCTACTTTACTGTCACGTGTTGAGATTGTAAATTCTTTTCAAGTTTGGTAAAGACTCCTATTTTATGTCTACAAAAGATTCAATGAACGTAGCATTCTCTGAATGGTAACTACAGATAGCAGATAGAATGATACTACTTCCACTGTGATTGACAGTCCTTCTAAAATATATTGAAAAGTCTGTTTCTGTTAACTGTTTGCTGTTTCAGTAAAGTATTGGATAGGGAAGAAGCAAATGTCTCTTACCTGTTACTGTGCTGTAATTCATTCGGGTGGTTCTGTCTGCCTGCAGAGCAGCCTGGCAGACCACAACAAACCTCATTATGGTAAGGATTACTGCCCTGCCAGTAAGGGGACAGTCCCCTGCCAGTGATGATAAAGGCATACCAAACATAAAAGCAGATAGCTCAACCATCTATTAATCATAGAGCAAAGCAGAATACTGCCCGTCATTCCACAGAATGGCGTCTTTCGTAAGCAGTAGCGTTTTCTGAAAGTCTTAAAAAACATTTTTTGTAAGCTTTTTGTTTTTTTTAAAAAAAACTTGTCAAATACATATTTTTATCTATTCTGAAAATGTGATGACTAAAAAGGGGTATGACAAAGATCTGCAAAATCTTGAGTGGTGTAGAGAGGTTGGATAGAGACCAAGCATTCATTGTCTCTTCCAAAACAAAAACTGTGGGCAATCAAATTAAGGTATTAGGAGCTATGCTGGAAACAAATGAAATATTTTTCTTCATGTAGCAGAGAACAGATTTCAGGAACTACTTGCCAAAAGGTATGGTCAGTGCCCAAAGTTTACAGGAGCACTAGGGGAGACTGGACAGCATCACAGGAAATAAAACCACTGAGCGTTATTAAATAGTCACTGTATCTAGGTCAAGAAGTCTCTGAGCTACTCAGTAGATGGAGGCTAGAAAGTATCCTATGTACTCACCCCATTTTTAATGTTTCAAAAACGTTCTCATTTGGCCACTGGTCCTTTGAGTCTCCTCATAAGGACAAGCAGAAATTTGCTCCCAAGGGTGAAGTATCCTCCCCGAGCAACACAGGAAGAAAGAAATAATTGCTCAATCAGGAATCAGGAAAGGTGGAGGGGAAGATCAAAAAGCAAGGGATGGAGTGTGGAGGGAGTAAAAAATCAGGAATTGGAAGAGATCCACACCACTCACGACAGCATGCACTGCTCCCTTCAAGCATACAGCATCTGGTGGACACTGCACAGCCATCTGGGACCACGTGGTCTGTGGTCTGAACTGTATGATCATCATCAAATGTCAAACATAGTATAAACTGCACAGTAAGTGTCATAATAAGGTGTATCATTTCACACTACTATTGCAATAAGATAATGTTACTTTATGCAGTTATATTAATGTGATTGCCCAAATTATAAATAATCCTATTAATTTGTATCATATCAATGCATTACTGTCACACGATAACTAGGTCTATAAAAATAAGATATTATATATGTCAAAGACATTATAATAGAATGTAGCTTAGTTAAAAATAAGCACAGCAATACCTGGATAAAATACGACATTTAGCTTTAATAGATTTTCTAAGTACTGATCTTTGATATAAGCATCTTCTTGAAGTAGTTGTAGGCTTTAGCATAACAAAAACAAAGGAAGAAGTATGCAAGATAATGTTAAATTTTAATCCTTAAAAACACACACAAAAATAGCTGAAAATCTCATTTAGAACTTGAAGACGAGGGAAGGTAGACCGAGAAGGAAGGGTGTTCTTCATAACAAGGCAGGAATTTGTACTTCTCTAGCAGCCACTCACAGCACAAACATCTACTAAACAATTCAAGAAATAACTTGTGGTGGCATACCCTCACTCATCTTTATTATGTAAAAATAAGCATCCAGCATCCTCAATAAGAATACCAGACACGTGCCTTGAAAGATTTTAGTACCTAAGGCACCGTCCTACAAAGAACTGCTCTCTGATGCACAGGACTCGCTACAGCGAGAGCACTCGTGGCTATAGCACTCTACAAGAGGAAAAACACTCCTCGACTTAAACTTCTGCAGTACTGTTGCCTAATGTTGCATTTATCAAGTAATAACAACACTGAGCAATTTTATTTTAGCTACTGACAAACATTTGAAACCACCAGTTTCAGGGCACGTATTTTTCCTTTTTAAGAAATTTATTCCCCTTTTGTTCCCCAGCTGGCTACCAAGGTGTAAAGCAGTTGTGTAGCACACACACAGATACGTACCTACTCTGCCCCTCTTCTTTCTCCTCAAAGGAAAACTATGGGGCTGGTAGAAACAAGGTCTCTAAAAACACATACTTTCTACCAAGAAATCAGGCTTCAGACCAATACCATTTCCAGCCAGAGGAATTACTGGGGATCATTTGGGTAGAATGGAGGAAAATGTTTTTTGTTTCCTCTTCTGCTTAATCCTCCAACAGAATTCCCTTTGCACCAAAGACAACTACCTTTTAGTTCTGCATAAAGTTTCAGTTGGCAGCATGTTGATGCCTAAAGAATCATCTCTGCCTTGGTCCCTTGCTCTTATCCCATGCTGTCCTCCCTTTGCACTGGCACAGGTGTTGATCTGGGTGAAGAAACTGATCTGGGTTATCCATAACCTGACAGCATTTCATTGGCCCTTCTGGTGGCTTCTTTCTTTAGGTTTCTGCAGCTTTCAGTGTAAATCCGACTCTGGCTTTAACAAACACAAAGGGCTTTAGGAGTCCTCTCTCTCACCAGAGGCTTTACATAAGCCTGAACTAGACATTTTATCTCTAAAAGTTAGCTTCCAGTTAATCTTTTTTATTCCTTTAATGTTATTAACCCTAACCTGATGTTAGTATTAATGTTACCAAGTAATAGTCACATTAAGTTGAAACTACTGCTCTGAGAGCGTGGGAGGAGATACAGAACTTGGAAAGCTCTCTGATGCCAAAAAAATGTGTTGTAGTTAGCTCACAGACAGTGGAATAACAGCTACTGCTGTTCAGACCAGCACTCTGCACTCTCTATAACTATACTTAAAGGCCTTGGGAAACATTCAGGTAATTAAATTTGAACCTCACAATTCTGAATTACAGTATACCAATGCCAACAAAACACTCATAGGAAATCTGAATGCGATGGAAATAGTAGCTCCTGATTCACTCTTCAGTTATGATGGCTGCCTGCACATAATGCCACTGCAGCTGTGCTGCTGTATGACATTGGTGGGGAGAAAAAAAAAAAAAAAGAAAAAAAAAAGATTTTATAAAAAAGCCAAGCTAAAAGTACTATTTTAAATTTTCTTTTAAAGTGTATAAAGCTTTATTAGCACTACTCAGCTGGAAAGCTTATAAATATTTGAATAGCAGTAAGATGTAGTTTACTTTTACATATATCTTAGCATAAATTGGGCTCACGTGTAATTATCAAAATGACAGTATTCTCTTTGAGATCATTTTAAGAGGATCGCATTTCCTGATCAGTGTTGGTAATAACTGATTTTAATGAGAGCCACTGAACCTTTAATGTACTTCCTTTTTATTCTTTAAAAGGATTACTTATATTCAGAGATTCATTCATATTGGAATAGGCTGTTCCATATCACTTTTTGTGACAAGTACGAGAGTTCTGTTTTATTCTGTGGTTCCACAGATAATTGGTGATGTTTAACTAAATATTAAATCTGATTCCCCATGAAGGTTTTAAACCTGAATTTTGAGTGAGTGTATAATGCAAGAGATGTTTTGACTATTTTATTTCAGATGTTCTTACACTACCACTGAAAACTGTATTTAGGTGTTGAAAATACAGATTTATCTTTATATGCTACCAAGGTCAAAATGTTTTCCTGTGGGAAAACATCAGCTGTAATTTAAAAACAGAAAATATCTTAACTTATCTCAACACAGTCTTTCTGATTTGCTGGAGTTTCTTAAATACCAGATTTTATTTAGAAGAATCTTGGGCTGAGTAAAGCTCCTTTGTGACTACATATGCACTAACTACATGGGTGATAGGGCTTCCCTTAAAAACTCTTATTCCCAGTTGCTGGTTTCTGATGATTCATAGAAGATTCACTTCCCATTACAACTCGCTATCATTTAATGTACCTTCAAGTCCAGAGCCAGCCAACATTGCCACTGTGAACTCCCCAGTGGGGATCTCATTACAAAAAAAAATCAGGGCTCCAGATTCTATTAATTTCATTCATAATTATCAGTGGGTGATAGTCTCAACCTTGTGTGTCTGTGAATAGCTTCCTGGATGTTTCTCACTGTATTGTTTTGTACAGACTAATGTTTAGTCCGGCATAAGCTAAAGTGTTTTAACTGATTTCATGTGAAGGGGAATATCCAGATGCCAAAGATTTACTTGTATAAGCATACTTATTTGGTGTGAGATAGAGTAAAGCAAATGTGAATTAAACTTAGCAGAATTCCCTGTCACTTCTGAGGGTATTTTAATTGACCTTACTGTATTCCTGTTATGCCTTCGTGTTGCTTCTACCAAGGTTTTGCATTTTGGTTGTATAATTTCCTTGTGAAGAATACTTTTTTAATTTGCTTCAGATCCCATGGCAACTATAGCAACAACAGGACGAGCAGACAGTTTCCAGTTCAAAGTAAGCACCAAACACAATCTCAAATTTGTTGTACATCTGGAAGGTAGACATTTGAAACAAATAATTTGTGTAGAGGGACTATATCCTGCACAGGACAACTTCTAACTTCTATTGAGGTAATGCATCTGTTTTTTAAAGTATTCTTTACAAAAATATTCAAGAAACACCAGACTGATCCAGCAAGAATTCATGGCACAAATGCGGAGATTTTACACCGTCGGTCTAAGGAAACTACTGTGACAGTAAGTTCAGTATAGACATTACCATAATTGCACATTACAGATACCTTCCCCTCCTGCTTTCTGTAACATCCTCACATAGCCAACATCGCACTGGAAGTCGCTCAGGGTCAGCAACTAAAAACCTGCTCCAAATGCTCGGTTAGATCAGAATTTCTGTATGTCAAAGTAATGGTAACTGTTGAAATAAAAATAAAGAGGTAGGAACTGTAAGCAATTTGATATATTGGAAGCCCTTCAAAAGTGGTAGGTGAATGCCACACTACAGGAGTCGTTCACATCTCTTGGATGGTAGTTGAATGTAGAATGAAAGTAACACTGAAGCACAAAGACAAGCCATTCACCCATTTTGGCAGCTGGTGCTTTGCTTTTGACTGCAGCAGCTCCACAGGCCTTGACTAAGCTCGCTATGCATTGTCAGCTTTTCCTTTTCTTTTGTGTGAGAAGTCCAAGTTCCCACTGGGGGAAAAAGGAAAGGAATGGCATGTGTGATATGCTGCAACTTGTTGCCATCCTCTTGGATTTAGGATGGAGGGTCTTGCACTGAGGAAGCATCTGTGGCTGTGCTCTCATCAGAGAGCAAGCTTTCTCATCTGGATTTAAACAGCGTATTCCTCAGTGTTACCGCTGGGTACAGTGTCCTCAGAGCTCAGTGCAAGTCCCAGTCTTGTAACACTTACTTGGCTGTACGGCTGGTGCTGTCACATACTTATATTTCCATTTATATTGCAACCATACCAATACTGGTACTTCAGTTACAAACCTCTACACCATGAAGCATTATCGATTTAATTCCAGTCTAATGGAAGCAGACAGTTTACATCAGCAGCTTCTATCCAGGCCTCCATTCAAAAACCACCACTTCCTACAATCAGAAAAGTAATTTATGATAGGGACACCAAATCCTGGGACAGAACCCCTCCTTCCAGCAGGCACGCCTTATACTATTAACTGAAGAGCTGTCACTTTCCAGCGTGGCTCCCAATGCTTAAATGAGACTCAAGATTCCATTAGGATCTTATTCAGGATGGATTAATTTAAATTTTTTCCTGTTTGTTTAATTTCCTGTCATGGTAACCATGGTGATAAGCTCTGCAGGAATTAACAGAATCATTTGAAATATATTAAATAGATAATGGCACCCAATTTAATGTGTGTGACATCCTTCAGATATTAGCTTGGAATTATGTTAGTGTTGAGGTCCAATGGACTTCCATAAATACTATTAAACTAATTGATTAATCTACTAACCGTATCAAGAGACATTTGCTACCACTTAAAGTATAGTATTTCACTTTTCTGGACCAGTTCCAAAAGTATAGCATCGCATATGGGCGAGGCTCATAGCTTTCTATTTATTTATTTAAGAGGAGAATTAAATCATAGAACTAGAGCATTATCCACAGTTATTAGCAATGCACTTCTGCTAAAAAGGTTTTACGGATTTATTCAGCAGTATCAGTAGTAGTTCTATAGACTGCTTCTCCATTTTATGTTCTTTGCATTACTGTACAGTGTGGGTTTTTTCGTAGTACTATTGTGCTATTTGCATGCACTTGAGTAGGTGACTGTGGTGAACTTTAAATATAAAATTATTCAGGGAACGTATATATACCTTGCTATATTTGGAATGAAAAATGAGGACCAGAGTTTGCAAACAAGAAAATAAGCTAGATATATCATAAACAGAATACAGGAAAAAAAGATTCTTTAATCACAGGCAGCAAGACATCATTACCTTGGAGTTAAGGTTGCTAAGCAACTTAGCTGGCACAAAACCTACACAGCAAAAACGTTACTGTTAATGAACTATAAAGATGGTAATGTCCAGAGTAACAAAGATTAAACTGATAATTAGATTTCATATACTCCCTTATCTGTACAAACCAGACAAGTCATGATAAAAGTACGGAATCTTATTCCCATTTTTCATTATATTAATTTTTAATTTTGCTGAACGACTTATCACTGTGCAATAATACAGTCTAGAAAATACTATCTAAAGGATAATGCATAATGGATAGTAGAATAAATATCAAGCGAGGGCAGAATTTAAGACACATTTTCACTTACTACACATACTATGGAAAGTGTCTTACCTGAAGACCTCTTGTGTGCTGCTCCTTACTTCATTCATAAAAATCCTGTAGCAATCAAATTTGAAGACCTTTTAGGAATTTTGGCCTTTAAGTCTCAATCCTGCTTGTTAATCCAGGTTCGTCAGTTAATTTGTCTCAGATACATAAAAATCACTTCGGAAACTATTAGCAGAAAGATAAAACAAGTAGATTATAATAAATCCCCTTAAAACACTCCGTGGACATACTGAATTTATCCCATTGATTACAAATTGTGCTCTAGGTATTTATTGAATAAGCATTTGATGTGAAAAGAGGCTGAACCAAAATGACTAGAGAAGTTCATCATGTAGCTCTTATTTATAACAAAAGAAGTCAGGATATGTGAATCACAGAACAGGAGTGGGAGAGTAAGGAGACTACACCAAAATTTTTTTTTTTTCCAGGAGGAGAGACAAAAACTGAAATCCTTCTCATTCCCATCAAAACAAAATCCTGCAATTTCAGGAACCACCTCCCTGACTTCCTTCACCATTGCCCACATCCTTGCACATTAAGTTTGTATGGAGCTGACGCTGGTGTCCCCAGAGCTTGAATGTGACCACTGAAATGCTACGGCACTGAGCTCCTCTCAAGGACCAAGCTGCTAAGACAACCATTACTCGTCCTGGAGCGGAGCTGGGTGGGCTGAAGCTGGACACAATACCTTTCCTGCACCACGTGTTCCTCCTGCTGCTGTGCCTTGTCTACAGACTGTATTCTAGGTTGTTGTTACCAGTCTCTGTAGGAAAAAAAGGCAAATTCAAGACAGTGTTGTCTAATGAAGCTTATGTCTCAAGCAAAGAATTCCAGAAGTTCAAACAATGGCACTTACAACTTCCAAATTCAATTGCTTTACCTGATGAAGTACAAAGATTTATTGGGTCAGTGTTCAGCTTCTTGGGCATGTTATTCCGTAGGTCAGACTGTGGGGATAAGTGTAGTAAAAGTAAGAATAAATGCATTTAAAGTTGATTTAGAACTTACGTTAAGCAACCTTATTTCCCTTATACCATCATGGCTGCAACACTATTTACACTAACACTGTCTCTTAACTGTAGGGCTACAATTACTTTTAAATTATGCACTATGTAACCCCTCAGATTAATTTTTCTGGATCCTTGTTGCCTCAGTACTCATCCCAAGGGCTTTTACTCTCAAGCATTTTCCTTCAGCTGGTCCACTGACCATAGAGCATCACAGCACAACAGGGAGGGGAAGACATTAAACATCTAGTGAAAGATTTCTGCTGACTTCAGTAAACATTAGATCAAGCAAATAACCATGCATCAAACTATGTTTTGATTAATGGGTTTCAGCGAGAACATATTTCACAAGCAAAGCTTACGGAAACAAAACATCCATTCTTGTTTCTCTGAACTATCTTTTAGTGGACGGAGCATGGAGTTAGAGCACCTTGGCAGGGATCTTTTCTGTTGGTTACCGGCACATAAGCATGAGCAAGAGAACTATTACACTCATTTCTCATATAGCAACCACAGAAGAGGTCACATAACTAACTGTCCAGGGGGCATGGACTGGCTTTATAACACCTGAAACTGAACACCAAGTCTTCTACATCCCAGCTGAATGTCTAAATGAACAGATTAGTTTTATCACACAGGAATGGCTCACTCTTTAATGGGTATCAACTGTCTGGCCTCTCTAACCTATCCTCTTTAACCATGCAGCTTTGAATAACTTTTGGCTGTTGTGCCAGATTGTCCTGGTTTCGGTTGGGATAGATTCATTTTCTTCCTAGTAGCTGCTGCAGTGCTGTGTTTTGGGTTTAGTGTGAGAATAACATTGATAACACACTGATGTTGTAGTTGTTGCTAAGTAGTGCTTACCTCAAGTCAGGGACTTTTCAGTTTCCCATGCTCTGCCAGTGAGCAGGTGCACAAGAAGCCGGGAGGGGACACAGCCAGGACAGCTGACCCAAACTGGCCAAAGGGATATTCCATACCATAGAACATCATGGTCAGTATATAAATGAGGGGGAGTTGACTGGGGGCTGCAAATTGCTGCTCAGGGACTGGCCAGGCATCAGTGAGTGGGTGGTGAGCAATTGTATTGTGCATCACTTGGTTTTGTTGGGTTTTCTTCCTCTCACTCATTTTCTTTTTCATTACTATTATTGCTATTATCGTTATTATTATTATTATGATATTTTACTTTATACTAAACTGTTTTACCTCAGCTCACAGATTTTACCTTTTTCCTATTCTCCTCCCCATCCCATCAGGGGAGGGGGTGCGTGGGGAGTGAGCACACGGCTACGTGGCACTTCGATGCTGTCTGGGGTTAAATCATGACACAGGTTGTGGCTCAGGCAGTTTGACCTTCCACATTTCTTTGGCATGGGTCTGCTCTTCATTGGATGACACTGATCTGAACGCTCATCTTTCTTCTGTTACTCCTGTGCTCAAAAGGAAAGACTTAGTAATCTCTTATGACATTACTCACTCAAGTGTAGGAAGTTAGGTTAATTTGGATTAAAAACTTTTCAAATCCATGAGAGAAAATTATTTTCATTAATAGCTGTGAACTGTCCTCTGTGGATTTTTTTTTTCCTTCAGAATCATTTATAAACACTACTTATAACCAAGCTCATTGTTGCACCTTATTTAAGAGCTGTTTAACATAATGGCTTTCCAGTTTTCTCTCTATATGCTCAGGGAAAGGATGGAAGCCCTAGAAAAGAAAGAAAAAAAGAGCTATCGTTTTGATAGCTCTGCAGTAATGAATAGTTATTGCTACCTTCAGACTACTTAGGTAAATGACCCATCTAGTAATTACCACATCCATGGAGCTGATTGAACCTGTGATCCCTGTGTGGTCTCCCCCTCAAGGGCACCTGTTTAACTTTCAGGCAGACGCAGTTATCCTTCTCTGATCAGAACCTGTTCCTTCTCTTCCTCATCAAGGTATTGACCTGAAGCCTTCTTGTAAATCACGGTGATCCTTCTCCACTGCTCTGAGTGCAATTCAGCACCTGCAGAACTCTTCCCTCAAAGGATAACAGCAAAGCAGCTGATCACCGCCTCACTTTGGCAGAGCAAGATAACAAATTTAGGAAAAAAGCACGAGGGGAAAAGCAGATGAATGACTGTAGATGACTCATATACGTGCTAATCAAACCAAGATTTGTATCAACTTTGCACACTCCCGGATGGAGCAAGAATTTCTTCTCCAAAATGAGGGCTATCCCTCCACTCATGTTGCCTTTTCTTTCTTCCTTCTTAAGATGGAAGAAACAAGTATGCAAGGCTGAAGCAAATCCACAGAGTACCCCGGCAGGATCTCTGGATCTCTGTTTGCTCTTCCCTATGAAGTTTGCATTTCAAAGGAGTGGAATACCACACCCGCCACAGTTTGGTACCTCCCCTGTGGCTGCATCCCACTGCAGAGGGGTTGATGCAAACTGCCTTGGACAGCATCAGGCGGAGAGAAGAGAAGGCACAAATCGGCCCAGCACCATTCACCTCCTTCCCTTGTCCCTACCAGTCAGATCTGCTCCTTCCACTTTGTGTGTAATTTTTTTTGTCAGTAAAACAATTTCTCTCACCTACATTTCATTTGATGCACCCCACAAGCAGACACCTGGAGCAGCTGCCCCTCTTAGGTTCATCCTGCCAGAGCTCTGACACCAGATGCCTTTCCCCACTTGGCTGTGACACTTTGTCACACATATTAGGGATTTGCATTAGCTCCTAACTTTCTGCAAGAAATCTGTCTTGCTCAGCCGGCAACTAGAAGGCTTGTATAATGGTAATTCCCTGTTCCTCAGCTGCGCCATGCTCCCCTAGCATCTCACATAGCAAGCTGCCTTTTGAAACTTCTGCCCGGCAGCCTGCTCCAGTCTCCCGCAGAGAACCTGAAAAATACGTTTCTTTCCCTGTAATTCCATTGAGACATTTCCTGTAGATTCAGAGAAGACAAGATGAAAAAGAAACAAAAAGCCACAAACAACAAGGAGTTCTGTACTAGGTAACAATTCAAGCTGCGGTTGTACAATAGAAGACTGTTGGGAAAGCAGTTTGTTACCTTTGCAAGAAACAGTGTGCCACATTGCAGTCGTATTTAGATACGTCACTCTTAACTACGAAGGTTCCACTGCCTCGCTCAAAAGCCTCTCAAGTGCTTCAGCATATTTTTCCTTTATACTTAACTAACATTTCAGAGTTCCAGCTGTGGAAGAGAAGTTCTATAGTTCTATTTCATCCTTGTTTCACATCCCAGCACACCTCCTTTTACACTATACAGGTGTTTGGGTTTTTTCTTCTGAACTTTCCTTCTTGTGCAGGACGGTGAGCTGCAAATGGTACGTGAATTATGCACTCATGGCTCCCCTTCACCCATTTTAAAGGCTCTGAAGAACTGTTTCTTCCTTACAGAAAATACATTACTTACATAAAATGAAAATCAATTACATAAAAATTAAAAAAATAATTTATCTCGAACAACATTTTACACATGATACAGTACTATTTCCTTGGGTATGTGGAAGGAGCTTTGCTATAATATCTGCAGGAGCTGCTGAGGATTTTTATCCTTCTAATCTCATAATCATCATTAATGTTTCTAATTCCAGATGGTCGCTACAGAAAACCTCAAAATACACAGCAAAAATGGCACACCCCAGATTCCATATCAGCTTCCGTTACAGGCTTGGTTTGTTCAATGGGTTCCCAGCCTTTATGATTATGTGATTACGTACGTGCCTTTCTGAGCCATTGCCACCAGTTTACCAGACTGTGTCCAGTTCTCAGTAGCCTCCACCGGAAACAAGGCCAATGCTTCTGAGATATCAAAAAACTGTTTTATTTTAGACTCAATCCAAAACTTGAGGTTTTGAGGTGTTTTTTTGTTTGTTTTGTTGTTTGGATTTTTTTTTAATGAGAAAGATGACTCACTGTGGTGGTTTGACCCTGGCTGGATGGCAGGTGCCCACCACAGCCGCTCTATCGCTGCCCTCCTCAACCAGAAAGGGGACAGAGAATACAGCAAAAGGCTCGTGAGTTGAGATAAGGACAGGAAGACCACTCAGCAGTTACTGTCAGGCAAAACAGACTCGACTTGGGGAAAATTAGTTTAGTTTATTACCATTCAAATCCGAAAAAAACCCCACCTTCCCCCCACCCCTCCCTTCTTCCCAGGCTTAACTTAATTTCCAATTTCTCTGCGTCCTCCCCCCAGGCAGCGCAGGGGATGGGGAACAGGGGTTAAGGCCAGTTCATCACACGTTGTTTCTGCCGCTCCTTCCTCCTCACACTCTTCCCTGGCTCCAGCGTGTGGTCCCTCCCACAGGAGACAGTCCTCCATGAACTCCTCCAACATGAGTCCTTCCCAGGGGCTGCAGTTCTTCATGAACTGCCCTAGTGTGGGTCCCCCCCATGGGGCGCAGCGCTTCAGGTACAGCCGGGGTCCCCAGCCCAGGCTCCTCTCTCCATGGGGCCAAGGCCCTGCCCGGAGCTGCTCCAGCACAGGCTGCCCGTGGGTCACAGCCTCCTTTGGGCAACCCCCTGCCCCAGTGTGGGGCCCTCCCTGGGCTGTGGGGGGGGATCTGCTCCCCCGTGGGCTCCATGGGCTGGGGGCACAGCCTGCCTCGCCGAGGGCTTCACCACAGGCTGTGGGGGAGCCTGTGCTGCGGCGCCTGGAGCCCCCCTGCCCCCTCCTGCCCTGGCCTGGGGGGCTGCAGGGCTGCTGCTCTCACATAG
>JAVJGI010000035.1:7863378-7889973 GCA_035590275.1 Ibycter americanus | reverse complement strand
TGTGCTGCGGCGCCTGGAGCCCCCCTGCCCCCTCCTGCCCTGGCCTGGGGGGCTGCAGGGCTGCTGCTCTCACATAGCCTCACTCCTCTCTTCTGCTGGCACAGATTTCCCCCCCTCTTCTTAACATGCTATCCCATATGGAGGCGCTGCCACCATCGCTGATGGGCTCAGCCTTGGCCAGCAGCAGGTCCATGCTGGAGCCGGCTGGCATGGGCTCCATCAGACATGGGGGAAGCTTCCAGCAGCTTCTCACAGAAGGGACCCCTGTAGCCCCCTGATACCAAAACCTTGCAACACAAACCCAGTACACTCACACAGAGGCAGAACTTGGATTTCACCACCAGCCAATTAACTCTTTTCCTATTCTTCATCAGAATTTCCAAAGTGTGCCTATGAAATCTTTGCTAAATCAAATGAGTATACTTCTTCCTGAAAAATGTTTCTGGTTTGAGTAGCTGACATATTCTAAGAAAAAAAAAATTTGCAGAGCTTCCACCAGCTATAGTTTGATGCATTTTGTGCCACCGTAGACTTGCATCTCAAATTTCAACTGTGCACTAGTGCTTTAAGCCAAGAAATGAATCTGACTGTACAGCCTTGCAGCTTTAATGGCTTCACATTTGATTATACAGGTCTCACGTACTGCTTCACTGATGTTATAAGCAAAATCTGCTCAGCCATTTGAGTTACGAGTTCCAGCAATACTTTTTTCTTTACAAATGACTGTACCCTACGTTAACTGCAAGAGTAGGTGTTAAGTTTTATCACACAATTTAAAACCATACTATTGCAATTTATTTCACAGAGCTGGCTAAACTTCCTGTGGGAACTGGTGATGAGCTTCATTCTGCAAGTGGCAGGTGGGTAGAAATAGGAACAATGTTTACCCCGATACCGAAGCGTTAACTATAAGTTACCCTAATCCACAAGATTATACTATACTTAACCAAAAAAAAAAAAAGTAGCTATGTTGTACCTTAAGTCATATATTTTTACTTTTAACTTTGTTTCTAAAGTATAGTGAGCTTCGTAAGAAATTGTATTTGTAATGGCTGAAACCATATTTTACCATTTGAGGTTAATATAATCAAACTGAGTTTTCTTTTCTGTTTTTGCAGAAGACAATTTTATCCTTAACGCATCATCAGTAAAATGTCAAGTTTACATGAGTGATGGTAAAATTAAAGTATCTTATTTTACAAACCAACACTCTTGAAGTAGTTCCATTAGCGCAGCAACAATAAATACAGAGCTCACAGAAGCACCCTCCAGTCTGGTAAATATGATCATTACTTCTCACTTCTTGTTGGCTTGTATCTGCAGCCACATGAAGAGCAAGCTGTTGATCAGTTCCAGTGTAAGTCCTGGCACTGACTCTTTTTCCAACTTTTCTTACCTTTTACCAAATAGACAGTGGAAGCTCTGCCTGCTCCTCTCATTCTTAGATCCAGCTGGTGTTGCACCATTAGCAAAATGATCAGTATGATGATTTGCTAGAGGCTTTTTGGTGGCTTTTCACATCTCACCAATATACTTGGGTACGCAAGACCAGAAGGCAGGTCAGTTATCCTGAAACATACTACTGCAATAGTAGTAAAGCCAAGGCAGCACTTCTTAACAAAGAAACCTGTCTACTCATCTTCCTCCATCCCCCCCAAAACAATCCACTCTGTGCTGACTTGTTCAGGAATTTTGCCATTAGTAAGAAGTGATCTTACACAAAGATACTGTTCTTGTTTTTCTGAACTGTTGAATAATTACTAAAAGGAGAAATGAAGAGCATTGGAAGTATTTTCTTGTGCATGTTTATTCTAGTTACCCAACATGTTTATGCACAGTTTCACTATGTTTAACATAAGCTGGCTGTTTTGATATCTTTGTTTTACTATATATTGCTATTTCATCTCAACTTTAGGTCTTATTGTTTATTAACAACTGCTGTTAAGTTAAAAATATTGAAGATATACCAGTTAAAAATGTTGAACCTTTAACCACTAAGCTATGTGTTGGGTAACAGAGGGTTTGGGGGACACTCAAATATTTTGTTAAAATTGTTTGGGGTTGTGGGGCAAAAAGGGAGCAGTACAAGAGGAAACACTGGTTTGAGTGTTTCTGTGCATGTGTTCCAGCCCTCTGCTCTAACAGTATTTCCTGAGCTTTGCTCAAGATAGTCACTGACATACACAAAGAACCTTTGAATGTTACTTTTAAGTCAGTAGGGCCAGTGTTTTGGGCACAGAAAATAATAGAAATGAAGGATTCATCGGAACGTGTTAAGCCATTGATTTCAACTGGATTTCATTCAAATACGTGGATTCGTTAGGCACTCCAGATAGGAACTTCTTGGACACAGATAATGTGTTTGTACTACTACAACAGCATGTTTTACACAAAATATCATGTGTGTGCTTATTTTGCTCAGGAATGTAATTTCAAAATAAATCTCCTGAGTGTCCCCATTTACCTGCTTTGGTTCACATTGTGGTCCACTTTTGGTGTGCACTAACAAGACTAGTTTAAGATGAAACTAAATCAGAAGCGCACATCAACCATTAATGGGCATTTAGTTCACAGAATGAGATCTTCACTAGTTTGATGTAAACCCAACCCCTCCAAAATCACGTACGGCAAGTACCTTGAGGCTGTAATGCCACCTCCTTGTTTCTGCAGATCCACACCCGCTGCTCCACACAACTTGCTAATGCAGACACAGCCCCCAGTACTGAAAAGCTCATAGGAGAGCAGATTGTATTTTAAGATTTCTTGGGGTGGAAGCTAGTTCTTGTACTTGATTTCACTGTGCCCAGAATACGATGACTCCATCTAGATCCTAAGAATTTCTTCTGTTGCAATAGTTATAAAACCTAGAAATATGACAAAAAGATAAGCTGCAAATCTGGAATCAAAGTAGGTTCTGGGTCTTCAACTAAAGGAGGACTGAGGCTGCCAAACAGAACGAAACTAGGAGAAAGTTCCTTCCCACTGCAGTGCTGTTAGGAAAAGCAATTAAATCAGGTGTCTTTCCTCTTTCCATTCCTACTGTCAGAAGACAGAACAACTTCTGACTTACTAGGTCAGCATAGTCTGCAACACTTTGCAAAATAACAAAGACGCAAGTACTTTCTTATCCCTAAGGCATGCCCTTTCAAAAACACATAAATATAAATCACACACACGTTAATATATATATTGATTACATTTTATACTGTGCTGAGCACTTTTGGAGATACTGTCATCAGCTGGGCAGAGCAGGGAATGTATTTTAAGTAATAATACTATGAACACTAATGCATGTTTTCACAAAAAGCGATGCATCTTCTGTATATGCCAGTTCACTGCAGCAAGCATTTCAGATTGCTGGTTTGTACGGTTCTAGTAGAGTTAACCTGACCTTGTTCTTTGGAGAACTGAATTCAGCTGAAATATGTAACTATTCTCATATGACCTCACCTTCAGTCGCTTTCCACCTCCCACACTAAACTATGGCTATTTTGTCATCATGAATCTCTGTTGAGTAGGACTGCACATATGATAATCACTTTTCGTGAGAAATTACAGATTAAGAACCTAATCAGGGAAACCCATTTTTGTGCATTTTAATACTTTAAAATCCATATAAACCCAAGTGAAAACATACAATATATCAAGCTTTTTTCTGCTTTTGGGGGTGGGTGGAAAGTCTGTCTTATTTTAAAGAAAACTTTCTACTATTTCATAAAGACAGGCAAAATAGGGCATGATAATGATATGGCATTTGGGAAAAGGTATGTGTTATTTTAAGGGTAATTTGATAAATTGCCATAATTAAGGACTTCAAAATGGCTAGGTCTAATGCAGCTGCTCAGGTAAATAAGGGTAGTATGATGGCTGTCCTTTGTTCTTTTTGAGAAAATGCTGTAGCTTGACTAAAGCCCTGGTGACAGAATGGGCTGATTGCCGCTACATCACGACCATGTAGGGTGGAAAAAGGTACAAGAGAGTAAAGGGCAGAGTTGAGCAGAATAGAGCCAGCATGTATGCATAATGGGAATTGTTTTCTTATACGTGCATTAGAAAACTAGCCTTCTCACTTCTACTTACCCTTAGAGCTGGGAGAGACAGACTTCAGCTCTTAGAAATCACGTAATTAGTGAATCAGTTTGATTCCAGATAAATTAGAATTACTGACAGTACTATCCAAAGAAATATCTCTAGAGATTTCTAATTGAATTGAACAAATTAAGATAACTAATAATGTACACTTAGTTTACACTTAAACCTCGCTGATCTACACTCAGAGAAATACTGTATATTTACCTACTACTTAACTCCAAAGCTACAGGAACAAGTTGCACTGAGTATTTTGGTTACATTGAGCTCAGTGGAGGTCACTGAGCTTATATCCCTCAACTTTAGGCATTAACAGGTGCACCTACATCGGGAGCGTGGCTGCCTTGCACTGCCTTATGGTCAATGACGGGAGAGAGGTGCTTTCAAGGGTGATGCAAGATTTAGGTGGGGCTCAAATCTCTAGAACAACTAATCCCTCTCTTATTTCTATAGAGAGTCTTATCTGAAGAACCTTAGTTATGTGATGATGTTAAATGGGTTGCATTTAGATTTGAGACTCTGCAAGTTCATATGAAGAAATGTTTGGGTCCACAATGCTGGTTTTGATCAAATTTCAAAATATGCAAGAGACTTTGTATAAGTAATTCTCATAGATTGATTTGACCCTAAGTAGCTAGTGGAAATAGAAATGTTATTTTGTTATCAAATAAAGCAAATACTTACCAAATTAATACATAAGCCCCTGCTAGATTTACATTTTTTTTCTCTGTGACTTGAGTTCTACTAATATTTAAGTTTACCGATGTCCAGATAACCCACATCCAACAGAAGTCCTTGAAGGAAGTCATTATTACTCAGAGACTGAAAGGATAAAATAGGCAAACAAGGAATTCCCTTTAAATGGAATTCAAGTGGGAAAGAACAGAGCACATTTCATCTGTGATATTTCTGACTTTACTATCACATCTATAAGGAGATTGACCAGATGTTTCTGGAAAAAGCAACAGAGTC
This sequence comes from Ibycter americanus, assembly GCA_035590275.1. Taxonomy (NCBI): domain Eukaryota; kingdom Metazoa; phylum Chordata; class Aves; order Falconiformes; family Falconidae; genus Ibycter; species Ibycter americanus. Next base: position 7,884,912 of record JAVJGI010000035.1, on the reverse strand, counting down.
AGAGCAGCTCTTCTGTCTTTAAGAATTTCAGAATGGCATCCGAAAAGGTGTAATTTCTCATGTTTTTAATATAATATTGCAATATAACATTTGATCTGCACTTAATTACGAGAGGAAGCCATGTAATCCACTTAATAAGACAGAGTTAAATATAGCAGAAGGGGATGCTATAATATATAATGAATTTTGGCAGCTGCTTATATTTAGGGAAATAATAAATTCTATCCAAGAAGTCGAAGAATTGAAAGAGGAAGCAAATTCTCATTGTATGCCTGAAGTCTGAAGGGCTATTCACCAGGCTACTAACAATCTTCAGAGCCAACAGCTCAAGGTCTCATTAAACCATAAAATAGACTATGCATATTAAAACATTAAGGTCTGGCTGATTGCTCAGATGCGCTGCAGAAGTGTAAAATCTCACTTAGTTCTACTGTTAAGTTTTCTGTCCAGCTTTACCAAAGCACTTTTGAACTGGAAAGCTGCTCTAAGAACTTCTGTACTGTATATTTTCTTTCCCAAACTGGTGAAATTAATCCACATTTGGTTTGGTACTGTGAACTGCAGTTATTCTGTCATCAAACAATTTATTCTTGCACCAGTTCACAAAGTAAGATGTAGTACAAAGCCTTAAGCATGTTAAAAATGATGGACAGATAGTAGGTTTTCACATCCTCAGGTTGTATAGCCATACTACTCATTTACATAATCCTCATACATGAATATTCTTTGCATCAGAAATTATCTACCATGTACAGTCTGTATCAATCAGTAACACTGTAAAAGAAAAAAGTTATCTTTAGCTGAATTAATCTCTTCCAGAAAAAATGAAAAGTTATCTTGTCCCCTAAAAAAATGGAAGGAAAATAAGCACAAAAATTGAGGGAAGCAGGTAAAAAGATATGCCTTGATAAATATGCAGTACTTAGTTCAATTAAATACTATTTGAAGAATAAGCAGTTCTGAAAACATTTACTTGATTCTTCATCCAAGTGTGTTAAAATATAATTTGATCACCATCACTCTTGGGCAAGTTTTGACTCTGAAGGGCTAAGTCTTATATAGCAATCCATAATCAATTCAACAGCTGGAGATCCATATTTAAGGCTGAAGGTAAGAATCACCTTTTTAAAAAGTGAAAATAATTAACCATTGCAAATAAGGTCTATGGTAGGTTCTCTGGCATTTGAGCTCTCAGCTCAGAATTAAATGTCTTTTGGGTCCTTTACTGAAGTCATTCAGGCTTCTTCAGTATTATGAATAATGCCTTGAAGACATATATCAAACCCCTGAAGCAGTGAAGACCCTAGGCTCAAAAAGCCTTACCAATCAACATGAAAAACTCCAAGATATTTTCAAGCAAACAGGACTCCACTGGAGCCTTCGAAAACTAATGGACTGTATCGTATGAAGCTGCCAACACAAAGCAAACTGATACCCTTAAGTACTCCCTCACCTGTATCCTTAAATCAATCTGTAATAATAACTCCTACTACTGGACTTAACTTTTCCTTCCAGACAGTAAAATATTTACTCAGAAAACAGAAACATGCCTTCTCATCTGCCCATTAAAAACAGTCAATTTTGCTGTTGATGCCTTCTCAAGCGATTTAATCCCTGTGTACGTTCTTACCTTTGTCTAACAATTCATATGACATCTTTCCTCATTTTTATTCACTTATTAGCAAAGCAAGCATATGCCAGGGAGATACGAGGGTGGGGGAGAACAGAAAATAACCTTTCAGACCAACAGGATAGAAAAAGCACACCACAAGACAGCAAGAAGAGAGACTTGCTAGGTCTCATAGCAGTTGCCATGGCACTGTGTCTGACTTACCGTCTGCAATGGCTGCAGACTTTCTCTCAGACAGGTAGAAGCAGCCACAGAAGTCACTTTTCATCTTCTCTGGGAAAGCAAATTCATTTTCCCCATACCTCTTGGGCATTAAAACTCAACCTTGTTCACAGTGCCAAGAAACACTGAACTTACCCTGAATTTCACAGTCAGCCTACACCACTCATCATGCTGACTCTTCTCTCATTTTCAGTCTCTCATCTTCACTACCGAACCTGTTCCACTGAACCGGTCTTCAGAACTTTTTCAGTGTTTTGTATAGCAAAGTAATTCCTGTTGCTCCACTCGTTCTAAGCCTTTCAAATCTACAGCACACTGATTCCTTCACTGAAATTTGACTTAGCCAAGCAACCAGGAAGACACTGACAAAGTCCAAATCTTCATAATATTATTTTAATCTTTTCTATGATTGCATCTATCGATCTATAGAATGTCAAAAAAAAAGGAAAAGTAATAACTCCTCCTCCACCAATTTAATCCCATTGGATAAGCTGATAAAAGACAGATCTTTTCCTGCAGCCTTGAGCGGAGTTCTTTCAGTGCACTTTGTCTCTCTCACCTAAATGACATCACCTATTCTCAGCATTTCCAAAAGGCATTTTTGCCTTTGAGTGCTCTAAATCTCTGCTGGCTATACTCCCAGCTCCCATTTTTAGCAGCAGGATCGGAGGTGTACCTTGTCACCTCCAGCTAACTAACAAAAAAAAAAAAGTTTCAGGTTTGTTAGATCTCTTTCCCTTCTGTCAATTTTTTTTTCTCCTGTCACCAGAACACTCAAACCTATTTCTCCTTTAGCTAAGCTATTACTAAATCCTATCTGCTTTCCTTTCACGTTGTTCTCTAAATCTGTTTTCCTCTCTCTGATCCTCAAACCACAGCAGATACTTTTGACAGTACCCCTTTTCCTGCTTGTCACCCTGCATTCTTTGGTTTACTGGGAATAGAGCTGCTAACCACCCCCTGCCCTTGGCACCTGGTTTTGTCATTCCTTTATCTTTTGCATCACATTCAGGCTTTTCACTTTCAGCTTCAGAACTCTCCAACTTCCACTTAAGCTGACATCTCGGGCTTTAGCTTAGCCTATGGTGTCGTCAGAGTTCTCCATTCCAAAGGCCCCGTTTCTGAGTCCTTTTCATAGCATTCTCTGTCAGTACTTTCATGCCTTTATCCAACACTCTTCTTCTGTTTGGAATAACCTCTAGATGTTTTAGGTTAAGACTTTTTCTTTCTTCCTTTCTCTCCTATTGATTATAAATCATAGCTTCCTTATCACAGAAAGTGTAATTTTTCATCTATCTTTATTTTAACACCAAATAAAAGAATGAACACTGGTAAATTCTGCAGAAAAAAGATTCAAAACTTTTTTCTCAGAAATACTTTCTAAATTTGAAATCAGCAATTATCACTCCTACATTTGCAGAACAGGTTATATTACAGCTAATCACAGCAGCACTCAATCCATGTTCAGTTTGGTATGTATCAACGAACATGGCTTAGGTCTTTCCATGAGTAACATGGAACCATGGTGAAGCTGAACATATACAAAAATCATAAGGAAAAAAGCAGTAACTGATAATTTGAATTTTTGCAGCTGATTTATTATTACAATTTAAGAGACTTGACAAGGCACAACCTCCCATACGAGGGAACATTAATAAGGGAGGATGAAGCAGCTACAACAGACAGGTGCACACTGAAATACATGTCGTAAGTCAGTTGTCAGTCTTTTGGCTCTTTGGTTCTCCGATGCTCCATTGACTACCCTCTCCCTTTGACAATTCTTACTTAATGCTTCCCTAAGAAATGAGGTAACTGCTGTGAGTATTAAATAAATTGAGCCAAAAGGGGATGGGATGGTTTTAGAGTAACCCCCGTACCATCAGCTAAGTACAATCTAACACAGCTACCTTCCTCTGAGAAACATGGGGAAAATGGACATATTTTTAGTGTGTCTTAACCACCTGTACCCTCAAACTTTTATATTAGTCCACTTTCAAAACCTGTTTGCAAGGGCAGGGAAGTAATTTTAAAACAGGACTGTAAACGCCAAAAATCTGAATTCAGACTTGCACTCTGAACAAGTGTGTAGTATTCCAGCTCTGCCTAACATTTAGTGATGAAAGGGAATTGCCTGGCTCCTCACTCCAGTTAGCTTTAAGGAGCTAACGTAACTGATAAATGGAGTGGGATTCCATCCACTGTTAGGTTTTTCTCCCGGTTTTAAGTAGTTTTGCGAGTACAATCCCATGAAAGCAACACAGCTTCCCTGGCATAGCTACAAATGTTACTAGTTTAGTAATACTTTTTATTTTTGGTAACAAGAAGCAGAAGCAAAAATACTATTATGCCTTACATCCCTAAACAAAGGCTTGCCTTCAGAAGTCCCTCCATTTTCAAACGGAATACACAACTATAGCAAATACAGTGGTCTGGACAGCTTTCATTCCATTTGGGAGAGAAAAAAAAAAGAGAGAGAGAGAGGGAGAAAGAAACTTCCTTCAAGCCACCTTGCAAGCTTTGCACTTCAGGGCCTGAGCAACAAGGGGCAAACAGAAACTGTAAGATTCATTGTTCAATTCTTTGTGCCTCCTGCTCTTCCTTTGCAGATGCACACTCATGCCTGCTGCCTTAAACTGGAACTTCCAGCCCTGAAACTATCTAGGACCGCTTAGAACAATGGCATTATATATATTACAGTGGCCATAAACGCCAGATTCACTGTTTGTAGCTATACCCTTTATTCCCTTTCAGAGCAGCATATGGTAATAATCACCAGCTTTAAAAACCAGCAAATTCATGCAGCAAAGGAAAACACACATTGCAGTAACAAGGTAATCTGGAGGACAAAGTTCCACACCTGTTCCAGCCAGGCTCATGTGTGACCTACTGTCAGAATATACATGCAACTGTGCGACTAATTTCTTGCATAAGTAATGAAAATACCTGAGCTCAATCCAGCTACAAGGCTTATTTCCGTGTCTAATCACATTCCAGTTCTTTAACCACACATCTTCACTTTAACTTTTTCTTCCTCTTACAGTTTTCAGTGGCTTTACTTTAGTCATACTGGGGCGCTTCTTGCATTTAGTTTCCATACATACTCAAACAACTGAGTTTTCCTGACATAAAAGCCTGTGGAGAGGGAATGAATGTCAAGGTCCTAAGCCAAAGCATTTGTGGCAACCCAACTTATCATTCAATGCAGAAATTATGTGCGCTCCATCGTTTGGTAAATGGAAAGAAACACAGCATTGTGATTTATGATTGAGTACTGCTAAGCAACACAGCTTGAAAATGAAAACCAAGCAGAGAGTTGTCTACAGTATATAAAGGGAAAGGCAGGGCATGAAAAGGTGAAATGGAAAGATACATATGGAAATCTGAATTATTAGGTAAGGTTAAAGAACAGTATGACTTTTTACTTTTTTTAATCTTGAGTTGGCAATACCCTTAAGTCTTTGTCATCGCTTTTGAATGTGAACTTCAATATACCAGTTGTGAGCCATTCTTCTTGCCTTAGTTTCCTTCTCTCATCTTTATTATTCCAGTTCTTGGTGAAAGAGGCAGGTCTTCATGGCTATCACACAGGTTCATCTACTACAGCTGCACCTTTTCAAGTTACATTTCCCTTCCATCACAAACTTCCTCCTCCTGTGGTCATTTTATACTGCATTGTTGAGTAAAATTTACCAGAACGGGAATTTTCATATTTTATGAATAATTATGCCTTTTTGCCTTTTGAGAGAAAAGTTAAATATAAGTAATCAGCAACACACTTGTTAGCTGTATTCCAGAGCTGCACAAGCTGCAAAACAACTTAATACACATGACAATAACTGCAAATAGAGACACTAAAGAAGTAATCACATTCTAAATTTCTGCAAAATAGTTATAAAAAATAAGACGCATTTTACTAAAATACAAACTGTATGTGGCCCATAAAATACTGATTTTAATGTCCTTGTTACTGTTAAACGATTTTCTTCTCATGCGTAGCATTTCATAAATATATTGCCAGTTAATGGCACTGTATTGCAGTTTAAATATTTTTTTTTTAAACTAAGTATGGTCTGAAGGTCTGTTCCATAAGAACACTACTGAAAATATGATTACTAGGAAAACACCAAGATCAGATTGATGTGAAAGAACTTCCCGTGGGTGGCTGATGGGGGGGTCACTGTAGGTCCCTACTCTGAATGCCGGCTGTTGCATGAGGAAGACTGCTTACATGCACAGCAGCGTGCTGGGCTTTATGTTGCAAATCGTGAGCTGTAACTCATATGCAACCACAAAACTGTGAGAATGACTCTACAGAAAAACTCTGACCTAAGAAGGTTATATGAACATAGATTATTTTACTGTTCTCATCACTGCAACACTGAAAAGTCTTTCCCAAGCAATATCTCAACATCACAATCTCATTTTCACTTAAAGTTGTGTATAGGATTTGGTAACTTCCTCCCCCCTTTAGCTTTAATCTCTGTTATGTAAGGCAAGTGGAAGACAGTACTGACACAGCACAGACCTATATCATGTATTTCAATAGATATCTACATTCATCACAGAGAACAAGTTTTCTACATCAAATAGATGACAAAAACCTGTGCTATAAAAAAAAAAACCACAAAGAGATACATCAAGTATTGGACTGCAACAGAAGTATTATTACAAAAAATAATGTTGCTTTACTTACCTGCAGCCAGCCTCCAAACTTACCCACGTGTCCATTCTTTACATCTGAAACTTCCTGGGAAACAGGGCTTTGCTTTGTGCTTACACCTACTTCTATTTTGTCAGTCCCAAAGCATTTCACAGGAGGAATATATGTTTTAATTTCCACTTCATTAAGATATTTACTCTTTAGCTATTGGTGAAGAGAGATGCACTGATTTACTGGACAAGATATGAATACACTCTCTAAAGAGAGTTATTTAAAACTGACCTACCTTTTCAGTAACCTTCTCTGAATAAAAGACCTGAGTACACTTTTTCTGCATAAGAACTTCTATTTTCGAAGAGTACAGCTCAGTTTGATGGAGGCCAGCAATGGACTGCTCCACGCTTTTCTCCCCTTGCTGAGGGGTTCACATTGAGTTCAGGAACTAAAAAAAAAGTAATACTTCTTGTATTTTAATACCTCCTTTTAAATACTATTTCTTGAATAAACTAAACTTAGAAGTCCCACAAGATTAATATTCTTTGGGTCTAACCTGGCACACAATTGTTAATCCGAGACCAATATGAAGATCCAACATTACGTACTTAGAAAACTGAAAGATCATATTTCTTTCTATAACGTATGCAAATAACACACTTCAATAAAGTAGTTTACAGTGTCTCGAGTTAAATCCTAGAAATGCAAATATAAATTTTTTAATGGACTGACAAACAAGTAAATTGAACACGCTGCTTGTTTTGTTTGGCAGGCTGCTAGACACAGAGTACACATAGTAGCCCATCAGTCCACAAAAGCAGCCCGGGATCAGCAATGCGCAGTTAGCATAATAAGGCAAAAGAGGAAGGCGGGCAAGTGTGTTGTACAAAATTATCAGGTAGGAAAAAGTGCGGTAGGACATAAAACCTGAGGAAAGTCAGTGCCACTAAGCTGGTGTTCTAGTGCACAAGAAATAACTTGCTGCTACTGTCACAGTCGCAGTTATGATTTCAGTCATTGTACTTAACACAACGATGTAATAAAAGTACTTTTAAAATGGATGCACTGTTGAAGTAATTAAAGCATTTTCATGATTGAGAAGTCTGCGACAGAGAGGTCTTTTACATTCGTCCCTCTTTCCAGTAATGCCCGCTTGCATAGGAGAGGTGAAATCAAAAGTCCATCATGAAAATATACTTCAAAAAACTTTGTTCTAATCTTCAAGCCTCGGAGTTTTTTGTTTGTTTATTCACTCTCTAGGGAACAGGCAAAGTAGAAGAAACTTCATGTTTTACTAAGTGTGTATTCTCACGGCCTGTAATTTTCACATTAGTCTCGGCAGGTCACTGCAACTTCGCTAAGCCTTTCTCAGTTTTTTTTACTGTGCTGTACGAAAATATGGTCACAAGGAATTTCCCGTCACAAACAATCAGCTGCAGAAGGGAAGAAAAAGCATCCTTTGGATTCTATCAGCTAAAAATTCTGAAGTGCCCCACATCTGGTTACATCCAAGGAACTGCACAACTGCTGGCACCTGTGTGGAGGAGCAGCTATCTGAACCATGGTTTGGGAATCTCTGTATCAGCTGTAGGGCTCCAGCACCCCCTTCCCCTTTCAGCAGAGCATTAACATGTTTGTTTGGGTTTTTTAATCTTTATCATCTATGTGTCTATTCTACATTTAGAAGAACTGAGCCAACTGTTCTTATGAGGCTGCACATACAGAACTGGCCTGATATTAGTCACATCCTGACATATAGTACAAGTTTGAATATACAGTTATGATACCATGTTAAAAAAAAGGGGAAAAACCCCTGCTGCTAACCCAGACAAAAAGGTTTTTTCTTGCAATAACTTTCAACTCTACTGCCACCCCTGTTTGAACCAATACTTTAAAAAGTCCTTGTACTGAACAGATTTGATTGATATTTTACAGTAATGCATTTTGTCAAGGAAGCATCCAATAGGAGCAAGTTACTATAGAGACTCAAATGTGGCTTGCCACATTTTTGCTAGCATTTTCAATGTCCACACAACAAGAAATTGCCCATTAAATTTACAGACCCATTTTATGCTAAATGTACTCATTATAGTCTGAGGAAAATAGGTAATTGGGTTGTTATACTTCTGCCTTCAGAAATAAATTAGAATTACTGCTTAGTTAGAATAATTTAAAATGTCTGACTGTGCCTGTTCTAAGCATCCATTAACAAACACTAGCTTCTACTCGACTTCCCACTGCATTAAACAGGCCATTTCTGTACACAACACAAAGCAGCTAATCAAGTGGAGGTTGAAAATAAATATGCAGGGAGCAGGCATACAAACTGCAGTGTTAAAAATACGTTTGTTATATGCCAAGATTCATTCGTAAATTCCTCTCAAGTGTTATACTTACTAAGTCATGTTGACGTGCTTTCAATATTAACCGCTAAGAACAAATAATATTTACAGTACAGTTAAATGGAGTTACTTAGCAATACTCAAAAGCAGAATCTGAAAAGGTAGGTGTACAGAAGCATCTGTATGCTGCAGTACTCAGCACAGTAACATCTAACTCTTAGACCCTTTTACAGCTAAGGGACTCTGACTTCCATGCTCAAGATTTCTAGTATTACGCACAGTCTGTGTTCAAAGATTTAGGAAAGCTAGTATAACAAAACCAAGTTGTCCAGTATAAAATACCAGCAAAAAGTACAGAGACAGAGTAGTTTATATTTCTGATGATATACTATCTCTCCGCAGGGAAACACTTCCCTGCACTTATGAAGCCTTTAGGTTCATAAACCTGAATCCTTTCCCAAAATGGACCAACTAAGTCTACTCCAAACACATCTCAGAGGCCAATAAACAATCATACTACTATCTTTTAATTCTGTATCTGTGAGATAGCTAGCTACAGTTATAGATGCTATAAATTAAATTCTATCTTCTGAATAAGGGATGATTAACTCTCAGCTACCAAAAAGTACCAGCCACCATGCTGTAAAATGTCCTGCAATCACCCAATCCATTCAGTGTTCAAAAGTTCCACTTTTCATACAAGACTCATTGAGTCAGGAGAAAAAAGAAAGCCAACAAAACGCAAAGTGTAAGCTACTATTTGGAAAGCTCACGTATAAATAAAACAACAGATGTTCCAGTTTGTTTTGTGAAAGGTGGTAATGGAAGATCAGTCATCCATGCATCAAACAAGTCCTCTGTGTCTGTTGACTGAACAGTGCTGTGACAGCACCACAGCTCCTCCTGAGGAACGCCTTCTAAGTTGATACCTGTAGGCAAGATTATCTAAGGAATGCTTTGTTTGACATGACTAAAAAAAAAAAAAATCTCTTGGCAGTAACAAAACCTCTGCTATTTTTTGGAATTCCAGTAATAACTGTAGGTAAAGAAATTCACAGGCAAAAAAATCATGCATGGATGGGATGCTATGCAAATGCATGTTATGTGGATACTGGGCTGTGACTTCAGTTTATATTTTGAACTTGGCTACCTATGAATTTCAGCATTAGTTTACCAACTAAATCTTGCTACAGTCGTTGCCTCAGAACACCAGTATTATTCTTAGATTGGGCATTCTGCTCTTGAGTCAGGAAAGACACCAATTGGGAATACAATACTAAAATCTAAAGTGCTAATTCATGGGAATTACATTTTTAGTTACAAAAGTGAAAGCAACTCTGACATTAAGAAATAACATTGGATGTCCCGTATCAAATGTCAGTAAGTTCTGCAACAAATTAAAGCAGTGAATAATTCTAGAACTTGAATAAACTAATAGATCTTCACAAAAAGAAAAACAGAATACATACTAGACAAGAAGTGGGAGACTTAACATCCCTTAAGTAGCTTTTGGTATGAATGGATGCTCCTGCCACCTAGGTGCTAAAGCAGTACATACTTTGTAGAGACGAGATGGATGGAGGAGCTAAAAGAAGGGGCATTACATCCATCCATCAGTGGCTCAGTCCAGAGACAAACAGTACAGCAATTCTAGGATCAATAAAAATCTGAAGTTACTACTCATTAGACCTGTTACCCATTAGATTCCCTTTGTAAAGTGTTCATTTTGGATAGCATTTCCACAGAATAAATGATTTAATATTAGGGTACTTCACCTTAGCAGTAAAGTTGGAGATTAGAGCTTCAAACCATTTAAATTAATGCATGTTCTAAGTAAAATGGTCATTTTAGGTTGTTCATTTGGCTAAAGAGGTGGTATTATATACAGCAGGAATGTATCCAGTGTGCTTCTGTCCCTGCAGTTTTGTCATTTACAAAACCAGAAATTATATTTGATCAGAAGTATGGACATTTTCATGATAAAAACATTTATTCACAAGGGTAGTTTTATTCTTTGTTTCTCAGCGTACTCACGAACTTGGGGTGCAATATTAAAAAAATAGGTCAATGATCAAAAGTTGCACATAATGTGCAGATCCCAGCTTCAAGCTGCACTTCTACTTTTACAAAGCGTAAGAAATCCCTACAGAATGCAGAAAAAGAAATGCATGAATTGGGATTCATTACCACAGCAAAAATGAAGCCTCCTTATTTTACACATTATCATTAGAAAACTGCTGTATTGTGACCCATTCCAGCCTAACATGAACATTTTGAGGCCAAATAAGATTCCCCAGTATTCATCGTCACTGCTCCAACATAAGGTTCCAAACAAACATTTTTTCAGAGAAGGACTTTGTCTCTTACTTTATGAATGTAACTTGTACCCCAAGAAACAGCTCCAAATGCTGGGGGAAATCCACATGGCCTCCTCTTGGCAAATAAGCCAGGACAACATTAGCTGCTAAGATAGAAATAAGACGTGTGTGAACAGAATACCTAAAACAGAGAGTGTTTGCTCAAAGTCTTGTAAGACTGAAAACAAAGACAACCATCAGTCACATTAAACAGTAAGCAGGTAGTTACTAAGAGACCCTGGGTGGGGAAAAAGAGCTTAAAATCAAGTATAAAAAGCACTAACATTTCTAACAATGAGAAGAGAGAAGCAGCCAACACCTGGTCTGACACTGAGAAGGTGCCCTCCTGACATCTCAAGTTCTGTTGAGGCCTGAGGGAGCACCATCCCCAGCGGTCAGGAGTAGCCTGTGTGCCTGCCAGTGGTCTGACAGTACAGGGTGCAACAAGCACTGACTGCTCCTGGGGTGTCTGCACACCACCTTGTAGGGTGCTGCCCCAGCAGGTGGGTGGATTGATGGAGTGTAGGGAACAGCACAGGTAAGCACACAGCTACAGCACCCATACCTCCAAAGAAGATGGATGTAAATAGGGTAACATTTCCTAGAAGGGTGGGCTCTTCTAAAAACCTCCTGTCAAAGCTATAGAGGTGAGCATGCAACTGCAAACTTGGGGTGGGGGTGAGGGCAGGGAATGCCGTAGAAGGCTGTTTAGATATCTGAAGGTATTTACTAAGGTTTTCTAAGGGTCTAGCATGGTCATTTATCTGTTATATTGCTGCTATTAATCCTGGATGTATAGTTTACAGACTAACAGTTAATTACAAGCCATTAATAAATCAAACCACTTGAATTCTAACTTGATTTAAGCCATGAGTTGTTTTCCCCTACAACAAGCACATGCATGCTCTTCAGTGTTTTCTGCTTCACACCGATACACAGCCTTCAGCTATGTATCTCAGCCATCCTTAGCCATCTCAGATTTGGTTTTTTTAATTCTGTTTTTCCTTTTCCTTCACCTGAGGGCACCTAAGATATTCAGGAAATCAACCAACTAGCTATACAGGTCACATTTGCTTCAGTACTCAGACTGATTCCAATCAAACTACTACGATAACTGTACTCCCCCAAACTAATGGCTCCAAAACGCGGACCAAAACAGATCACATCTTTGTAAAGTGGATATTAAGTTCTCGGGTTAGACAAATGAAAACGTAAAAGGTTTAGCATATATTCTAGCCTTCTTAATTCAGCTTCTTGAACAAGATGCTCTAATGAATTTAATCCACTAGATCTATCTTTGCATCAGGAAATTCCAATTAAACAGCACATGAAAGATTGGTGCATTTCTCTCCCCAGCAACTGACAAAGTTTAGGTTTAGCTACTACTACCCAGTCCTTTTCCTAGTTGATGTAATATAGGAACTTCTCCCCACCCCACTCCCCCACCCCAGCTAGGAAGAAAACTACTCTATTTCTCCCTGCTCAGAAGGTACGTTTCCCCATTACCAAACCATATTCTTAAGTACTATACTGTTTACACATTCCATCCATGGAACATGGAATCAAAGAAGTGGAAATCCTTCCTTTCCTCTGTAACTTAACTGACTGCTTCAAACAAGCACAGTAGGAACACTTCTCCAATTAACATTTACCCAGCACACTCCACCTCCTCATTCCCTTAGCACATCTGAGTCACAACCAGCAGCTCAAGTGACTGGAAATTAACCTACTAAAGCAAAAATGTATGAAGTTACAGTAAGACGACACTTAACTTCATAGAAACCTACATTTGGGCAATGGGAGAGTTTCCCCTCAAACCACGTGAATTTTATTTAAGCCAGAGAAGATCTGTAGAGAGATGCTGTATCTTGTATTAAGCCCATTGACACACTACTGAAAAAAAGAGGCTTTCAGAGAAACAAGCTCTTGTTTTAGATTCTGTCTTAAGATAAAGGGCTACAAAGATTATCAGACCACTTACAGCTTCTCCCTCTTTTTCCAGGAGGGTTACTCTTCTTTTCTAAGGAAAATGAAAAATGAACTCATTCCCCTTGAATAATTATGGATTAGGCTTGTAAGCAGAAGCAGGACAGAGTATTCCTACCCTTATCACGATATTTTGTACCCTCTCTGCCCATTTCTTATTCAAAGCCTGGTAGATAAAACACCCCCCCAAATTGGCCCTTAAATTGATCTTCCAGCCAGCTGAATACTCCATGGTCTCTTTTTAAACAACATTTCTGTTATTTTGAAAATGAACGTAAGTTAAGCAGTAGGAGGTCCCTTTAGTATCTGTTTTAGTCTTTGAATCATAATTCAGTAATGCCTGACAGGATACGAAGGCCTCTGCCTACCTTGCCTATTGGGTCTGTGCCACACCATTCTGTCAAACTCCACCTGCTGGGTAACCTTAAAACAAGCCTAGAGAAGCTTTCGTTTCCCCACATTTCATACAGCTCCTAGATACAACGATAGAACTGATGGAATGGTATACCCGATTATATATTCTTCGTGCTTTTCATTTCTACCACTCTCCATCAGTAAGTACCATCATCAAGTCAAATCTCTGGGTAGGTATTTTTTCTAAACACCTCAGGTTAATGGGCCGTATTTGTAACTAATATCAAATTCTGGTAATGCAGTTATATACAGGAAAAGTCATAGCTCTGTGTCACAGCTAAGGAGGAAAGAAGTATACTTCATGCTTTTTCTGCCTCGGATAGTAGAAAAGCAGAAAGTAATGTGTAAATGTAATTTTTAACTAATATTTAAATAAAGTATCACCTTTAATTTTTCAAATGCTATGAGATAAAAGAACAGGTAAAAAAAAGCCATGGAACTCCAAAAGAGTACCAACTCCAAAGCATGCTAATTCTAAGCTAATTAACTAATTTAAATGTACACATCCATCTGAGTGCTAGCTGACTCTTCTGCTTGCTACTCCTTTCAGTAAATTAAGTCAAATCATGATACATACCTTCTGTTAGAGATACAATGAAGCATACAACTTTCTTTATGGCTGAGCTCTACTATTCATGTTCAGAAACATTTCTAGCTTCGGGGGTGGAAAGAAAAGTAATTGAATTTGAGGGCTGTAGGTGAAGGGTAGCAACGTGAGATATTTTTATAATACAGAACTTACTTAACCACTTCCTTACAGACAAGTCATGCATTCTAATTTCAAGCAATAACCGACAGTAACTTTTTAACCATAACTTCCAACCCACAAAAACATAGTTTAGATCTGTGTATTTGCTGATATTTTCTCTTATAGGATATCTTATAAATATACTTGCCACCAAGTACTATTCTTTATTATGATATACCATCCTTTAAGAATAATTGAAAAAATGACACAGGGTGATATATACTCCAGACCTGCAAATCATACCTGGAGAAGTCTGTGATACTGAAAGAGGCATTACATTTGAGAACAGTAATTTAATCAAAAGTTGAGAAAGCATGTATTCACTTAGAATACTACTCAAATATTTCTCTAGAAACAGAAAATGAACATCATTTTACACAGCTGATGTTGTAGCATAGGCAGTACAAAACCAAAAAACCCGGCTGTGCGCAGAGTATTATCATTTCAGAATGTCATCACAAAATAAGCACAAGTGCAGACTATCTGCAATGAGAAATTTTATAGAAGCTTTAAGACAACTGTTATTTCTGATGAAGAACTATTTTTTTCCTTTTGAAAGAAGTCCACCTATTTTTGCGAGGTCTCCAAATGAAACTGTTGCAGAACCTCTCTGGGCTGGTCTTGCCTAAGAAAATAAATAAGAAAAAAAACAGGGCTAATTGTAAGTTAAAATATTTTGTTAAAAGCCTTTAAAGCATCAGTAATTTAAAAAGTACTTTCAAACAGAAAACAGTTCATCTTCACATTACCTGCGATTCATGGAATTTCCAGCCAATCATGTAGTAGATCTGAAATGTGGCAGGTACTGAGCCATCGCTATTTCCGTACATTTCTGTTAGGGTAGGAAGCAAGAGGAAAAAAAAGAAAGGTACACAGAACGTCAGTTCCAAGAAATACTTAGTTTCCAGAACATTAGAATCAAGTACAACATACTCATCATAATGACTCTTGGTGAAAGATTTGGGACAATAAAAATATCTCATACTGATGCATCAACATAGTTCAAATCCTGTCTTTATAATTAAGGTTAAAAATACCTGTGTGATAATGGTATTTTGTTCTGTTCCAAAGTGGTGGTGGGGTTTTTTGGGGTTTGGGTTGTGGTTCTTTTTTAAAGAGAGGTCAAAGAAAAGGACATAGAAAAATATGTTCTTAAAGTTATTTCAGATTAACTCACTACCTCTCAAATACTTACCTCTGTATATTGCAGCAGCTGCCAACATTGTCTCCCTGTGTAGCAGAGGTTTTCTATTCCAAGAGCAATTACTCTCCCCCATACCTAAAAATACGTTTTAGCTTTAAGAAAAAGAAGATATAGTATATGCCATGAGTTAAGTG
This sequence comes from Ibycter americanus, assembly GCA_035590275.1. Lineage (NCBI taxonomy): Eukaryota > Metazoa > Chordata > Aves > Falconiformes > Falconidae > Ibycter > Ibycter americanus. The sequence continues at coordinate 7,869,221 of JAVJGI010000035.1, read as the reverse complement.
TCATGCACTAGTGACAGATTTTTGCTAAACCAGAGTAAGCATAGAATCCTCTGAAATCTCACTGTAAGAGAGAACATACTGCAAATAAATAGGTGAGTTTCTTACTTATAAGAATCTAAGCTTTTTAATGCCAATGCTTTGCAATTTACAGTTTGTATTGCTAGGAACGACTTAAAATTATTACTTCTTCAGCTCGAGTCTTCAAACATTTAGGTTTTCTAGTGTAATTTATTTTAAGCATGAATACAAAGTGTTTATTCAGACACACCTCTCATACGATTGTTTTTTTTTAACAGGTAAGCATCAAAATTACTATCCCAAGAGATTTTCAATAAGAAAATAAAAACCACAGTTCTAACCTCTTTAATCACTAACTGCATCTGAATGTTTCTGCAGACAAAGAGTTTTATTTTCATTAAGGAATTACTCTAAAAACCAGCAACTGATCCAGAGTAACAAGGTGCCCTGAATTGCTCTGTAACTGCCTGCCTATGAATGACTACTTTACAATCCATGACAAATACCATCAGAACACTAACTCAATTGTTAAGCACCTCAATTGTTTTTTGTTCCTCAGCAGACTCCAATTTGAGGGTCTATTTATTCTCATTCCAAAGCAGTTTCCTGAATGTTCTGATAATGAGGAAGGGTTACAGGAAAAGTTAGTTATGTGGGATACATGCTTCTGTCTCCCCTTCAGGGCTTTTCAGCAGCTTACACTGAACAGGCTCACTAAGAATGGGAATACAAGGGAAGCACAAAACTCATAGCAGACCACAAAGTAGCAAATCTTTGACTTCTGCTTCCCAACACAAATCTGCTGACAGGCATAATCTCCTGAGACTCACTAGGGATCAGGAAAAAAAGCAATGTTTCCACTGCTATAATAAGTTTTTGCTTTTTTTTAAGGAAGAAATTTTTTATAAGGGTGGTGAAACACTGGCATATGTTGCCCAGAGAGGCGGTAGATGTCCCATGTCTGGAAACATACAAGGTCAGGCTGGACAGGGCTCTGAGCACACCAATAGAGTTGAAGATGTCCCTGCTCGTTGCAGGTGGGGTCGGACTAGATGACGTTTAAAGGTCCCTTCCAACCCAAAGTATTCTATGATTCGGAGTTAAGAAACACACAGTGAAACTCTTCTGCGTCTGCATCACTGTTATAGAAATCATTTTTGTTTCCACAAAGTATATACTTGCCTTGCAAGTCTTCCATAACCTCAAACAACCCTGGGTAGTTGACTTGAATTTCATCAGTATCCTGAAAGAATTGAGAAGCTTAGTTTTAGAGCATATCAAGCTAAAACAGCAGCACTATGCCAGCCTTCACAGCTGCTATCAGGCTATTCATCTGCCACTTCTGTTCAAACTGCATATTTCTTACAAAAAATATACTGTCTTAACATTTCTTAAAAGTTTTGTTTAGTAGGCCAAATGCAATCAAATTTTAATTGAAATGCCATTATTTTCTTCTTAGTTTTAGAAGGAGCAGCAAGAGTGTCTGAAGTTTTTTCAAGCAGGTCTAACATTCTCTGACATTTATCCAAGAAGACCATCCAAATTCTACTGGGCCACTAGACAAAGATACACTTCAGTTGGTTTCATTAACCACAATGAAGCTGAGGACAGAGGCAGTCCAGGCTATTCCAGAAACTTATTCAGCAAGGTGCATGACATGCAGAAGGAAACAGTACATTATTAATATATGAGTAAAGAGTATTTTTTATATACCAGTAGCTCTGATGTTCTGGATCATTCTAATTGTTCTCTTATTTATAATTACCACAGTCAGGGTGTTAAAGCCAGCTCTCGACAGCAGATGTCCCAGATCAGAGACAGCAGTGAACGGTGATACATGAGGAGAAAATCCCCCTTCTCTTTCCAATTCTGCTAGCTGCAAAGAGCAGCGAAGCTCATATAGAGTGTCTCCCCCAAACATTGCACCAATGAATACTCCATCTGGCTTAAGAACCTGGTGAATCTATACAGGGGGAAAAAAAAATTAATGTTTTTTCTTATTAAGCCTATGTAAATAAGAAGTTCTCGGGACTTTTTTTTTTCCTTCAAATGAACTTAAAAGCAATCATATTAATAGTTGTAACACTTTTACTATTGACTGTATTCCACAAGACAAGCTGCACCAAAGCTTTTGGTAACACTACAAGATCATAGTATGGCTTGGGTTGGAAGGGACCTTTAAAGACCACCTAGTTCCAACCCCCTGCCATGGGCAGGGACACCTGCCACTAGACCAGGTTGCTCCAAGCCCCATCCAGCCTGGCCTTGAATGCTTCCAGGGATGGGGCAGCCACAGGTTCTCTGGACAACCTGTTCCAGTGCCTCGCCACCCTCACAGTAAAGAATTTCTTCCTAACATTTAACCTAAACCTACCCTCTTTCAGCTTAAAGCCATCAGCCCTTGTCCTATTGCTACAGACTAAAAAGTCCCTCTCCAGCTTTCTTGTAGGCCTTCTTCAGGGAAGGCTGCAATAAGGTCTCCCTGAAGCCTTCTCTTTTTTTGTCTCATTTATCTTTTTTTCACCATTTTATCGTATTTATCTCAACAGATAAATAATCTGTCTGAAAAGAGACTGTTCTTAAAGAAGAGTGAAGCCCCAGAAATTACACTTACAGTCAGGAAACACAAAATGCACAGTGGAAATCTAGTGTAAAACTCATTTCAGTAGGATACCCCTAAAACAAATATGCCCAATTAATTTAGTTCTGGAAATAAGGTAGCTTGAGATAGCTTCTGCTTACTTTTACTTTCTCAGATAAGGGCAGCAAAAATACTCTTCAATGGCTTGATTTAAGAGAAATGGGGGCCTTAGTTTCCAGCAGTGACCTTTGTACTTCTGAATGCACAATAGAGCGACGCAATTCTTATTATATCTATCTCTACTTATTTTTAACTAGTCAGAACAGCAATATCATGACTCAAACACCAAGGTTGACAAGCTGCTTTCTAGCAAGTCTATAAGTTCTAGTCTCCTTCCTACTGAGAAGGCCAGTAAATTCATGCTTTATTTTTTCCTTAAGAATTGGCACTGATCCTTGGTTTAGATATCCAGAAAAGCCGTATTACATAGTCAGGCTAACTAGACACCAAAAGCTTTAAACTGTTTACCTTACTCATTTGAAAGAAAAATCTTTTAAACTGTTTTTTACTTAAGTATTAACCAAGCTACTCTTTCCACGCTAGTAAAGAAGTCTTTAATTGATAGGTACTAAATTTAAGTAGTTAAAGTCAGTTGCCATTAGTTAAAGCAGGTGTTCCCAACACAGGGAGTGAGCATTCACAATGAAAGTTGGCCAAGAACCCCAGTTCCCTCACCATTGCAGGACATTATAATGCCTCAGTTATTTTTACTGTGTGGGTAAAAATATTTGACACTTCATGGAACGCTTAAATTCCAGAGAAAATGATATATTTCTTGCCAAGTCTTTTTTTTAAGTACTGAAGGCATTCCAGTTTCTATTTTTATTATTTCCACAACAGTAGGGTTCTCCTGTTCATACCAACAAGTGATAGAATAGCACTGTAATGACTGACCAATTTGAAATACAAGAAAAAACAGTAAACTTGTTAAAATAGCCCTTGCTCATCCTCCAAAGTTAGCCAATTTGAAAAAAGTTTACACCTGCAGGAAGGAGCTGAAATGATCCCAAATCAGATTTTTACAGTGAGAGTTTCAGTTCCCTGTCCTCAACAAGTATTGCTTCATTTCAAAATCAAAAAGCCTTTATCAGATTGAAGTTGTACTTCAAAATAAATAGCCAAGACATAAAAATAATACAAGTTCCATAAACCAGTTCCGGAGAAATGAGATTTAGAAAACTCTACTTGTACTACAAGTAGTAAGCGCTAACACACAATAAAAATCAATAGCATTGCCTCAGTTTACTTTCGTTACCATGACTTCAGCTGCTGAGACTATAAAATACTATACAAACATGTTGCTTCACAGTTATTTATTCCAAATTGGTTTGAGACAGTAAATTAGTAAAAGTGCCAACTGATGCTCCTTAAACCGCCAAAAATATTACATAGAATACTTGTGTGCAACACGAGCTATTTCTGTGCCTCTTATCTGAATAAGACCTGAAAATAGAGTGCTCTGAATGCAAATAATTGCAAGAGTTGATTTTTAGTATTAAAAGCCATTTTCTTACCTCTCTGAAAGCTCTAGGAAGGTCATTCACCCAATGCAAACTGAAATAACAGAAGCATACATTTTATAATTGCATATTAAATAAAATCTAGTAAATGCAAATGATTGTTACATTATCTAAGTATGTTTCAGAAGCCAAAGCAACAAACCAGTTTCTTAAGCTGCAAAAGTTCTGAAATGCCTGCCTAAAAGTGATACTAAATAAAACCAGATGTTCAGAGGAATAGCTTTTTCTTACTGGGTTTTTTTTGAAAGTTGCAAAGATGCAAGTCCTGGTGACTAGTTTGTCAAAATGCGGGAAAGAGAGAAGCTACATATATTTTGAAGGAAAACAAACAAGCAAAACACTAAGAACCACCAGGACAGCAGTTTTTCCTAGTGTACACTCGTAAAAACTATGCAAGTGCATTTCTTACTGCTGTTTAACAGACTATTAATCTTTCTCTTGTTTTTTTCCTTACTCAGAAGAGAACATTATTTAACACCTTTAACCAAAAGATAAAATATAAATAATTGATTAATGCATACCTTAAGCTGCTAACAACAAGATCAAATGTATCTTCTTTGAAAGGAAGGAATTCCTCATCTGCTACAACACTGACCGTAGGTATTTCAGATTCTACAGCATTTTTCTAATGTTGGGTCAGAAGAAAAACAACATGAGAAACTCACTTTTGCTTTCCTGTATTATGGAATTGAAGTACATCAGTATTCAGAAAGCTACTTACTAAAGCATTCTCCGCAATATCAACTTGAATAAGTTTTTCAACTGTTTCCTGAAATAAAATTTAAAAATTCTATCAAATATTTAAAGTTTTGTAAGTTGACATTTGTCATTTTTTGTAATGCTTAGACATATTTACAGTAAGTTAGAGGGAATCTCTTCAACACTTGATAAAAATTATATATACAGCAGAAAGTATTTTTTCCCCCCAACACAGTACTTAGTAATTGCTCCTGGGGGGGAACAGCTGAGACAGAAGTAGGAACAGAAAACACATTCTGCATTTTGAGGTGTAAGTTCAGTTAAATAAAATCCATGGATTAACAGCCAATGAAGTACCTTTACTTACAGTGCCATTCACGAAGGGTAAACCGTTTGCTGCTTAGAAGTCTGCGTAACAATACTTCTCTTTAACAACTAAGTGAACGCAGCAGACTGAGGGAAAAACACATACATCCCCACTCAAGACTCAAGGTTAGCTGTCACACCACACACAGCTTCCCTTGCACTACCATTTGTCTAATTTCCAGTGACAATGAACACAAAAAGCAAGCCTGAACAACACAGCTGTGGACGACAGCTACAGGTATGGGGGTGGGAGGGACGGGACGAGAAGGATTTACCTCATGAATATTCAGAGAATTGTTTTAAGTTATAATAAAGCCCTATTGGAAAACAGAGAAATGAAGTCGTGCTTATTTTAAACAATTTTAAGTATAAAAAGCCAGTACCTTGGTTAAGTGCTGTGCTATGTAACCTCTTCCGGAGCCAACATCCAAGGCAAGAGGAAAAGTTCTGAAGGGTAAGTTTAGCAACGTAAAACATCATCAAGACTCGTAACGACGCTGAGCTTTCCACCGCGCTCGGTTCTGCCCGCCGATTTCCAAGCGCCTCTACGGACTCAGCACACCGAGCGGGCTCCGGGGGGCTCGCCGGGGCAGCGGGGG
>JAVJGI010000035.1:7846665-7862664 GCA_035590275.1 Ibycter americanus | reverse complement strand
CCTCAGGGCAGCGGGCGCCTCGGGGGAGTCGCTGGTGCTGCCGTGCTGCCGCCGGGCCGCGCTGAGCCCCTGCCTGCGCTGGAGCTGCCGGTGGCCTGAGCTCGCCGGAACACCCGCGCTCTTACCGACTGTGTTCCGAACTGGCGCTTTAAAACGTGAAGGGGTTTTAATCCAGGGGAAGTAAAAGCCTGAGGCCTGGCTTACAGTGAGGCTGGTTGAGGGACTGCTCGAGGTTGAGGAGGAATCCCTGTATGCGCAGCCGGTATGCTTTTTTTAGTTGCATATCCATTTTCTGTGGAAGCTAAGGTTTGTGGGCAAGACTGCGGTAGTTGTAGGATTATTTGTGGCTCATTTAAATTGTCCTGTTGTGGTTTTGGAAAGAACTATTAGGTATAGGTTAAACATCTAGCTTCGCTTAATTCTTTAATATTTTTCATTTACATTTCTAAATCTGTATTAATCAGGTTTTTTAATCAGACGTGTTTCGTGTTTTTTTTTCCATATTGTAGATGTCCAGGTCTTCAACAGCATCAAAAATGGCATCCCAAGAGGAAATATTGAGAGATGGGCGGTTTAGCTGCATTACTAGAGACCCTAGATTTTGGGAGATGCCTGAAAAAGAACGTAAAATCAAGATTGACAAACGATTCCGAGCAATGTTTCATGACAAGAAGTTTAAGCTGAAATACACAGTGGATAAGAGAGGTCGTCCTGTTAACTATACTTCTACAGAGAACCTCAGGAAATTTTATGCCCTGTCGGAATCTGACTCTGATCTTTCAGAAAATGATGGTAAAAAACATACTGAAAAGAAAAAGAAGAAAAAAAAAGCTAAACGTAAAGGAGAAACAGAATCTGCAAAACTACTTGCCCATGGCCTCCCTAGGGAGGAGAGCAAAATAAACAAACAAGGGCTGGACCAAACATGTGAAGCAGTGACAAAAACAAATCACCTTAAATGTGAAGGACAAAAAATTACATCTAAATTCAGCTTGAAAGAGGACTCTAAGAAAACTGCAATGGGAAGTGATTGCTCTCAGGGAAGCAAGGGCCTTTTACACAAAGGGGAAAACAAGCAAGGAGATGCGCTGGGAGGAAGATCAATTTCACTTCAAAACAAGAAGAAGTCTTCACAACGAAGTAGTACTAAGGCAGTTAAAGTTCCCAGGAGGGACCATTCCCTGGGAGGAAAAACAAAAGAGTCAGGTTAGTTGTTCAAATAACAAGTAGAATTCAGCTGTGTTTGCTTGGATGCTGTTGCTTTTGTTTTGTCCATGGAAGATCTTTCACAAGATCCGTCACAAAATAGCTGACTGACTCAGATTCAGTGTTGTTGAAGAAATGGAGTTGGTCAGCTCTTTATAGAATCAGTGCTGATTCTTCAGTAAGATTGTGAACACCCATGCCCTCTTAATTACTGGAGCTGAAATTGTTGGTTAGTTAGAAAAGTAGCATGTGTTGTGGTGTATACAGTACTGTGTTTATCAAACTGAATAGCAAATGTAAGGTCTGATACCCTGAAGGCTTCAGCATATCAACGCTTGTTGACTGAAAGCGTAAGGATGGCAGCATCAAGCCATTAATGTTAGAGGGTGTTAGAGAGAACAGGTGACTTAACCCTTCTTTATATTGCTTGTGCATGCATGTAGCCTACATTATTGAAATCTAATTCTACCTATTGATTCTATACATATAAATAGAATAATAGAATAATGTTTCATTAGAGTTTGAGATTGGTAATACAATTGTGGGCCTAAAGAGTGATTAGATTAGACAAACTGAAGAGGCAATACTGATGATGTATGTTGTTTGCTCTTCCCTGACGTAACTTATCCCTGCATCATTAGACGTTTCAGGGGTTCTGTAAATCTGTATGAAGAAAACCTGAGGGGTTTTTGCTCTTTGTAAAGGATCATATGTAATTCCAACGTAAAAATAAATATCTAATCTTTATCTTTCAGTGACTGTCTGCGCAGACACCTGTGAACAAAGTGACCTTACTAAAAGCCAACTAGAGGAAGAAATTTCTGCAAGTGATACTTTTGAAAATGCAGAATTGGAAGAAGAGGAGCCAGAAGATGATGGGGAAACAGGCGAGGAAGAGGAGCCAGAAGATGATGGAGAAACAGGCGAGGAAGTGGAGCCAGAAGATGATGGGGAAACAGGCGAGGAAGAGGAGCCAGAAGACGATGGGGAAACAGGCAAAGAAGATAGTGATTCAGAAGATGATGAAGAAAGCGATAGTGGGCCTGATCTAGCTAGAGGCATAGGGAACATTGAAACGAGCTCAGATGATGAGGAGGATTTAAATGAAATATTTCCAAAGGAGCCAGAGATCGAGCATTCATGGCGCGAGCTAGATAAAGATGCCCCTCGTGGAGATGAGGTAACGATACTTTGCATGTGAAAAGCTGCTACCTGACAAACTCAGAAATGCACACTGTTAGGAGATCATTATAGGCCTTCAGGTATGAAACAATTTGTGAAAGTAGTTTTCATAAAGGTTTTTCAGCCCTGTGGTTAGAGAATGCGAGTGATGATGAAATTGGCTGAAATTGAGAGACTTGTAATTTTCACTGATGTCTCCCCTTCCCTCTAAGCGGAGGCTTACTTGTAGATTGATAAGCTATCTGTAAGTGAAAGAACAGACAGAATTGAGCTTTTCAGAAATTAAAGAATTTAAATGGTACTGCTTTTGTTCGCTACTAATTTCTTTCAATTTTTTATTTATTTAATTTTTTAACTTGCGCATTAAGAAATTACGAAATCATTAGATAGTGAAGTAGGGCTTTAAAACTGACCACAATCAGTGTATAAGAAATCGTAGTACTGTAGTGCTGTCACAATACTGTGATACTAGTTGCTATTGTGACTAACCCTTGATAACAACGTCCTAAGTGCTGACGTTGTAACTGTGGTCCTAAATCTGTGGTTGGTGCAGTCCATTCGGCGGTTCTTCACTATTGTGTCCTTTTTATTTGCTCTGGTGATTGCTGCTTCTGACTTTTGCTAGTTTAAGTAATACAAAGTCTTGAGGAAAATGCTTTTTTTATTTTTTCAGCAGTTTGTTGCTGACTTTGATTTTTACCAAGGATAACTGCTAGAGAATTGTGTATTCCCCACAGCCATCAGAAATTAAACCTATGAACTTTGTGTTCTTTTTTTTTCCCCCTTTCTGTTCAGGTAACAAGTAGATTGGCAGTTTGTAATATGGATTGGGATAGGTTGAAGGCTAAGGATTTGCTGGCTCTGTTTAATTCTTTCACACCCAAAGGAGGAACGGTATTTTCTGTTAAGGTAAGACCTGATTTCTAAAAGGAGTACTGGCTTTTACTGTTTAAAAAAAAGTAATAAGACTACAAAATAAGAGCTGAGACAGTTCTGTGGAGAACCAAAAGGGATATTAACATGATAAATGAAAAACTGTGCTGCTGTGTTAGATATAAACACGTGCTGCTTTTCAGCAACGGGCATGTATTTGGTAGTTAGAGCCTGAAGCTGTTAAGTCCTAGTGTTTATGAGGTTGGCTCTAAGTTCTGGTTTTCTGAGACTGATAGTGAAGTTCTGAAAGTCTAGTAGGGGGAGACTACAGTTCCTTCCTTAGTTTAATTTTCAGTAGATAACCCAGCCTTAAGTCTGGCTGTTTCTAAATGATTTCCAACCCTTTTTACCATTGCACAACACTTCTTGTTTTTCACCACTTTTGAGTTATTAATAAATCTGTTTAATTTTGATCACTTAAGTTATATTTTTCCATTTTTAGTGTCTGCCTCCAGCTTTCTGAGAAAGGTTTGTCAAATACCTCTTTCTGAAAAGGGCCACAGTGAAATTAACAAAGTCAGGGTTCCTGTCGTTCTTCATCTGTCTCAAAATATTCTCATTCCTAACGAGCAGTTTGTTTATTCTACTTTTCTGTAAATAAAAATTAAGAGGGTATTAAAGTTTATGGAATTGATCCCTTTATCAATTTTGTATAAAGTCTAAAAGGCTTGGTGAGATACTTTTTCTTAGTTGGTGTACCTTATGCCGCTACGGTTTAAAATTTATTTTTGCGTTGTTGTAATTGTAGATTTATCCTTCAGAGTTTGGAAAAGAGAGATTGAAAGAGGAAGAACAAAAAGGACCTGTGGAACTATTTGACCTTCCAGAGAATACCACAGAGAATGATGGGTATTAATTTTATCTTCAAATGAGAGATATAATAGGTCTAATTCTTAATGAAAATTCTTACCATCTCTTTCCAAAAGTTTGTATGTGGCAGTCTCCCATGGATGCCTTAATTTTATAGCTTTGTCATGGGATGTTTTGCAGCTGGCCCTGGTTGATTATCAATGCATTGAGTAAATGCATTATGATGAAACTGGAGAAGTTTTGCTTGTTGATACACGAGTTCGAAATTTTCATTATGTAGCTCATTGGAATAATAAATGGAACAAATGTGTGGAGAGCTTAACATAGCATTTCTTCTCTACAGATTGCCCTTGCTGTCAAAATTTCTATCTGCATAATCAACAGGGACTTTAACTTATGCCAAGAATTCCCAGATAGAGATTTCTTGAATGCCACCAGCAGCAGCCCTAGCTTACTAGGCTGAGCTCATCAGGCCTACCATTGTCCAGGCTTCTTCAGGCATGTCTTCCCCCCTTCTTTTGTTCTGCTTGAAAGTCTTTGTCTGTATAGAACTTGAGAGGCTTTGCTTTTATATTTTTCCAGAATTTCCAGATGTTTGGCAGCCTAACTGGGGCCACTTTTGTATAATATATCCCGCTGGACTATCCTATATTTGGGAAGTATGGATGCTTCTAAAATAAGTGCAGATGCCTTTGAAGAAAGTCTCTAGTGCATCAGGGAAGTGTATGATAAACTTACGATGCATTCTGAAGTCAGCTTCACTGTGTGCATGAAGGTGCATCCTGAAGCGTTAGATTTACTGCTCAGTGGGCTGTAGAATATCTGGAATACAACACACAGAAACCCAGCTGTCCCACAGGTACCCCAGTGATGCCTGTGCACATACCCTTCAAATTCACGGGACAGGACCTCAGCCCTGCAATCTCTCTCCTGCATCCTTCCACCAATTCATCCACTTCTCATTCTCTTCTGCTTTGCTTTTACTGTCATCTTCTATGACACCACCACCACCTGTGCTACCCAAGTTAGTATCCTGATTCCCTTCCTCACCCATACTGCTTGCTTAATTATCACTCCTACACTGCCTCTCTCTAGCAAGAGGATCTGCAGTCTTGTCTGTACAGTCTCCCAACTTCTCTTAACATTCTTAATGTGTACCTTTACTTATGTATGAACAGGCTTTTCATCAACCTTGTTAAGAGCCAGGATAATTGCAAACAACTTGATAGGAACTATTAAATGCTACCTTCTGTGGCCTGCACAGAGGCATACAGAGATGTTACTCTATGCCCTGCCTGCGGACTCTGACTTTACAATACCTGTGGGAAGCAGAGTCACATACAGAAAGTGTACACTTAATAAAACTGTGTGAATTAGTCTTTTTACTTGAGTAAAACTGAACAGATGCTGGTGGAACGTCATGCTGTTTAACATCTAATCTTATTATAAGATTAGGAGAGTGCTTGAGTGGTGCATGGTTTTAAGGAGTTGAGTTAAAATATTTTGCAGGTGAAAAGTTGTTAAAGCCAGCTCACTTGATTGTGGTGTTTTCCACTTTTGCAGGATTTATAGGGAAAAACTGCGGGAGTATCAATTTAAGCGACTGAAATACTTCTATGCAGTTGTTGAATGTGATTCTCCTGAAACAGCCAATAAAATTTATGAGGAATGTGATGGACTGGAATTTGAAAGTAGCTGTTCTTTTATAGACCTGAGGTAACTCCAGTGGAGACTTTTTTACATGTTGGGCTAGGGAGGGGAGGGGGACTTAAAGCCAATTTAAAATAATATGGAGTAAACTACATTGTCTTTATCCTGTAACCAAAATGAGATATGTAAATAAATGAGGCGTCCAGTGAGTTGTTAGGTTTCCTTTTGATTCTTTTTTTCTTTTTGAGCATTTTTACTGGAATATCAAAAGTTTGAGAGGATCTCTGCATAGAGGGATTATTCTCAGAGAAGTCAGATAAAACGTTCTAGTTGCTTCTTCAACCTTCTGGTACAATTAAGTAGAGTGGTAGGATTTAGAAAACAAAACAACATACTGCTGGGTGGGGGTTTTGGGGGTTTTTTTCAGTTGGGTTTTTTTTGTTTTTTTTTCTTTCCCCAAGGGTCCAGAAGTGGCTCTTTTTCAGGATTGCTTACCACAGGGGAAGAGTATTGCTGCTGTTGTCATGAAGCTGCAATAGATTGCTATGCTAGTCCGTATGAATGAGCTGGAAGCTCTTAATATTTCAAAAGTCACGTTTTGGAAAGAAAGAATTCTAAATTATAGTTGTGCTTTATTGTTACTATTTCCTTTTGTTACAAAAAAGCCTTCTAGTCTGAGCAGAAGAGAAGTTACTAAATCATAATAAATTTTGACAGGAGCTGGTTTTGTCTGTGGGAGCCTGTGTTATGGGCACTCTTGGAAGTCAGTGAAAGATAGGTTTTTTGCTTTGAATTATTTTCTAGAGGAAATTAGTTCATTTGCTTTGAACCATTTTGGAGAAGATGATCTCTGCCAAATGAACATGTAACTTTTCGTGCTTTCAAACGCAGAAAGATGATGTTTTACAACAGACACAGCTGTTTAAAATTCTCCAATGTTTTTCCTAATCTTCTACTTTGTTAGATGTTAATGTTGAATACTATTAATCAGATTACATTTGATTTAAAAAAAAAGCCAAATAGCCTAAGTAATTTCTCATGTAGTATACAAAGGATTTTTGTTTTAATCTAACTTCTTTTGTTGTAACACATGACTTCGGTCTTTTTAACATTTTTCTTTTTCCTACTAATTGTAATGTTAAAGATGTACTAGCCTTTCCTGAAATGTTTTGATTTTTATTTGTTACCAAATTCTATTTTTTTTTTCACTTTTTTCTTTTGTATTTTTAGTATGAAAATATGATTCTTAAAACAAAAAAAAAGCAAAAAACCAGCCCTGACCCTGCTAATACCAGACTGAAAGTTGTTTAGTTTACTTCCCCAATATGGTGTTGTTATACATTGAAAACCTGTGGAATAGCTGTGCAGAAGCCTGACAGTTAGTCTTACATGTGCGGAGTACTTGTCCATTTCTTTTGTTTTCTTTTCAGGCTTACCAACTTTTTATGTTAGCAAATTCTTTCGTACTGATGTACCATATGCATTAAAAGCTTAGACTGTTTATACTGTGAAATTTCCCAGTGTATTTGAATAATAATGTATTTTATTTGCCTTTAAGATTTATTCCAGATAATGTTACATTTGATGATAAGCCAAAAGATGTAGCCTCAGAAGTGAATGTAGCTGTATATAAGCCAAAGTACTTCACATCTGCTGCTATGGGAACATCAAAGGTATCTCCACCATGTTTTTGTAATGTTTTTCTAATTTGTTTAGGTTTATTGTCAGCTTATAAATTACATAAGTAGTGGGGAGAAGATTCCTGGTTATCTTAACCATTTCAAAATAAAGACATCAAACATTCTAAAAGATATAATAAGCATGTTACAGAGTCACAAGTTGTAACCCCATAAATAAGCTTGAGAGTTGTATTTTAAGAGATTCGGCTTCTTTTTAACAAATTAAATACTATATTTTGACCTCGTTATATCTGTTACAAAAGTTGCACGTGGAATTACTTTGTTATTTACAGTTAAATCCTCTAATTTACCTAAAATGGGTATTTGTGTGTAGCTCAACAAGAGCCTTTTCGGTGGTTATGCCAGGCTTGAACAGTTGCTTCCCTTCCCTGTAGCTATTCATTCCTACTCGCTCTTACGTGACAACCAAAACTTCCATCTGACCATGAAGTGAACCGGATTGGAGAAGTGATTAGTTGAGAAATAAGTCATTTCTGCAGGATCGTTTTTCAGTCAGATCTGTTTCACCTTCTGGTTGAGGGTGCAGTTATGTAAACACTTTCATTGTCCCCACTGCAATCCATGCATGATTCTAGGAGTGACTTGCTAGAAGAGGAAAGGGGGAGAGTTGGTGGCTGCTTCAGCACCAGTATCTGCTGCCACAAAGGAAATTTGGCTTACAGAGATTTTGTGTTGTGTGACCTGCTGTTACAGAACCCTTCAGTGCGTGAGGATGCTTTGTTCTTTCATGTAGTTAAAACTCAATGTAGAACAAATTCTGAAAAGTTGTAACTAAATTTATTTTAGTAATTGCTTATTATAGCCGATTGTTGTAGAGAACATTGGTAGCAGGTTTACATTGCTCCTGAAGTTAGGAGGTTATCAAATAATTTTCCCTAAAAAGACAGTTACGATGTTTAATTTTAGTATTTCAGCTTCTGCAAGTGGCGTTTTTATTTTTAAGGTAGATATCACATGGGATGAGACAGATCATGAACGAGTAACGTCACTTAGCAGAACTTTTAAAAAAGAGGAACTTCTTGACATGGATTTTCAAGCTTATTTGGCTTCGTCTAGTGAAGAAGAGGAAGAGCAGCAGCAAGGTACTTTGTTAATAAATTTTATCCACAAAATCATTAGCTGCAGTATTTTGCACCCAAGTTATTTAAATATGTAAATTCCATATCTTTAGAAAATGCTTTGAAGGTCATCTTTTACAGGGACAATATTATGCTTGTTGTATAAAAGCTATGGCCAGGTTCTGCTATGAAAATAGCCTACCTTCCCTCCAGAGCTAAACATCTCCGAAAGTGGCATATACTTACTTGTTGTGTGTGTGACCTAAAGGTGGAGGGAAGTTCGTGGTGAACAGGTTGGTATCTTTTGTTCACCCTTTTCAATTGCGAAATAAATGGATTGGTGACAGAATGTTGACAATTTGCCAGATGCTAAAAATTTTATTTAAAAGATTCGTAACTTGCATGTTAACGTGGAAGCTGAAGAGTTCTTTAAATTTACTGGAACTTGACATTCCTTTTTTCTTTATTTCAATTTTTGTTTGTTTGAGTTAAATATGCTTTCCCAGTGTTCTTTATACATGATAAGAAAACACATGTACAAGTTTTTAAGATGGTATCTCTAAAGCCACGTTTGAGATTCATTATGCAAACCTGATTCTGATGCTTCAAATAACTATCACTAGTATGAGCTCAAAATTATTACATTCTTTTTGAAGGCTAAGTATGTTAGCTGAATTTGGAGTTACAGCTTACTTAGAAGATGCATTAATGAAAGTTTGGCTTAAGTATTATCACGCTAGCTTTAAAACAGCTTTCTTGTTTTCATTTCTGTACTGCAAAATCTCTTTAGCTGGTGTAATTAATGTTTGATTAAGCCAAGTGTAATGAATATAATTTGAGTGATTTCAGGTAGCAAGATCACAGGTGACCTAAATCATGGCATATTTTTTTTATTGCTGATATGATAAACATGTTAAAGAACAATTGCTTTTCATCATATATCTAAATGATTTATGTAGAGAATGTAGTAGCTATTCTGTTCATTCAGTGCTGATTGAAGATCTGCCTTTGTGTGAAGTCTGAGTAACACTGATCAAAAATTATCAGATGGTAGGTGATTAGGAGTTATCCTAATGATTAAGCACCTGAATAACTGCTTTCTGGATAGGATCTTGCACCTCTGAGTGTAAAATCCTTCCTTTTTTTTAATTTTTTTATTTTTTTTATTTTCTCCTCCTACCCCTCTTTTTTTTTTTTCCAGGGTACCTTAACATTTCTTTGTCAAGTTTGACAATACCTACTTTTATCTCTTTATTTCTGAGATAGAATTATTTTCAATAGAACTGGAGGTGCTCCCTTTTCAGAGGAAAAGTCCTGGTTTGAATTGTGCAGTGATTAATGGCTAAAAGAATTGGGTACAGTGCTTACTACGGAAATCTATTTATCGGTTAATATAGTCCTCTGTACACATACTAAAGTCTTTGCAGGGCAAGGAGATACTGAAGAAGCTGCCCTAAGACTGTGCTTGTTGGAAAGGCCCAGACAGGGTGTTGAATGCACTCCAGACCTTTGAAGATCCTGAGGGAGATGTAGATTGTACAGAGCTGCTTCACTCCCGAGGTAGCACTTCTAGTGTAACCAGGGGAGTGTGAATGGCAGTGGAGAAAACCTGTGCTATGGGCATTCTGGTACTCCTAAGGTATAGGTCCTATATGGTGAGGGGAAAGGTAAGCAGCAGAACATGTTTATGGGAACTTTAGAGTGTAGCAGTAACATCTTTCAAATGCTTTTTGATTCATGTACTACTTAAGAATGTAAAGAGAATGTCATCTAACTTCATAAGGTACATAGATCTTTTGTGTATGGTGCACTGACATGTAAATTCCTGAATTACCTTGCTTGTTTTCACTCTAAAATTCATTCTGCTCTTGATTAATAATATATATAGCCTAAATTACAAGGCAAAGAAAATTTAATTAAGCCTTAATCAGGTCTTTCAAACAGATGTTAAAATTGATTTATACTACATTAAAGCATGTTGTTGCAATCAGAGATGACTTTGGAGCTTGCAAAAACATTACAGATTTTTCTGGTTATAGAGTTGGGAAATCTTCTGGCAGCAAACTCAGCTTGGCAATATCTTGGCAGGGTTAATGTCCATTTGTTTCTCATCTTACATAAAAACGCACTTATAACCTGCACCTCTGAGCTTTAGTTTGTCTAGTAATACTTAGTAAACCATCTAAATGGGAGCAGTAGATGCCAAGGAAAGCAATTCCATCTTCTATTATGTACAAGACTACCACTATTTTAAAGAATAGCATCTGTAATATGGTGGTGAAGAAAGCAAATGTCTATAAGTGAGCAACACTTCAGAAATTTTAAAAAGTAACCTTCCATTGCTGGAAAGGAAGAGAAATTGACCTTAAATAATCTTATCACACTAATAAATTTTAAACCTGGAAATGTCTAGATTCTGATGATGATTTGAAAAGTAAGTTATTAACAAAGGAGTGACGCTAACATGTCTTCAGTGTGTTCCTGACCTTTTATCTATTCAGTTATGTGATACAAAACAGGATTCCATCCAGCAGAATAATGTGGTGCTATGCACAAATGGGAAAAATCAATGTCAGCTGCTTGAATGGAAATCTAGGAGTGTGATAAGAGGGGAAAAAATGTCCTGGACTTTTATTCCTATTTTTTTTAACATATTAAAATGTTTTATTTATAAACAGGGTTTTGTTGGCCTGTTCTAATCTGTTTTTATGGAATTTTTCAACTTAAAATATGTGTTGTGAATGTTAGTATTACTATTATACAACAGTTTTGTAATGTTACGTAGTGCAGTGACCTGGTATGTTGTGGTTCATAGCATGAAGTATCTCCTTTACATTGCTTCTGAATTTTCTGTTACTTGTATGCATTTGTTCTAGTTAGGAAGTGTTTGTGGTGTCCATCAAATCCAGCCCATAATTTTTATTTTGACGGTTAGCACCAGTGACTTAGTGTGTGGCGTTTTAAATGGTGGTTCAAATTGAGCGTTGTGGGTTTTACGCCTAAGCTGCTTCTGTTCTGTTTTTTTATCTTTGGAAGAGCAACATCTTTTCTGCTGTTCTGCTTTGCACAGCTACACAGAATACCTGAATAGACTATATGACAAAATAATTTTTTCAGTGTATTTTTAATTAGCAATTCTTGATGGTATAATCCTAGAATATCCTGAGCTGCAGGGCACCCACAAGGATCGCTGAGTCCAGGTCTCAGCTCCACACAGGGCAATCTAAAAGTTAAACCATATACCTAAGAGTTGTCCAAACACTTCTTGAACGTGGACAGGCTTGTAGGGAGCTCTGTGTAGAACCCTGGTCTCCATAGTAGGAGTCTGAGCAGGGAGCACATTCTCTTGCGGTATTGGGCTTCCAATACAAGACTCTACAAAGACAGTAGATCTTTTGTTTTGTGCTGCTGCAGCATGCCAGAGGTGCACAAGTGCAGAGAAAGGAAATGTAGTTATTGGGAAGGAGGGTTTGCTGGTGGAGTGTTTGTTTTTAAAAATAATCTAATATTAATAATCTATTACTAACCTAATATAAGTTAATCTTTAGTGATTAATGTTAAATAAAATTACGCCATTTATTAATGGTATTATTTTTAGAATTTTGAAAACTTATTTGGTGCAATAACTATGACTACATACATAAACTGAAATGCATCTTTAACAATTTATCACATGACTGTACAACCTCTTTGCTATCTTAAAAATGAACAGTAGTCATATGTGTTTAGATTTACTAGAACTATTATGGAAGGCTAAGAAGTAGAAGGTGACAGAAGTAGAACATACAATTATTTAATACTGTCCCTGAATCCAATGGGTGTTTATAAAATGCATTGGATAGGATTTTACTTGGGTTAGCTTCTGTCCCTTATTCCTGCGTAGCTACTTTGGACACTCTTCAGGCATTACTGCTACTTCTAAAGTAACAAGCATCTGACTTTTTAGAACCTTTCTGTTGGGTTAGTTTTGGCATATTGCTAAAATATTTCCTAAGGGGACAAGCTAGCAAGAGGAATTAGCAGTTTATGATTTAGCCAAGCCTGGGTGGAAGTTCATGGGACCGAACAGATATACAACAACCTGGTTGTTTTCTTTCTGTGAAGCACCATAAGCTTAGGCATGCAGTTGTTGGATACTTTTTCAATGCATGTTTGCAGGAGCTTTTGTGTTGGGTTCGTTTTTTAATTAAAAAAAGCCCCCCAAAAAAACAAAACAGAAACCAAAAAGGTGCTTGGAAGACCAGGAGCGAGGGTCATCTCAGCTTTCCTCCTAGGAAGTTCATACAAGCTGTTGGAGGTGTCCAGTAACTTAGAACTGAAGAACACATCTGTGTGTGCTTTTGCAGGCCAGTGTGTCCCTGCTCAGAAATGTCTAGACAAGAGGCACCTCTGATTGCAAACATGTAAGCTTGGCTTACACCTGATTGTCTCAGAGGCCTGGTTCTAGTAATGCCCAGTCACTTCTCATGTGCAGCCAGGTGTTTATAGGCTGCAGCAGCTATGGTCACCGGGTTTGCAAAGTGAATTTTAAAATCTGCATCCAGTGCACACCACTCAAGGAGTTAGGCTACCCAGACCTGAAAAAAAAAAGCAAAATAAAAAAGCCAGAATATAATGCTCACTGTTAATTTACTGTTTGCATGCTCTTGTTCCAGTATCTGTCTTCTCCCTGAAAAATATCTTGCAAAAAAAGTCTACTGTGATACGCTTTGAATAAGGTTATTGTGATTATGTTGAATTCTAAGGTTTTTTTTCCTTTTTTTGTTATCATTGGGATGAGCTCATGGGATTTCCACAACCTCTTGTTCAGAGAGGGCTGAAAATGTGGGAGAGTGGGGTTAAAACCTGAAGGTTTTTTTGTCACTGTTTGCTGGCTCAAGACTTGAGGTCATCTCATGCTGTAGTACACTGCAATAACCTCTGCCTCAGCCCTGCTTCTTGAATTCTGGAGAGTCTAGCTTTTTGTTTTTCATTCTGGGGGTCTGCATGCATTGTAGGGTGTTTTTTGTATCTCTCTGAGTAACTACCCTGGATAGAATTGAGACATTTAGTGCACTTGTATGGTATAGCCATCAGCATCCAGATCAGTAGCTGAATTTTCTGGTGTGCCATTACATCATGAAGGGGAATTTTATCTTTCCATCTTTAAAAGAAATGCAGCTTTGCAGCAGACCTCTTGTCAAATGTTGTGTCTGCTATAATTTTTCTACTCTCTTTAGTTTGTAACGCTAAGTTTAAAAAAAAATCTCACCTACTCAGCCATTGCAAGATAATCTTAAACTAAGAATACGATCTCTTCAAAACCCTGCAATTACAGGAGTGTGGTCTCAGCTAACACAACAGCCAGTCAGCAATTTAATATATTGAGCCTCTGCATTTGTTATTTTTTTTGATGAATTACAGCTTTCAAAACCAAACAAAAACCCCTACAAACTATTGTCTTGGAATGTTTTTGACCTGCCTCAGGATTTTAACCTTTTAATTCTTTTAGCACTTCTGCTACTACTCTTCTTTGAAAACAGCAAGAATATACTTGTATTTTATACTCTAAATTGCATCAGCTTTTGCCTTTTTTTCCTACACAGGTTCATTGTATTTCTTGCA
Organism: Ibycter americanus; assembly: GCA_035590275.1. NCBI lineage: Eukaryota > Metazoa > Chordata > Aves > Falconiformes > Falconidae > Ibycter > Ibycter americanus. Next base: position 7,848,521 of record JAVJGI010000035.1, on the reverse strand, counting down.
GCTGTTAATGCACCAGAACTTTTTGTTTTGTTTGTGTATTTTGTTCAAAAGGTCTTTGAACAAGCTATTGGCAGAAAGCATTAGTGCCTTAATATCCATCAGAAAGTGGTTCCTCATGTTGTGCAATACAGCGTGATACTTGAAAGCTAGTGACAAGGTTATTTGAACTCTGAACAAACTTTGAGAACATAATCAGCTCACTTTCCTTTCTTGCAGCTGTTGTCAAGTGTTCTTTATTTGCTTACAAAATGAAAAGGCCCTTAAGGTTTTTTTTGAAGGAGATGTTGAACATTTGTTTTAAAACTGTTAGTTTTGACCAAAGAAATGCATGTTGGATCTGAATGAGAAAGTATAACAGTATGCATTGCTGCCTAAATTTCTCCTGTCAAAACTAGCAAAACCAGTTGTAAATACAAATCGGTAGCCCCTTGCTTACCCATTTTCAAGGAGCCTTTCTTAGCTTAAGGATTTCTTCAGTTCCCATCCAGTAAAGCTATTTACTTACCATTCCACATGACACCAGGAAGAAGAAACAACAAAATGGCTTCTTTTATTTCTCGGTCTTCTCAACAGAATGCCTTTTGCTTTCTGTGTGAGCAAATGCTTTCCTCTTAGATCTGAGCTTCTGATGAGGAAAATGGAAAAGCAGCTGCAGTTAACTGTCCCCATGTGCCAAAAAACAAGCCGGTGGGGAAGAAGACCAGACTTGTTGAGCAGTTCCTTTGGCTGGAGCTCAGGAAAAAAAGGAGAGTTTATGACCTTTGGAAGAAGGGGCAGCAGGACTGCAAGGATGGCGTGAGGTTATGCAAGGAGAAAATGAGAAAGGCCAAAGCCCAGCTAGAACTTAATCTGGCTACGTCTGTAAAAGGCCATAAAAGACTTTTCTATAAATACATTAGCAACAAAAGGAGGGCTAAGGAGAACACCCATCCTTTATTAGATGTTGGGGGAAACATAATGACAAAGGAAGAGGGAAAGGCTGAGGTACTCACTGCCTTCTTTTCTTTGCGGCAGTCTAATAGTAAGACCAGTTGTTCTGGCTGGGTACCCAAGCCCCTAAGCTGGAAGACAGGGATGAGGAGCAGAATGAAGCCTCCATAATCCATAGGGAAGCAGTCAGCAACCTGCTACACCACCTAGACACACACAGGTCTATGGGGCCAGATGAGATCCACCCGAGGGTGCTGAGGAAGCTGGCGGAAGTGCTCAGCAAGCCACTTTCAATCATTTATCAGCTGTCCTGGCTAACTGGGGAGGTCCCACAAGACTGGAGGTTAGCAAATGTGACACCCATCTACAAGAAGGACTGGAAGGAGTATCTGGGGAACTACAGGCCTGTCAGCCTGACCTCGGTGCCAGGGGAGGTTATGGAGCAGATGACCTTGCATGCCATCCCATGGCACACATACAGGACAACTGGGGGATCAGGCCCAACCAGCATGAGTTTATGAAAGGCACATCCTGCTTGACAAGCCTGATCTCCTTCTATGACAAGGTGACCCACTTAGTGGATGAGGGAAAGGCTGTGGATGTTGTCTACCTGGACTTTAGTAAAGCTTTTGACATTGTTTCCCACAGCATTCTCCTGGAGAAACTGGCTGCTCATGGCTTAGACAGGCATACTGTTTACTGGGTAAAAAACTGGCTGGCTGGCCAAGCCCAAAGAGTGGTGGTGGAGTTAAATCCAGTTGGTGGCCGGTCACAAGTGGTGTTCCCAAGGGCTCAGTATTGGGGCCAATTCTGTTTAATATCTTTACCGACGATCTGGACGAGGGGATTGAGTGCACCCTCAGCAAGTTCCCAGATGACACCAGGCTGGGGGGGAGTGTTGACCTGCTGGAGGGCAGGGGGCTCTG
>JAVJGI010000035.1:7830768-7846607 GCA_035590275.1 Ibycter americanus | reverse complement strand
GGGTCAGAAACAGCGTGGCCAGCAGGGCCAGGGCAGTGACCGTCCCCCCGTGCTCGGCACTGGTGGGGCCGCCCCTCAAACCCTGGGTTCGGTTTGGGCCCCTCACTGCAAGGGGGACACTGAGGGGCTGGAGCGTGTCCAGAGACGGGCAGCGGGGCTGGTGGGGGGGCTGGGGCACCAGGCTCACGAGGGGCGGCTGAGGGAACTGGGGGTGTTTGGGCTGGAGAGGACTCAGGGGGGACCTTATTGCTCTCTATAACTGCCTGAAAAGAGGCTGTAGTGAGGTGGTTGTTGGTCTCTTCTCCCAAGTAACAAGTGATAAGAAGAGAGGAAACAGCCTCAAGTTGTGCCAGGGAAGGTTTAGATTGGATATTAGGGAAAATTTCTTCACTGAAAGGGTGGTCAAGCATTGCAACAGGTTGCCCAGGGACGTAGTTCAGTCACCATCCCTGGAGGTATTTAAAAGACGTGTTTAGTGATGGACTTGGCAGTGCTAGGTTAGTGGTTGGACTTCATGATGTTAAAGGTCTTTCCAACCTAAATGATTCTATGAACAGTAAAGATTTCTGCTCCCAGCCAACATCCAGCTGCTTGCAGTGATGGATGTGGATGAGTGTCACACCTAAGTTTTAGCCAAAGACCAGAGGTCACTCTGTCTCAGCTTGCAGCTGCAATCTGTTTTTCTAGACATTGGTTATGCAGTCCATGCAACTTTGTACTGTTGGAAGCTGTTAAAACTGTTTCACTGTTAAACTAGTGAAAACGGAAAAAAGGAGTGTACCCCAAACCTAGTTTTCTACAGTTCAATGAGCTGTAGCATCTTTAAAGCCTTGAAAGCCTGCTCTTTCTGAAACGTTTGTTTAAAAGCTTGTTGTAAGTCACGTTGTAATTGTGTTTTTCTAAGAAAAGGAAGAAAAAACCCTCTCTTTCTGTCTTGCTTCATTTGTTAATTCAGCAAGTCACTGAAGATTAAGGCATTGAATAATTATCTCTGTTACGGAATCTTGCCAGGGTTGTTTGTTAAAATGTAGCACTCTATTTTCACAATGCTTTATACAACTATTTTTTGACCTTTAGGTACTACTCTGCTGTAAGGGACTCTGAAAATTTTAAAAGTCAGTAAAGGATTCTGTGTCCAATCAGTGATTTCCTTCGCTGGATAGATTTTATTTTGTCTTTTCAGAGACTATTTTTATTTCATCTAAGTGGGAGAGCTCTAAAACTGGTTATTCCTTGGGGGAATGACAGATGAAAATATTTTAGATTGTTTTTTAGAAACAATGTATGTGCCTTAGGTGTTTTTCCTAAACATTAACTTAAATTGATCACTTTCTTGAAGGCTGTCTGTGATAGGTTTACTGTCTCTTTCTAGGTGGTGAGGTAGTTCATGAAATGGAAGATGAGAAACCCAGGAAAAGCCAAAAAGATGATGAAGAGCAAATTGCCAAGTACAGAGAACTTCTGCAAAGCATCCAGGAAAAAGAGAAAAAACAGGAAGAAAAGGACATAGGAATGGAGATTAAATGGGTTCCAGGTAAGCTTTATTTTTTTTCTTTTAGTAACTTGGAGGATATGCAGTATTGACCTGCTAATAGGAGTGTAGTGTAAGGTGTTGGATTTATAGTAGTAGAAACTGACCTTTTTTTCCCATAAATTGAGATCCAGATGGTTTACAGTGGGGGAAGTGGAAGAAATAATATGACTGAACTCAGTTCCTCAACTGTAATCTTCTCTTTGTAGCTTATTTTTTTGCCATTTTTTTTGTACTTGCTTTTTCATTCATCACTTTACAGATTTTTCTTGAATAGAATTCATGTGTTCGCCATAAAGTCATAAAACATACCTACAATTTAAAAATGAAAACCAGTATGATTTGGAAACATAGCATAAAATTGGAGGAGAATGTTTTGAAAATCTTGTTGTGTTATATATTATGCTGAAGATCTGGGGGAACAGAGAATGGAGATGCCTGACCTCCAGTGAGACTGCTCTGTGGGAGAAAAAAGCTACCAGGAAGAAAAGATGGGGATAGTGACATCCAGATTTTCATCTGGAAATTAATAAAAGAACTTCACCATATAGCATCCCAGCAGAACTCAATCCTGAGATCTGAAAACTAATGTCTAGGGTTTTTTCCTTTATGATGAAAAGACATTGAGAGTGATTTTTATGTTTTGTTTATGGGTGTGTGCTTTCCCTGAGATGTAATGAGTCAGTTTCACAACTTGCCACATCCACGAAGGGAAAGGTTTTCACTGTGGCCTCTCCTTGATCCTGGCCCGGAGCTCATTCTGCCTGCCTGTACCAGCCCTGGCACTTGCTGTATCTCTTTGCAAGCTTAATTTCGTTTGCTACAATGACTGAACTACTCTGGAAAAGCAGAAAAAATCTGGATCTTTTCCACTAAGTTAGCTAGTCATATAGGCAAATGGAAGCATTTGGTGAATGCACAGAGGGTTGAATTATTTATCCCAAAGACTGGGGAAGTGTGATGTTACCTTTTCAGGGGCAGCAAGGTGCTGTATTGGCTCAGTAGGTGCAGGACTGCAGGCTATGTAAGGACACAGCCTGATCTGTAATACTGTAAATTCTGAGACCACAGACATAGTAGAATCCAGCCCCTTCACCACTGATGTGTTAATTCCAGCTAGGAATGCATATCTTCTTAGATGATTTACACTAACGTTATTCTGAATTCACTCAGATAACTTCTCTTGAATATAAATGCTTGCTTTTTAAATCTTGTTCTGGTCTGTACTGCTTCACTGAAATTGATTGAACTGAATGGAATAGTTTTATTCCTAGTTCTTGATAAGATCTGTATTCAAAAGTATACACTGGCATTAAAAGTAGTTCTATGTTTTCAGTCGTGCTTATATAATTGCAATAATTCCTGGCATGAATTCTCCCAAAACTTTTTAGAGAAAGCATGTATTGTACAGAACAGGACAAGTGCTTGCTAACACAGCTGTGTCGTTGTGCTTTACTTCATCTGTCCACAGTGTGTCAGTATTTGCATTCATGATGTTGCTGGCTTAGTAGCTTTAATTCATTGTGCCCCTGTGCATTCAAGGCAAACGAGCTCTCATACATAGGTAGCTATTGTAAGATTTGTCACTGAGATTTGTTGTTGCCACCTTTCAGATTGGAGGTGGAAACCACAGTCAAAACAATTGCTGCTAGGAATGTGTTCTGTATTTATGTAGGCCGTGCATTGTTTAAATGTTAGAAAAGCTCCTATTTGTTGTGTTGGTTTGGAAAACATGTCTGGGTTTTTTTTGTTACACAGTCTGTCTTCCGAAGAATCTTGCAAATTGTATGAATGAAGTCCTGCAAATTAAAAAAGTCTAACCAACATAATGTGGTGACATAGTTAGGCACCTAGAGCAAACTGTTCATTGGAGGAGATGGAAAATTGTTTCAAGAGACGCTGAACGAAACTCTTTAGTCTCTGTTGCACAGGGAGAACAAGTTTTCTGAAAGGTTCTGCCTCTCAAAACTGTGCCTTATATATTAAAAGTAAATTATATGAAAATTCAGGAACTGTAGTGGAGATGGAATCCAGTTCCCTAATACATGGGTTCCCTGTTTCTTTGCAACGGAACTTGACTAGAAAATCGGTTTTGTTCCGTATGACATCTAGTCTAACCCCTTCTTTACCACACCTTCTTGTGGCACTCCTAGGACTTTTGATATATCTTCATCTCTTTTGAGGGAGGGATGGAAAAAAACCCCAAAACAAACAAAAAAACCCTATCCTGAAAAATATGACTGACTTTGTCTAGAATCAGTTGGATGTCTGTGCACTGGATCAGATTTGTTCATGTAATGATGAGTTGAATGTGCTTGTGTGCACGATGAAGTTGACATTGGTATAGTATTTGATGTCAGTTTAGCAACTATGATTTTGCAGTGTATGTTACTGCTTTCTTATTTCTTACCTTGAAAAAGTTAGAATATTATCAAGGAGCAAAGATTCTGGAAATCATAGAAGTGTTCACTTGCCTGTGCTACTTAGACTGTTCACCTCCATGAGGTCTGTCAAACAGCTTCTAGCTATTAGTCCCTGAAATACAGTTAAGACCAGTGTCTTAACTTTGCTTTTGAGTCTAATGTATGGGAACACTTTAGCCGTTCCTGATTTCAGGCACCATTTGGAGAGGAGGTCCTGTACACCTGAAAGGGAGATTTAAATTTTTTTTTCCTTCTCTCTTTTTTTAAGCACATGTTGAACAGTAGTCTATAGCTCTGGCAATATATACACAGTTGAGGCTGTGCTTTCCTACAGGAAAGAAGTGCATTAGTTATTATGTTATTTTTTTTCTTGAAGAAATGTGCTTATTTAAATTCCAAAACAATTTAATTATGTTCAGTTGGAGCATTCTGGGAATTAAAAAATGGGCTTTTTTTAAAATCTCTTAAGACTCCTTAATTTTTTCAAACTAGTTTATGTCTGTTGAAATATTTTTATTATCAAGCTATGCCTTAATCTGCTTGACTTATTGCAGAGTCTTTTTCCTGCCCAAATGTTTCATATACAGAGAGTTACAACAGTTAAATCTAGGAAGTTTTTCAATAGAAAGGCAGAGATCTGAATTAATTTAAAAATTTGAGTTTTGGCACAAATATTTACACATGGTTATAGAAAGCATACTTTGTGAATGATTCAGTTATTCTTGAATCATAATAGTTTTAAATAAACCACAGTGCCAGCAAAAATAAATTAGCTGTCGTTCCAACTCTCTTTAGTCTGTTTCTTTTAGGCACAAAATCAGTGTTATATTTAAGGATTCATCTGTTTTCTTAATCATATCTGATTTGAGCAACAATTACTATGCATCCTTATCCAACTGCCAAAGCTCCCTTTAGAAGGTGAAGAGGGAGAAGACCTCAACTGCATTTCTTGATGGTATTCAGCCAGTTTTTCATACAGTTGTTATTGGTTTTTTTTTTATTGGACTTAAAAATTCTTCATTTGGGACGAATGAGATGTAAATATTTAGCTAGGCTTAAAGGAAAGTTTAAAATCTGTTTTCATCAGAGGCAGAATAGCAGGCAATCATGTCTCTGTAAAGTGCATAGTAAACCCCAACTGATGTTGTTACAGACTATATGGAGCACAAAAATGGAATATATGTCTCGAATCCATATCATTGCTTAGCATGTCCTCTGACTGAAGCAGTCTTGCCTCTTGCACCACGAAGCAGTGTGTACTCAGCTGTGCAGAGGCTCAGCACTGTAGTTCTTCGTACTTGACAGCTGCTAAGTGTCATGTTTTCTTTTCAGGCAGTTAACAGTATTGTAGGAAAACTGTCTTGACTTAAGATGTCTTAACTTTGGGGTGACAAATTCTAATGTTATCAGAATATTTCTGCCATTCCTTTTAGCTACCTGCAATAAGGTATTTCTTTTTTCTGGGAAGGCATGACATGCAAGGTGAACTTGCTCCTTTACTTCTCTGTTCTCAGGAAATCTATCCTCTTAACTTCCAATAATTGTGACAGTTGCATGCTGTTAAACTTCCAAAAGTTTTCAAAACTAAGTGTGTAAAGAAGCAAAAATTCTGGCCTGCTCACCCTCCCTCACTCTCCCACCAGTCAGAGAAGCAATAAACTTGGGTTTGTTGTTGTATTTATCACACTTTTTATCCTTTAGCTCAGGTATGATTTAGTTGTATGCTTATAGATGACCCTTTTCCCCTCTTTTCTTGGCCCCTATTTGTGAAGATTAAATACAATTAGTATGATTGATTTAGTCTAAAAAAAAATTGATATCGATAAGGGTATGAATTAGCCTTTTCTATGGGCAGTTAATAATTCCACCTAAAGTAGACAATTCCTTTCCCCTTCTGCAATCAAAAGCCTTTTGACCACTTAAATACACTCTTCTTCTCGGGAAGTGGTCTGGACAGTAGTTCCTAAACCATTCTAATCTGTGGAGAAACTCTAATGCCTTTCATGAGACTGCCAAATACCACAAGAAAGGGCTGTATTTTCCTCCAAGTCCTTCTGTGCCAGATGGATCAAATGATTCCATTTTCCAGGCAAATAAATCAGAAATCTTGTAACCTCCTTTGTGATTTTTGGTCTTTTTTTTTGTCTTTTTTTTTTCCTTTTTTTTCCTGGAGATGTGACATGTATTTTTTTTAATTCAGTATTTACTCTCTTCAGAGAGAATCTGCAAGGTTGCTACCTGGCCAGTAATTTTTTCCACAAAAGTACTGCAAAACAATATGCAAAGTAATAGTATTTCAGTTTCTGGGAAGCTGATGACTCTGCTTTTGTTTGGAGATGAAGAGGTGTACAGTTGGAAATAACTAAATATTTGTTTTTGTTGTATGAGAGGGTTTCTTAGTGGCACATTTTTAGTGAACCTATACAATATCCTTCCTTTATCGTGGCTCTGCATGTATTTGCTGGTTTAGTACCCAATTTTTGTGGCTGTAACAGTTTGCCACTTACTGTTAATTTTGGCTTCTTCCCAGGATAGTAGAAGGACACTTCATCTTTTTTGCTCTGCTGTTTTCTTCCTAAAAGGCATAGTTTAATATGATTTTAGATCTTGTCCACACTGTGTGTTTCAGACATGTTGTAACCAGCTCCCCAGCCTTTGAATTGTTTTTGGAGTGTCGACAAGCACAAGAACAGGAATTGGTGTTTGCAGTTTTTCAGAAAAATGTTCTGCCTGCTTTTCTGAGGACGGGCAGAACTGTCCATGAAAGCTGCCCATTTTTTCCATGATGAACTCTGTTTTCAGCTCCTTGTTACTGAGGAGAGCTGGAAGGAATGTTGAGGAGTGGGGACTGGCCAACTGAGAAACCTGGGAGTTGGGAGAAAGAAGGGGATCTAGTCTAGGACATCTGGGGAGGTCCAAGTATGATTTCCAAGCAATAAAACTGGTATGAGGGGCGGGAGAGTAGGATTTGGTTAGGTGAGAGCTGGACTGGGATGGTAAGAAGGGCATGCTGAAGAGAGACAGTTAGAGCAAGTAGAATTGGGGAAGAGACAGCAAACATCAGACTTGGAGGGGGAAGGAGAAACATGATTCCTACACGCTCCCAAGATCCATCAGTCATGTCGTAAAAGAGGATGTTAACTATAGGATGTCTGACTCATTTGTTACAGAAGTTTAAAAAAAGTATAATGAATGAAGCAAGGAATTGCAGGTAGGAGAAAAATACTTCATTGCTCAGGCTGTTGCCTCCTGCCAGGGAAGTGGATTCTGTCTTTCTGCCACTGAATTCTGCTCCAGTGTGTTGCAAGGCAAGTCAGTAAATCTCTTTACATGGGTTTTGCAAGTGTCCATCTTGTGAAGAAGGAGCTGAAAGTGTATAGGCTGTACCTGAAATCAGTATTTGTTCTCATAACATCCAAGTGTTGTGTGATATGAAGACTTTTTGGAAAAGCATTCCTGAAGTGTATGGAATTTTTCACCAAAAAGTGAAGATTGCTTTTAAAATAAAGTGCTTATTCTGGATTTAAATATTCTAGATGTCAAATAGGGATGCTCCAGTTATTTAATGGATTCTTTTTTAAGGTGATGTTTTGTACCATTGAATACTGTAATGATACAGATTATAGAAAACTCCATTCTGTTTCTAGAGAAGGGTTCAATTATGTTTGGTAATTTTGCTGTATATTTCAGTAACTTAGCTATACATTGAACTGTAACGTAAAATACTGAGTAGTTTACATGTTCACGATCTACAGGTCAAATGGTTAAGATGCTCTGAAAAAGGTAAAATGGGATCATGTGATAAGAAACTATCAGAATGCATATTCAGAAAGAGGCTAAATTAAAAGTTAGGATATATTTGTGCATGCAGCTTCAAGTGCTAGGCATTGTAACTGTGGCAGTCTGTGCTAAATTATGGAATTTAATGTAAACCTAATTGGCCTGTCCAGACTTAACGGTCTGATCCTGTTATGCGAGAATCCTGTAGAGCCAGATATGTTGCATGTCTATGAGGTTTACTTTTCTAGGACCCTCAGAAAACTGTCATGTTCTGAAAGTAAAGAGGAAACTTCCTTCAGCAAAGTATGTAGCCACCTTTCCTAGCTGTTGACAGGGCGGGAAGCAGAAAGTTGAGGGCTTCTCTTACACCATGCCCACACAAAAGGATATGGAAGAGGTACAGATACGAGTTAATGGTCTGATAGTTACAGTTTCTCACTGAACCTGGTGAGAGGATGCTACTCTTCTCCTTCAGTCTTTCAGTTTGCATAGCTGTTAAGCATAAAAATTACTTTAGGTAACTTGGTGTGCTAACCAAGTAACAGAATAGTTTATTTCTCTTGCTGCTGACTTTTGTTTTGTTTTGTTTTGTTCTTGAGTTATTACAATTTGAGCTGGTAATCAGTGATAACAGAAAAACATTTCAGATTTTGTTTGTTTCTTTGAGAGACATGTGTTTCAAGTAGGCTGTGCTCTTAATCTCTGCTTCTTGTTAACAAATACATTTTTTTAAAAAAAAAGGCTATTTACCTTAAGCATTGAATCTGAATCTAGGCTTACTGTTGTGCTGGGTATGTGCTGGTTTTACTTTTAGATGGTTTTATGTTGTTAAAGCAGACTGGTACTAAGTAGCTTTAAAAGGCCAGATGACTTGAAAATAACTTGCCTAGTTTAACTTAATGCGTGTCATGTTATGACATTAGTACATAATGCAAGAAATTATTGGGGTTTTTTATTTATGTTTTTCTGTGCTTTCTAGCTGTGGATTTATTTTTAGTTTAACTTTATTCAAATAATAGCTTATTGTTCCCTTTTAAAATGATGGATGAAAAATATACTGGCCATCAGAGATACTGCAGCATTGTTATAGTGGTATTGCAGAGGCAGAGTTTGAGCAATGGAGATGCTAAATATAGCAACTTTATCACGTGAGCAAGGCATACTGACAGAGCAACAACAGATAATATCTCTGTGTGAAATGGAGAGCACCAGCTAAGCCAACTGTGACATGACCCTATATTCTGATAGTGATTTAACATTTCAGAATTATTGTCAAGTCACTTCATCTTTTGTACTTTGTTTTGCCATGCACAAAAAATGGGAATGACTGGACTGTATTCAAAGTGGTTTTGTGAATCTTAACTAAGTATAGTAAGGTACATTAAATATAAGGGCTCTGTATATGTCTGTTGTTTTTTTTTATTGTGTTACTCTCATCCTTAGAAAGTGACATCTATAGATTGCACAGTCTAATGTCTGGAGGGGAGACCTTTCTGAGGAGTAGCAAGAGTGTTGGGAATCAGATTGTCACATGAGCAAGATCTTCTTCTGACTGTTGTATATACTGAAGGAATATTTCATTTGGAAAAACACATCCTGTGAAGTGATCTTATTTATAAATATGTTGTTTTAAGCAATATTTATGTTGTTTTCACAGACTTGTTAAAGAAAAACTAGGGTACTATTTTACAAAGGAGGAAACAGTTAATTTTTTAAAAAACAATCAGATTCATATAATTTCTTTTAACTTACGTTTTTTTGTTTTAGGCCTCAGAGAAACTGCTGAAGAAATGGTCAAAAACAGGTTGGAAGGAAAGGATAACCTAACTCCATGGCAAAAATATCTAGAGAAGAAGAAAGAAAAAAGAATTCTAAAAAAAAAGAGAAAGGTAATGCTTGCATTGGCCACTTGGGGGGAGTTGTTTGTTTGTTTTCCCAAGTTGCTGTTATTGTTTGGTTTAGGTAAGCTACAAAAAATGGATGGCTTCCAGTACTATTTTAAGGTTAGAATGTGCAGTGGTCACTCATGTGGAGAGACCGAGAGTGCCTCATCAATCTTAGAGCAAAAGGATATTCAGGATACTACTGATCATATGTATGCTTACACAAAATTTGTTTTATCTGCCTCTGTTGCTTTGAAGATAAATGACTCATAACAGCATTCAGTTTTTAATTTACATTTTTGAATGCGTTAGGAAGGGTCTTTTTGCTCCTGTATGTGTATCAGTTCAAAGTTGTTATGGTAACTGTTGCTTGGGGAATTTTTGGCCTAAATAATACAGACTTGTTTCCCAAAAGTGTAATGGCAAAGAACTAATAGCCACAAAGAACTATTCAAATTTCAAATTGCAAGAGAATTTGGTAAATAGTTCTCTGTGTGAATAACAAAATGGTCCCATAGTAATGTGAAAATTGCTGCTGCTTCATCTTTCCACACGCAGAAAGTAATTGTGAAGTAACTGACTCCTGTGGCAGTAATGTGCAGAAATAGGCAAATAAATGAAATGTTTGTGCATCTGCTAGAAAAAAAAAAGCATGTAGCGTACAGAATCTAGCTTCCCTAAATTCTTAAATTACTCTGAATGTAATGTGTGTTGCAGAAGAATGTTTTTAAGAGCAATCTCTACGACTTGAGTTACACTATGCATTGCAGTTAGTTTTAACTGGCATGTGCTGAGTAACTTCCTAAACCTTACAGAAAATGAGTGCTCTGAATAGAGTAAGTAGCACAGTTAGGTAGTAGAGCAACTTTTGCTAGCATAGTATTCTTGTTTAGTCTGATAAATTTAAGTCAAGGGGCAAGGTGTACAACAGAGTACTTCCAGTAATAACATACTTTCTTTTAAATCCAAAGTTAGTCTTTTTGACTTTCGGAGCAGAAAATGAAGCTCCTTGCTCAAGTAAGTAGAGCTTTTGTGGAACATAAAGTAAGGACATAATGCTGTGATCCTGTAATGTGCTGGTATGGTTAGGTAGTGCATCACAGTTACTGGGTGCAATCTAATAAAGATCCTTGTAATATATAAATAGCCCTTCTTCAGGTACAAAAGAGCTCAGGTATAAAAAGCTTTCAATCTGTGAAACAGATTTTAGATTGTTGATTTGTCTTTACTAGCTATTTTTAGCGTATTGTAGTTTTATGATGTTCAGCATACAGTATTTCAGTTTTCATCTTCATAGTTACTAACAGAAGGAACATCTAATTGCAGTGAAACTTAAGTAGTAGTTTATATGTTGTTTGAAGTAGTGTTTGTGCTTTGTTACAGGCTACTGCTGAGAGAGAACAGAGTGAAGATGAACTGCCATCTGATGTTGATCTCAACGATCCATATTTTGCTGAAGAACTTGAGAAAACAGGTGGGTCAAGACAGGTGACTGCTGGAATATTACTGCCCTTTCTTTAAATAATGAGCTTTCAAAACAAAGTTGGGCTAGAGTAAATGCAGAGATAGCATGTTCAGAATGAAATAAACTAGGTGCCATTTCCGTAGGTGCCATTTGCATAAAATTGCAGCTGCTGTTCTTGTAAAATGATGCGTATTGTGATGTGTGGAATGGTAGGGAACATTGTTCTCTTAGCTTTCACCAGAGAACATTATTTAGCCAAATTCTGGGGATGGCTGTTAAAAACAAACTGACCATCTGCTCCCCTAAATATTCCAGAGAAAAGAGCCTGATTGCCTTTGAAGCCTGTTTCCTTTTATAAAGGAGAAGCCAGATATATATGGGTCCCTGTGAAGTTTGGGCCAGTTGCAAAAATGTCAAATGTTTTTGCGTCATAAACGAAGTTGTCTTTCAGAAGAAATCAAATTTCTTTTCTGTTACTCTCACACATGTTTTTACTAGTGTACTCTGGCTACCTAGAAACCCAAACAGTGAAATGTAATATTTTACGAAATAACTTGTCCAGTTTAGATTTTTAGGATACTTTTTTTACAAGCTTTTTAGTCTGATGTTTAAGTTAGCTTTTGCTGTGGTAATAGCAAATTTATTTTGAGTGTGATGTTGCTGGTTAAAATTGTAAGGTGGGGATAATCAGTAAGTGTGAGGCTTAAGTGAGCTGGCTTTCGGTGCTTTTGGGAACCTAAACCTAAGGGTGGATCATGCTATTGTATATTAAAAGAAGAAAAAAGAGAGGCTGGGGGAAAGAAGAAAGAAAACAAGCAAACAAACAAAAAAAAAAGGTAGCAACAGATTTACAAATATTACCAGTCTGTTGTTTTCATTGGTGTTTTTTTGAGTATAGCAGTGCAGATCGAAGCTCCATTTAAACAGAGTAAATTACTTTTAATTTGATACTAGCCAGCATAGGCTTCTTCTGTCCTGGTGGTTTGAAGTTTATATTAGGAGAAAATAAATAATTCAAAAGCAAAACCTAGACAACTTTGTGTCTTAATGTGCTTATATGTATGTGTTAATAGTCTGAAGTACCAAACAGTAGGGTGAGTCCTACCCGTGGTTCATAGAAAATATCACAATTTAAGGTGTCATGCCATGCAGTTTTCTGCCATGCTATCCTGGCAAGTTGTATATAGGTTTTTTTCAGAACTCATTGTAAAGATGCCATTCCTTCCACCACTTTTTTTATTTTTCCTTAATAGCAAGATTGTGTAAGTACTCTCATATTAATAATTGATGTTTCAACGTTCTGTGTAAAATCTCTGAAATAATTTTTCTTCTGCATTATTTAAGAAGTTCTTTGTGTCTTGGAGGGGCTCAGCAGAGACCAGTCTTATCTGCAGATTCTTGTCTGGAGAATAGACTTATAGTGTTCCTGGAGCCTTTGAGGATAGTATAATAGACATAAAGGTTAAGAAAGTGAAGCTTTTGTCTGCAAGATTACTGATAATCTACTGAGAAACAGGAGAAAAACAGAATGTGGCTAGCCCTGGAGAAGTTTTAAAGGGAGAGTACAGTGGTTGGCTGCAAGCCAGTTGACATTTTAACAATGATTATACAGCACAATTTTGTCTGGCTTTCACCAAGTTTACCCAGAACAGCCTCTGTCTCATAGCTGGGGTTGCTTTTAAACACAGCTAGCTTTTCCAGTTGGGGAAAATGGGTCGCAATCTTCTTTGAACTAGGCTGTAACTCTGCCAACTTTGTATCTAGGGTACAGGCAGCAATAACTTGAATGATTGTAATTTTTCATAAGCCTTCCACAATTCCCCTGAAAAATTGAAATTTGTCCCTTAAAGTGACTGTCAGATGATCTTAGATTATGCTGAAAAAGCACATGACAGGATATGCTCACGACTCAGGTGGACCAGTGCAGAAACTGTAAGGATGCAGTAGTGCTGTTAGGATTTTGCAGTGGTGTATTTGCTCCCTTGCTGGATTCACTTGTTGACCGTAATGTGTATGGGTCTTGTATAAGTTAGTTTTTGTCAAGCTGAGGCAACTGAAGGGGAAGCAAGAGTGTAAGGAGCTGTCAGGCAAAGGACCTCACAAATTTGAAAGGAAAACTGGAAATTATGGGAAGTCTGCTCGAGTGTGTATCAGGTTTGCCTTTGTTTCTGAAAACTGTTTGTAAAGTAGGCAGTGATTCTTACACTGTAGATGCTTCCTCTTGGGAGAGGCAAGGTAAAGCAAATTCTTGGTGCCTGCTATGCTCAAAGAGTGTCTGTGCAGGGTGCAGGTGTGTGCAAATTAGCACTCCTGAAATTCACAACAGTGATTGCTTTGCACAAAGTTTTCATCTGTGCATGGTGCCTCTGTGGCTTTTCAATAATACCACAGGCTAAAATGTAAAATGCTGCATATATATGAGCCTTGATGTTGCATTTCAGAAGCTTGATTCTAGTTTGATATTGTAAAAAAAGGAATTGTTTGTCACTTTCGTTTTACATGGATGCATGTATTGTTGCAAAAAGTGTTGTAAAGCTTCATTTGGCTTGGCTGGTTTCAGTCTTACTGCATCTGTTTCAGCGGGGTCTCAGAACAGGTTCATGTAAGACAGAATGACTTTTGTAGCTTAAAATGTTGGAAGATTAATAGCTGAATAGTGTAATTGCTCATTAACATGGGAGCAGTGTCCTGCTTTTGGAGTTCACTCAATAGTTTCAGAACACTTTAGACTATTAAACATACTTTCTATTGATCATTCTTTGAGGAAAGGGGCTACGTGTCTTTATGTATTATTATAACTCCTACAGGTTCCAAACCTTTTGATGCCTTCTGATGGTCTAATTTATGATATATGTAGGAATCGATGGTTTCTTAATGCTGGATGGTAGCAGTACGACTGCGGGGACATAAGAGGTTAACAGCAAGAGCTGAGTATAGTTGTAGAACCTGTACTTGAAAGATAAAGGTCTTAGCTGTATTACTGATTTATTTACTATGTGTCTTTGCAAGGCTTTTGAGACAGACTTTCAGGCTTCTGAGTGAGACAGGTAAGAGGTCTTGTGAGAGGAGTTTTTGGTCTGGGGTCGGTCTCTGTATTTGAAGTCTCAAAATGTGATTAGCTTTTACTGTTAGCACTGGAAAGTTGATGTGCAAAAAATGTTGCAAACTAAATTCTCGAGCTGAGAAAGCTGAATGGCAGCTTGAGGGGGGATTGCGGCAGAGACTTGAAGCTCTTCTCACTGGCTGGTGGCAGCTATCACTTTTGCATAGCATTGAAGACAAGTACCTGCTGCTGTAGGGTGGAACAAATCTGTTTTAAAGATGGCAGTGGGGATTAGGTACTAGGAGAAATCAGAGGTTTTGCAGTCAGTTTGGGAAAGCCTCATCATAGGTTTTACATACATAAGTGTGCAAAATGGTGGGGGGGACTTCCAGAATGTATGTGGGAAGAGGGACTGTGTCAGGAGTGTGTTAAAAAAAGACAGAAAATGATGCATTTGTGAATTCTGAAACCAAACTCTTTTCAGTCTGATGCAAAATTTTTAGTGCTAAGAGTGATTTTTAGGCCCCAAGCTGGTTTTATTAGCTGCATAGTGTCATAGGAAGAAGGACTGATTGATTGATTGATTTTCATAGAAAAGAACTTAGTTTCATACTAGTTCCTGGTTCACCCCCATCTGCAGCAACAGAAATCTTTGAAGGCATAAAGCTAAACTATCTTCCTTTCTGTGATTCTACATATAGTGAAAGATGAGGGAAGATGACTTGAGGGCCCCTTCTGTGGGGCATGGGTAGAAAGGCTAAGGGATTTACTTTTTTAACTTCTAGAATAGTTGTCTCCAATTCATACCTCTGATTCCTTTTCTGTAGTTTAGCCAGTTCTGGGAAGATACAAAAGATTTCATAGTTGTTGAAGTCTTACATAAGACATTTATTTCTCCCTTCTACATATTAACATAAATTGTGCAGGTTAGGTTAACCATATTGTATCTGTATCTGATTTTCCTGCACATTCTCTGGAACTACTAAATCAACAGTTCTTGAGCTGATGACATTGTGCATCTAGATAGTTTATTTTTTGGTGCTGGTGGTTTGTTTCTTCTAGAAATCCATTTCCAGCTTGGAATCCATTTAGAAATAGTCAAGAGAATAGTCAAAGGAGAAAAAATGTTCTTCAAGAAACGCGTCCTGTTCCAGAGTATACTTAGTGATATAACTTGACGTTTTTCTGGCATGTTTGTACTTTTAGTCTGACTACAAATCTGGCTTAACAAAATGGAGCCAAATACCTTCCTTAAGAGTACCCCCAGTGGACTGTAATAAATTGCCTGGGAACGTAATTCCAAACTCAAAGGTCAGAGTATGTGGTTCAGGTCAGGAAACCTTCTGCTTTTCCTGCTCCTTCTTGATCAAGATCTACAGGCATTCCAGAGAGAGTAATTTGATTTTGTAGGCTTTATAAATGGATCTATTTTCATTAAAAGTTATGTCTGACTAATGTCTTATGCTGTTGCTATCCATTATGTCTGCCTAATCAGCACTGTGTATCTAAAGTAAATTCTGAGAGAGTAAGAGAGCTTCATCAGAAGAGTATTCAGTCTTGAATAGTCACTCATATTTTAATTCCCTTGATTTTGTTCAGGTCTTTTTTGCAAGGGTTTTTAGTGCTAGAACTGTTTCTCTTTTTCGACTGGGGGGGGGGGGGGGGGCGGGGGGGGGGGCGGGGGGGGGGGGGGGGGGGGGGGGGGGGGGGGGGG
>JAVJGI010000035.1:7817052-7830668 GCA_035590275.1 Ibycter americanus | reverse complement strand
TTCCCCCCCCCCCCCCCCCCCCGTTTTTTTTTTTAAACTGATAAACTCTTATTCAGCTGCTAGACTTGTATTCTGGGTACAGAGAAGAGATGCACATTTGCTGTTTATTCTAAAGTATTTACTACATTGCCTACTTAAGTAGAAAGAACGACAATTTGAGAACTGCAGGACACTTCAATTACATTTATAAGTATATAAACTAATATCTCTTTAAAACGCCCTGGGAGCAGAGTAATGTCATATGCTTGCCTGCACCGTTGTGATACTTTTCTCTATGGCTCTATGAAAAGCACAGTAAAACCATTTTTTCTAACTGTTCTTTGTTGTTGATTTGTTTATGACATTTGAATATTGCTGCCTCCTTAAACAAATATTCAGCACATTGTTATTGCTTTAGGTCTAGCTGATTTTTCTTAACTTTTCAGCCTTTTTCCCACATCTGACACTTAAATATTGATTACAAGAAAATGAGATGCACTTAGAGGTTCTATTCATCAGTAAATTATGTTATCATGAATAAGCTTGAATAAACATGTGCATATCTTATATTTGCACTCAGGTTTAAAGAAGAAGCCAGAATCAGTTGAAAGTACCTCAGAAGATGAAGATGAAGTTGAAAGACAGAAGGTAAAGTGATTTAAAATGTTAAGAATTGCAGATGTTGCATTGCCTGAATTCTGCAAATATTTGCTATGTTTGTGAGCGGAACTACTGAATTCCATAGGATGGCAATAGAATAGAACTGTATAATTTTAATAGCGAGAGCTGTTGGAACAAAAACTACACAAGAAGAATGGTAGATGGTCCATGACTCGATGTCTTTTAAGATTATGCCAGGCTATCTTTCTGGAAAATAACAGTTGAACTCAGCTCAACAGGGATAGGCAGCACTGAAATGTAAGGGCACAGAAGCCATACTGGTTGAGCTGATAGTCCCTCTGGCTTTAAAGCTGTCCCAGTAAGTTTGCATGTTGTGTGGTGCTCAACATTTACCTTTAACGTCAGCACTGTATGAAATATTTGTGTGTTAAAAAATTGTCCTGTAGACTTTTAACCTTGAAGACTGAATTGTGTGGTATTGCATGCTTGCTTTTCATTCTTTCTCAGGACAAGTTAGCTAAATAAATTTATTAAATTCTTATATGTTAATTTTTATTTTGCTATATAAATATCAATATAAAATTGTGATCTCAAAGTTATGGTGTGCAATTTTCAGATTACATTATTAGTATCCTTGAAAGCTGAATGTGGGTATTTGCATTTATTTTATATCTAATAAAAAGGAAATCAACTTTTATATGTTAAATGTTAAAAGAACATTGTTACGGATGAAATAATACTGCCCTGACAACCCTGTTTCAACTCATTTATGTGTGTGCAGGCTTATACAGACTTCATTAATGAGTTGTTACATTTTTCATAGGAAACTTAATTTCATTGTGTACGTGGACTATTTTATTTTGTTACAGGCTGAAATGGCCCTGCTTATGATGGATGATGAGGATGATGCCAGAAAACATTTTAATTATAAAAAGATTGTAGAACAACAGAATTTGAGCAAGAAGAAAAAGAAACTCTTAATGAAGAAGAAGGAATTACTAGAAGATGACTTCCAGGTAATGGTGTACTCCTGATTTTGAGGCTCAGCTAGAACCATTGTTAATTATTTTCAGGACAATTTTGGTTTTTCATATTCTTCTCCTCCCTTACTCTGAAGGAGAAGAACTAGATCTACATTTTGAGGGAGTTCAAGGTTGTTTTCAAAAAGCAAGAAATATTCTGACACAGTGTTGAAGGAAACAGACACAAACTCTGTCTAAGACAAGAAGACGTTATTTATGCAAGGCCTTGTACAGCTTGTTGCCTAATATACTCCTTGGTGTGTTTGTTCTGATTGTTATCCACTGCTGCTTTTGCCCTGGTTGGTTCTTGACGACAAACCTTTCCTTCGTCTGCCAATAGAGGCATGTACAGGATTTGTACAAGTGTTCACTTGTCTGTTTTACCAGTCTTCTGGCTCTTTACCTCACACTCGCTGGGATTTTGTGACTGGAGCACTTCCAGGAATGGTGAACAATCTCATGAGCTACAGCTCCTTAAGCAGCTCATATTTTATTGTGTTTGAAAGCTTTGCTAACGTGGGTAAAAGTTATCTAAAATAAATACTCCTTTTCTGCCTTCAGGTAAATGTTGCTGATACAAGATTCCAAGCTATGTTTACTTCTCCCCTGTTCAATTTGGATCCTTCAGATCCAAATTTCAAGAAGACAAAAGCAGTAGAAAAGATCTTGGAAGAAAAAGCTCGCCGAAGAGAAGAAAAGGAGCGTGATCTTAAGGAGGCGAGCAAGGGCCAGGAGAGCAAGATGGCAAAGAAAGGAGATGTTGCTAAGAAAGGCATAGATCCTGCCTTATCAATGCTAATAAAATCGGTCAAAAATAAAACCGAAGAGTTTCAGGCAAGGAAAAAGCAGAAATTGAAATAACTGAACTTCAGTTTTACTCAGAACTTGATGTTAATGTCTGTTCTTGTAACTGGTGACACCTATTAAAGTTATTACAGCCTGCTCTGATTCCGATCCACCTAAAATTTTCTGAAAAGTCACTTAATTACGGTGGTGAGTACTGAAGTAACTAGGGTGATAATCAGTCTTTTCTTCTGCCACAACAAATACTTTTTTGTACTATTACTGAAAATCTACACCTTAAAAATATGTAAGTAAGGAATTGGTAGGTTTGGGGCTGTTTCTGTTGTATCACGCTGTCTCTTAAAGACAACAGAAATGCTGAAGGTGGCTACAAAAAGTAGTCATAATTATGGCTGTTTTTTATAAATAAGAAAAGTGCTTCTGCGGAGGTTTATTGCTGAGACTAAGGGGTCTTAAAGTTTTTAATTCCACAGAAGTCTGTAAAACATTTCTGTTGATAAACAATGTAGTATTATAACAAAAAATTGAAGAAATTTGTGTACAGGTTTTTTTGTACATTTTTAAAAGATTACATATATCCTTCACTAATTTCTCCTCTAAATACTTTAAGACTTCCTGGATAACAGAACTAATTAATGGAAATACTGCCATTTAGAGGTGTTTCATTAATATATGTTGGAAATAAATGGTTTAAATTGGCCCAAAGGAATTTTGGGTACTTAGCTGTGTGGTGTTCTTCTGCGCCTGAATGAAATTATGTCAACATTAAACTTTTTGCTATTAATACTGCATTTCCATTAATTTAGTTAGACTTATATAAGGTCTTACAGCATTGCAAGTATTAAAAGAAAGAAAGAAGTTAAAGGCAGATCTAGATGACACAATTTTAGAAACCCTGTTGTTTGGCCATGTTAATATTAGTGTTGGTGATGAAGGTATCAATGGTGCACAGAAAATACAGTAGGTAGAAAATGATCTTTCATCCCTGGAGTGTGGGGATTGATTCATCTTATATTTGGGGTTGGGTTAGGGTTTTTTGGGTGGGTTTAAGTGTTTGCTGTATCAGCTCTAATGGAAATACAACAAAAGAACGAAAATGTTAGAAACAAGGAGCTGAAAGGTAATTTGTAATTTTAAAGAGGTATTGTTAATTTCTAAGACATTCTACTGGACGTGGCAGGAAGCTTCTAGACGTGGGTATACAATGGAGAACAGCATAGTTTTGATATTCAGCAAGACAATGAATTTATGAAGAAAGATGCTTTGGGAAATGATTTTTCCACCAAGGGAAGTGTCGCTGCATCAAACAGGAGAACCAATCGTTACTACTTAAGAAAATGTGTCATACAAAAGTGATAAAAGTGTACATGTACGCATCTGAGACAGGGGATGAGGAGACAAGCCTCCTCAATAATGAAAGATCATATTTTAGATTAAAATTTGCAGCATGGAAAACTAAGTAGTTGTCTGCATTGCAGTTACTTAAGACAGGCACCTATGATATGATTTCCAGGTGCCAAAGCAGTGACATCAAGCTGACAGGGTAAAATTTAGATACACCATGTAATTTGTACAGATTTTTTCTACGTGTGATTCATTGTGTGGAATATGTTTTGTAGGCATATGAAATGCACTAGGGACATTAGCTTGAACTGAATGAGAGTTAGAGATAGGATATGGTGACGGAAGGGCAACTGTTTATGTACAAAGTGTGTGGAAGACTGGACAGCTGAGAACAAAAGTGAAAGGTCTGAACAGAAATGTAAGTCAAATGAAGGACCCACCTAGGCCAGCATCTGATCCCTGACAGTGGCCAGTGGCAGGAGATAGTAATGGTGCACTTACAATATCACACCTTGTCAGTGGGGAAGCAGGTACGTTCATAACTGTTCTGTTTTTCAGAAATACAGCTGGGGTAGGACTCATTGTCGTAGGTACGTACTTTGTAAAAGCACCCTTTTGTAGCTGTAGGAACAACAGAAAGTTTCATTCTGTGTTGGTGCACCTACAAATCCTGTTTTCATACCAGGTCCACAGACAGTCTCCCATAATTTTGTTTAATAATTTGTATGAAAAAGCAAATTTGGCGAGGGATGAAAGGCAACAAACTGTACTGTGTCTTGATCTAACCCTGCCAGGTTCTACCAAATACTTCTGTTTTGATGCATTTGATGTGCGTGCTCTTACAGAGGAGTGTTCTGGCTTGTGCACTAGCAGTAGGCATAGTCTGCTGTGTTTGACTTCCTGGCAGTAGTTAAGTAGAGTCACTTAAATTACCAGTGCTTTTCTTTTTTGGCTCGGTGCTTTTATAACTTTACTGGAAAACGTGTGGCATCGGTGAATCTCCGCTCCTCTGGAATGCCCAGCTTTCAAAAATATGAAGGGAGACTTTGACAGTGATTTTAACTATTGGTTGAAAAAACTATTTTGCTGTGTGGTAATGTGTATTTGGTATCATTTAAATGTTTAATGTATGATAATTTTAACTAATCAGATGTTCTTTTTATTGTTGTTTTTGTTCTGAAGTTGCTGAGTCCTGAGGGGGCATCTTGGTTGGGAAGAACTGCAGGACCTGTCCCAGCATGCATCTTAGATGGGAATTTTTTTGTCTGTTTGTAAAATGATTAGGTCTACATCCTTTCTTCCCCTCCCCAATACCCCCAACTTTTTTAAAAAATCAAGTTATTACTTACTAAGTGCTAATGGCTCAAAGACCATCATCTAATCTCCGTAACTCCAGAACAATACTAACAAAATCTGAAGTGATTTCTTTCTGTGTTTTCAGGAGAAGTATATCTTCAAAGTCTGATAAGAAGTGGTCATGTCTCATCTAGAATTCCTTGCAATTCATTGTTCTTGGTGTAAACAAAACAAAGGATGTTTTTGACCATCTCATCCTTTTAAACATGAAAATAGGATCTGGAAGTTCTAACCTCTGAACTTTAAAATATGATTTTTATTTCTCCCTTTCACTAAATGTCATGTAACCAGCAAAACTGATGGCAATTAAGTAAAAAAAAAAAACCAACCTCAAAAAATGGGACTGTTAAAAGTGAGACAGAACTAATTTTTCTAGCAACTTATGGAGGTCTGGTATAAAGTAGTTTTGTCTCCAAGTTGGCAGCCATCAGAGCTCATGCTAGAGTGTAAGCCAGACATTTAAAGATCTAATATTACAAGTGGAAATCACAAGAGGGTTTAATTTATTTGAAAACTGAGAAAGATCAGACAACCAGAGATGAAGAGCCACGTATGTTTTCTATTATTCCTTTCTTCTAAAAATTAAATGTATTATTTCCAATTAATAGCAAGTTGGCTTTTTGTTCTTTTCATATTTTAGTAGTGTCCAAAAATAACAGTCAGTTGTGCTGTCACATGCTTTTTTAGCAAACAAAACCCGACCAAAATACTGTGGAGTTTTTTCTTAATAAAAGTCTTAGAAACTTATGTTATATGTGATATATATTTAAAACTACTAGAGCGATCAGGTTGTTTTGCACTTGTCTTAAGTCATGAATTACATGCCTCAGTTTTGTAGCTGTGATAAGAACAGCAAAAGTAGTAGTTCTGATGGCACAGTAATTGTCATTATTTCATGAATACATTAGGAAGGTTGCAGTTTTTTAAAAATGTACCTTTTCATGCATATGATTATGTTACTGTATTCCTGTAAAAAGCAAGACAAGGTGGCAGAAAGGTCTGTTGTCTTGTATTTTTTCTGTGCTTGACATACGGTGTTACAAATGGGAGTATTTTTGTCTGGGTTCTGGATCCAATCTAGATTAATGTCACTTAAGGTCATTATTACTTTACATCCTCCTCATCACTAGCATATGAGCAATCCCTACTCAGGACTGTTCCAGCTCTGTATTTCAGCCATCTGAGACTATGCAAGTTTTAAACAACATCGCTTCTAGCCTCCAGTGAGCGCACTGGCAAACCTCCTGCTGTCCCATTCTCGGAGACACCCGATCCAAAGGCTGGTTGCCACATTTTCATGGGCAAATGCTCTTGGACTGCGTCCTCTGTGCTCCTTGGCACTGCACAAATCCCTTGGCTTCGCACTGAAATCCTGCCCAATGCACTTAGACCTTTCTCTTTTTATCCTTCTGGAGCGAGGAAGGATGGAAAGGACAACTGAGGCAGATGGGGTTTGTATTGACTTCCGACAGCATGAGTCAAAGATGGACATTGTAATTCTGAAAAGAAAAACTGCCCGTTGCAGTCAGCAACGTGTGTGGCTGAACCGCTGCTCAAATGGGTTGGCAGTTTGACCGTGGAAAATACAAGTCTGAACAGAAGTGGTTAGCACAAGGACTAAGAATAGCAAAGTGAATGTTTTAGGATGGCTGTGACTTCTACAGGTGATGAAGAGTTAAAATCATTTCTGTCGAGTGCAAAACCCCCTAAGCATAAGCTGCTTCCCTGCCTCCTTCCCCTACCTGCTTTCCCCCTTAGGTTAATGCCAGGGCACTCAAAGAGGGAGCGGGTGCGTGAGCTGCCCTCAGAACGGATGCCGCAGGCTTTAGGAGAATTTTGGGGCAGGACAGCCTGAGCCGTCGGTCCTTTTACTTAGAGTTCTGGAAAAGTAATGACAGCAGCACTAGCAGGGAGAGAACCTGAGAAGATGTGCAGTAATGAACAATGCCTCTGGTGTTGACCTACAGTTGTTCTGAAAGGTGTCCTTATGCCTAGAGGTGGGAAAGAAGGTCAGTAATTCCTAATCCAACCACAAGTTCAGCTTTTTGGGTTTTGCTTGTTGGGGTTTTTTTTGCATGTTTCACATACATGAGCTTTGTATGACAACTAAATATAAATGCCTAGAAACCAAAACCGTGTCAGAGAGAAAATCAAGCATGGTACATGTGAAACCAGCTCTGGCATTTGTCTCAGATGAACGGATGGATGCCTTTCTTTAAGCTGTAGTCTGACATAAGAATGCCATGAAGGGAAGCAGTTTTCAGTTTTCTGTATTTTGGTGTCCAAGTGCTTGACACTGCAAAATAACTGTTTTGTTAGCAGGGGTTTAATTTTATTTTATTATAATTAAATAAAACTCACAACCCTTATGCTCCATGGAAGCCCATCTGCCTCACAGATGGGTCATCACCCTCTCAATCCAGCAGACCAGACTGACCACTTGAATGCACGTCCTAGCTGTTAGCAGCGAACGGCAGCGTGCTGTGCATGGCCCTCGGTGGAGTTTACCGAGCGAAAGGGATGCTGCACAAGGTGACAGCTACAGAGTCACTTGCAATGCTCTTGTATTAATGTCAAAACAGGTGTAGCAGACCAATGGCACTTAAAAGGAATATAAATCTATCACTAAAGCTAGCTGGTTTTCTTAAGAGGCCCAAGATTTACGTTTGACAGCAAAACAAGTTGCCTTGGTAAGTAAAGATGCATCACTGAAAGGCTGCTTTACTTTGCTGTGAGTCAAACCTTTGGAAAGGCAAAAAGTACAATATATTGGAGAAGGGTAACAGTAATGAACTTAAATTAGTGTATTAAAAGAGATGTAGTTTAAAAGTGCAAATTCTGTCCTGAAATAAACCTGCATTGATTTTTGTACCAATCTCAATCTCTCCAAAACGTGAATTTGCTGATAGAACTCATCAGCTAGTCTGAGGGGTGAGAATGGGTGGTCTTCTCCTCATTTTACATCCTGAAGATCAAAACTTCCCCAATAAGAGAATAATTTTGCCAATTATTCTTAAAGCTTCATAGTGAACTTGAGTATCCTGAGCTCTCTGTTGCAGTTGGATCAGTACCCCAGAATCTGAAGAGGAGGAAGTTGTGAAGACTGCCCTACTGAAATTGTATCATACCTTGAGTGCAATAAAACAACTTTGGTTTGGACTTAAATCGTTACCCACGGAGAGCTGCAGAAAGCAACCGTGCAGGTCAAAACTCATAAAAATAATGAGATGATAAAACATGTGGAGAAAATCTAGTCCAGGATTTACTTAGTCACCAACTTGGCCTGTTTTTCCAAAATATATACTTTTAAATTGTCGTATTTAAATCTGCACCATGCTTTGTGTGGGCGTGAAGAGAAATGATCTCTGACTCTGAAAACCACTGTTCTGTGAGTCCTGGCTTCCTGATTTCCCAGAGCGGTGGATGAGGAGATGACTATCCTGCTACCATGGCCAGTACGTACCCAGTGTGCACATAACTCACTTTCTATGTTTAAGGAATAAAGACAAAACCTTGCAGGGATTTGCTGCTAGTGATTATTTTGGCAACAGCTGATGAATACATATTTTAAGTTTCGTTTCTCAAAAGTCCTGTGTCTTATGATTTGGCCCCCATCTAGTTACAACTGTGAAAGCTGGCTGAGAGAAGATCGCAATCACACCGAGCTGAAGTTTTTTGAGGTGCGATGGAACAAGCGTTGGAAATAACTGTGTGTGGGTGTTGAGCAGCCGGGAGTACATGGAATGCTGTTTAGACAGGTCCAGGATGCTGGAGTATTTTCCTCATGTGAAGTGGCTCATTATCTGGAAAAAACATTATTTTACTGGCTGGAAGTCAAAGAAGGGGCCTTTTCATATGCAGAGGAAACAACAAGCATGCCTGTAGAAGACTGCAGGCTTATTTATGCTACCTGCAAAGATCAGCCAGTCTTTTAGGGGGATTAATAATGTGGTATCTGAGCGGATTGATTCCAGCCTTTACAATGGCCTTGAGATGCTATTCTCCTTTTGCAGGCAATCATTCAGTTAACGGTTCCTGTTCATACTTGTTGGTGCATTCAGCTGCTTTCTCTGTTGCAAGTCATTTCTACAGTCAAAGTTCCTAAATGAAACTGGAATGGTCAATATAGGGCAATGGTCAATACATTTCTATGTGTTTGCCTTTTTATTTTCCTTTTCTTTTTTTCCCCTTTTTTTCCCCACATAGCCACTTCCCAGAGAAATTCTTTAAGTGCTAAATTTGTCTTGAGCTGATTGTTGAAGGTTGTCCTCTCACCTGGGTCAAAATAGATAGGAGAGGGATGTGAGTCTTCTCTTCTACAGCCTTTTCTCAGCATCTGCGTCCTTAACAGGTGCCCGAAGGCACTGAAACCTGTCAACCCAGAGGTCCAGCTCTTTGTTGCCTGGAATGCCTCCTTTTGTGAAGCAGGGATAGAGTGGTTTTGTGAGGTCAGGATCTCTTTACTTAAAGCGGCTCACCCGTTGCCCCACAAAAAGCTAAAGAATTATTAAAAAGGAGATCTAAGCTGTGCTGAAATGTTTGCCTTTCCTGTCTTCTACTGTTAAATTGAATACTCTGTCACTGCACCTGAGGGCCACAGCTTAGCATCTCCAGCTCCAAATTCTAGTCTGCCTTGAAGCAGAGCAGTTGAATTACTTCACTACAGGTTTCTTAATGGAGTTACATCATCTTACGAATAAAAAACCAGCAGTCTTGGATGAGTTGTAACTAGCGGAAGTATCAAATGGTTTCTTCCTTTTCTCTGTACTTTGTCCACATCATTGCAACAAACCAGTGTCACATCTGAATTTGTCCCTGCCCATGGCAGGAGGGGTGGAACTAGATGATCTTTAAGGTCCATCCAACCCAAACCATTCTATCACTCCGTGAATATATGTTGTCAGACATGTGGGCCTGATTTGACAGAACCTCATAGATGCATACAGTGTTGCCTAGACTTATTCAAAGAAGCTCCAAAATTTATCTCTGCAAGGCATTTCCTCAGGGGAGGAACTACAGGACATGTATAGAGCACCCACCCTAACCCTGTTTGATGAGTTTATACCACTGGGTCTGAAATGGGAGTTGTGAGGCAGCAGAGAGAGGTTGGACTTCATCTTGTTTTCCTGAGCTGAGGCAAATGACTTTGCTTGACAGGGTGTTAAGCAACTCGCTGAGTTTAACAGCAAACACATACCCCTTGCACGCAGCTCCTAATTGAGTATTGCTCACACCTCTGGAGCAGAGCACTTCTCAAAATCCTGGTCAAAGAAGTTTCCAGCTGTGTTGTGTTAAAATGCTTCTTGTAGGGATGTGCTTGTACCTGCGTGAATGTCTGTGGGTCTGCCTGGCTGCAGATGCATTTAAATTCTTCTTGCTGAGCACATGGGATCACCCCACTCAAAGTTTGGTCAAAAAAACCCAGAAGTATCCCCTCTCTGAGCTTTTCTTTCAGGAAATGGAGGGTGTCAGTATTAAAACAATATTTTAAGTTCCAAGAAGTAATTTAGACGTGTCTGCATGCTTACCTCAGATATTATTTAATTAATGGTTTCATTATAGTACAGCAAGTAAGATGAAGCCTCACTGAAGCCTCTCGGCTTGAACAGCCACTTTTATTCAGAATAAATTAAAGCAGCAAATAAGCTCTTTATCAAATCAGGAAGTAAAACTAGTAGATTCTGCTTTGAAACACAAAGTACAAGAAATCTAAGATAATCAACAAGAAATAGAACAAAACGAAAACCAGGCGTTAAAACACAGCTGGAAACTTTGTAAAAGGAATAAAGGAAGTCTTTCACTTCAAACCTGTACTCTCAGGAATGATTTACAGAATGAGATCATCTTTTTATTGGAGTAGCACGACAAATCTAGAGAAGATCAAGGACCAGAAAATAGGAAAAACCCAAGAAATACTTAGCCAGTTTGGAAACTGTCACTGGCAGCAAGGGACAAATTAAGTAAAAGCCTCAAAAAGACAAGTGAAAACATTTGGATTTGAAATCCAGTTCTCATAGAGAATGGGGTAGGACCAAACACTGACAACATTTTTAGCTTCCCCCACTAAAGAAAGAAGGGCTCCATGATCACGCTGTCCATTCATCAGTCTGTCAGCCTACCTTCGTAATGTGAACCTGCTGGCCAACTTCAAGGAGATTTGACGGGAGGGTCGAGTCAAAATATGTGTAGCTGACAGTCAGCCACATGTTGTGCTGCCTCTTTTTTAGCCAACAGACAGGAGGGGTGGACAGAGAAAGGGAAAATGGGGGGGAAGAAGGTGCGTAGGACCTGATACAGGTCGCAGAGATTATTACATGAGATCAAATCAAGGCTGCTTCATAGTGGCCAATGCTGTGTGTCAGAGAAAGGCTGCAGCCAAAAGGCAAGTGCGTTGCAATACTTCTGCACAACACCCTCCTTCTCCGCCCAGATCAGATTGTCCTAGCTCAAATGTGACTATTGCCGTCTGAGAGGCAAAGCAAGTACTTTGTGGAATCTTCTTGGTTCACTTCAGCATCGTTGTCAAGAATAACGAGGACTTTTAAAAAAATAATTGGCAACAAAGCAACTCACAACTGGGATTTGGACCTCACCGTAAGATCTGTGAAAGGAGGCCAAGGATTTTCTAAGGGTTTGTGGACTTCACATTACTTCCTTGTAGTTTTATCCAACAGAAGAGGAAGCACCTGGTAATGTGGAAGACAAAAGCTGATCTCTGTAAGCCACATAGTTTTGTGTGCCAAAAATGTGTGTTGAAATAGGAGACTTGCATTTGTTCTTGACATTTTTTTGCATGGCTAAAAAAAATTTAAGGCTGGTCTTTGAAACAAAATCATGTCAATAGTATAAAAATTAATGGAAGCACATTGTTATTTATTGGGAAAAAAGCCATAAAAGGGGCTTCTGTGCTTACAAGGCAGGCCAGAAACAAGTCTTCTGAATGCCTGAGGAAGATCCTACACAGGAAGATTAGGACACAGTGGAGGTGGAATAAAGTCTGGGGGTAAAAAGGTTAATTTCCACAATTTTTGTTTGGTCCTTGACAGTTCAGTGCTCAAGTTTCTGTTAATGTTTAATATATGATATAACTTGTGTACAACATGGTGGCCACAGGCTAAAATATAGTCACTACATATGTGAGTGAGACCAAATTCGTGCTAATGATGGTAAGAAGTGTAAGTAATCTGTTACCGGTTATTATTTGCTCTGAAATGTATTTTGGCTAGTGAATGAAACCAGTGTCAGAGGAAGTACTGTAGAAACCTGATTTGTAAAAAATCCCTGCAAAGATGTAGTTTGGCTGAAGTAGGTCATTTCCTGACAGCTCGTCTGCAAAGAACAAATGATACTGTTCACTGTGGCCGGAAGCACAGCCACAGCTACACATTGTGCTCACTTTTAGGAAAAGAAAAATGGGGAGGAGTTGAAATCTGTTTCATCTAGAAGGCTTGAGAGAATCTTTTATATAAAACACATCCTATCACTGCTCACGTTGGAGCTTGAGCAAGAGATCAGGGAAACCTCTTTAATGAATTCTACAAAAAGAACTACCGTGTCTTGATCTTGTAAAAATTTCACAGTTTCAACTTGAAAAAGCTGACCTTTGCAAATGAAAATTTGAGGTGTCAGCTAAGATAAATGTACTCTACGATCTAAGTAAGTCCATAAGGACATCTGGTCTTGTTTCCCAATCCCACAAAGAGCAGGGGCTCTTAAGTGCGAAGGCAGGAACTGCAGGCAACGTGGACTGGGGTAATGCAGCAGCATGCATGCACCCAGCTGGCTGCTGAGGCTCACGTCTATGTGATGTGTTGATCATCTGGGAAGGCATCAAGGAAATAGGGCTTAGATATGCCCCCCTTCCTGGGAATGTAGCTTTATAAAATGACATCGAGTCTCCTTTACAGCAAAGCAGGCAGAAATTCATAGGAAGTATTTCTTAACAGTACACAAGACTCAAACGCCTGTTGAAGTGTAAAGATGTGAAATACCCAATTGTTTTGGAAGCTTCCTGACAGGACTGTTACGAAATGTATTTGTCATCAATAAATTTTGTTTTATCCCGGGCTGCTACCAGAAGTCACGCATCTGCTGGGAGCAGGGTAAAAAGGCCCAAAGCCACCATCCAACTCGTCACGCAAAACACCTCAGAGGCTGGGCTCGTTTGTCATTAGGTTTTGCTCGGTGGAAAGCGCCGCTTGTGGACAAGTTACTGAAGGGGAGGGAGAGAAAAGCGCCCTGAAGAGCCAGCGGCCCGGCGGGACACTGCTGCTCCGCTGCTCACCCCGGCTCCCCACAGCCCCGGCTGCCCCGACCGCGCAGCGCCGCCACAGGCGCCTTCCCCTCAGGGAGGCCGCGGCCGCCATTTCCACCACCCCCTGTGGAAGCTGATGGCCGCCACCTGGGCCTGACCGCTGCCCGTTCCCTCACAGGCGGCCCCTGAGCCACCCCGGCCGGCAACGCCCGCCTGACAAGCGGCCACCCAACGCG